>CM057167.1:14631251-15021207 GCA_029962745.1 Echinometra lucunter
GAGAGTCACAATAACCACATTTTAAAGGTTATTAAACGCTTATCTCTCCAAAATAATACCAGAATATAAATTTCAATGGATAAATCTGAATATTCACCTGAATCGTAAATCTGAATGTTCGCCGAATGTGATTGAACTTTTATCTGATCTTTATAGAATATGAATCTGGACTTTCCAAAGGTGAATCTTCAGCAAATGTTAGCAGTTGTTGAACTTTATCTAGCCATTAGCCTCATTAGTGCACTATAAATTTCAATTTAAAGCTGAATGTTCACCGAATGGTAAAGGTTGTTGAACTCCCGTCTAACCATTCGAGGAATGTAAAAATCTGAATTTAAATGTCATTCACATGAGTGTAAGTGTCACTTTAATAGCGATAAATTGCCATGTGATCACATTTATCTTTTGAATGTAGACTTGTAGAGGTCAACCTTCTTACGGTGATATACTTGATATGAAACCAGCCAAGCTCTTGTGCCATCTGATTGGAGTTTCAAAACAACAAAGCCACAAAACTTTACAGCGAGTCAATTTTTTATCTCTCCAGAAGAAAACCTCATATAACCCTTCTCCTTGAAACAATAAATGTATTTCAGTTTTGTTATTCCAGTTTTACATTTTCTGAAAACACATTTGAAAGAGTTCGTAAAGATATTTTTTTTAATGTGGTAATGGAGGCAAATCAGGAGACTTATAATCAAATCCTTCCACATTGTATTCCTTATATACAGGCAGAGCGATTCTTCTTTTATTTGCCATTGTTTTTTTTCTCTATAATTCATGTTTAACAGTGTTTAAATATAGTTTTTCTTAAAATGGATCCCTAAACTGATAAACTGTCTCTATTTACGTTGACAACTTCTTACGGGTACAGAGAGTCAGCCACCCTTTTACAAGCTATGCTTTTAGGCTTGTCGTCACTTGGTCTGCGGAAGGTACAACAAGTAGTGCAGTTGGTGGCTCCCCTGTACACCATTACACGGGGGGGGGGGGGCTACATTTAATGTCCTGTCCGAAGGATAAATGTTTTCCACTGAAACAGGCCTCTCTATCTCGAATTTGGTATTAACAGACGTTTGTCAATCATCAATCATCAATCAAATATAATTATTTACGTCTGGGACCGACCTTTAACGTCACCATCGGAAAGACGTGGCAAATGTAGATTCATATCTTGCCAAAGGACATTAGTGTTGCGGCAGGGATTCGAGCCCCGGACCTTGTGGTTCAAAGTCCGGAGACTTATCCACTGGGCCACAACACCTCTACCTCTACCTCTACCTCTTGAGGAGAGGGCACCTGAACACGGAACAGAACGTAGTCTCAGTCAGCCGCTAAGTGTGCATTTGAACCCACGATCTTTGGTTTCGAATGAGCCAACTTGCACCTTCTTTCCGCTTACCTTCTATGTATAGAAGGAAAATAAGAAGAATAAATAAAGGGAGAAGAGAATGGTAGAAGAAGAAGAAGACGAAGAAGATGATGATGATGAAGAAAAGAAGACTGGGGAAGAGCAGAGCATGAAAAGAAGGAGGTGAAAATAAGAGAACGATCGAGAAGCAATTTATTATGCGTGATTTTTAGAAAGGGAAACACACACATGATTATGCTGTGTATCTTATACTCATTTCTAATAAATAAAACCGATTTAAAACAAAAACAACAAAACAACACGTTTATTACTCTTCCCAAATCTAATTGAAACAATAAATTCCCCAATACATTCTTATGGGGTGTTGCAAGAAAGTTGCAATCGATTGCAATAATTGCTAATTTTGAAACCAACCCATTCTGATTGGCTCAGGGGGTCTGCCCTCTTTTAAGAAGACATGCATGCAACAATGATTTTGAATGGCCAGTGACAATCAGTTGCAACTTGCAATCGATTGCAACTTCTTCTTGCAACACCCCATTAGAGTCATTGGTTATCACAAAAACTAATATCTGCTTTGTTGTGGTCTATAAAATAGCATTTATGCGATATCATGACATCCATGGAGACACAAATGTATTTCAGTTGTCAATTTGTAGGACTCTTCTTGTTAAGAGTTTCAACCAACATACTTATCTGTATTATCAAGAAACTATCTATGGATTCTGTCAATTCTCTGTTGTTACTTTGGAAAAGCCATTTGCCTGTCATATAAATCGTTTTCATTTTCAGTGGGGGATATCCTCCCGAATGGCTTGTGCACGCCCTATTTGCGGCTAATATGATGGCTTACATCATTATTGCAATTAGGTTGGGCCAAGTTCATTTTCTCCGTAAAGTGCAATGGTTCGAGTTGGTGAACTGAAAACGAAATCACTCTCCCTCTTCACCAAAACGACCGTGTTGTCACATAAAATCGGCAGCATTGCGACCGGCATATAAATGGGAAAAAACATGTTAACCTGGAGAAGGGCTTAATAGAAGATCTGATGGACAGCGTGTGAGGAGAGAGAGAGAGAGAGAGGAGAGGGGGGGGGGGGGGGAACAGCCGTGATTGCAATTAATGGAATACTTTTTTTCAGGAATCATGAGCTATTACTGATATATTACTTCAGCCAAACTGGGTACGAGATGATTTTGACAATACTTTTTTGCAAGCTAGCTGCTCAGGAATCCGTGACTGCACAGTTTGAAATTGAATAAGGGATCATTAAACAGAATATCATTTACTCTTTATTAGGAAATAAATAGAGTAGAATCAATGAGAAGCTGCCAAAGTTGGGTATACTTAAAATTAAAGGAATACTGACAGCCTTAATAGAAGTTGGATTTCAGTAGAATATTGAGTCAGCACTAGTCTGGTTTACGTGACAACTTGACCGTGACATACCGCTATTACGTAACTGTTACTATTACTGATGCTGCTGCTACTCCTCCTGCTCCTCCTGCTACTCCTCCTCATCCTACTACTACTACTTCTACTACTACTACTACTACTACTACTACTACTACTACTACTTCTACTACTACTACTACTACTATTACTACCAACACGAATAATTTTAGTACTACTTCTACCACAAAATCAGTACTGCAAAACTTCCGCTGTACTATATACCCCTACTCAAATAATTTGCTCTGACTTTACTTTTTTTGTTGATAATTCTAATGTTACTTGAATCTTCTAGTAGTAAACATAATTTCTCCTACCAAATTCTTCTGTCAAGAAAATTTCTGTACTGCAACTTGCTAATTTCCTTTGCTGCAAGTAATTTATGATACACACTGAATTCTTCTTCCTGTTATTTTCCAAAACATGCTGTTTGAGATCTAAAACGTTTCTTGTTTTCAAAGACAAGTGGCCAATTCCTGTTTTGAACTCTCAAGTTTCACCTTCGCAATGTTTGCATTCTAGAGACATTAATGTATGTGGAATATTTCCCTTCTAATAGTTGGAAACCCTCTAATCGAAGCAGAAAATAATGTTATTAACATTCTCAGAATATTAATGTGCCCCTGATGTTTGCCCTTCTTACATCATGGTTGAAAATTATCCTAAATAACAGAAATACCTCATTGTTGACGTTCTACAAACATTAATGTGTGACTAATGCTTCCCTCCTAATAGCATAGTTGAAACTTTTCTATCAAAGCAGAAATATCTCATTAAAACCAATCGATAGCCACTAGGTAACCTGCACGGATCTCGGTTAGATAAACATTAAAGGGAAATACAGCCTTGTTAACAGGTTTCTCAGGATAAATGCAAAAATGTAACGAAAATAAGAGAAAGAATTGAATTTACTGTAAACAAGGTAGATAAATAGTAAGAAACGGATGATACCACTAGATAGGGTGCCTTCAAAACCTTTTGAATATTGCTAATGTAACTGAAATGTGAATTTATACTAATGTGACAATTCTGAGATTCACAATAATTTAATGATCTCATTTTCAAACCCTAATAACTTTCTTGCCATTTGTTCATTTTCTTTTCGCAACTTCCACCAATTTTCGTATTTGTGTGCTTTAATACAATTCAATTTTATTTCAGTTATTAGATTACTGTTGAACAGTCTCAAGTGCCTATCTTGTGGAAAGAACGAATCATTACTGCATGATGCTCAATGAAAAGTATTCCTCTATGCCTTTCATATGCATGAATTATCCTTCTATGTACAATATCCACTGTTATCGACGTCTGGTTCGATTGCGAGCTGCTCTCTATACGCTCAATTAATCTAGTTTCATAACCCACAGAAGAATGGTAACCACATGCTACGCATATGATGACTGATATGAACATTTTTTTTTTACCTTTATCGGCTTATAGCTTTACATGCACATTAAAAAAAAAAAACAACAGCCTTTGTCCTGTGCAAAGAGATGATCTATAGAAAAATGACAAGCATGCACACGTTCCAAATACTAGACAGAGGTGATCACGTTTGACTGAGGAAATTTAATAATATATTTCGTTTTGATCATCGCCTTTCTTGTTTGATCATTGCGTGGGGTTAACATATAGGAATTGTAGTTAGGAAATCATTTAAAGGGTTCAGTTTATGTGCAGCTTTTATGAAATATCTTGATTTGTGCAACTATGGTAACCATGGCTCCGTTTGCCTTATCTTAAATTCATGACAGTACCTTTTGAAGCCTTATTTGATCAGCTTTTCTTCTCCAAATTGGCAACACCAATATTTTTCTTTTAGTGCTACATTTTTCTTATAAAAAGTCATGTATCTGAAATGAATAGAAAGTGGCACAAATGTGTTGAGAATTTAACAATTTGCCAATCTGCATGGACAAACAGTGAGTGTGAACTTTTTCATCACGTTGCCAATTTAAGGACTTTAGTCCTTTATTTCCTTTAAAAAATCAGCATCAAACCACATACTGACGAAACCTATTAAATTGGCACAGTATGTGTAGATTTTTTTGCTCTTTCTGCTAATGTATTTGGTATGTTTTTAAGGGCTCTACGTCAAAAATCATTGCACCAAACCACATTATGTGAACTCTCTGCCACTAATGGGTTGCATAACATTTTATCTCAGTAAATGTGATGGCTTTTATGGTTTGTGGTTTACGTAGTATACGTATTTTGCTATGTCTATGGTATTGAAAAATAATGGTGTTTTCAGTCCGAAATGATTTATCTAAATCCTGATATTACACTTTTGTATCCATTGATTCCCCTCCTGTGTGGTTCGGTAATTTGGAACCTTTTGATGGCTCATGAGAAAGATCTTAGTACTAGTGTAGGATAATTTTATACACCGCACTTTTGTCGCTATGTCTCAGCCACGTTTTGTAATTGACACAGCCTGTTGTGTGCAGTATATCTGCCTCAGCATTGCTCAAGATACTGTTTAGCGCCTGATTATTGATCAATGCAAAATGTAAAGAATGAAAGCGGTGCCCATGACCTGCAATGAGAGGACGCCTCTATCATCCGCTCTGTCTCATCCCGTCTCGTTCTGTCTCCCTTTCTCTCTTCCCCACCATAGTTAATTGGTCCCTCGAACAGCCCTCGGACAAATTAACTGCAATATACGTTCCCCCATCACCTCCGTCGCCTTTTGCCTGTTGCATAATAGATGTCTTGAAAATGTTGCTATTAAAAGCAGCTCCGAAATCGAACGCAAGATCCTTAATATGGGATATTGACCGCGTGAACTTTCGAGGAGGTGCGATTGATCGCAATTCGTTTGGACTTCAAAGCTTTAAAGCCTCTTTCTTAAAGCAATTTCAGATGGGGGGGGGGCACCTATATATCTCCTGCGCCCTCATCACCCCTAATCAACTTTTTAAGTGCCTGTAAGCATACTATAATCACACACACGCACGCCCGCACCCACACACAGTCTTTTGCAGCCACGTACTCTAAACCTCTGCCCTGACTGTACATATTACATGTAGATCTATAAGGTGGGACTGACGTAAATCTTTTTTCACGTATGTCCTGTCATAACCTATTGAAAGGACCAGGGTATTTGTAGTAGCACTTAATATGTCCTTTTAGATCACGCCCTAGGGATAAGTCCATGGTGTCGAATCCCTCCCTCTCGTTTGAAACTATGGAACTTTAACTCGTCTAAGACTAAAAGTAAGCCCATGACAAGTATTTCAGTTGACTAATTAAAGACCAATCTATTGGATTTTCTTTGCCTATTGGAGGTAGTATGCCCATCTCCCCGTCCCATCATCGTTGTCATCCCTATTTTTATGTGCCATGTGCACATGCTCTCACGGTGTCAGAGTATTTCGCGAGACACGAGCGGTCATTCATGATCCTTTCTGTTTAGCAATTTATTAATCTATTTTCAGTTTTATTTACACAGGGCAGTATCGTCAGTTACAGAATTGCTTTCCACATCGGCCCTGTCCGCATACTATACCATGTATACCATGAGTAAATAATCGAATGAAAAATTACAGAAAATTAATACATTGCAAATAATTGATAGCGCAAAAATAAATCTATGTACATATATACAGAATAATCTAGTGGAATAAGGAAAAGTTGAAAACATTTTTTTTTCCCAGTTTAAACAATAGAACATAGTCTTCCATACGGCAGTGTACGGGCCTTTTCTTCTTATTGCTCTCTATAGCAATGCAGAATAAATGAAGAACATGACCTGTTGTTTGGTAATGGAGTAGCTTAGATTTATCAAACATTGTTTGGCTGATGCAGTTTAATTCAGACTATTGGCACAGCAAACTTGGCAAGAGCTGACTGATATATTATTCAATTAAGTTAAACATGTTTCATGATGCCATTCTGTCGACTCTGCACTATTTCTGTTGGTGACTCTCCTACAACTCCATGGTGTTTCATGAAACTTTTCGTAGAGTTACGCATTACCTTACGAACGACTTGAATATGAAGTGTCAAATGGGATGCCCAAAGTTTTCCTGCTGTTTTTAACAAAGTGTGACTGCAATCCCTATAATCTTACTTAAATTGTGGAGAAAATACTTTAGGAACAGTTCTATGGAACACCCCATGGCAAGATATCCTTTTGGACGCCTGACCGACTTGTAGCAAGCCAAAGTACAAAGTAAAAGTTTTCAAAAACTGAAACACCGTCTGTAAGTGCCGAGCACTTGCAGAACACACAGTAAAGCACTTGGCTTAATTGTGCGTTCAAAAAATAAAAACAAGTCCAAATTATGATATATGACTTTTTTGAAAAAGACATGCAAATTGGTATAAATACGTTGCACATTCTTTCCAGAACGGAAACGCAACCTGATTATATTACTAATTTACCCACCCTCATTATGCTTTCATTGAAAATATATGTTATGTGTCTGCACAATGGGAGTCCTGTGCAATAATGGTAAAGGCTCTTGACTCTCACACGAGAGGTCCTGAGTTCGATCCTCGCCTGGTGCTTAGATCCTCTCGACGAACAGTGTACTGAATGGGTACCTGGCATTGGTGGGGTAATAACAATTGCACGGTCCGCAGGAAGAGCAGTGACAATAAAACATTAAGTGACTGCTCTGGGTAAATAAAACCCAAATCATCTATATGCTTTGTAATATACATGTTCACATTACGTTTTATGCAGTCCCGTACATTCTTATAAAACAAAGCAAATCAAGTGACCTGGACTTGTCTTTTTGTTTTTGGATGAATACATTTTCGTTTTTTTTAAAGATACATGAGGTGATGTTGAAAATTAGCACATTCTATGCACCGTGAAAAGAAGGCTGATGAATTAGATTACAAACACACCTACTTTGTTTGTCAACCCGCGTAAGGAGTAATTAGTTTGGTTTGTCACGTAAACAATAAAACAAAATACAGCTTATAAATTGGAGCAGCTGTTGCGTGTCACCTTCTGCTTTTGGTAACAGGTAGTGATGATACATTTTACTAGTATTATCTATGTCAAAGATCTCGCGTTGAAACAACTGATAGCTCAAATTGTTATGTTCATGAAGGTATAGGAATAATATATAAAGTAACCCTGAAGTTTCACAACTTTGTGTTTAATAAGTCACAGGGATGTGATTAGGTTTCGGGATCTTTGTTGCGCGTCAGGCTGAGTGATGTTTTCTACTTTGCCATTCATAGTTCGTCATTTTCATGATTTTTGCAGCACTTGTTGTTTTTCATCCTGTTTAGGATGTCTCCCATGTCAAATGCGACACTTTTCCAGGTCGAACAAAATTCGATACATACCAGTATTTCTTCGACTTAGGAAAATGATATTCTTTCAATAATATCTACTGGCTGACATTCATTCAACCTGATTTTTTTAAAAGAAATATAAAAGTCGACCACTGATCATGTAAGTTTACAGAGAAAGAAAGAGTCTAGCAGTTAAGTGGATAGGTTGATATTGTAATAAGTCAGCGCTACTGTACATTGTACAACATTTCTCAAACTTCAAAATAAGGAAACGTTAGCCCAATGTTGAATGAATGAATAAATGAATTACCTAAATTCACAGTGATAGGCCTACATACACCTTGATAAAAATAAATCTTGGTAAAGGAAGCTAACAGATAGCGTATTCTATGAAATGGAGTTTAGCCCCGTAAAGTTGATTACATGAATCAATATCAGAAATGCAACTGAAATGTACATCTCTAATATTTTTGTTAAATTAACACATGATCATATTCACAACAGTAACAACCATAACATCACCAAGAATATCAAGTGAGCTTAGAATAAGTAAAATGAATAATAATGACCTGCATAAACATTTCTAAAATTAATTTTACACTTGGTATTATTCCGTGCCCGTCCAAAACTTTTGCGACTGGTAATATTGCTGTAAACAAATCACATACGGTGTGAAGCACTGCACATTGCATGAGATATACATGTATGCATTTGGCATCGAACTTTGCTCCTTGGCTAAACTACTTCAAGTCAAAATTTAAAAAATATATATCAAAGGATATTTCAAGAGCAATCCTATTCTTGTGGCGTCGCTCCATTAACAATGATGATGATAATGATGATGATGATGATAATGATGATGATGATGACGATGATAATGATAACCTTGCAAATTATTAAAATTACTCAAGTGTTGCCAGGTATCCATACACACACCTGGGTCGAGAGGGACAAACCTGAGCGTGTGAAACATTTTGTCCAAGGATTCAAGCTCCCAGCGAGGATCGAACCCAATCTCTTGTATAAGAGTCAATAACTATCTCCAACATACGTGCTCACAAATGTTCATTTTCCTTTATCAGTAAACGACCTTGTCTTTAACTTCTACATTAGGACGCTTAGCAATGTCTTGCGCATTTTTGAACGAATACAAATGGCCGATTTAACGACAATTATTATACTTTTTTGTAATGACAAGGCGTACACTTATTAGCATATTCATGCAACAAGATTTATTCATTTCGATCATTATAGTGGCTAAATGACGAAATTTGATTAGTTTTGGACTTGTTTTAATGCAATTCTTTACTGCGAACTCACCAAATGCTTTTCATTGAAACTACATAACATGCAGACGGAGGCAGGCTACATGGGAATTGAGGTTTATGTGCGTTTTATATGGTATCGATTTCAGTAGACAATGTACTTTAGTATCAATTCCGAATCAATGTACTTTAAAAGACTGGTTATTCATTATATGACCCTTTTTGAAGTCTAGATATGTCTCACCCATGCGCAGACTATACGTAAATGAGAAAACGTTTGCAGACGATTTCCGACGGAAGTACTGTCCTTTTCTCTCGTGTGGTGTTATTAAAGTTACATGTATAAATAACTGAGACAGATGTAAAACTATTACCACAGTGCACTGACCAGCATGTCACGTGGTCAATCTGTCCAATAGGACTCCCTAGTTTTACACCATGGCTTGACATTCACCTGGCCTTGCAGTGAAAGGGAAATTAAGACTTTGTTTTAAAACAAACCATCTAACCCCATTGATTATTGGATCGACTATTTGACTGGCTATGTTTCGGTTTGTTTTTTGTTTTTTGGTTCGGTTTGTCTCATGTTCTGGCATGAGATTATTTTCATAGGGATTAGGCAGTCAGTTATCAGACTAAGGCTGTTTATATATATATATATATATATATATATATATATATATATATATATAGTGTACATGACAATTAATGAATTAAGGAAGGATTCTTGACTTTTACCAGCCACTTAGTGATTACTATAAATAATAGATTAACCGTTGCCAGTGCTGGTTCCCCATGATTATCATAATGCACGTAATAGTCGGGAATGAGTTATCATCGTCGATAGAGCAATTAATTCTCTTTAAAATTTGGAACACGTTTTTCTTGACTTTCACCAGCCACTCAGTGATTACTGTAAATAATAGAATAACCGTTGCCAATGCTGGTTCCCCATAATTATCATAATGCATGTATAAGTCGAGAATAAGTTATCATCATCGATAGAACAATTAATTCTCTTTAAAATTCGGAACTCTTTTTTTTTTTTTTTTTTACAATAACTCTTCTTGTCATCCTTAGCATATATAATTTGCTTCTTTGCTTCTTTTGTAGTAAGACTAATAAATTGTTATGTATGATCTGTCATATTTATGGAGCGGATACATGGACAGTAACCAAGAATATGAAAAAGAAAAATATATCTTGTGAAATGTGGGTATACAGGAGAATGTGTAGAATATTATGGAAACGAATGAAAATCAAAGAAATATTGCAAATGGCGGGGCGTAAACAAACCGTACTGGTAGGATTAGTTGAGGAAAGAAAAGCCAACTACTTTGGTCACCCTGAACAGCACCAAAGTCTCTTAAAAGATATTTTAGAGCGAAAAGTAGAAAGAACTAGACCGAGAGGGAAACTCAGAATCAACTGGGAAGAGAACATCAAGAACTGGAGTGGACTAAAACTGCAAGAGTGCACCAGAATGGCAAAAGACAGAGTTATATGGAGAGATGTTGCAGTCAATCTCCGAACCGGGAGAAGATATCTGGATGGAATTAGTAACCTTCAAATTTTCAACTCGATTTCTCTGTATTTCTATGCACAAGCATTAACTTGAAGGAAAATCATGTTTCCCACTCTCCTGTAAACCGTGCTGCAAAACATTTGACCTCAATTGACCTACTCATCCGACATCTATTCGGCATGTTCGGGAAGTCTGCTAAAGGTCTAGGCCGCTCCGAAAGACCGAGGTCTAGCATATAATCCAGGAATGCACCCAATAAATAGTAAGCCTGGTTTAATATGGAATAGTTGTTATTCTCATTTGTCATATTGGGTCAAAATAGACACGGAGCACATGTGGCGATTTCCCACAATGGTAAAATATACACATCTGTTGCCATGTTTCATTCGTTTGTACACGTTTCCCCAGGTACTTTTATTATTATATACAGACCGCAGCCACTTTATCATTTTAATATATTGAGCAGATATTGGAATGAAGGCCTGTATCTCGCAGTAAAACCGGCTATAAATTTGTAATACGATCCGATGCCATTTATAATTCAGTCACGTTGAAATAATTCCCCAAGCCATTCTGAAAGATAATGGGTTACACAAGGTCCTAACTTTATTAACAAAGTCCTAACCTATAAAATGTATTTCTCATGTACGACAAACTATAAGCAGTTAAATGTCCATCTGATGCCCCTTCGGTAATATCTTGCCATTTTAACATTGCAATTCCAATCTAATAATGATTGAAAAAATGCTTAGATTTGATTTTTTTATTTCCATGTCAATTTGAAAATAAATTCAAGCACGTGCACAGCATATATATATAGAAATAACACATTATATAATGTCATAGTATTTATGGAGGACAGAACTAAAATATTCGGAACAATTTTGCCCTGTTGAACAATGAAAATAATTTCACAGAGTTAGATCTGAAATTTCTGAAATTTGGTGAGACATATCAGCTCTGCTTTGAACATTTTGTTTACCCATCAGTTTTGCTAGAGAATGTGTTTAAATGAGTATAAAGAAATGAAATTTAATTTCCACTTTGTTGCTATGTATTTTATTTTGCAAATGTTACTAGTAGTTATCAGTATCATCATACTTTCTATGTATGAAATTTAATCTAGATTCAATTTAAATGTAGAGTGTTACGTAGTATTTCATAATGATACACTAAATTCACCTGCCTCTGAGATCCAGATGTAAATATAGGCATTTTTTTACCGAAAAAAGTAATGGAATTCCATAAGGTAACTTTATCTGATAATCGATATGGATTCCATTATTCTTAGCCTCTTCCGTGATTCGTAATCTAACTCCACGATAGATAACACCTACTATTAAACCATGCATGCATTCACATTGGGCAAGATTATGATGCAATTCAATTCATGTCAGGATAGAATTGTCATTTACATTTTATCTGGAGAACGCTATCTTGTTAGACACTTGAACTTTGAAATGTGCACTTTATGCCCTTAGCCATGTTAGCATGTTCTTAATTTAGCTTCAAGAGGTGGTACAGAACTATTCAACGTTTACTCAAGCAATCTCAAATATTAATTCAGTTACGAAGTGTCAGCTCTCTGAGTAATTAAAGATTATTTAGCAATGGATGATTAAACAAAAAAGATGCAGTAAGCTTTAATTCCCAAATACTGTCAGTGGTTCTTATTCGTCACCTCTCGTTTCTTCTCAGCCCCTTTCGTCCCTTTTCGTCCGTTTTCGGTCCTTATCTTTCCTTCTATTTCCTTTTCGGCCCCTCTCGTTCCTTCTTGTCGTTGATATTCTCGACCTTTTCGCTCATTATGTTTTTTTCGTTCCACTGTTCCATGTCATTTCTCGGTTTAATTCATTCTTATGTTTACCTCTTCCACATTTATCCCCTCTTGTTTCTTCTAGTTTCTTCTTGTATATTGGGGGGGGGGGGGGGGGGGGGGGGAATAAACTGCAATCATAGTAATGTAGCTCTCGAAATATTTCGTAGCCTGCCCAAGAAGGTACTATTAGTAGTTCTTCCTTGGTTTGACATTTTGATAACAACATAAAGACAAACAGACTTCTCGCAGCATCATTGTTGATTTTCATCGAACCCTAAGCTGACATTTTCATTTTCAAATCTGTTTAAAAGGAAAAATTATAAGGTAGAGCTTGCCTTTCGGCTCCTCCCATGCACATGACATGTATGATTTCATTTTTCGGTGGTGTGACATTTTACCCCAGCGTGTTACTAGTCTACTGAGGGTAGACAACACCTTGCCCACTCCATAAGTCAGAAAAAGCCATGAAAATATACTGAAGCTTAACAGTGCCACCGAGATGACGAGATAGTTTAGACTAGGAAGACAACAATACGACTTAAAAGACAAGGTGACGAGTTCTTGAAATTCGGCAAGTAGATTTGTTTAGAACAAAATGACAAGTTATTGGAACTCGTCAAGTTGAATTGTTTAGTACAAGAAGATTAGATGACAAGTTATTGGAACTCGGCAAGTCAACTTGTTTGAAACGAGAAGACGAGATGACAAGTTAACGGACAAGATGACGAACTTGCTGAGTTCCAGAATCTCGTCATCTCGTCTTCTTGTCCTAAACAATACGACTTTCCGAGTTCCATTAACTCGTCATCTTGTCTTCTCGTCCTAAACAAGTTAAGTTGCCGATTTTTAAATAACTCGCCATCTCGTCTTCTCGTTCAAAAGAAGTCGACTTGCCAAATTCCAATAACTCGTCATCTTGTCACCCTGTGTTTAAACAAAAAGTCGACCTGCCTACAACTCGTCCTCTCGTCTTCTTATCCTAAACAGGTCGACTTGCCGAGTTCCAAGAACTCGTGATCTCGTCTTTTAACTCGTCTTCGCGTCTTCTTGGCCTAAATTATGTTGTCATCTCGGTAGCATTTTTAAGCTCTCGTAAAATCAGCCATGTAGCCTGTGTAGTCTCAAAATCTCCATTCCACTAATTCATATCCGCTTAATCCTCGTCAGTAACACCATGTAAACTCAGCGTCTAAAACACTCGTCCTCTGTCACAAGCGACAATTACTCGCTGTTTTATTTCGCCAAGGGTGTAGTCATGGTAGTGTTAGAGTGAGTGGGTCTCCTGGAAGGGTCAATGTTACGTATTCACGTAGTGCAGGGTCAAGGATTGAACTGTTGAAGCAAGGAATTTGGCTGGCGCAGGAAATTAACCCTGCACCAATAACTGTCGAATGAACACGTGTCGTATATACAACCAAATACTCCTTAATTAGTATTCAGTAAAGACCCGGAGACAGCACCAACTTTCCCCTACTAACATGACTAAACTTCTACGTGCCATGTTTCTCTGTCTTGGGCAAGGAATAAATTGATTGAAGCCTTTTATGCCGAGTATTCAAGGGAAAACTCCACTTTCATCGACCAGCGTTATTGAGAATAAAGACAGTTAGCTTTCTTATCCCTTTTTCGAATGTGAGCATACATAAGTACTATTTTTCTATGAAACCGTGTCGTGAAAACATAAAACTGGTATTAAAGGGAATTGCATATTGTCTAAAATATGACTTTGTTGTTTGTGTGGTTTATGATTATGACTGTTCAGTCTGCAGGGAATTGCAGGGAAGTTTGGATGATGTTTAATTATTTACCTCGTTTTTTCCTGAATATCATCACATGTGCGTCATGAAGCGATCACGTTTTGTATCTGGATTAATTTCCTTGCCGACAAATTGATCCTGCCCGAATGGATCGTTAGTGAAATTATTAGTTTCTGCAACATATCAACCTATTAAATCCCCCAACAGTATTAATTATTGAAGCCTTATTTTCCCCCACCTTTAAAGCAATACAACATGGTGAGCATTTCAAGGAGGTACCGTGAAACAAGCCCAATGCACAGAGTAATGTGTTCAATCTAATTACTTGATTAATCCCCTCAGACGAATACCTGGCGAAAGACGATTGCCTTTGCTGCCGCCCAATTAGCATTTGTCTCATAATAGGTCGCTGATCAAAATGTCACCTTATGTATGTGGCAAAAAAAGTGCGAAAAATCAATAATAGCCTAAATTAATCATGCGTACGGAATAAATCGTTTACTGATGGTCTGATGCACTATAAATCAATTATTTATGCTTGTGCATGGCATTTTTATCCTCATGCGTTTTAGAAGGTGTTGACATTTTGATAAATAGGTTGCCTTTCATGTTCTGTGGTCATATGCGAGTTTCAGAGCCCCTTTCAGTTATTTTTTTTTTAACCTGACTGCTAAGTTGTTTATAAAGTTTGTTGTCACCATTTAAAAAAAAAACCTGACTGCTAAGTCGTTTATTGAGTTTATTGTCACCATGGTCACATAGTTTATATATCATGTTTAAAGTACACGTGACCATTATATGTCAGATGTAAATGGCATTTGATAATGACCATTATCACCGGACCTAATTCACATCAGGAAGTAAACATAGCCTAAACTTTCGATCGCCCTCCGGAATGAATATGACGGTTTTAAATGTAATTGTCGGACCGTAAACGCCAGAATTTGACACTGACTACAGGCCTGATCATAATCTGACAATGACCGCTATCACTGGACCTAATTCCCAATCCAAATCGTAGTGGATATTCAGTAATTATGGCCTGAACTTTCGATCGCCCTCTCGTATGAATATGATGAGTGGGATTGTCAGACCGCAAACACCAAAAGATTGGCATTGAATATAGGCATATCATGATATTTAAAAAAAAATAATAATAAAATGGTTGGCTCCACTGGGTTGTAACCTTCTCCCGACGCGCCTGGTGAGGATCGAGGTGGCTTCGAAATGTACTGGATAAGTGGTTCCAGGACTGACATCTGGGGGGGGGGGGGACTTAAAGAGGGACAAATGGGGAAGAGAGAATAAAGAGGGAGAAAGAGAGAGGGGAATGTAGAGAGATGGACATAGATAGATAGATAGATAGAGAGAGAGAGAGATAGAGAAAGAGAGGAAGGAAGAGAGAGAGTGAGCGGAAAATAAGAGAATAATACACAAGCTGAAAGTCAAAGAAGCAGAGAGAGAGAGAGAGATAGGCAGAGAAAGGAGCAAATTAGATAATAAAACACAAGCTTAAAATCAAGGAAGAAGTTTCAAGTTTCAAGTTTCAAATTTTATTGATTTTGAATCCATACAAATTGGATTATTCTCATTATTCTCTTATTTAAAGTGGGATAAATGGGGAAGAGAGAATAAAGAAGGAGAAAGAGAGAGGGGAATGTAGAGAGATGGACATAGATAGATAGATAGATAGAGAGAGAGATAGAGAGAAAGAGAGGAAGGAAGAGAGAGAGAGTGAGCGGCAAATAAGAGAATAATACACAAGCTGAAGGTCAAAGAAGCAGAGAGAGAGAGAGAGAGAGAGATAGGCAGAGAAAGGAGCAAATTAGATAATAAAACACAAGCTTAAAGTCAAAGAAGAAGTTTCAAGTTTCAAGTTTCAAATTTTATTGATTTTGAATCCATACATATTGGATTATTCTCATTTTTTCACAAAATTCAACAAATATTTACAAAATATAACATAAAAAGAACAAAGTATAACATAAATAGCAAAGTATACCAGGATTTTCACAGACCCACATGGTTTAAAAATAAAATAGTGCATTATGGCATACGTGTCACAGTACTTTGTCAGTGAAAGCACGGACGTACAAACGCGGTCCGTGAGTCTTCTGCGTAAATCCAGGATGATATTGATCTTAACATGGTTGTCATAACAGTAGCATGTGCTGATTTTGACGACCACATTGACATGGCGTACATTTACCCCCTGCGGGGGTATGTATCGACGCCATTTTGGGAAGTGCTGTTATGTCCTTTCTACGTGAGAGCGGTCGAGTCAGACTACTGAGGACCTTCGCATGAAGTGATACGCACTGGCAGACATGACGAGCAGGGCCAAGAGGGGAGGGGGAGGGGGCGCAGCATGCCCCCTCCCAAATAGATGGCAAAAAAAGGTGGGAGAGAAAGGGGGAGGGGGGGGGGGGAGAAAAGAGGATGAACCCACCTTGTCATAACCCTAAGCCTTTTTAATTTGCGTGCCATCTTCCGGTACGTGCAGTGGCCCCCTCAATTGGACTTATGTCATGCTTTACTAATGAAAACTGTATGATGCATGAGACATGTGAGAAGAGGTGAATATAACAATGTGGAATCTTTCTTTGGTATCTACGCACTTTCATTTCTAAAGAAAATTCATAGATTGTTTATTGTCCAGTAGATGGATACAGGATTCAAGGTCTATCTTCTTATCGAGTATGCGATTTACCTCATAATATAGAGAATGAAAAAAAAAATATAATCGAAGATCATGAATGAAATCTACGCGAATAAGGAGGGAAAGAAGAGAAAAAGATTTCGGCACAGAAGTAAAAATTTTGGAATATTAGTGGATTATTTATTTCAAACAAATACGGCCCTTCCCCCGCCTAATAGTCTGGAATCCTGCAGTGATTGAGGTGTTTCCGTTGTCAGATTAGTAGAAGGTATATTTAATAGTATTTTGGCCGTGTATCGCCACAGTTCCTAAACAACTATTAGGCGTTTACAACAATGTCGAATCGTTCACGTTTCTGTTTTTCATATTGCCCAGGGCTTCAACCCTTTTCAAACGTGGAATATGGGGCTTCCAAAGTCTAATAGTTCACAATATAACAACCAAACAACAGCTTATTCACTAAACGAATCAGTGGGCATTTCTAAAAATATCACGTCTTTTCGATTACTGCAGGTATTATGATTGTTGTACGAACACATAATGTACCGGTAATTTTTTGGTGAGCGTCTCGGCTTTATGGTTCAACTACATTGGTAACCATTACCCATGACACAGAGAAAAGACCTGCTACAAACTTGTTCTCACTGTGAAAGAATTTTATTTGCAATAACAGGATAGTCATTTATTTTCAAAGGAAAGAACAAAAAATACACGATATTCAGTGTGTGTGGGGGGGGGGGCGAGGGGAGGGTGATCATCACAAGCCCTCCTCTTCCAAAGGGGAAGGTCTTTTAACCTTACATAAGTAAGGTTAAAGACCTTCCTCTCTGGAACAGGCAATGTTATATTTGTCGGTATTCAGTCGTTTCTCTTCATTCTTTTACACTCTAAAAGAATGAAAAAAAAAAAAAAGGGGGGGGGGGGTTGTGATATATTATTGCATACTGGGTAGAATACTAAATTTTAGGCTTTTACATTACTCTTTTGATACTGACTTTGAATACAACATGAAGTTGAGCCAGGGCTGGGATAGATTTGCCTGACAAATACCAAGTTTATTTATTGATAAAATCTTACCCAGCAAACTGAGTAATTCCCGTATGAAAGAATTGAGGAAAATTGCACCCAACCTGTTTCAGAGTGAGTGATGATTGTGTAGTGGCTTGCCTGTTTGGAACAATACATCGTCACTTCATTTTAAGTATCATTTAGCGATTTCTTTTGTTTTTAGATTTCAATCTAAATACTGTTTTGAAGGTCGACTGCATTGACAATCACCATTGTCCTCCCTTAATTCTGAAAGTTGATCATCTCACAACAGTCGGAGATGGTGGTGAAAGCTTTATTACAATCCATTCCCTAAATAGGACAATCTTACTCGTTTCCTGAGCAATATCCTCATGATGATCATGGGCCAATGATTGTCTCAATTTGTTGTCCATTGTCAGAATTAGCAAAATATCATTCTTTTAACTTTTCAAAATGATCCTCGATCAATCTTATAACCGGTTCGAACTTTTTACTTTGATTTGTTCTTTGTTTCCCCAACCTTGCCGACGATGTGAATGATTACGTGTATGTTATTTTGTGATTTTTTGTTATATCTTGCTACTGTAACAAATTTGCGATGATTTGGTTCGTTACCCTTGCGACATTAATTTCATGCCACCCATTCCCTTTCCACTACAATCTTTTTTACTTCCACCCCAGCTTCCTTCAGTATAACGTTAAATAATATTTTTGTATAAATACACTACATGCTGTTATTCGTCATTTTGTTCTCGGCGTCCCGAACACAAGCTTCGCTTCTCGGGTGTTCGCCACCTTCTCTGTACATGCTATATAACTTATTGCAATTTTGTACACAATGTTTTTGACTGATCAGAAGGAAATAAATGTGAATTTCAATTTCAGTTTTCAATTATGGTGAAATGTGTTTTCTATTAAGCCAGCATCTTTTTTTTTTTGAAAGAAGAAAAGCATAACCCTGGTTAACGTATCTCTGTTTTCTTTTTTTTTTAACGACTTGTTTAATCATTGTCAAGGGAGAAGTGGGACATATGCTATGTATACAATTTCAGTTTCAATTTCAATTTTCAATTTCACGATCAATCAATCTTTATTTTGGTGCCTCATTCATTTCAACTTTGTTACATCTTATTAAAGCGATAAAAACTACTTTCGAAAAATCATCCCAAGAGCAATTTCGAAAGCCTTTTGTACTGCCCATATACAAATTATGTTCGGATTACCTAATAAGCCATTGCAAAGTCTGCACATTTCTAAAGGTGATGGACAAGACCGTCGATGTTGCCTTAAGTTGATTTTTCGAAAGCAGTTTTTATCGTGTTTATTGCTGTTTTTATTTTCAACGGTGCATCATTTACCATAACTGTTATGCATCGTTTTCTGTCTTTGGGCCCCGCCTTATTTAAATAAACTGCGATTGATTACTATCAATCCGAAATTCAGTCATAACTCTGTACATGAGACATAGGAGTTGCGATTAGTGTCAAGTTACGATTGACTTGAAATAATCGTAACTGTTTATAGGATGGGGCCCTAGACGCACTTATACTACACCCTGTACTATGGATGAATGAACGAATCGAAAATGATCTTGAAATGATATCTGCTGAAAACCCTTTTATATTTGCAAAGCCCCCTTCCACACAGATATTCATATTTTTATCAAGAGAACAAAAAAGTTTCCAAGAGGTGAATGAGAGTGAATATATCAAGATTTGTTCCTTCTCCTGCTAAATTTGTCACATCATACATGTCATACAGCAACAAAGTGTGACCCTTCGTGTGAATTGGGTTAAATCTGATAAATTTCGTCAAGGAAGCCCAGTCAGAACTTTGGCAGGGGTTCGCAAGAGGGGTGTCTGCAATCCAAGTATGAATCATGGGGGTGTATCCGGAAAAGGGCGGGGCTTAGGAAAACACGTGATCTGTGGGGGAGGAGCTACCAAAGGTAACATCTTATTCTACGCCTTTTACGGCAACACAGAAAAATCCCCCCTTTTCATCATGTTCAGTACTCCACAAGCATAATATCATTATCATAAACTTATGCGTTGCCATCTTATGTTGTAAACGTAGATGATGTTGTAAGTCTTATATAATAAAAAATACCTTTGACTAAATTTAGAATGACAAAGGTACGTAGGTGAATTGTGTTTTAGCTCGCGTTGTTTTGTTGTCAATTTTTGTCAATCAGACATGTTTAAGCATGGGCGTGGGTGGACTTGCTACGTGCTCTTGCTTTGGAATCTGTGCAGAGCTCCATCGTGCAGATCATGCGGCCAAGTTTAATGAGCAGAGTAGGCCAATATACAGGTGTGATATTCTGTTAAATTGTATTCATATCCAATAATCAATGTTTCCGGGTGTACTTTCTGTCGTCTTTGTTTTGTTTGTATTATATGTTTTTGTTTATTTTTCCAAAGATCGGATTCCTCTTATTTGTTCACCATTCATTCGTATCACTATACTAAGCCATCTGTTGCTCCGTTTCTTGTAAATCCCCGCGCAGGATGGATGATTTAAAGGCATTGGCTAACTTTGTGAGCAGCTGATTTAAAAAATTCTCAAACTAAGATGAAACATGTGTATGAGTACTTTTATTTGTACTCAGAAACCCTGAAACCAGCCATAATTTGAAATGAAAAACTGTTAATAAGACGCAAATGCCGATTTTATTGGTGTTGGTCTCATGAGACAAATAGCTAGAGGAGCATTTTCAACCAATTCAAAAAAACCAAAAAACTATACTATAGATGATATGCATACACACACACATACCCACACCACTGTACGCATACACATACACTATTCAGGTGAACTCTGTGCACATGCAAGCTCCTTATGTCCAGTCTGTGCAACCGACCACTATATTTTCTTCAAACATTGGTTTACATTTTTAATATTTAAAAATACTTTCCATCGACATTATACTTTGAAACTTTCAGACTGGTATTTTTAAACTATAACTCTTGTGTTTATACCATTGTCAAGTAGCGAAATGAGATTTTTAAAAATTCTCACAATGTTAGCCTTTTACTTTAATACCTAGCCATGCTAGTCATGAGCTCGAATTACAAGTCATTGAGCTGTTGATAATAAATGGGAGTATCGGTACTGTGCAGGCATTGGGAAATTAATTCTACTTGTAATGGAATTTGTTGATCACGTGTATATGAATCAGCTGTTTTCGTTTCGAAATAGAGATTAATTTGACAATGAAGGTAGTAGATTTTTGATTGTAAACAAACGATCTGTATTAAAACATGATGAAACAGATAAAATGATAACTTCCGGTATGCAGTTCATATCATTTGATTGGACACATGCAGACTCTGTCCTGGTTTCAGTCACGTGAATGGATTTGTTTTTAGATTTGATATCGGTTGTCGAAACATGAATTTGTGTTTTATGAACCGGAGTAGAGCAAGTTATTACTACGACATAAGCTTAAGAAAAACAGAATGACTAGCAAATAAAGACAAAATGAAGTCAGCGAAGCCGGGTTTTTTCTGAAAAAAAAACCAAACTGTTTTTGAACCGGGATTCGAGCATTGCTGCATCACAACCTCGAATGTTCCACATGTTTATTCTGCACAGCTAGGACTAGCACAAATGGGTGAACTTTAATGTGACCTGCTCCAGTTAGCTGAATTCATCCTGCGGGAATTTATACGAAATAGGGGGAGATAGTGAGTGAAAAGTCATTCACCCCATTAACTGCTTGAACTGGATGCAGAGGAATTTCTTTTCACAAGTGTAGTCTGGGGATTGGTGCATTAAAGGAGAATGCAACCCTGGCATCAGTGTGCTCTCTTAGTGAATAAAGATGACCAAGGAGAGTAAACAGTGAAAGTTTTAGCAAAAACGGACAACATGTTCATAATTCATAAATTTTGAAAGATTCAGTAAATCCCTATTATGGGGATCCTTGAGTTGGCAACTTTGCAAGCATCTATGATGTCATCGTGAAATACTCTCAATTCGTTTTGTACATAATATTAAAAAAAAAAAGATTTATATGAAATTTCAAGTCAGTAATCAACATAATTCTTCCCCAAATGCTTGCAGAATTGATGTAGCCATGTCATAACTTAAGCAATAAATCAAAAGAATTTTACTTTTCTTGAAAATAAAGAAAATGTTAAATTATGTGTACAAAATGAATGGGGAGTTGTCCACGATGACATCACAGATACTGGCAAAATTGCCAATTCAAGGATCCCAATAATAAGTATTTACTCAAACTTTCAAAGTTCATGACTCTTGAACAGATTGTCCGATTTTGCTCAAATTTTCACTGTTTATCTTCTTGTTCTTCTTCATTCACTATATAGAAGCACACTGATGTTTAGGTTGCATTCTCCTTTAAAGATAAACTCCAATCCTGGCCATGCCATTACAACATCTTGCGAGAAACTGTTTCAAAGTAACTGGTGTATGCACTGAGCCTTTGAAATCATGAAAACGATAACAAAATTAACCCGATGCACTCCACACGGAAATGGGTACGTGGGGACCAGACACAAGTGTCTGGCCAAACTCTCGAATTATTTCTTGTCATGTTTCGAATATTTTTGTGTTTCAAAACCAATCTTATTGCAAGGGGGGGGGGGGGCATCTCTAGTATATATATATATATATATATGTTTTTTTCTTCAAATTTATCTAAAAAGGATTGATAAACCAATAAGCAATTTTTCACATTTCCCAGAACTCGAGCTTCTTTTCAAAGACGGAGGGGGACGGGTAGTGTTATTCTTGTTTGGGGCTATAAATATGTTAATGCAGCGTTAACGTCATTATATGGTATATTATTAATTGAAAATGATTGCCCAGTTAACAAAGCTAGAAACTGCGACTGAGCAATGCAGTTTTGTTTTTACATGACTGTTACCAATTTGTTACGCTTTGATGTAACTAAACGTTCCCTTTATTATTAAGTGCTGAATAAAAGCACGAGTGATTGATTACCTTTTGAAACCAAAACGAAGTGGTGTAAGCTTTTTCTTCTTACTTTTAATCACGTGATTACCATAGTTCGTTAATGTTGCGGTTGTTATTGCAACTTAAAGTTAGAATCACAAGGTACATGCCACTTAAAGTTTAAATAGTGAGGAACCGCTGACTTATATCAATGGCCATCAAAGCTTTTTTGCTCCCAATTTGTAATTGCCATAAACATCATCATATACATGTATTATGCGTTGTTCTGTAATTGGACCCCATGAATCGGACATGCAATCGTATATAAATGGGTAATGGCATCTAAATTAAATAAAACGTAAGTATGGAACGCCCTCTATAAACAAATCGATTTAGCCCTACCTGCCCACACAGCGAGCTTGTAAACAGGTAAAAGTACGAAGCAATTTTCATGACTGCAGCATAGCATACTAAAATCCATTAAGATATCTCCATGCAGTGCATTTGAATAGCTTTATTCTTCTCCTTTGGAGCAATGGATCTTTAAGAATTTAAGAAATATATATGTTAGAAGTTGTAAATATCTCAGCTGAGCTTAAATGAGAACGAGGCGAAGGTTCAGGTCGGGCATCTTTAACCTCATACTGCTCGTGATCTGAAAATGGGTTTCACCTGTGCGATTCGGTTGTTTGTGCAACATATCTCCATGGATTTGGAATTTAGTCGATTTATTTGAATGTTCAGGCGAATTGGTAGGCAAACACAATAATCCGACAAGGTATTTTTCGATAGTGATATGGATATTTTATGATTACATGTATTTTCCCCGTTTCTTTAGATTTAGAGCATTGCCATAGTCATAACTTAACCCGGAACTTTGGTATCCAGTCGGGATATGCTCGTATCCGAATTCTGATCATATTGGTTGAGTTTGATTCATTACAGATATGGAAATGGCTTTTCAGAGACTTTTACGGTATTCCTGTCTGGTATGCTAACATTGTGAATGAATTTTTCTCAACAGTGCTGCTGTTTCTGGCTGTGTAGGACAACCCTCTGCCAATCTATCGACTCTTCAGCAGTTCAATGTTATCTTTGATTTCATTCTGAAGTATCTGTAAGAACATTAAAGTGGCCCCTAAGTATCCATCAAAGTATGTCACGTGAAGATACTAGTAATGACTTCTGCCAGTCTATCAACTCTTCAGCAGTTCAATGTTATCTTTGATTTCATTCTGAAGTATCTGTAAGAACATTAAAGTGGTCCCTAAGTATTCATTAAAGTATGTCACGTTAAGATACTAGTAATGATTTCAAGATTATTAACAACAGATAGGGAAGTATGTTAAGTGTATCAAGCCCCTTTCGTTAAAGGGGGCCGGGGTACCTCATTAAGTTAAGTAAAGGGTGTATTATATGAAGGAGGTACCGTAGACCTTTTTGGTACCTCCTTGATTATATTAAGTTAAAGGCATTGGCTAACTTTGTGAGTAGCTGATTTAAAAAATTCTCAAACTAAGATGAAACATGTGTATGAGTACTTGTATTTGTACTAAAAAAAACCTGAAACCAACCATAATTTGGAATGAAAAAGTGTAAGTTAGACGCAAACGGCGATTTTATTATCCTTCGTCTCACGAGACAATCACTAAGAGGACCACTTTGTTTGAATTTGAAAATGCCTTTATGTGCCTCCCGCCGCGTGATACGCCAATACACACAGTACGGTAAGGTGAGTCATACGCGCATGCGCATTCCTCATGTCTATTCTGTGCAACCGACCCTCGTATATTTTTCAGACATTGGTTCACATTTTTGATATTTAAAAATACTTCCTGTGGATATTATACTTTGAAACTTTCAGACTGGTATTTCTACACTATAACTCTTATGTTTATCCCATTTTCAAGTAACAAAACAATATTTTTTTAAATCATAACAATGTTAACCAATGTCTTTAAATATCTTTAGCTGTGAAAGGCGCTAACTTGTAAATTATAGTCTCTTTAAGCTGCATTAATGTTGTTCGCTCTCGGTCGTGGAATTATTACGCAAATATACAATCAGGCATGGTGTCCATTAATGTCACGGCGTATTGATTAATGGAAGTCGCAAAATGATGAAACAACACAAATCCACATAACCTATGCAAGCCGCCTAGTGCCTACACAGAGCTGACGGCATACTTCTACCTCATGTTCTACGAGGAGGGATGTCATAGTTGAGATGTATGTCTACAAAGTAACCCTTTACGACAATGGAAATTTTTTACCGCTCTCGATTGTAAAACAAGTTTTTATTATTATTTTTTTTAAACAACACATGCACACGTTACATGATAAAAAAGCAATGTAGATAAAATGCCTTGCTCAAGGGCATAAGTGCCGTGCCGGGGATCGAACCCCCGACTTCGCGTCTCCAGTCAAGCGCTTTAAACCACTCGACTACGGCACCTCTACGGCCTGATACCAGTCTTGATACAAAGGACGGTTACTGCATCCCTAACTTACCTAAGCATCAATTTTTCTGTGATTACTGCAATGAAGCATTCTTAACGGTGGGTGCATGGTTTTTTTAATGAACATAATGCGTTGATAATTACGGGTTATTTTTTTCTAGTTGCATTTGCCAAACAGACCTAAAATAATGAAAATGAAAGAAATGAAAAATACAGAAATACAGAAAAAACAAATATTGTAAGCGATATTGCTAGTAACATCAACAATAAATTTTCTGACACAATACATGTGTGAAAACGTCAACCAGTTTGCAGACTACACACATGGGTACAGAGAAGCATTGTGAATTAGATTCTATATACGAAGGATATAAAACCTCTGCTCGGTATCGAACCCGCGACCTTCACATCTGCAGTCAAGCGCAAACCTAGCTCCCTCGTCTGTGGATAGCACACTGGATATCTCTTTATCTACGGTTGCTCGAGCTAAAGCCAGGGTAATAATATTCTTGCAGGGCCCTCTGGGAGAACAGTACATAGTACTGAAGAGGCTACCCTGGGTAAACAAGACATATTATTATTATTATTTTCATTATCATTATTATTATTATCATTATTATTATCATTATTATCATTATTATTATGATTATTATCATTATTATTATCATTATTATTATCATTATTATTATTGTTATTATTTTTGTTGTTGTTGTTATCATTATTATTATTATTATCATTATTATTATTGTTGTTGTTGTTGTTGTTATCATTATTATTATTATTATTATCATTATTATTATCCATGGGAATTGCATACATCAAATATTACTGCTGCCTAAGTTTAGAACTTGGTGGGACTGTACATTTGGCCTTCCACTTTACACGTACTGAAGATCCCTATATCCTAAGCGAGCTTAATCTCGTTACATTGCAATAGCCCGAGGTGTAAGCAAACAATGCGGTGCGCGAGACGGACACGAAGCATGACCCATGCGAATTGGAGAAGTTACAAATGGGTTCACAAACCCATTATTCCAGCTAATCTAGCTGTAAAAGATTCCGACGATTGCAATTTCAAGTCCAATCCAGGCAGAACGGTTAAGTGACGAAGAACTAATTTGCAATCAGTTTGTGATATTGGGAAAAAAAAATCATTTCGGTCTTAATTAATGTTTTTGCACAGTCAATCTGTGAGTGACTGAGTAAAGTATAAAAGGCCATTATTAATGATTTGTGACGGGTAATACTTGTAATATTTGTCTTACATAACCATCAACTGCATTTCCCCCGACTGATATCATGATTTTGATTCATTATTAAGTGACAATGTTTCATCTGGACACCAATAGAAGAACAGGCGTATTCTGCTAATTATACGAGTCACGACTGAAGTGGGCTATCCGCCACGTGATAGCAATATGTACCGTATACTCGTATGTTATGTTGCTTTTAACGGCAACTTAAAACAACGTAGGCGTAACGTTGCAAAACATTTGATTTGATTTGATTTGATTTATTTTCTTCTGCATACATATTAACATTCTGGTAACATAATATACAAAAAAGCTGCTTTTGACAATAAAACACAAGTATACAAATATTCATATACGATCATTTTTCTAAAAAAAATGGACAAATTGTCAAATTATTGAAATTCAGTAAACATAATTCATTAAACATAAAATCATTTGCGGAAGAAGGATTGCCATTATAAGCAATATGCTTGAAAATATGGCAAACCCCCAAAACAGAGAGTAAAAAAAAATGCTAAATCTTTTGAAATTAGTCTTTCATGAATTGTCAGGCTGCCATAAATTGTCTATAGCTATTATCACTTTTGTTTGATAACTGTAATCATGATGCGTCTGTTTAAAGCCAGAAGGCTGTAACTCTAAATGAAAGGAATTGAACTACCACCCTTCTTACTTTCAGCTGGTTAATTTTGATGTGATTTATGCTTCCACTATAACTGAATTAACAAATTATAACTGAATAACAAAATCAAATGGAATTGATCAAAGTTTGGAAATGATATCAAGCAAAATTGAGGGTAGGAGTCAGAAACGACTAGTTATGTTTTTTGTTTTGTTTGGAAACCTGGACTATGATAAATGCAGCACATAAACTTTGCTGAATGAAAATTGATTATCGCATTTGAATATCTAAAGGTAAAACATTATTTTCGTCAAAACGCACTCGCTATGGACTATACACATGATATAAGCACTGAATACTGCAATTCATTGCCAACAGACTATTTGTATATGACCTGGTTTGGCAAAGAATTTTATAAAACAAACACTGAATGTTTGCTGAACTCCCACACATCTGCCATGAGAAATTAATCGATATCAGAGTTTCGTGGTAATCGAGATGCTGCGGTGATCGTACACTTTCCCCGCGTTATTTTCTGCATCAGGAAATTGGCGATCAAAATATTGAGGGTCATGAGAGATTAGTGTTGAATATGATATATGAGAATAATTATTTCTGAGAATAATTGTTCTGCTTATATTCTGAACTGCAGTTCATCTTCATTTCATTGACTAAGAAAATGAGAAAGAGATAGAGAAAGAGAGGGAGAGATAAAGAGAGAGAGGGGGGGGGGGGGGGTCAAGAAAGAACCTGAGCTCTTGCAATGGGTCAGGGACCAATACCTACAATCTGTAAACTTTTTAAAATCACGGCTGGATCTGCAGCAGCAGCAGAACTGGACTGCAGTATTATCATAATTATTGTGATTATTGATGTACTTATTACCATTATTTTTTTATTATTACTATTATTATCATTATTATTATTATTATTATTATTATTATTATTATTATTATTGTTGTTGTTGTTGTTGTTGTTATTATTATTATTATCATTATTATTATTATCATTGTTATCATTGTTATTATTAGTATTATCATCATCATTATCATTATTATGATCATTGTTAACATCATTATTATTATTGTTGTAGATGCTTCTGTTTTTATTGTTATCATTATAAGAAGAAGTGGGAGAAGTAGAAGAAGAGACAGTGGAGTCGGAACAATAATATTTACCAATGCCTGTATGCAACATAAATGTTCTTTGTTATTTTGGTTGTTCATATTTAATTGTAGTTCAACAAACTTCATACTTCATGCAGGTTTCGAACACACCATCCTTCAAACCCTAGCGTACCCAGAGAGCCACATGCTGCTAGTCCAAACAATCTTAACGCTGTCGTTTCGACGACTTAAGTGGTTTTAACGAAGGCTATGAACTTGATTCCGGTGGCCTTCGGGAGGAAACCCTGTTTGTGATGAAAATAAATCTTTAAAGGCCACGTGTAAAATAATGTTTAAAGGCCATGTGCAAAATAAATCTTTAAAGGCTATGTGTGAAATAAATCTTCAAAGGCTATGTGTAAAATAAATCTTTAAAGGCAAGGTGTAAAATATATCTTTATACAGGTTATGCGCAGCAATGGCAAACGTCGTAAGAATACAGTCAGCGCTGCTTGCTGGATTGATAATTTGATAATTTGATAATTTATTCAGTCTCATCCACATAAATGTGTGGAAATTTGCTTTCCATCATCATATACATAACAACAACATATAGAAGAACAATGCAAATACATTCAGAATATACAAAAGTTAGAGGACTTGTCTGCATGGTTTGTATAACAGTGTCGGTTATGGGAATACATGTTTAATAATCATTAAAATTTCATGCTCTTTCGCTGTTAGATTAGGAATATAGTGTTGAGTTTGTCTTTATTTATCCTCTCCTCCACGTATGGTCTACCGTTTTACTTCTTCTTCTTCTTCTTGTTTTTCTTCTTCTACTTCTTCTTCTTCCGATTTCTCGATCGTGTACCCTTTCGGGTTTTTTTACACCATTTTCCATTGTATTCAAGATACAAACTCAAACATATTTATTTCTAGTGCAAATCTGCTTACAATGTCCACTTTGCGGAAAGGGAAGGATGAGATCTGGAAGATGACATTTAAAAGGAGAATACCGCGTATGATGATGGTGATGTTCATGAAGAAGAATAATACGCAGTAGTAGTCGAAGGGGAAATTGGAGGGAAAAGCATGAAGAAGAATAAGGAATTGATAATGTTCACTCTTAGAAAAATGTGCCAGTTAAAACACCTTTTGTCCCGTATTCATGGTATTTAGAACGTCCAGAAAAAGGGGTTCTGTAAAGGGTTCTTTTTATTTTCCAGAACCCGAAAAGGTTCCCTGTAAAACCATTAGGCTTCTAAAGACCCATTTAGAACCCTTTATAGAACCTTTATAGGCTATCGATGGTTCTTTGAAGAACCTTTAAAGGTTCCAAATATGGGACAAGAAAGGGGATCTAATCAGCATCATTTTTGGAGAGTTGTATGCAGAAGGCATAGAAGAAAAAGGAAGACGACATTTGGATCACTTGTTCAAAACTTCAAATAAAAATTTACTATCGCCTTATTTGCTTATTACTCCAATATGAGATGAGCTTGATGAGTTTTACTTTTTAATCATGCCGAATCTACTGTCTGACCAACTGAAACGCTTTGAAAGGACCACTATATTAACTGATATTTATTTCTCCTAACGTGCCAACAATCTAACAGAAAACACCCAGCCAAAATGATCCAAAATATAGGTTTTCTTTCCTGTTATGTGTTAATATTAATGTACTTTGTGTGTGCGACATGCCTGCAGTATTAACGATATCAATATTGTGCAGGTATGCACTGTTTTATTCACCATCACCATGATCATTATAAGTAATGGGCATCTAATGCTACTAATATAATGCAATTGTGAATAGTTTCTTGCTGATAGACATGTATACTACCTGTATAAAATCGCAATCATGGCAGTGGAGGTATGTAAACAGGGAATTTTGTCCCTATTTCAAACCTGTTATTGCCAATGCATCCGTTGTATCAGTTGTATTCTACCTAAATGCATATTTATCATTCTAATTAATCTTTAACACACGCTGAGCAGTGTGTTAACGATGAATTAGAATGATGAATATGTATTTAGGTAAAATACAACGGATACAATCTACTTGATTGTTCTGTGATTGTGATAAGCATACAGTCTTACACAATGTATTCGAGTTCGCCTCTCTCATGTTTTAATCATGCATTTAATACTGAATAATTATTACGTCCATTTAGAAATGCTGCATTTCTCTCATGTGCAAGATAGCATCCTTGTTATGCTTAAGCTCCTGTTGAAGAACAGGTCTTAGTTGAATCGGGTTTACCATGTTAAAATTAAACAAAGAAAAAACAAGGAAATTAGAGAAAAAACAAACTCAAAAGCAGAAAAGGAAAAGGACATTATAGGCTAAACTTTTCAAAGTTTCATCAGAATACGCTTTGGTCGGACACTTTAATCAATTTATCGGACATTGCCTCGTGCAGGGTCAGTGTTGTCAAATCATTCCATGCCGACGACATGTGTCAGACCACTTTAAGAATGTCTTAATTGGAATCGTCTTCTTCCTAGTGCCATTCAAAGCACTTGCGATTGGAGTGTCTGTCCCAAACATGCCAAATGAGCAAATCAGCTGCATGGCCATCCGATGGCAGACGAATTCATCTGGCGTGTTCGGGGGGCATGACAAACACTGCTTTCTAGTTCCTCAATAATTATGATGGCGACTAGTATTACACACATAAAATTTTAACCGAGGCTGCAAAAACATAACTTTTAAAGGGAAATATAAAGAGAGAAAGATTTTGACAGATAGATGAAGGAGAAAGAGAGAGAGAGAGAGAGAGAGAGAGAGAGGGGAGAGAGGGAGAGGGAGAGGGAGAGGGAGAGGGAGAGAGGGAGGGAGAGGAAAGGGGAAGGCGGCGTTGGATTTCTAAATGTGAACTTGAATAATGGCTTTTGTGGGCTGGACACGCTACACTGATAATACGGTTATTCTAACGAGGTTTTAGCAATCCGTTGGTATAATTTTTTTCCCCCTTTTGAATTGCGATTATCTTATTAGAAAATCAAATTACGGTTCCTAAATTGAACACGTCGCATGTATGAACAAGCAGTGCAAAGGTCATTGGAACACAATTGATTAGCATGGCATTGTGTATTGACAGCTTAAACAATGAGGTAGCTTAATTTGACCCTTGACCTCTAATTCAGAAAGCAGGTTTGTTGACATTGACCGTGATTTCGTTGGGTTGTGACCATGGTGATTTCCATCCGACCTTGAAATGAATATTGAGTTTGTAGATTTATCATGTTTGAAACGACATTTAGTTCGTTGTATTATTTTGTCCTATAGTATGTATTCAACGTGTTCAAAAGGGGTGCGAATTTAGGGCGCTTTTAAAATTCATTTCGAAGCCAGAATCAGTGTTCTGAAAAACAGTTTTGAAACTGTTTTCCTGTTCCCTAATTAAAGCTCTTTCCTCGACCCAAAACTGACTGGAAACACACTTATGTTCAATTTTGTAACCGTTTTCCTACAAAGCTCTGGACTCAACCGTGTCAAAACGCTCTATGCGTTGTCAGTGGTTAAGTTATAAAATGTATCGTAGCCAAGCCTAGGTTCGTATTTTTGTGTACTCTTCATACCAAGCTCTATAATTATGTACTGATAGTCCTTTCAGGATTTTATTCATTATCAATCGGGCGAAATATGTAGATAATCATTTTGAAATGATAAATATATTTTAGCATGACGCTACTAGGAAAGCGGTATTCGAATCTAAAGAGCCGACGCATACAGTATAATAGCAGTGACTTCAAGGAAAAGAGCTCAAGAAACGAATGACGTACAAATAAAATCAACATCAGGAAGAAGAAGAAGAAAACCCTAACTCCCCCTAAAAACAAAAAACAAACAAAAAAAAAACAAAAAAGAAGAAAAAACAAACAAACAAAAACACCTAAAGCTCAGAGGAAAGTGAAAACTCCTTATCGCTTCTTCCCACAAAGGCACAAACTAATGTTGTTATCGTTTTAACATTCAGTGTCGCCGGAAAAGCAATTTAGCAGCACATGAAAGTTGAAACGATCATGGCACAAGTTCTAAAGAAGATTTGTTGAGGTTTTCGCGCCTCGCTTCATGTGCTTAGCATGAAATACATTACCAACCCCCGCAAAGTTCGCGAACTTGAACTCAAAAATTCTTTTTTCTTGGGGGGGGGGGGGGGGGGGGGGCTCATTTTGAGACCGAAAGTCGGTAGTCCATTGTGATAGCAATCGATGTGAGGAGCAGTTAAGAGATCTTGATTGCTTTCAGCTGCTTGAACTCCACAGGTGCGGGATACATCTTCCCTGCAAATTAAGTGTAACATCATTTTCAGGTTTATCGGGCTATGGTTTCTGTTTGGGTTCAAGGTAACCAACCTAAAAAAAGACGCGGATGCAACTGGGTTGGTCCGTGATACTGCATGGACTCTTTACTGTGGACGGGAGTGCCAACAAGATAAGAATACAAGAAAGATTTACATGAATAAAGAAGGTCAGACAGGATAGAGAGAGAGAAAGAGAGTGAGAGGGATATGGGAGAGTGAGAGAAATAAAGAATGAGAAAGAGAGAGAGAAAAAAAAAGAAATAAAAGAACAAGAACATGAAGAAAGAGAGCTAGAGCGAGAGGGGGTGAAGGAGATCAGAAGGGGTTGGAGAGGGAGAGAGAAAGAGAGAGAGAGAGAGAGAGAGAGAGAGATCAGTCATGAAAGTCGGTTCTACAGGTGTTCTATACTTGATAAAGATGTGTACATCTATGTGGCGAAAACTCGGGACATATTCAGGTTTAAGTATGGTGGCTCTGAAGGAACATCGCAAATCATGAACATCGGCGCCAATATTCACGACTAAGTCTGCGGTATCCCACATTTAATCGCGAATATTGACGCCAATATTCACGACTTTGCACATAATTATGTTTAATTGTAAATATTGGACTTTCGTCGTGATTTTTTTTTTTTCGACGACCTATGAATGATCGGTCGTCATACCTATGTAGTCTGCAATTAAAAATTTACAAAGTCACAGATTTTCATCGCAAACTTTAAAAGTCTGCAATGAAATAATTGCGGAGTCGTGAGTCGGAAATCACGAATATCAGCGCCAAAATTCACGACTTTGCAAATATTCAATCGCAGATATTGGCGCCGATGTTCACGACTGAGTCTGCAAAGTCGCAAATTTCGTCGTGAAAATGTTCGCCAATATTTGAAATCAAATATGTGCAAAGTCGTGAATATTTTCGTCAATATTCACAATTAATTGTACGATTTTGTAGACTTAGTCGTGAATATTGGCGCCGACGTTCATGATTTGCGATGTCCTTTCAGGGCCACCATACAGGACCATCATGACCATAAACACGATAAAGGGCGCATGAACCATGTGAACTATACACTAGTCCAGCCCCCTCTTTCCTGATGATCTGTTCCCCTCCCCCACCTCTTTGAATGACCCCTGCCCCTTCTCTTCTCACATCATCACAGGAGGTCAGCAGCAATCACATTCGATATGCCTTGATGTGTTTGTTCCTTGTTTGGTGTATCCTTTCACCAAATGAAATTCTTTGCCCCGAGTTGTCACCTGTAATTTGATAATACCTTGCAATTAATGTGAGAAACTGAAATAGTCCTTCATATATGTAATAAATGCCATATTTTTTAATAAGATTATGGAACCTGGCACTTTTGCGCTTTGCTTTTTTTCTGTTAAAGAGTGTTAAAGCACATCACATTTACACCTATATAAAAGAATTGTCATTATGACCCATGCAGCGTTACCAACCTGCCAACTGAGCAAATCATTTATGCTTGGTGTTTTGCACGGTTACCATTTACTCGCTTTGATTTATCATATTAAACTTTGCTTATAATCCATTCTCTTTGACCTCACTCTTTTCACTTTGCTTTACATCTTCGGATCATTATTACTCATTTTTCCTTTTTCATGTTTCGTGTTTACTCTTCTTCCAAGCTTCTCCCAAAGCATTTCCTCTTTTTTTTCCGCCTTTGCCTCAACTTAAGGCAGAACATGAAAACCGTTTTAGGTCTAAAGATGGAAAATTCCTTGACCTGATTCTACAATGACTCCTCAGATATTTTTTTTCTGATATCCTGCTTTGATCATTATCCTTCCTGACTATGTTTTGACATCTTTGTCATCTTTGTTTTTGAATCTTCCCATCCCAAAGTCTATTCCCTTGTAGATGCGTGGGTGGGTTGGGGGGGGGGGGGGGGATGGAGACACGCACCCCTTTAGTTTACGAACGTTTCAATAGTATGAAGTATATTTTGAGTTGAAGAGGATATGTGGATGGGTGACCATACTGTGAGTAGCCTTATTCTTTTCAGTCATTCGCAAAACCGTCTTCCTTATTTAGAGATGATTTGCCCTGAATATTACGTCATTGGTGATCCTATAAAGATGTCAACAGTACTGTACGATATACTAGACAATCTCATGTGGCACTTCGTATAATTATTCCTATTTCGTTAACCATCATTTATGAAGAAAATCTTCTTTTCGTATGACGTGATTGGCATATGGATCAGTCATTGTTTTGTAAATTATAATCATCCTTTCGCAACAAACAGTTGCATGCTGCATGGGGTATGTACGGTATGTCTTCTTATTGTGAAGAATAAACTACACCGGGGTTTAGGAAAGCTCGCTGGCACTCAATAACACCACTATTTCGATTGGGAATGAGCGCCCCCTGTAGACAGCTTCTAACCACGCAGGAAAAATCCAGATAGAATCTCGGCCGTGTCTGAAATATTGGCAAAAATTTAAATAGTTTGATTTGTGGGCTTCATTGAAAAAAAGGTATATAAACCTTTAATAATTATGCACAACTATTACTTATCCAGACATTAAATTAAACCAAATCATAAAAAAACAAGACTAAAGAATTACATGCATATATTTTTTTCATTGCTGCCGTCTGGCCATTGAAAGTGGTTAGGCTGGAAATATGGTCTCCTGACCCTGTGATATTTACATAGGTAAAGTCTAATGAATTATCTTTTCGGCTCTCTTGATGTTTTTTTTTTTCATATTCAGAGAAGACATTTATTTGCTTCTCTAGAACATTTGCCTTTTTTTCTTATTCATCGTAGTTTCCATTAGCAGTTAACACCGCCAGAATTAACACCTGATTAATGATCACTTCGGAAGTAGTAGAAAAATTCACCTTTTGCTAGCATAGTCATACCAAATCTTCAAACTCACCAGACAAATGTCTCCTGCTCTTTCGTCTTAAACGAACCTGTCATATCTCAGTGAATAAATTGCTGTGGCTAATCACAATCACTCAAGCCGTGATACAAGACGAAGGCAGTTCCCGTGCTTACGCCTCCGTTTTCGAAATTCCGAACCGTGTCATTAAAATAAGAAGATAAATAGGTTTTGAAGAATGATCTCCTTGGCTATTCGTCTCTGTCTCTGTTTTGTCTCAGCCAGTAATTGCATGTCTCTCGCCCTGGCGAGGCTTCCACCGAGCTTGCTACAGGACTCAAGTACCTCCTGGAGTGGTTGTGTAGATGATGGCGAAACGCAAGATAAGCCAAGGCGGGACTCTACGCCATCAAGAGAAGCCCTTGATGCTGCGCTGCTTCGCCGCATAAGAGCCACTTGTGGAGTACGGGCCCCCCTCGAGATGCTCATTGAGTGCCCCGTTTGAGTTTCATTGCGAGAATGGAGCGACCAAAGTTCGTTCGATCGTCACCGACTTGATAAATTACTCATCAACGACGTGGAGAACAATTAGAAACCATTTCTAATTCGCTTAGGGAAAGTAGCGGCGTTTCACAAACAAACAAAATGCCGGCTCGATGTCCTAATCCCTCATGTGAATTCGATTAATCGCCTAGCAACGAACTCAACAACATTAAGGCTCAAAACAAAACAAAACAAAAACAAAACTAACGACAAAAAATGAATCAGCATGATTAGTGAAAGCATAGTCTGATAACTGCAAAGTTTAACATGCGCACCTAAACAGTACCACATGCAAGTATCACGTAGTCATGGCAGTCACATTTTATTACGGAATGTATATGCAGAGGCTGCTTTAATATATATTTCATTATCATGATTGTCTTGCAGGTAACTTTTGTGGTGAATGCGATTTTCAAGTTTAAGCTGATGCAATGTTCCAATAAGGGCAGAAAACCTAGTAAATTGTTTTCCACGATTATTTCGAAATAATAACAAGAACATCATCCCATACGTCTATTAAAATTATTAATTAATTTCATTCATTCTTTGGTTTATTAAAGATGAAAGAACATGCAACTCGAAAGCTGAAATTGCTCAGTTTTCATAGTATGTACATGATAATCAACAAAAATTAAACATCAGTTGAAAATTATTAATAATGTTAATATTGGTATATTCCCGAGTATTTACAATTTAGAAAAGAAAAAAAAAACAGCAACAATAATCATGAAACTCCAACTGCGAAAGAACATACTCTTATTATTGTTAATATACCTGTCTATACTGTAAAATGAACCGTTGAGTAAAATAAAAAAGAACACATTAGATAAATCATGCAAATGTACTCAACCAAAAGGAAACATACTTTATAGTATGCCCTATACCTATCAATATTCTCTCTTATATTTTGTTTTTTACTTTTTTAAATACTAGTTTGTTTTTGGAGTGATGCTTAAAGCATGAAGCGATTCTTAAGGCAAATGCCTTGTAAATCGAATCGTGGCATAAAGAACACTTGACATAAAATTCAATCAACCACAAACTAACTTTTCTTTCAGTAAAACAGCACAACCAGAAATTTCACTGTAACTTTTTGTTGAATTATCATTGCCATGAGGACTGCCTGTACAGCAGTATCATTAACACGATGAAAGCTAGCACCATAAACGCACAAATTGGCCTCAATATGGGCACAGCGGTTCTTGGAATAATGATTTATTCCACCAAATTCTGACTTTTATTACCACCTTAAAAGTAAAGAGCTTCTATTATGTCAAACTTCGTCATGATGTGTATAATAATCCTTCCATCCGTCAAAGATTCGCCATCCTAAAATCCTCCTCGAATGACAATTTTCTTCAAGCGAAAAATTAGAAAATTAGGAGCAGAAGATCCCCATCTCATCATAATTTTATTACCCGATTTGTTTCCTTGTCTTTTCTTTTATTATGCATACGTGTATGTAACCATGGCAACCCCGCGATGTTATCCTCTGATGCTTAAAATGAGATTTTTTTTCCTTCTTTTTCTCAAAGCTAATCTTAAATCATAAAATGAGTGAGTGCAACTGTCTAATGATGCTTATAGCTACTCGTTACCTGGAGCCAATTTTCGAATCATTTTGTGTGTTTGCTACACCTACATGGCCTAGGCATTCCTTTATCCAACCATCAGCCTTGTAGTAAACATCCACCTAGGAATTTGTTTACGTATGCCAAGGTTGGAATTTAATACTCCTTTCTTGTAGTTCTTACTGACGTTGTTGACGAAATCTACACAGCCTTATAACATGGACACGTTGTAGTCAACGTGCCTGCTATCTCGCAATTATCACGTTTGTTTACCTCTCAGTTGCCGAAAAAAAGGGGGAAAATACATGTATATGTGTTTTTGTTTTCGGTATCGATGACATACTGGAAAAAGTTTTACACAGTGGTGGATAGACGCATTGACAAAACGACGAAACAAAGACAAAACGTATATATATATCTTAATGTTATTGCAATCGTGAAAGTTTCATTTGTAGTCTATTTTTTGAGACCGTTGTTTACTTTTGAATTTTCAGAATTTGAGCATAAACTCTCTTTCCTTTTAAAGAAATATAAAATGCCCTAATATATTGGAGATTAAGAACTACATAACACAATCTGAATAAAAGAATGAAGTTACACTGGATATAGCTGCTGTATCAAGCGGCATATCTAGACTCCAACCTCAGCAGGGGGAAAAAAAAACTTACGATGATCTATGAGAAAGAAACAATTTTTCAAGGAAGTGTCTTTAAGAAAATGGTGTATTGCAGATGCGATTCTAAGATCAATCGTATAATACTGGTTTAAAACGACGACCCAATATTGTGACTGCATATTTCTTTGCCCGATGTTAAATCTGTTAGGGGGACTGCCCCATACTACTCCTTCAAAATATCTGGTAAGGAGCTCAGGGGTCTAGACGAAATTTCGAACTTTAAATGTCACACGCTTGTTGAACTGTTGAACACCTCTGACAGTTTTCCGCCGTGCCAACCGTCCTAGCCTATATGACCTTCAGTACGTGAACATAATTGGGGAAACATTTGCTTTCGGATCGATCTAAATATTTTTTTCGGGACACATAAAGCTGGAAAACATGTAAAGGTGAAGGAAAAGGAGTGAAAAATGTTGCCTTAATTGCCTATAAAGCATGCTGGGCTAGCGACAGACTGCATTTTGCGTTATCGAGTTGTATGTTGTGTTTGGGGAAACATTTCATTTGAATTGATCTGAATGTTTGTTTCGGGACAAATTCAGCAGAAAAACATGCAAAGGTGAAGGAAAATTAAGGACTAAAAAAAAGTTGTCTTTATTGCTTATAAAGCAAAAAATAGCGACAGACTTTTTTTCCCTTCCATTTTCGAGTTCTATGTTGTATTCAGAACAAATCCATATTGATTATGTGATTAATGTTCTCTTTGTTTCTGTTAACTGCTGTGGTCCACCCCTACAGCTAGGGGTGGACTGGGAATAAAATTCGGTTTCAGTGTGACCAGACCTGACCTGTAACCTATAACTTCGGCCCTCAAACCACAAATCGACCGGCCCCCAAGCCGAAATATCGAGCGTCCCGTGACATGCATGAAGAATACCCAGTCTGCCCCATGGCCACGAGACTGACAGACTGTGAGCTCCTCTATACAGTGTGTATCAATAAAAACGTTACACTTTTGAAACAATTATAAAAATTATATTTCACAATATTTCGAAGAGTTTTTCATGTTGATAGATGCACAGGGGGCTCATCTATCAAGTGCCACTCACAAAACAAATTTTAATTCACACTTGACCCAACACTGACTGCTTTTGTTCAGGGTGTGAAACATGACTTGCGCCAAAATAAAAGAAGAGGGACAATTAAACCAGCGGTCTAAATAAGTACTCTTATAGCAAGCAATTGCTCATTGCCACAGAGTTTGCCCGACTGCCTGACAGGTTGACTGACTGAACGATTGTTTGGGCATTTTATTTGTCAATAATTTGATCAATCAGTTGATTGACTGGCTGTTAATTAAATGATTATCTTATTGATTGACTGGTTGGCTGAATGACTGACTGAATGGTTAAATGATCAATTGTTTGAGCATTTCATTTATCAATTTGATCAATCAGTTGATTGATTGATTGATTGATTGGCTGTTGATTAAATGATTACCTTATTGACCTGGTTGATTGACTAGCTGACTGAATGGCTGAATGGTTGGATGACTGGCTGATGCATTGACTGACTGATCTATCAGTTGCGCCTAATTACAAAAAAGAGGGACTATTAAACAAGCACTCCGAATAAGTAATCCTATTCAAACAAATGCAATTATGATAAAGTTTCGGTAGTCTAGGAAGCTTGAATCATTTTTTTTTTAATTTTAGTGATTTCACTGCTTAATGCATGGGTGAGAATTAATGTGCAAAATTACATCAATATTTTTAAAGCACACAATTCACAACTAACAGACACATCAAAGCTACATGCCAGTCATTCAGTCAAGAATAAAAGTACAAATTAATAACTCTTCAGATCATTCATTCAATCAATCAATCAATCAAAAACTCAATCAAAAATCAGCGCATTAATGCATCAGCTGATAGATCAATCAGTCACTGCATCAGTCAGTAATTCAACCATTCGGCCAACCAGTCAATCACTATAGTAATCATTTAATCAACAGCCAGTCAATCAACTGATTGATCAAATTATTGACAAATAAAATGCCCAAACAATCGACCAGTCAGTCAACCTGTCAGGCAGTCGGGCAAACTCTGTGGCAATGAGCAATTGCTTGCTATAAGAGTACTTATTTAGACCGCTGGTTTAATTGTCCCTCTTCTTTTATTTTGGCGCAAGTCATGTTTCACACCCTGAACAAAAGCAGTCAGTGTTCGGCCAAGCGTGAATTAAAATTTGTTTTGTGAGTGGCACTTGATAGATGAGCCCTCTGTGCATCTATCAAAATGAAAAACTCTTCGAAATATTGTGAAATATAATTTTTATAATTGTTTCAAAAGTGTAACGTGTTTATTGATACACACTGTATAGGACGATCTCATGTGCCTTACTTCTTATCAGAAGGTTCCCCATATAGTCCGCCCTACTTTCGTCATGCATTACTTTGTTCCGTCGATCTTGTGGGCGGTCGGATCTCGAATTACCCCGCCCACAAACCGACGAAAGAAGAATAAACAAAATATGAAATATTTCAGTATTTCATATTTTTCATATTTTTTCAGTTTTTTTCTTTACAAAAAAGAGAACCTAAAGTCAAATAGAAATTAAAAGCAAAGCAACAACAACAACAACAAATGAACAATACAGTGAAAGCATGAAGTTCACACTTTCAAAGCGAACAATAATTAAGAATTAAGCGTTGTTTTGTCCTTTTTAGTCTGCATATCAGGTAGACCTGGTAGGGAATTCAATAAGTAATTTCGAATTATACGCGTTCATATTCTCCTTTTTAAAAAATCTATTATAATCGAAACATCTGTAGAGCAGTGCCATTGGTAGCCCAGTGAGAACGAGTTATCTACTATCGATTTTCATTTTCACTGTCTTTAATGCCTCTCCAGTGAAATCAGCATCACCTCAATTAGTCTCACTCAAGGCGTGCAGGGCTCGAGAGTCTTGATATAAATTTGTCTCGGTTCATTGTGTCAATGCATGATGCATATTATATGCGCTAATTTAAAAGTCATTACGTGGCCATGTGCTTGTGACGTCACTAAGCTGACCCTCTTTTTTAGACGTCGATGTCTTGGACGTCGTGAAATCAATTTAGGCTGTGTTTCGTATTTAGTTATCTTCATTCCATTTGCAGTTCATTGAATATATGAATATTGATAAACTGATCGAGAAAGAGGAATGGAGGGAGAAAGGAAGGGGAATTAATGGATTAAAAAAAAAAGAAGAGTAACAGGAATGATAATCTTTCCCCGGCAAGAATGATTTTTAGTGGAGATGCCGTGGTCCAGTGGTTAAATGTGTTTGACTGGAGACGCGAGAATCGGGGGTTCGATCCACGGCACGGCACGTATGCCCTTGAGCAAGGCAGTCAATCTACATTTCTCTTTTATCGTATATCAAATAAATGAAGTGCTGTAGTAACGTAGGCAGTTAATTTAAATGAATTTATTTCAATATCATTTTGTTCCCATTAGCATGAAAACTTTTAGGACGATTTTATTTCAACGTGATTGTATTTTCGAGAGAAGGACAGAAAAAATAAAATACAAAGGACATTTGATCAAATACCTTTCACGTGAAAAAAGAATGAATTAAAAAAAAGTCTTTAACTCTTTGCATGCTCAATTAACTTTTTGAAGAGAAAATAATGACAATTGTTCTTTGAATATATTTTTTGAATTCTACTTCCGTCAGTGCACTGAGTATTGGTACTGGTAATTATTTAATAGATATCATTTTAACACATTAGTTATTTTCTAAATTTCACCGGTACAGAGGTGGAGAAGAAAGCTAATTATTACGTTTGTTCAATTCAATTGTACGAATGTGCACTGGTGCACAAAGAACGTTCGGGGAGTAAAGAGAGAAGACTTTTGATGCAAAAAGAAGGGCATATGAGACGTTCCCCGCATCACTGGAGTGATGGAAGCCAAAAAGGCAATCAGGGTCCGCATTCACCTCTAAAAGGGCTCCCATTTCATCCACGGAGGGATCTCCATTGGGAGAGCGACAAGAACAAAATACAAGAACAGACGATGTTTATTGCGTCTTCTTTTTTGCTCTGCAGACCTTTCGCGCCAAAATTTACCTTCCTGTGGGTACGTGACCGTGCATACATAATCGGCCGAGTCGTCGGCGCTCTTACTTTTCATTCGATACGTGATTTTCTTAAACAGAGAAGTCCACATCCGCTTGCACTTTTTAAGGGGTGTTTGGAGCGGGACGAGGCTGACCTTTATGACGCTTAATTTTGGGTGTCGGTGAATTACCTTTAAAAGTACCGTAAGTGCATTGTTCTGATGTTTTTCGATGAAAGGTTCTAGTAGTTTTCTTGCTACCTGGAATAAGTTAAGTGGCCATCATAACGATATTATGCTGATTATGATTCATTGGAAATCGAGGCTATTGTGTTGTTCCTTCATGTCCTTGACGCCGGATCCTGTACTGCGATGCATGGGATAGCCCCAGCTGATCGCCCTCCCTCCTGCACCATGACCGTGGAGTTTCATTTGTTCATATGAAGTTTCTGATCAACATGTCCCATTCATAGTCCTGAAGATGAATGGACCTTTATACACACTAAGAATTAAAGGTTCAATTTTGCACCCTTCAAATGCAACACTGGGAGCTCCGTTATGGTACAACTTTGCACCCAAAGAAGGATTATGCACCATTAAGGGTGCAGTGAGCTACATTTTACACCCTTAAGGGTGCAGAGTTGTACCCTTTCGTGAAGGTGCAAATTTGCACCCTTTTGCATGCAAAACTCTTTGCACCCTTAAAGGTGCAAATTTGCATGCACTTTAAGAGTGCAGACGGGCATTTCCGGGTGCAAACAAGTACAAAAGGGTGCATATTTGCACCTTTTTCATGTAGGATGCTACATTGCACCCAAAAAGGTGCTGCCAGTGTTGCATTTAGGGTGCAAAATTGAACCCTTTTTCCTTAGTGTGTACGGTCCACGATTATGCAGTTTATTGAAAGGTATAATGTAGATCCTGAGCTGCTTTGAAAAAAAAAATATTATAAAAGCATTAAAATTTCAAATTCATAATTATACGAGGTTAGTGAACCCTTTCATTATCTTTTAAATCTATTTTCCCCGGGAGGAGAGAATAAATGGGTGTCAGTGAAATAATGCAACTTTGGTGCAAAGCGAGGTCGGCAGACTTGATCCAGGGAGCTCCCTGCTTGCACTGTTGAACATAAGTCGGGCTGCTGCTGCTACTAGGTTCAATGTACTTTTCCATCCCTTGCTCTTCTTCAGTAGAACCCAGTTTGGAGCCTATTTTCTTATCGTGTGCGAGACACGCGAGTTTCTACCACTCTCATCATATACAACCACGCGTTAGCTTTCACTTTGCGCCAAATTGGACCTTTTAGAATATCCTATTTCAATTCGTTGATCGCCTAACAGGAAATAAAGTCTAGGAAAGTACAAAAGGCAACAGGGAGTTGGAAGTGGAGACTTGAAACCCTGGTTGCAATAAGAGGAAAGAATGGGAGTCGAAGTTTAGACCGGCGTCAGGCTGAAAACTATTGCCTTTCACCAGCCGGTACTCAGTGACAAATTTACATGAACCAGTGACGGATTAAAGGAGGGGGCTTATTTTGAAAGCCGAAGTGTCGCACCCTAAATGCAATTCTTAACAAGAAATTACTACCTTTTAACAAGTCAGTGGTCCTCTCCTTTTCTTTTTTAAAAATATTTTTTTGGTCATGATTGAATATATCTAAGGGGTGTTAATTTTCCCTTGCCCTTTGAATAATCATGATAATGGCATGCAAGTCAGTTTTCTCTTACCAATTGAATACCAGGTACCTCAGTATTCTCACCTTTTGATAGTAATGCTTCAAGTCATAATACTTTGGTGGAAAATGTCGCAAGCTTTGGGCCCATCTTTTCTGCTTTTGACAAAAATTATGTGACAAGTTGATTCTGTTTACGACGGCAGAAAAAACAAATTTACGGGAATCAACGCGTAATTTACCGCTCCGACGTCTCAGTCTTGCGCATGAAAATGAGCAAATAATGCATCGTCACCCATATTATATTGGAGATGAAAGTCACATTAGTATAGCATATACCTTGATCCCTGCGAGATGAAACGCCACATTACGCGGAAAAATTCGTCATAAAACCCTTCATGCGCCTAGTTACGGAGGAATGACATGGGTAATAGGGATTATATTGAATTAGTGGCTGGTCGTACTGTCATCGCGATCACGACGGGAGAAATTCAACAGTTTACATGGCGTAGCAATATTCCATAATGACATTAACTCGACATATCGACTTCATCTATAATATCACTCTCCTTGCTAGATTAGTTGTACATCGTCTACGAAAAATCAGTTGGTCAGATTTATTTCGTGGTAGATGCAGAGCGTATAGATTTACATGACTAATTGGCTTATCACAATGTACAATCGCAGTCCCTAGTAAAAGGATTTATTCCTTCCTAATTATATCTTAATGTAAAGATTAATGAAATTAAAGCGGTAATTTTAGACATGATTATTAGAGGTATGATGATAAGATGTATGGTGGTTGTGCAATTGACCGAAAGAAGAGGAAAAACAAAACAAATAACATGCTACTTAAAAAAAGAACGCTGAAAATCAGTTCACTTCACACTAATGTCGCAACATGTGAACTGCGCCGTGAGTGCAAGCGTTGCAATGATGCATTACTGTCCTTTCACTCCTAATAAAGTAACTAGAAAATGATTTGGAATAGATTATGAAGAGTACATCTCTTCATAAGGTTTACGCTGAAATTCATTCCCTTCTTCCTTTGCCGTGGTTGATTTAATCCTACTATATAAGGAGCTCTATTTTTCCTGAATACATGATATACTTAGAGCGTTGTTACCAAAATGATCTTGCATAAATTCACATAGATATCTAAATTGGTTTATTTGATACTGAGAATTTTAAAACCCGCGTTTAGATTTTCAGGGCAAGTGAAACATGCGGAAAACGACCTAAAGAAAATAATAAAGTGGCATAAAAATAGAGGAAAAAATCATAGCCTGCAATTTGCTTGGCCTCATACAATTTCAAGTTACTATTTTTGTTCACCTGTAAATGAAATCATTCTTTATTTTGATTATTGTTTACTTCCAAATCCGACATTAAAAAAATATATACAATTGCAAAGCTAAAACGTTAAAATCCCTTCTAATGACATGTTTTGATTTATGTTGTTCATGAAAGTGCCTGTATCGAGCGTAACGCACGTCAGCTACCGCAAAATGCCAGTTTCCTCATGTCAAGGTTTCGCGACACGCTTCAGCTTTCAAACTTTTTTCAGACAGATTATCATTTTCGAGAAAAGATGACGGTAGGTCTCATTCGTAAACGTAATGATATCTCACTCATTAGGCCCTTGGGACGCCACAACGGAATGCAAAATCCCGTCCGCGTCGATTTATTTGTATCTGTTCTGTACCTAAATAAGGAATGTGAATGTTTTGTCTAACATTTTCTATTCAACAAAAACCTTGCAAATGGCATTTAGAGATATTGATTTGTAGTCAGAAAGACGATCTCATCATTGATTTTTAGGAACATTCATGACATGATGTTAGACAGATTATCATTTTCGAGAAAAGATGACGGTAGGTCTCATTCGTAAACGTAATGATATCTCACTCATTAGGCCCTTGGGACGCCACAACGGAGTGCAAAATCCCGTCCGCGTCGATTTATTTGTATCTGCACTGTACCTAAATAAGGAATGTGAATGTTTTGTCTAACATTTTCTATTCAACAAAAACCTTGCAAATGGCATTTAGAGATATTGATTTGTAGTCAGAAAAACGATCTCATCAATGATTTTTAGGAACATTCATAACATGCTGTTAAACCTTCACCCAAGGCAATTTATTTTCTTATCTATTTGTCATGTTCATGTCTTTTACATAAAATGGAAGCCAAATGTTATGTTCACGTCCTTCATACAGCGATGCAATCGCTTACAAAATTTATGGCATTGGACGACAAGCATGCGTCTGGGTGACGATTTTGATAATATTAATGATTGTTTGTAAAGCGCCATATCCATTACGCAGAATGCTCAGAACATCAAAACAGCGTGTGTGACATCTTTACACTAAGACATTATTTGAACACCTGTTGAATGTTAGTATCTGTTTATGTGTTGCGTGAAAAAGGCAAGTATAATGCTCGATTTTTTTTTCAGCAGAAACGATGTAATCCCTTATTGAGAGACAGAGATAAGTCAGGATGTCGATGTTATTGATTGGTAACGCCCTAATCTTTTACTCGAGGCAATTATTTGCTTACCTGTTTTCAATTTACATTCAAAATGTTCAAGGTGAATTTGGGTTCAACGCTCAACAAAACGATGCAAACTTCCCCACGAATTGCATTGAGAGATAAAGCTATTAGTAAATATTTTGTTTTTTCTTTTCTTTCTTTTATCTCTCTGACGTCTTTGTCAACTCGCCATCCATCCACGGATTGTAAAATCATGCTCAATCACCATGGTGACCAAATCAGGTAAGCTGACAGCCGCTCTTTGGTATTTTACAGGGGTTTTATCCCATGGATATATGCCTTAATTCCACATAATAATATAACGTGGGCTACTACAATCGGATCTCATTTATCGAAATTTATTCAAAGGCACGGACGGACAGTTTTCTGGTTTGGGAAGGAAATGGCTAGAAAGCACAGCGTGAAATGTTTGTTATTTGTTCTGAACCCATAATTCATGAGACAGAAATATAAGAATATTGAGAGTTAGCTTCAGAATTAAACATGCTTTCAGATTTCTCGAAAGCACTGTAATTTTTCACTCCTATTTCAGTGTAAAAAAAAATCATTATCGGTTTGTTTTGATTAACCAGGGCACTGATAGGGTAAAATCGTTGTGGCATTTCATTTGTTACGAGGCAACAATGTGAGAGGTATAATGTGCGCGTGAAAAATGCGTTCCCAAGTTTACCGCACGATCCGAAAATTGGGGCATGACCAACGTGGCTTTGTTGCGCGCATCTGTCCCCGTCAAATACAATCTCCTGGTACTCACTGACACGCATAGTTTGCCAAGGCAGTGTTACTTTTAACGCCAATTACATAGGATGCGTCAGTGGTCTGACGTAAGGTTGGGTCAGCTAGTGATGCGGCTTTTCAAGAGTCAAAGTTGTATATTATGATATAATACAACAAATGCATGTCAAATTTAAGGTGCACAACTTGCTTTAAACTACTGCCGTATGCAGTAATTGCCTTCCCACGCTTAATTAACGCATGCCCTAACGCCTTGCATGTATACCAGGGGATTTACAGTCACACATTCTTGGCTGGTGGAGTAGTTTCAGAAACAGTTTACGGCCTCGTGTGTAAACGGGACTTAAACCGTTGTGAACTCGTGACAGGTGGCGTTCTACTCTATTCATTTCCTCTCTCATTTACCGTAATAACGTTATTCTCGGTGATGCACTATTGATGAATGGAAACGAGCCCCTCAATTAATCGTGCTTGTCTAGGGATTTGAGTTATTTTTATCCCGGCATAATGTCAAATATGATTTTGACCTTGAGAGAGAGAGAGAGAGAGAGAGAGAGAGAGAGAACGTGAACTTTTGTAACTTCCTATGACCCCTAGACTGTCGGATCGGTTGAGGCGCCATTTCAATTCGTTATTACATGTGCTAAGCAACCCCGTGAAGGAAATCAGATCATACGCCAGTATTACAACGCAATCTGTGTACTATTGATGAATTATGCAGTCCTTCTCGTACGATGTCACAGCAAATAGCCCGTCTAATTGATTAAGACGGCACAATTTATAGACGTATTCCTGCGTCAAATTAGTGACGCCATGTGTACTGCGGCAGAAAAAGGGCCTACGCTATGCCAGCATGGAAGTACATATACGATGAAATCCCCAAACTTTAATTTTTCCAGTTAATAAGTAAATTAGATGTTATTTCTTGATCATGCTTGACATAATGGCGGTGAGTGGCTTGTCAGTTTCCTTGAAACACCCCGTAGGACTAAAATAAGTTTCTTGATGTCCTGATTCTTTATGCCTAGAGTATTTTGAAATTCGAAAAGGGTGTATCTGTGCATGAAAATAATTTGTAGGTTGGTAGCAAGCTGCACTTTAACATAATTTCAGACTAAACGCCTTTTTCTTGTTCTCATATATATATATATGCATTCCGAATGATTTTGTCTTCCTTTCTTATGAAATAGAAGTAAAAAATAGTTCATTTCGTTATCAATACTCCTTCCTTTTATTCATCCATATATGAGATCAATCTTTCTCAGTAACCTGTTTTTTTCTTTCAGAAATGGATACACGTACGACAAAAAGTAAGATATTCGTCTTAATCAATCCCTGATTTAGTTTTGAAATCATTTTCCTCTCCGGTACAACTCTTTCAGTTTCATCACTGACCACTGGGATGGTGGTCAAAGATGCTGCCCCTAATACATGTAACAAACGCCGTCAAATTTGAGTTTCGCCCATAAGAATCAGGGTATCTTAAAATCTCATCGGTTTGAGTATAGCCTAGTCATGGTAATACGATGCTGGGTTTTTCGTTATAACGCTTTCTGAAAGAAATAACGTATCCTTTTTCCCGCATATTGTAGATTGCATTTTGATGTATTTTGCTTTAAGGAGGAGAGGAGCTGAGGGAGAAAAAAGGGGTGAAGATCATTGAGAACAAAGAGGAAAGTTCTCAAGGGAAAATACGCGGGGAGTTGCATATTCGACATTTTGGAGAGGATGTCATCCAGAATAAATACACTTTTTCTTTGTTAAGATTAAGAGGGCGAAATGATGATGATGATGCGAATGGAGAAAAAACGATGCAATCCTACACTGAACTGTAACGTGGAGATAGAGAGCACAAAGTACCGTGGATTACGTTTCACGAGCTTTCTTGAAGGATTTGGCATTGCCATGGCAACATAGCGTCAAAACCCACACTTTCTAGTAAGAAAGTATCGAGTGTCGCGTTTGAGTTTGTTTGTGGAATTAAGTGGTCAGCCTCAGAGTTTCGGGTCCAATGTTTCAAGGCATGTATTTTTTTTTTTTTTTTTTTTTTTTTGGGGGGGGGGGGTGTTTTTCTTATCGTTTTAATGGTTTCGTACTGTATCCTCCATATGTCATGCCATGACACGTGTATAGTGTTTCGCTTCGGAAGAAATTTGAAATGAAAATATCAGTTAAAGGACATCATCCGTGAGGTAATTTGTGGATAACGTGAAAAGGTGATTTCCTACCCCCAACGGCATTTCCAACATGTGGTGGAAGCAGTCTAAAAAAAATGCTGCCCATCGAAAGATGTTGGGATAACCGAGAATCAGACGCGTGTATACAGTGTCGACAAACATGTGGGGGCGTCAACTACTGGAACATGTAGAACATGACTGTATATATTATGGTTAGGGGGGGGGGGGGGGAGGGAGGCAGATGGGGTAAGAGCAGGGGAAAGGGAAGGGGTCGGAAGATTGGCCCCGTATGAAGAAGTGGAGATTGAGGGGACAGTTAGTTAACGGGGTCGAGGGGTGGGGGTTAGACGGTGTACATGAACAAGCGCAATGTGAAGAGAGGGATTCTTCAATGCTTATACAAAAAAGTTTCATCTTGCAAATGGTATCGATCCAAAAGAAGGAATGCTATAATCATTTCTTTTCTTTTCACCGAAAAAATGACAATATATAAGTGTATATGGTATAAAATAGGCCTATCGTTATATTGTACATATACGCCTATACATGTACGCTATGTCTTTTGTTTCGGGTGATTTATCACTTTTATGTTACTTTTTTTTATGTTGTTGTATTGCATCAAAAGTTTTTTTTTCTATGGTTAATAACTGTGCCATCTTGGGAGTGGCTCTTGGTTCTCTTATGAAAAGTGGTTGGTTTGCTCCTTCTCCTCTACTTACATCCTGGGTAATTTACGCACATTTGTCCAGGGCCTATTGACCCAGGAATGTATAGGTACCTTCCGACGCTGGCGTGATTATTAGATTCATAATCGCAAAGGGCTTAGGAAGAGCAGCACTGACCTTTTTAGGTACCTCTGGGAATAGAGGACCATATTATTTATTAATTTCATCGTTAATTTCAACTTATTCCCTTGATACATTTCGTTGTATTTATTTTGCAAGCTACAAGTAGTGCATTGATATGTCTGTATACATTAATTTGGCAAAGCTTGTCCTTCATTAGTCGGCTGTTTAATACGGTTGTGTTACCTATACTCAATAGGACTGAACCCCCCCCCCCCCCCCATTAATTGATATTAGTCTGAATACAAACCTTTATTATTTATGACAAACTAGACCGAATGCGAGTTGATTATGAGCCAGATAGGCTTTACCTCAGACTTTCTACACAGGATTAAAGCTATTTTACTAATTCGGCTATGTATTACTTGTTTTGGAAATGAACTAGTGATATGATGATTTGAAACATGAAATATACAGGCTGCGTGTCAAACGCCATATTTTATCAACGCCATGCTAATGCGAACAACTGCACACATCTTCCATTATCACTACACTGTCGATTTGCACGTTGCTTTTGCCTTCGGTTATTAACATCACGATCGCTAAGACAATCCAGAAATAAATTCAAGAGTAATTTCAAAGCTGTATTATTGTAATACTCCAAACAAACGGTGTTCTGATTACGTAATGCGTAATTGTATAAATGTTCTTACATTTCAGAAGGCCATGGACGAGGCTGCTGAAATTTGCTGCACTGAGTATACTTTTCGAAAGTCTTTGCGGCGGTGCTTAATACAATGTAACGATAGTGCTTTTGGTTGATACCCACACACATCCAAAGTGCTGTTTTGTCACGGCGAACAAATGCGATGCGTTCTTTTTATGGTCGCAACGGCGCGCGCGGAAGGACGTGCCGGTGTATAGTGGTTAAAATTCACCAAGTCGTCTTGCTTCTTCTTTTATTCATAGCCAGTTGATTTTAACGCTCTCAATAATAACACATCATATCATGCCTGCGGAAGCCGGGTAAGATAAGAGGTGACAGGATTGACTGGACGACTTGAGGGAACGATCGCATTGTCCTTCTGCTTTAATCAGAGAGAAACTTGATTAATTATTTTGGATTCGAGTTAGACCATCTCGGTCGTGATGACCTGTTTATCGCAATAGCCGTGATATAAAAACGAATTGTCTCATACCTGGGAGTCTCCCCTTCATTTGCTATGCACCTTCTCGAGAATTTGGCGTTGCTCCATTGACCTCAGTCTGCTTGCATCATCGTCATTTGAAGGATCTTGATTTCAAATTGCGTTCACCTGAGCAGATCCAGCGGAGCTGTGGCATTGTGGTCGAACGAACCGAAACATTATGAACTGCACTCCGATGTTCTTCATGAATTTCTAGATGTGGCTGTGTTTTTGTCATAATGTTCCACACCATCCTGAGGACGGAAGTCAGACTACAAATGACTCTTGATACTGCTTCAGTTTCATTTCAGTTTGTTTGACGTGTATATCACGTATATCGCTTTGATCTTGACTAATTCATTTGTTATTTGTCGTTCGTGGATGTGATGGGGAACTGTATTTGTGATGTTCTTGTAAACATGGTTTGAGCAGTAACGGCCATTGTTTCTGACCAGTCGTGAGACATATACTTTGCTATTTTCCTCCTCTGTAAATCACATATACGATTTGGCTATTTACAGGTACTTGTCCCCACTATCGTCTGCTCTTTTATGCAAGTATATATGTGCTTAGCCAGAAAAGGCGCTGCATTTAAATGCAAGGAGTTGGTATAATGCAACGCCAGGAGTTGACTCTGAGGTGAGAGATTTGCACAGATTGTATCGCAACATACAGAGATAGGCTCCTTGTGATTCTGGTCTGGTTACTGAGCAAACGATCCGAGTCACACGACGCAGAATGTTTGAATTATAAATCAACCTTGTTCAGCAGCGAATAAATCTCGTGCTCAAAACAGTTTTTTTTTTACCCCGGGAGTTTTTGTTAAAATCAAGAAACGGATGCATCATTCTGTAGTCATCTGGAAGTTAATAGCAAGAAACTTTTGTTATCTGTTGAGGATTATTGATAGTGGTTTTTACTTTACTTCATCCTCTTTTTGATCATGTTGATTTGACTATCTTTAGATGAACTGATCGTTCGGTTGATGTTTGAATGAACCTTCATTCTAAGAACTTCAACGACTTGTTTACTTTCTATGTTGATTGAATTGTAGAGCATTCTTGTGGATTCAGAAAACAGAGTTGGTTGATCATGTGCAAAACTTGAGTTTCCCTTCTGAAAACTTTTCCTGTTCAATCAAGACATATTCAGACCTGATTTCATGTGATCTGGTGATTGAGAAAGCCATTATCATGATTATTTATTGATTGTTTGACAAAATAAGAAACGGAGGGATTTACGTGGAGTGGTAGGAGAAACAGTTTCAAGTATTGCGTTATCTTAGAGACAGATCATTGGAAGTTTTGCAAAATCTTCATAAACCTGATGAACTACTTTCATGAGTTTCCGAAGAAGAGCCTCTGTTAAACGAATGATCTTGGGTCTAACCAGTTTTGCTCGCAGTTCCCTCGATCCCTCTTCCTTCGCCCTGCTTCGGGGCTGTCGTCGATATTATTCATTCATTACCCACTTTGAACCGTCATCATGATACGACTTTGGAAGCATCAATATTGAAGTCACGATACCCGTGGCTGCAGGGCATTCGCAGCGTAGGTAAGGCAATCTTTAGCTTGAAATTGTCTTGTCATTCTCTTTTTACCTCACAATTAATGCATCCTTCACTGGTCCTGCCTCATCTGCTCCATCTCTCTTCTTCTTTATCCTGTTCATTCATATGCCCCTTATCTCGTCATCTGTCACGTGCTACACCCCTCTCAATTCTTCTCTCCCTCTCTCCCTCTCTCAATGTACCTTACTCCCTTTCAGTGGCCAAACGCTTTATGCTTTCTATGTCGAAATCAATTTCCTCGCCGATCCTCTAGCTATTGCAAAAGGGGAGGGAAAACAGCCTGTGTTCGAAACGTGATAAACTCTTCCACGTTTTTTCCTGACGTGACTTTAGTTGCTAATTGCTTTTTTTTAATACGCACATTGGCCTCTGTAACGGCACCGGCGAGTATTGTCGTCTTGGCAATTACAGGGAGATGTTCTTAGTAACATTTGCCTGGTAATGAGCAGTACATTCACTCAATTTACATCAGGACTGCTACCATTATGCGACTATGTAAGCGTGTAACTACGATTTTACACCTTTCTCAGTAACGATTTATGACAGTTTCAACGTCGCAGAACGCACATTCACCCTTTTTCACTCGAACTTCTGTCATTCCACCCACTATTAGTAACAATGACATTCCCCACGCTATCCCAAATTAAAACTAATGGCGTTCGTTTCAGACAACAAAACTCGCATTCGTGTTCGTTTCTCGCATCGTTTTCTACTCAGTATCCCTCCTCCTCTCCTCATCATCGTTTCCCATTAACTCTCTTCCCCATCAGGAGAGCCGAAGGGGGGATCGTGCACGAGCCCACGATGTCTTCTTCAGCCGTCTCCCTCGCCCTTCATAGCCGAGTAATGCTCTGCATTTAAGCAATGGATATTCGTATTCCAGTCATGGTAGTCACTTATCCATTGTGACACGACCTTTTGGCAGAAAGCATTTTGATCGATACGGTATTTTGACACGGCTGATGCCTTTAAAAGAAGCACATCGTAGCAAGAAAAAAAAGTCTCACTCGCGTGCTGGGAATTGACAATTTATCTGGGCTGATTTACGAGCCGATAATGGCTCGTGATTTGATCAGGGCCAATAGTTACCTTCCTATAACCGCTCCCGTGCCCCTGTGTTCTTCACCTGATACTATCTTGGAAATCAAATGCATTCCGATATAACTCATTCAATTTACGACCTGCCAGTCAGATCAAATTGTCAATGGTTTTCATCCCTTGCTACACCATGTTACTTTTTTATAGCTCCATGGTTTTAGTGACGCAGTTATGCTTTCAGAGTTGAAAACAAACTCACTCTTTTGGAAACAAAATAATAGTAACCCTGATATCTATAACAACAACAATAACGATAATAATGCAGATTATAAAGATTGATATGCAGCGCACTTCAAACAAAAAACTGTCCCTATGCGCCTTACAAAGCGAAAATAAGCAGAAAAATCCATGAACACTTACATATATTTCAAACCCTGAAGTTAAATGACTCTAGAGAAAAAGAAATACGTATGGATGGTAATGAAAGAAAATAGACTGAAATTTGAATCGGGTAAATGAATTTTAAAACTGAATTATAAGTGATGAAAAATGACCATTTGAGCATTTGTCATGGCTTCGAATTTTGCATCATATTTCTTTTTAATATTTTCCTTGTCACCGGTGTCTACCTATTTTGAATCATCATTTCAAGAGAAGCTCTGGGAAAGGTGAAAAATAATTTTATGAGCTTTCTCATGAATCTTTCCATGTCAGTTAGGAAGAATATCATAGTAAAACAAGTCCCCTAGAAAGGATTGCTCTTCACATGCTCTCATATCGGAATATGACAAGAAAAAAATCCTGAATAGTTCCGGGATAACATTCATGCTAGATTTGTATGTGGTCCCACATACTCATATCTTTGTGCAGTGGAAGTAACTTTTGACTAAGTTAATTTCTTATCAATTCGATAATCTCCAAATCTCTCACTAGACACAACTAAACTCTCCCAGTTGCTTTGGAACAGTTTCTGTCACATTATGATAACATGACCAGAACTCCACTTTATCTTTAATATTGAACTGGTTGTACCCAGTACCCCGTTGAACTCATCAGCACTGAATATGTACCATACATTTCGTAACTCGGTCTTCCTTAACATCCACCAGACATGATCAAAGAGACAAAACAAAATCCACTTACTTTAAATTTTCATTCTTTGCTCTGTCATATGCAAATACCATACTTGCATAATTTGCGGATAAATCTAAACTTCATTTCATCATGTTCATGAAATCATACACAGTGATAATATGTTGGGGGGGGGGGAGCTGGAAACACTACAAATCTAACGCCCTTTAATTCCATTCTTTAAAAAAAAAAGCTAGAAGAAGAAGAAAAAATAGCCTTCCCATTTGCATTCTTGCGATTACACAGCGATTTCGTACCACTGCCTACAAGCAAAGTCAAAGGTTTGATTTGGAAAATGAAGCTTCGGTAAATCTGCTCTGACAACGCCATATCTCAGCACGGTCAGGATTGTTGATGGCAATAAACAGCTATGATGCAGCGTTGGTTTTGCGGTTGATGTAGGAATTCTTTCTTGTTCTTGTGCGCAGAGGATGCATGACCGTGTATTGATCGAATTCCATCATCGACACATTTTCCTCCAGCAAGCAAGGTGTTTGTTGTGCCTCGTTTGATACCTGTACTTGACACCAGTGGTACAGGTACACGGTGTGTCAGAAAAAAAAAGAAAGAATGTGTCAGAAATATTGTTAAATGCAAGACTCATGATGGAAAGGCGTGATCATGTACATGTTGATGGAATTGCAACATCGCCATATTTTGTCAAAGGCGAAGAAGCCTTTGTTGTACCTCATTTGATACATGCACTTGAATGGCCTAAAATATGTACATGGTGTGTAAAAAAAACTTGAAGACTATAGCACGCATGGTAGATATGCCAAATTTTAAATACAGTTGCTTTTGCACTACACGCCACTGTTTCAGGATACTTTAATGCGTGCATGACGTATATTGATGTAAAATACCATGCCATCAACAGGTTTAAGAAAAGGGAAATTTGGTTAAAGTTTCCACACAAGCACAAAATTTGTTTGTAAAGATACATGCCACGCCATACAATGAGATGAAAAATCCCTTAATCACAAATATTGATCAGTATGCAATATGCTGTGAATTATGTGGATGGAACGTGTATTTTTGCAGACTAACTTCCGTCTGATTTAGAGACAGGTTTGAAGGTAAAACAGGCAGTTTTTTAATGACCATAATTTGTTCCTTTTTATTGCTCGCATCGCAAAGTAGAGTGCGACATCTTGTCTTTTCATTTTGCTGCTACTCCCTATATCTCTCTTGCTTTACTCTGGATAGAAATCTCATCATTATAAATCATTGCTCTGCCTCACTTTCACCCGACACACAGTCCCGTGCATTTGCTATTATACAGTTCTAGGAACTGCATGCATAAAATTTGAAAGACTATATGTTTGTGTGAAATCGGGCTGAGTATTGTGTCAATTGGGTATAGCATGTATGCCTAAATTTGTTGTCCCGTGGCACCCACACGTTCGAGACATACTTGCAGTGTATCAAATTATTGGTTCATGAATTTCCTTGTACCGGGAATACTTTGCTAAACACAATTTTGGAATCGTGTATTTTTCATTTTGTTTGGGATACTGTCAGTTTATTTTCATCTTTAGAACGTTTATATCTACATTGTTCTGCCTCTTTGCCCCATCTTCCTCAATTTTCAAATTTCTCCATTTTTGAAATGTCCCTATTTCATTATAAGTTATTAAAAGACGTCACTTTCCTCCTTCATTTTCTGTTTGGATGTACATGTACCTTCTGCCTATCTCTCCATAGTCTCGTGAATCTTTAAAGGTTTTTTTTCTGTTTTAAAATGTATTTCATTTATTTAAATCACGGCTCTAAAAAACGTCCTGATTGTGATTATTCAGGCCATTGGATAGTTCTTTTTTTGTATATATATACCCATATATAATTGTGATCAGTCTCGGTGATGTACGTTTGCGGTTCTTCGTCATATCATATGTGTGATCCGAAAAGGGGGGTTTATATACCCATATATATATATATATATATATATATATATATATATATATAAATCAGAGTTGGTGTGTGTGTGTGTGTGTGTGTGCGTGTGTGCGTGTGTGTGTATGTATATATAAAGAAATTTGACAAATGCAAACAACTTTGGCAACTCCCTTGTAAATGATAAACACTGAGAGAAATGAAAATGGGATAATAATAATGGATGACAGCTCTGGGGAACACTGGGGAAGCTACGCGATTATTGTTCTCCCATTTTCATTTCTTTTAGTATATATATATATATATATATATATATATATACTGAAAGAAATGTTTATTTTTTACAAGGGAGTTGCCAAAATTGTTTGCATTTGTCAGATTTCTTTCAATATATATATATATATATATATATACATACATACATACATACATATATCTATTTTGATATTCATTTATTCATTAAGTAATGTTTTATTTCACATACGGAGAAAAAGACATTCTGTTCAAAAACTTTTTTCCAAGCACGCCCTGTATGTCAGCCTATATGAATTTTATCCCCTTACCCTTCGTCTATTTCCGATATTTTTTCATTTTTTTGTTTTGTGTTATGTGTTTGTTTTAGAGAGAAGTTTTACCATCCTTATTATCACTCGTCTGTTATCAATCAAAATAAAAAAAGGTATCCTACTACTGCTCATCTGTATAGCATTCCCGCAGTCTGATTTCCAATTTCACATGGCTTAACTCATGCCTCCGTCGGTATGCAGCAATTATTACTAAGCATCGCCCCCTGCACCTTAATTTTCATTGTCATTATACCCCCTGTAATCCACCCCTTCCCACCCCACTCACTCGTGCTTTCCTTTCTCTCCCACTGTCAAAATCCTTTCTCTTTCATTTCACTTCGCGTGGCGGCTTCAAAACCAGATGGATGCTTTTCCGTCAGTCTAATTTCGCAAATAAAGCACCGCTTATTGCTCCTTTCATGCCATTGATTGGACTGGTGTTGGTGTGTGTCCTACCAATTTAAACTCTCTTTCAAACGTGTGTTCTACCAGGAATCGGCAGTAAACCCCAAAGAAGGAGAGAGAGAGAGAGAGAGAGAGAGAGAGAGAGAGTGAGCGAGAGAGAGAGAGAGAGAGAGAGAGAGAGAGAGCAAGAGCCTCTTGTTTGTTTTATCACATGTATATTTTATCCGTCTGTACCAGGTCAATCTTTTCATCATTCAAAGTGCCTACCCAGCTTGCGAACTACCTATCAAGAGAGAGAGGGAGAGAGAAAGCATGAATATCATCAATCATGCAAAATACTACATAATGGGAAACCGATGATTCGATGCTTTGAACAAGAATAGAGAAAATATGAAGGGGGATCGTTTCGATGAAAAAAAAAAGTATTACAGCGAATTTAATATTTTCTGTTCGAGTGTAATGTTGTTTACGATGGCAGTCCATACATCTGCAGCAGGAAAGCAATAAATGTTTAACCTGGAAAGGGAGAATACAAAATGAAAACAAATATACCAGTAAAGATATGAAGGAGAGAGAATGAGATAGATAAAGAGAGAGGGAGAAAGGGAGACAGAAAGTGGGTGTGGGTGTGCATGTATTGCTGTGAGGAGAAAGAGAGAGAGGGGGGGGGGGAGGATAAAGCAAGACAGAAAGTATGTGTGGGTGTGCGGGTATTTGTGTGATGAGAAAGGGAGAAAGAGAGAGGGAGAGGCAGAAAGGGGGGGGGGGGGAGGAAATCCAGAAAGTCGATTTTCAAACGAATCGAGGTTATCCCAGTCCTTTGAGGGTTTCAAGAATACAAATCAGCGGGGACTTCCTTTTCGCGACGATAATCCTTCCTCGAAGCAAGAAGGCCTCTCAATACTGACAAAGTACGATAATAATGCATGATAAGTGCTGTCATGTATTACATGATTACAATGGGCAGTATCATATTAGTTGCATTTTTATCATCTACCTTCATCTCGATCCGTTCACCATACACACTAAGAACAAAAGGTTCAATTTTGCACCCTTCAGATACAACACTGGGAGCTCCTTTATGGGTACGACTTTGCACCCTAAGAAGCATTATGCATCTTTAAGGGTGCAGTGAGCTACATTTTGCACCCTTAAGGGGGCAGATTTGTACCCATTAGGGAAGGTAATAATTTGAACCCCTTTTGAATGCCAAAAAAATCCGTACCCTAAAATACTCGCGATCATACAAAAACAAACAACAACAAGAAGAAAACCCCAAACTAAAAGAAAATGAACCTTTTCTTAGAAATGTTAGAGCATTTGTTTCATAATATTATCGGTAAAGACAAAGATAAGCAAATGAAAAAAAAAACACTTTTTTTTTCTTAGGAGAAATCCATCTTTAGTATCGGTCCGTGCTATGCTTATTTCAAGTGTATGACTTCACGGTTCCGGTTTTTTGATCAGTTTCGTGCACAAATGGGGGAAAAAACAAGTCATAAGCCACAGGAAGATTTTTTTCGAGTGCTTTTTCATTGTGGTAAGTATTTCGTGATTTGCCATGTCGATTGAATTTCACTGTGGCATTTGTCTATTCTGTATTAAGTCAGAACAAACCGTATTGTTACTCGAAAGTCGTCTCTTTGTATGCCTTGCGAAGGTGCTCGTTGACTCTTATCGTTGTCATCATTAAATACTTATCCAGCAGCAGGATATGTTGTTTTATCGTTTCCGCTTTTTTGGATTACACATCAACCTGTCAAAAGTTTTGAAATTTGCGCAGATGCGTGTCAAATATATTTAGTCAGGCTGATTGAAATTTTGCTCAAAATTGTGTAATTTGAGTGATATATTAAAAATGAGAGAAAATTCTGCATGTCAGTCAATGTAAAAACTAGGCGGGACTTCACTGATAAATGGGCCTAAGACATATTTTTGTCGGTTTTTTTTTTCTTCAGACTGGTTGAATGGTGATGGAATTTGAATGGAGATGTCAAATTGAGCGGTGCTTAAGATGGCATCGTGAAATAATATGCGGTGAAGAAATATCGGTGCCTCGGGCGAATTGCTGTGAAAGCGTTTTGGTTAGTTCACATCAGCGGTAGATAGCCACCATTTCGGTCACCGCTATATTCCATTCATTTCAGGGAATATTGCATACGAATTAGACTAACAGGACTAACAAAGTTTTGACACAAGGAGAGATTTACACAGTGTGTGTTTACACCGTGGTATATTATGCACAGTGTCCAGTTCATGGTGGGCTATAGTGAGCACTTATCCAAAAGAGTCCATCTTTAAATCTGAACACACAAGTCCTTACACGGTTTCTCCCGTGTTCGACAGATTGTGAAACACCTTAGGCACACGAAAAAGAAAGTGTGCACAGTGTTTTCACACAATTTGAGTGCAGACATGGCAGAGAGAAATGTAAACGCTCCTTTTAATATTTTTGGCAGTGAGAACGCTGTTTGTCCGCCCTGTCTGTCTTCACACCTCATTACCTCTGTGATCTAGTTCTAAGAAATGGGGGGGGGGGGAGAAGGGTGTTGGAAAGACATATATAATTATCTATATACATGAGTGAGGAAGAGGAGAAAGAGAGAGAGAGAGAGAACAGAGTTGAAAAGATATGTGTAAATATATATACATGAGTGAGGAAAAGGAGAGAGAGAGAGAGTGCGTGAGAGAGGGGTAGAATTAAAAAAAAAAGAGAAACAAAACGAAATTACCAAATGGAAATCTTCATAGGTGGATTGCTGCTATAGGTTAGAATAAGCACTACTTATAGATTACGAAGAAAAACTTAAACCCTTAAAGTGATTACACAATGGTAATTTTTTTTGATATATGAGCGAGAATAGAATTATAAGAAGAATAACATTAAAAATATGATGATTTTTCAATCGAAATCAATGCATTTTGGCTAATTTTCTCATAAAAAGTCAAGAGCTGACCAAAAATTTTTAGTATGAAGTATGACGTAAAGGTGGGTACCAAGCTTCGCGCATTGCAGTTGTGCTGCGCGCTAGACTGTACAATATGTATTAAACCTTGCGCGCATTTTGCTAGAAGTGCGCGACAAGGTACCCACTTTGACGTCATTTTGACGTCAAAGTGGATCCCAGTTGAAACTGGGTCACAGCTGAGGGGTCAAAAATATCCTGAAATCTTACCACATTTTGGGGTTTCCTTGGCAACACGACTTTTAAAAAAACTTTAGGCAGATGATTTTCTGCTAATGAAATCATGCTCTTTTAAATGAACCAACATTGTTTCAGCATTGGGTACCCCCTTTAATAATAACTTCATATCAGCTTTAGACAGCATGTATTATAGGAGTGTGCTATCAATAGGTTTATTTCCTTTCTCAGAGAAAGTCAGTGCATCCAACAAAACATGAAAATATGAAGACAAATCCAAAGATTTCGATTAGTTCAACCGAAAATGCATCTTTGCTCTATACGTCATTACAACATGCTCGTGCCACCCTTCTCACAACTTATAAATCATGGCATGAAAGTTACCCCTTCAATTTTGCGGCCTAGAGGTCCTGATATTTGAGACTTACGCACTCTCATTCAAACCTAAACGATTCGAACGAGAACTCTTCCAAGTAACTCGATCATGAGCGCAGTAAGGGCAATTAGGAGAGAATTGGTATGATGTCTGCCACACTGAAAACTAGCCAGCCTGGCCAGTGCTTCATTTGTCCAATCGCTACCAGTCAATTTAATAGTACCATGGGCGAGAGGACGAAACACATGACAGTGAAGAGGAGCCGAGGGGGGAAAGGCAATGTTGCTTAAGCTTTCAGCTTTTAGAGCAGTCATCATTTATGCACGGCGTTTCACTCGATATTGGAGTGGGACTCTCAATTATGAATTCTTTGTTGGTTAAAACCTGGTCACGCTTTGATCATTTTAATGGAAAAAGTGAATTGTTGTTGCTTTTTAGTATTTCACGCTAGGCCAAGTCCTGCTACATCTGCATTTTCATTAAATTTGCTATATGATGTGCATGTGTAGTGCTAATTCTCCACCTAGTTATGCAAAGTGATATAGATAGTTATAATCATAATGCACTCTCCATGAACTCCGCTTGGACATGTTGGATCTGACTAGGCAGGGACTTTTATACCCCATTCACACTGAAGCGAAGGTTGAGACCGGCAAACTAGCCAAACAAAAACTACATTACCCCGAATAGCCAAGGATCGCTCGGATTGAAATAGCTGCAGACCTGGTATGCTGTGTGTGAACTAGGTATCAACATGATCAGTGAGCCGATTTCTGTGTCCGAGATCGCTGCAATCATTGCAGTATTTCCTTGTCTTGTCTGCACTCGCGATTTCCGAACTTTGGAATCTAAGGCCGAATCGATGACACATTATCATGAGATTCACTGAAAAGGAGATTTTCTGTGATGGCGGCTTACGGTCAAAACCAGGATACGGTATCGTTCGTGACGCTTGCGGCTGCATGCATGCAGATTACAAAATTTAAAACTTTAGGAGATATCAAAGGGGTTGAGAGAGCAAAAGAAAGAACCCCCTCCCCCTAAAATGATAAAAAGGCAAAGAGAATGCGAGAGGATTAAGAGGCACCGGCGTAAATCTGTTTCGAGGAGGGGGGGGGGGGGGGGCGGGGCAGGCGGTGATTGAAATCTTTTGCCCAATTTCTATGGCGAACTCACACACGAGTACACACTTTTTGGTTTTCGTACGCTCACCCTCACCCACCAGACACCCCCACCCCCACACACATACTTAATTATAGCATTTCAGTAAAAACTGTACTATTATAACATTCATTTATGATTGATTTATCGACATTTCTACAACTCATCGATTAAGATACTATGTCTTCTTTGAAAAGTGTGTGTGTGTGTGTGTGGGTGGGTGCGGGGGGATACATACCCCACCCCGGGAGGGACAGGGATAGGAAGGAGGCGGAGAGAAGGGTAGACAAAACAAGATAAAACGATAAACCGAGAGAATGAACTTATTGGAATAACAAGAATCTGCAAATGAATCTGACAGCCAAAATCTATCACTTTAGATTAGGAGAAAAAGAGAAAGGAGAAAGTGAGAAAGCAACCATCTCATCAGCGATAAAGAAAAGTAAGATTTGGGGACTACTGTTTTATGCCGTCAAAAATAATATGATTACAGTCTGCTCTGTGAAAATTCTAGAACGGCGTTAGAAACATCATTCATTTGAAATGAACACAGTGAAGTGCAATAAAGAGAGAGAGAGAGAGAGAGAGAGAGAGAGAGAGAGAGAGATGGGGGGGGGAGGGGGGGAGGGATAAAGAATTGGGGAAGGAGAAGATTAGGGGGGTAGATAGATGAAATAAGATGAGATGAAAACCAATGTGAGTATTATGCCTTTCACATGACCATGGAGTTACAATTCTATACCGAGATAAAGGGGGAGGGGGGGGGGGGGGGGGGGGTGGGGAGAGGAGAAAAAACATGAGTGTCCACTGAAAATCCAATATTATATTATTGTACTTCATAGCATGTAAATCATGTAGATATAGAGGAAACCTGCTTGTATTTACTAGTATTGGAGAGGAAAGTTAATGCTAAAACTAATTAAGAACATTCAATTAGATAGGCTTTACTTGATTGCTTGATTGCTTGCCATAAAGAATTTAAGCTTGACTTGACACCACCAGGCGAACAAAGGCGAAAAATATCTCCAATGGCTAATGACGACTCACGTATTTCCTCAAATACAATTATGATCTCTGTCCTTTCGTGGTAACTCTCACTTATTTCGAAATTAAAAACCTTATCAGGGTTGACAATAATGTGCAATTACCGCTCATAATCGCCATCTGATATATTGGCGTAATTAATGTAATTTCTCTCTTCGTCATAAAAAAAAAATGGCGTGCCTAATCACGCGATGTATTTCACATTCACCTCATCTGAACTTGGTTTCCCTACGTTGCCCAGTCAACATGATTAAGGCGAGAGGATTCCCCTACCCTTGACATTTCCCTCGTCGATCCGGTGGTTGAATGGGGCGATGAGGCCCACGTCAGAGTTACTTCCAATCTGCCGAAATCAGTCGTCAGGCAATTAATGAAAAATTGATTGGTAGAGCGCTGTCTCGTCATGGCTAATCAATCAGTCACCCGTCAATCAAAACCGTTTGATGTCGTTACGAGGTAGGACGGTGTGGGTTCGTAGGGGAAAAAAAGAGTGATAAAAATTTGATGTGTCGATCTGACGGAAAATGAGAATATTCGGAAAAATTCGCGAGTTGAAAGTGAATAGAAAGAGAGAGAGAAATAGAACGAGAGGAGCAGGAAATAATAGAGAAAGGGAAAGAGATGTCGTTAAAAGTTAGGACGATGTGGAGTCGTAGGAAAAGAAGATTGATAGATTAAAATTTGATATGTCGATCTGAAGGAAAATGAGAATATTCGGAAAAATTCAGGAGTTGAAAGTGCATAGTAGGATTGGGAAATAGAACGAGAGGAGATCGAGGACTCAGTGGAGAAAGCGAAAGAGAAAATAATCTGGATGGGAAACAGAACACAAACATATAAGCGCTAGAAAGAAGTAGTCAGGAAGTGATATAATTGTAACAATTGTATGTGGTCCGTTGGTAGTCAGTTTGATCCCCAGAGAGAGGTTAGAGAAAGCGGTGCGAGAAACGGTGTCAAAGGTAGTGGTGGTGGGGGGGGGGGGGGGGTTGGGAGTGGAATTAAAACGGATTCAACATGTCACTTCAGTTCACGAAGCGCTATCCATTTCTACTTGTTCTAACCATTTGGGGGACATGACAGACTCTGTGAAATACAATCAACTTGTTGATCCCTGCACATCATTCGTTGGACGTGGGTGTTCGATAACCGAATATCCCCGGGAGAAGATAGGGCAGAGAGCAAAGGACTAGTCCGTTATTGATGGAAGATGTGATATAATCAGGCCACTCATTGCATGTAATAAAGAGGTTATTATCAATTTGTTGTTATCCATTATACACCTCCTCGTATATTACCAGGCAGGACCTCCGGGACTCAAGGTCGCAGTATAGAATTTATGATAACCAACCTGTGATAAATTCAACAAGATGGGGTATAACATCACAGTCTGTACTCAAGAAGTATACGCGTGGGCTACACCTTTAGCCTTATATAGAAATCTGGTTTGCGTCTTTGGTCATTATTAGTCAATACAGTACAATACAGTCAAACAAAAAAACAAACAAACAAACAAACAAACAAACAAAAACACAAAACGGCCAGAATCAGACTGTTCAGTTAAATGACAAACCAGTATTTGAAACAAGAACGTCATATTTTATGTAAAATTGTTGTTAAAATCCAAACACGTCAATCTTTTTCTATTATTCTCACTGACTCACAAAGCAGTTGTGAAGAAATGATAACGTTCATGGCAACACATGTCTACAATTTGCACCTCTACTTTTACACCCGTTTTATGCTTTTCGAAGAAATGAAAAATAGCGTGATCGATGCACCATATTTATGGTTGCGAAATATTGCACTCGCCATTTGTAATAAGAACTTCTTTTTTGATTGGATTTGCTTTCTTTGTTTCACTTTCTTTTCCTAAGTTTCATGAAAATAATGTGAATGAAAGAGCGGTGGGGGAGCGGTGGGGGGGGGGGGGGGTGGTAAAAAGTGAGCACGCTTATATTACTAACACGGATAAATGGGATGAGCGATTAATTTTCTAATATGAAAACGAGTCCGTGTCTCTTCCTACGTACGCCTACCTGTGCATATCCCTAAGTAATTGGGCACAAAAACACGAACACGACCTTGCATATTCATGGAGAATAATTCTTCAAGTCCATGTCCATTTCCGAACGGGCTATAATATTACTTCAATGAGTCTGGGTAAGGAGTTATTAACAGACACTCCTTCATGTGAGTCACGGGTGTAGAGAGGCCCATGGCGCACCAGAAAAAAAACATTGAAAATTTTTCTCATTTTCTATTCGACGGGCGTATGATATATCCCTCATTAATCTCCATACATGATTAATGGGACGAAATGCAATTCAATTCGCCTAAACGATTGATAAATTAGTAAATGAATGAAATGGAGAAGCTAGTCGTAATTTAGCCTTTCTCTCAAAACCGGTGCATGCTCTTTCGTTGCCGGGCGTTTTAAGTGCGTGCCTGCGCTCTTCAATAATTTGCAATTAGCGCATCTTCTTTCCGAAAAGGAACCTAAATTGTATAATGCTCTCTCTTCGTATTTCACCTTAACCTTATCTTCGGCATGTTCGCTTGTCTGCATCTTTCACTCTTTTATTTGCACGAGGTTTTTTCAGTTTGCTTTAGTTATCTACTCACAGTTTTCATCTGTCTTATTGAAATGCCTATATCAATTTGAGTAGCCTGGAGGAAGTTTGTCCAAGGGGTCACCACTAGTCGGGGACGACTCGATGGCACCAAACAACCACAAATAGTTTTACCGGAATTTGTGTGTATCCAAGCAACTTGTTTGGAAAGATATATCAACCTCGATCCGCCAGTTTTCCATCCACCATTTGTTATCATTCTATGTCTGTATCGTCCTTATCGCTAGGTATTCACAATATATGATTATCTAGTTTGACAAAAGGTCCTTTCAGATGTAAAGCTGATGGGTACTGTACAAACTTTTGATTCGGTGCTAATTTGCCTGTACTTTCCTATATCAATATCTGTTACTCTTCGAGCACCGCAGAACGACTTCTTCAATCGCAACTGGTACTGAAAGATAGATTCCTGCTTTTCGCCAACTTTATATTGATTACATGGGTGTTGGTTCACTGACTGCCGAGAAGGCAAACATTTCAAGCATGTCCATGAATTCTGATGAAGATTTGTGGTTTTTCTTTTGCAAATCTTTCTCGTCAAGAAAGATGCACCTTTTTGTGGGCTCAGCGAACTTGGCGTCGTTCGCAGGTTTCTTTAGATCCCGCCCGTCCCTTGGGCTGTGCCGCGCACTTTGCGGTGTTAATGATCATGGTGATGGTGGTGATGGTGTTGTAGGGGAAGGGGGTAGGAGCTATGGATAGGAGATACCTGCCTGAGGTTTTGAATCCATCCCTCTAAATCACAGTTCACATGCCCTTCGATAACCTTCAAGAGGCTAATTCAACATGGAGAGCCACAAGCTGTTTTTCCTGCGGTCCAAACCATCGCCTTAGCAAAGTATCCAGTTCTGAATATTCTCGACCTAATGAATTCAGGCGTAAGACCTTAATGTTCTCGTGCCACTAACTTTTACTTTTGTGTCTCAGAGGGATACTTGTCCTCGCCCTACATATTTTTTTCTTTTTATCCAACATGCCTGAATCGTTTTACAGTTGAAACTGTTGGGGGAAAAGGAAAGAAATTCCAAGACCCCAGAGCGCGAGTTAGTTGTTATCAACGCTCCATACCATGCATTTAAAATGAGATAAAACAAAGACCTATCGCTGCAAACAAGTGCTTCCCTCGGGTAATTTTTGATCATCATTTCAAATACATGTTTACTTTTGCAAGCCCTCTGGACACGACTCCTTCTGGACGTATTGTTTACATCCATGATCTACAAACAAAATCATGTGAAAACCTTAGGACAGCTCGAGAGCAAAATAATTTTTCTAACTACAATGCTCCACCCACTTTTTCTTTTTTTCTCTCTCCTGGTCTAAAGGTGACTTTTACATAATTTCCTCACAGCAGTTATCGTATGTACACTTTGAATTGAACTTTTGTCAATACAGAAAATGAAATCGTGCAAATAGCCAATTTCCTGCATGTTGGAATTAGATTTCTTATCACCCGAGGCGTGTGACGTCATGGAAAGGAAAGGTTGTGTTCTTTAAAGATGGAAATTCTTCTCTTTTAGAAATTTCTATGATGAAAAATATTGCAGTAAGAAAAAACACCTCAAAACAATCAGTCTGACCAGATATTGACTATAGAATGACCATATAATTATTCCACAAATAATCAACAGTAGTTCAAAATGGCTGACTACTTTCGACGTCGTCATGGCGATTCTGTGTTCCCGTAGACCACGTTCGACGGTATTTTCACCAAACTGTGATTTTCAGCATAGATGTTCGAGTTTACAACATGATATCACCATCTGCACGAAGGGAAAATGCCAACTGAATAACAAATTATTAAATCTGTCAGCTAAAACATTATTTGTCATTCCTTCACGTTTTGATATCATCGGTTTTTGGCATAATTAATTTATGATTCAGTTATTTTCCTGGGGGCTACTCAGAATGTATTACTGCATATACTTACGCGTGACGACGGGTTTTCCAAAATCATCCTCAACAAGTTTTATCCAGTGGTCATGTTGGTCTGTCACACACTTTTTGAACCTTTTATTTTAGCTTTTTCTCGAAACTTACCCTGAAATAAGTTTAACCCCTTCGAAAATGTCCCCTAAACAAGTGCAAATTCAGAAAGCATGTTTTTCCTGAGTTTTGGCCAATGAGACACCTTAAATGCATCTCTCGCTTCACGCTCCCCAACCGGCGCAGACCGGGAAAATCTACTCATTTCACACGATTGCTTTCTTCTTTTTGCGCACATGTGCAGCAATGTATTTGACTGTCCCCCTCCATGCCCTCCCCACCCCGAGATTTCATGCTAGTAAAATATTGACAAGAGGTCGAAAGAATCGACTCGCGAATAATGAAATTCACACCGCGAGACAAACCAGAGCAGACGATAATTCCTTGCGTTTCGTTATCCAAATCAAGGTGAACGGATATGAATAGCATTTTGCTTTTAGCACCCACTTTCATTTCAGATTTCTTTGATTGTCGGACTATAATTTCATCTTCAAACACTTTACTCCAAAATTCTTTCGTTTCCATATGCTTAATAAGTGGGCCACAAGGTTTTCGTAACTGCATAACTTAAGGTCACAGATGTTCGAATAATTCTTGTGTGAAGATACGGACAGTCTTAAGGAAGAGGCCTAGGTGGTCTCATTTACTACTAAGTACTACTCACCAATCACACGTCGTCCCACGCGTACAAACGCACACGGCGTACTGAAACCTAAGCCCTAAGACAACTTTTCACTTGTTCTTTTGTGTTCGGAATTATAATAACATGGATAAGGTGACGAAGAACTAGCTCTAACTCAAAGTTAAATAAGGACAATTTAGCTATGTTTTGACTCTACATTTCTGCTGTAGGGAGACAGGTTTAAAAGAGTGAGGACGAGAAAGCAGGAGAGAGATACTTGTGTATCCTATTTTTAGTGAAAGTGTATTATAAAGGAAAAAAAAAATAAAAATACGCGTATATGTGGAATGACCCATGCACATTATCGTTAGCCCGAGAAGAGTAACTGTACCATGGTATCCACCGGTTCTACATAAAATATTGATAAATCTCCTCTTTTTGTTCTGTTCTTGTTGCTACATCGTACATGATTCCGAAAATTATTACCACTGCTAAAAATACGCCATGACCAGACTTTAAGGCCCGAATTCACAAAGAGGAGGATTTCTCATAAAATAAACGTAAATAAGAGTTAATAAGCCCAGATAAGCGTAAGCGTTATAAAGGCACATTACTGCCTGCCTCATTGGACAAGAGGGCGTGCGAGTTTTTACGCTTTTGAGGTAGCTTATACAAGTTATACATGTATAGCTTATGATAAAAACGATGCGTTAAATATGAAACTCTTGTGTATTCGGGCCTAAGTGACCAGTAAGGCCCTTTCGTTCCCTCTTAAAATACATTAATTAGATAAATGCTGCGACTTGCAGGAACTTCAGAAGCACCATCTCAGCCATGAAAGATAACTCTGCAAGACTACAAGAGAGAGAGAGAGAGATGCTCCGAGCCGTGCCAGCTCATTTAGCAGTATACCTTTCACATATTGATTCCGGCAGCCGCCTCCGTTATTCCGACTTTGATTGCGACTTGAGAATCCCGCTGACTTTCCCGTATCATGTATCATTACCAGCCCAGTAGATACCTTTCCTCATACCAATGAAGCCCACATTATCATTTGATCGATGCTTCACTCACTGGATACTCCAGGAAACTGCCAAGAATCGCCGGCGATTGCATCCTCCTCGTGGAAGGTGTAGCAGGCGGGCGGGAATGAGGGAAGGAGGGAGGGGGGGGGGGTAGATGTGTGGGAAAACATGGAACATCGAAATAGTAGAGGTGGCGTGGTCGAGTGGTCTTAGGCGCCTGACTGGAGACGCGAGAGTCGAGGGTTCGATCCCAGGCGCGTCACTTATGCACCTGCGCAAGGTATTTTATCTACATTGCTCTTTTATCGTATATCAAATAAATAAACATGCTATAGGCATCTGAATACCAACGTGTGCATGTGTGTTTTTTTTTTGTTAATAAAAACGAAGGAGAAATGAAGTGGACGTGGGGGGGGGGGGTGTGAAGGAATTAGACTTTGCGGGGTCGTAGCAGGAAATTGCATTGAAATATAAACTATAATGACTAAATGATAGAAAAAAAATAGGAAAAACGGGAAGGCAAGTGGAAAGAGTTAGCTTTGACTTGGAGAGGAAACGAACGAATGAAGGTTTACAAGATCACATCAGGAAATTAAAATGAAAGTGAAACTAGACCTTAATCAGTAAACATTTCAAAACGATTACTTCAGCTATTGTTTCGTGCTGTAGTTTAAAAGGCATTGACCACTGTTGACAGTGTGTTGCCGAAAAGATTGAATATATTCTTCCTGACTGTAATCCCGGTCAGTGTTCCATTTTCAGATCATGCAACTGAGCGTTTTTGCATGTTTTTATACTTTTTTTTTCCAATTACGCAGGGATTTAATACATTACATGAATTTTAGACACTAATGTGATACGGTTCTTTTTGCAATCTGGCTTTTAATCCTGTATCCTGTTACATATCGCATCAATAAATGGCGAGACAATCAACTGAGGGAAGCCGCATCGGAAATCGTTGCAGCAACGGACAACAGAGTTGCAATTTAGTTCCCTCAAAATAATATGCATTCTCTCTGATGTTATGTAGGGCGTACATCCTCTTGCGGATGGGGTCTGTATTGGATCTATATACAACCTACTTTTTAGCCGAAGCGTGTGATTAAACACTCCTGATGAATGTATCAGTACCCCCACGTTTTTTCCCTTGAACGTGCCCGATGTCACTAATGGGCCTGACGCTTCGAAAACGGTTCAGAAACACGCCTCGTAACAAATTGAGCGCGAAACTACTACGACAGAAATGGGCTCTCCGCCGCGCTCTTTTTAATCTGAATTTTCTGCGGGAACGGTGAAGATATTCATCGATGTTTGGTTTTAAGGGTTTCTGTTACGGGAGTTAGATAGATAGATAGATAGGTAGATAGATAGATAGAGAGAAGGAGAGAGAGAGAGAAAGGCGATGGCGAGACAAAAAGGAGAGATAATAATTGTGAAAAATCAATACGGAGTTAGGATTTTCCATAATACCCCATTGGCTACCGGATCTGGAAGACTTGTGTATCAAACCTAGGCGATGGTAGAATTCAGTAGCCCTCGGGTTAAAGTTTTTAAGAAGATACCAATTTACGATTGCAAGCAGTATCTCTTTACGTACTTGTGAATAGCTTGCAAACAGTCACAAAAAACAAACAAACAAACAAACAAACAAACACACACACACCACACACACACAAAACAACGAACCCTACTCTGTAAATTCCTTAGATTGGATATCAATCTACAAGATTGTGGTGGGGGACCAATCCAAAAGTAGATTGAGATTTTCAATCTAATTTTGGATTGGTTCCTCATTGCAATCTAAAGAATTTAGAGAGTATAGGCTTTCATTTTTTAGACATCTCTTTTTTGTGCCTCAGGTTATTTTTTGTCTCTTCATCTCGTACTGTTCTATACAGATTGTGTAGAAATGGGACAGTGATAAGGTATCAAGTTGACGCCCAGTTGTATGGCCATGATAACTTAATTTAAAATCATACTCTACAGATTAATGTTGTATGCTGCTTATTCTGAATAAAGATCGGCTAAAATTTCACATTTCAAGCATCAGACATAAACCGTATTGATTGCGTGGGAGGAACTGGGAAAATCCGACCATCCCTTTTTCCGTATTCCCCTCTGTCATAAGGTCCGATTTCGCCATGATGATGCCCAATTGGGGATGTTCCATCATTTAGACACATGAGCGTTCGTCCTTCATGTGATTTAGGACAGCTGAACTTTTCGAAATCTGTGAATTAATAAATCATGCAGTACAGGCTTTCCTTCCTGATATATGATATTCCCATCCCATCATAAAAATGGATGGATAGTTCGTAAACCATAGCTAACCCAGATACCAACTGATCGTTCGACGAGTGTGCCAAATTCAAGGACTTAAGGACCAACGAGCATGACGAGTGTTGAAATGTTTTGGGTTTTTTTGGAAACATTCTGAAATGTTACGCATGTTGCAAGATATTTCTTACAGATACATTTCTTAACGTATAGAATTTAACTCTGATTAAGCGAAATGCATATTAATACGCATTTTGCTTAATCTGTGTAGTATTTTGGTGCAACATCACATCTCATTCCCTTTGAAGGCAGAATATATAAAGGAGACCGAATCTGTGACAGTCGTAATTATGTTTACGGATGAATGCAATACATATTTGAAAACAAGCAAACAAACAAAGTGAGTAATGAGGTATTCAGTAATGTAATCGACGGAGAATTCGAGTGCTGAGAGACGGAATACAATTGCATAAACAGAATGTTTTACGAAAAAACTCTCATTAAACCAAAACTCAATGATCACTTTAATTTGTATCAATCTACACATGATCTTATCCAAAAGGCCGAGAATCTGACCTTTACTTGACGCTTTTAAGTAATGCATACCGATAATTTGCTAAAACTTTTCATTGAACTACTTACGATTTGAATAATAATTCTGTGGCATTTCGATAAGTATATGGTCTAGCTCTGCAAAAAGAAATTTTTGCCTACTGCATGCAATGTGCAGAACTGCAGATTGTAAGATTATATCGGGCCAAGCACCGATAAATTGGGCAGACTCCTAGCAATATACATGTATCATTAAAAGAAAAGTTTTAGTGTAGCCTGGGGCGTTAAATGTATTTCCCCTAATTCTGAAGCGATTTAGCGCAGATTGCATTTTTGTTAAGGGCGATTTTGCTGCCCGTGCCTTAATCTCTACACAACGCGTCCACACTTGCATCTTTCTCGACGCGAGTGTGTCAACTTCAATTGAATTTTTCGTCTTTGAATAACAATGAAAACATGAAAAAGCTGGTAATAAAAGAAGGAAGAGGGAATAGCCTCATCGATGCTCTTCCTAATCATTACAGTGACAGCAATAGCCTGATTCTTAGCGCCAAGGGACATAATCTGCTTGTTATTTGTGGGTTCTTAGGATTAATTGATTAGAGAGCTACTCACCCTCGTTTTGAGTTTTATGTCTATAATTTGTATAATTTTTCCCCTTGTAAACATGTTTTGTACCGTGGTGTCTCCTTATATCATGTGAGTTGGAACTAACCTTTGTAGTTGAAGAAGGTTGTATAGAAGCTCTAGCGAGGATTATTTTCATCCGTAATGGTTAATGGCAATTTCATGTCCTGGCTTACTCGACTGTCTCTGTGCCCTCGCACATTAGAGAAAGCCTTTATCCATTACCGATACTTTCGTGCTGGGCCTACCAATCAGCTTCCATTTGCAAGACAGTGTCAAGTGACGGTAACTCGCGCTCACCATGGACTTTCAAACATGTTTACGAACAAATGTCGAACGGAAACAAACGGTTGCCGTCCCAGTCGACTTTACGCGGCAAATTTAAGAGCCCGTGCTGCAGGGCGCTCCCCCAGTCGAGGCCGGTAATCATAATCATAATCGTCGTTACAGCGGATTCACGCGCGGACACGCATTATCCGGACGTGTTTGATACGGTTTGCACACCGGAGGGAGGAAAGCAGGACTGTTTTTGAGAAAATAAGGTGAGGAAAAATAAGTAGCCAAGTTCTCTCTTTGGTTGTGAAGTGAATTTAGGTTTTTTGCCCACCGGCGCACTAATACCGTCTCCAATTTACTAGACGACAACAAGTGATGGAGAGACGTATACTGACTATGCCACACGTTAAAGGTACAAAAATTAGGATTGCGCAGACATGCTCTAGATGTAGAAGGAAAAGGGATAGGGAAATTCATGCATACTGCATGTGTCTGATACTTTATACATCGTTTTTTTTTTTTTGCCCAGCAATTTGTCAGGGCATGTCTAGACGTTGAATCGGCCCCATCCGGGGTAGATAAATGCAAGTAGCTTTTGTGGGAAGAAATCGGAATGAACGGTAAGATTACCAGGAAACCTTGAATATTTTGTAGAAATATGATTTAGAAAACGGACTTAGCCGCTTTGGATGTATTCAGTCTGTATATTCGGTAACAAATATGTATGTTTCACATCAAATCAAAATCATGAATCGTTAATGGCTGCATGCAGAGAAAACGTGAAACTTCGGAATCACACTCTGAGACAACTTCTGCGAATATTTTCCGACTTTCAAAGTGGCTAGAGGGCCTATAGTGTGACGTCATGTAGAAAATTTGCTCTGCAGAAATAAATCGTACGCTATTTTTTGGTCCTATATTAGCATTTAGATCGAAATCTTCCTCTAATCGTTTTTACACTATCATTGATGAAATATATTATCATATAGAATAGTTTTTCCTCTCTCTCTTTTAGGTTGACCTTTATTCACCTTTTTCCGATATTTTTGTTTAATTTTTTATAGTATGAAAATACGTAGGTAAGTCATTATCTTCGAATGTTGCATTCCATTCCATAACATTGAAGAAAATATAGAGTGTCCGAATTGATGTTACTCATTGTCTTGACGGATGCTTCATATATTTTTTGGTGTGATTTAGGGGAAACTGACAACTAATTTGAAATAACGTACGATTAAAAAGTAAATCCTTTAAGAAAACTCATTATTTAGCGTTTGAATGTTAGTGATAATATCACGTTATTGTAAAATGTTTGTATCTGAAAATTAATGGTGACGACGATCGGTTGCTGAAAAGCGGTTGCTGAAAAGCGGATACTGTAAAGGCAACAATTTCACTGCTCATTCTGTTTTATTTACTTCTCCTTTCTCAATGTGCTTATATATATATATATATATATATATATATATATATGAACGATTTACGAGTTTATTTTAGGATTTGTCAAAATTAGTTACTCCTAACCACAACAAGCATTGAAGAATATGCGCATTTATGTTTTATAAATGCATCAATACACGCTATAACAGACCAAATCACAATTGTATTTCTTTGTACATGTTGTATGTGTGAGATTTACCCATCATCCATATTAAAATAAAGGTGTAATAAGCTGAGCTTATAAAGCTTCCCTTCGCCTCAGTCAAAAAAACTCGTCTTTTTATGTAGCTTGGTGTTGCCTCCCCCCACCCACCCTTGTTAGCCTTCTATGAATTTCAAGAAATTACCTTAGCTTTAAAAAAAAAAAATTGCACAATTCCCAAACCACAGTCACCAAATCCTATCGTGTTCTCTGATGGTTATTGTGTTAGGTATAGGCAAACCACCGTTACATGTTATGACATTCCGCAGGAGAACTTGTGGTGAAAGAGGAATTTCTGTACTGTTCAGAGTTTGCAGTTCTAAAAGAAAATAACAGCAGCAATAAACAAGCCATCATCAAATGCCAGGGAGAACCCAATCTGTTCATGGACTTTTTAAAATAATTTTTTTGGTGAAATTTTGACATGACACTTTAATCATCCCTTTCGATATCTTAAGTCTGGTTGTTTGAAAGAAAATAATGGTTTAGTCTTAGTTCTTTTGTTTATGTAGTTTGTTTACATAGTGACTGCGCTACATAAATGGTCTAATTATTATTATTATTATTGTTATTATTATCATTATTATTATTATTATTATTATTATTATTATTATTATTATATAAACGTCTTTCCAAACCACATTATTCAAAAATAGGTTATCGTTTAAATTTTCCCATGCTGATCGAGCCTAAAATTTATCTGCTCTTCAAAAACCCTAATTACATTTGCATCCTTGTTTAGATTAGCCGCACGCACAAAGCAGACTTGCTCGTTTATCATCTAGCCTGTTGCATGCGTCCCGGGCATGCCGATTCACAAACGTACTCTCAGCACGTAATTTCATTTTCCACCATTATTCATGAAGCATAATGCTTACCATCGTAGCCGAGATTACTTTCTAATTTCAGTGAACATGATCCGAATGATCATTAGCAGATTTCAGGCTGGCTTTAAAGGTAGTATTTCAGATTTTCAAAAGTTATTGAATGTTTTCTCCTCAATTGTGCATCTGTCATGCCTTTAGAATATAGATCCAGCTTTAAAGATAATATATTTCAAATTTTCAAAATTTATTGGATGCTTTCTCTTCAATAGTGCACCTATAATATGTAGATCATAAGTAGATTTCAGGCCAGCTTTAAAGGCATTAAAGTAAATATTTTCTCTTCAATTTTGCACGTATAGCATATAGATCATAAGTAGATTTCAGGTCAATTTTAAAAATAACATTTCAAATTTTCAATGGTAAATAAACGTTTCCTCTTTGATTGAGCACCTACATAAAACAGATCATATGTTGATTTCAAGCCAGCTTTAAAGATAATATTTCAAGTTTTTCAAGGATTTTTTTTCTCTTTAATTGTGCACCTAGAATATAGATCATAAGTAGATTTCAGGCCAGCTTTGAAGGTAATATTTTAAATTTTCAAAAGTTAATGATTATTTTTTTCTTTTTGGTTAGGCACCTATATGCCTATAGAATATAAATCATAAGAAGATTTCAGGCCAGCTTCTAATGTAGTATTTCAGATATTCAAAAGTAAATGGCTGTTTACTTTTCAGTTGTGCACCTATATCGTTGGAAAAGAGTGTACATAATCTCCTTCGCTCTGACAAGTCTTTGCTTTCATGGAAATACGTATTCTGTTTCATTTATTTCTTCTAAATGCTTGCCCAGAAGGCAATTATGATATTCTCTAAGAACGTTTAACAGTAATGTTTGCAATTTGCGGGAAATTTGCCGTTTTGTTTTCCTTAGATGGGTTAAAAAACTGTTTTCCTCGGGTCAAAAAACTGTTTTCCTCGGATGGGTCAAATGGCATCTTGCACTGTTCCAGCCTAGGTGATTTTCTATTACAGCACACAATACATGATGTGAAACTTTTCTAAACGATGAATTAGTTTCTTTGCAAAGTTTGCTCTAAGAGAATAAAAAATCAGTATCAAAAATTTTGTTCAGCATGCTTAATCAGAGCATGAGATTTTGTCAAAATGCAGCTTTTACCTCTGTTTATGAAATAATAAAAGTGCAAAACTAATTTCGAATAGCTGAGGATAGCATGATTCGTTTTTAGATGGTATTAGATGTGTTCCCATAACTCTACATTTTGTGCTTGTTCGGCACATCATGAAAAAGTACAAGCTGACATCTGTGGTATAATATGAATAGCTTTTTCTTGATATCTTGTCTCAGTTGCACTGTTTATTTCTGCGCCAACGCTGCTTTCTGTATACAGTGACTTATGGTCGCCCCAAATCATATGATTCAAAATGAAGTCCTTATGGCTTTTAGGCAGTAATTCATGACTTGATTCTCACCTCACAGTAGAGTAGATGAGGCGGAGGGAATTGATTATCAAGTTACAAATCGTGAGGGATTTCGAATGTTTAAAGTAGGGCGCCACATAAAACAGTAGTATGGTTCTGATTGGTATTAGCTTATGAAGGAAACGGTAATGAAGCAAGCGGAAGGCGTGACAGATTCAGACTGATTAATTTATTTTGAGATAAGTTATCGCCTTGCCGACTGGAACTGGGTGGCCCTGTATTAAGCTTGTGGGAATAAAATAATTCAGTAGTCGAAGAGTTATGTTCACGTCCCTAAAAGAGATTCAGAATGAGTTTAAGCACTGAGAATTCATTCGTGTTATACCTTCGTCAACGGTGTGGTACGCCCTCTCTGTTGTGTTTGTTGTAAGAGATTAAAGTCGTCAATGTCACCTTCACCACGAACATTACAAGGAAAACTTTAAGTACAAAATTCAAGTGCATATTTTGGTCTCATTTTGACTTTTGAAAACATTTCAAGTTCTAATTCTAATGCACAGGCAGTATAGCTTTTTACGATTCATGCTTAGAAACTGATTTCGACCCGAGGGAGACGAAGCATTTCCAAGGACAATCATGAATGCTCTCCTCTTTTGAGTCCATATCTAGAAGCAGAGCATAATATCTAGATGGACCTTCTCCGAGCTACCCTGTTTTCCGCAGTGCTCGAGGCTCCTCTAAAGCATGATGCATTTCCAAATTCAGTTACCGGGTTACAAATGCTTAATGTAATGCATGTGTGCTTCTCAATTGTCATAATGCATTAAATAAGGAGTCGTTATGCCCCGCCACGCGGAGTTTTGAATATGCTCTAAGGCTGATTTCAGCTTCTCCGAACGTGCTCTTGAAGAATGGTTGTCCTATTTCAGCTCATTCACTTTCTTGTGCAACCCCTTGATTCAGTTCACAACTTGCTTACTCAGTATTGATGGAGATGTAAACCCGATTGAAGTTGTTCTCCAATGAATATTTAGGATCTTCGAATCGTGCCGTGCTTCCTGATATTAATTACTTAAGCCTTCATCGTTTACTAGAAATATAAATGTTCCGTATTAAAGCATATTAGATAATGGTGCAATTTATCAGGTTCATGCTCTTAACGCTGCAGCGCTTTTGGTGATGCCTCAGTGCATGCTAAATTGCTTCAACGCTTGTATGTTCTGTTCTTTTTTATTTGTAGTTCATTTTAGTGGTTGGATGTCCACTAAGTTACTTCTTGTCTACAGGTTTATTTCTTTTCTTTTCATTGGCTCGTTGTATAACTCTGCATCAATGATAAAGAACTAAACCACCCCGACTAACCCCTCTCACCACTTACGCACGATCCTAATGATGTTAAGAGAACTGTCCTCACAATACCTCTCAGCCTAATCGCATGCAATGCTACTATCACCTTCAGACGTCTTTCATAAATGAGAAGAAATGAGGCCCGTAGCACTGCCGAGGCTAGTCATCTTATCTTCAGTTATCATCATCTACTTCTCTCGGAGGCTCTATTAACTGCAAACATCCTTATCTTCCTGCCATCTATCTGAGGCGACATCCTTTTCTAAGTCTCTGTGAACAGAACTGTACGACATTCGTTGAGCGTGTCTCTCTTGCCCAGTGAATATAGCCCCCACGGAAGGATGTTAACACTGGCCGCACGAACCCTCCGATTCATATGCAGGACGAAGGGTGTCCTATTCCACGTACAGTTTGTACGGAGGGTGCAGAATGGCTCCTGGCATTGTCCAGTGGGAACGATCCATCGTTTATGGTGCTGAAAAACATACAATTACCCTTTGGGGGAAATCGCACGGCTTGTGAAGAAAAGCACTAACTGTCAGTCATTAGTACCCGCTGGATAAAATCGATTTTGACCGAGTTCACTGACTTACCTGCTGATTGTATTCGCATGGAGATATGCTATAATTAAACGACTAAATTCCAGGAACACTAGAAAAATTGTACGAAGAGACAAATGTTCATAAAAGGTAATCTAGTCAATTATCAAAGACGTTGCTATTAGTTAGTATTATTATCTGAAGAAAATTATTTATCGAGCTGTAATCCTGAAAATGCACTTAGAAGGGATTTAAACCTGTCCCCATGCATTGATTTAAAAGAAATAAACAGGTCGTATAGACGATGTTCTCACTGCGGGTCAGTTATGGCATATGAAGTGATTATGAGTATACTTATGTCTTGGCATAATATACCATGAGCAACGTCGTGAGTTGACCACAAAGGGGCTTGCTCAGATGAGGTTTTGTTTCAGTACGGAACCACAAACGAGATACTCGTCTCACCGTCCTAATACTGTTTTCTCAGTTGTAATTCTTTTTTTATAGTCTCATTGAGTTTTTTTTTTTATTATGATGACAAACGAGAGGTACATCACCAGCAAATGTAAAACTATACATGAGATCATTTTATCCAGCAGTTAAACAACCTTCGAAACATTGTCCAAAGGAAAGTTTAGGACTTTATGAAACCAAATAGTTTTAGTGTTATATACTTAAGATGTCTAGTTAATTTGTTAACCCAAATTGGTGAATTATGCATATCTTCATCTCTAATATTATTGTAGTACATGTCGTATAGATCAAAATGTTGTTTAAGAAATGACTAAGTGGAAAAAATGGTTGCTAGCATGTTAGGCATCACAAAGTCAAATACAATATCAGTCCCGAAGTAATCTCCGTCTCACCAAGCCCAGAGTCTCAAGTGCACTTCCTACATTTCGAAAGTTCTTTTTCGTTCCAGATATTGGGATGTTTCCCTCACAGCGGCACACTATCTGCTACCAGGGCTACTGTCATGGCTGATGCCCACTCAGTGTTTTCCATATATCCCACGGATACGAGTGCTAAGTCTCTAATGAATTCCTCGCGATCGGATGTCTTTCGAACAGCGAAACAAAAACCTCCGTGGCAAATCTCTCCTCACTTCTATATTCCTCTCACTCTCTCGTCTTACATTTTATATTTTCTTCTCTTCTCTACCTTTCTGTCGCCTGTAGGGGGTATTAGTGCTGCAAATTCTTCAGAAAAGCGAAAAAGGATTGAGTACAGGTTGAAGAAAGGCTAAAAAGGGATGACTTTCGGAGGCATTAAGATGATTTCGGCGATGTCCCGATGACTAAATAATTTCGGTGTTGTTAAAACACGTCCAAAAAATATGCTGCAAAGCCGTGTCCATGTTTCACCCTTTGTAATCGAAACCGGGGATTTTGCATGGGAGCGTGGGGTGAGTTTGGGTAGACCGAATCATTAAATGTATGGGGGTGATGGCAGACACCTTGAAGCTCTGTCGTCCGTTGTTTAGAGAAGACATGATCGCGTTGCAAAACAAGTGAATGTTTAATGAAGGTTCGGCGGGAAGGTCGTATCTATTTCGTTATGCCAGAGCAATTACAATGGTAATGAAAGTTTCAAGATGATGATTTGCATTAGACTGTATGAGGGACTGAACTGTTAGACATGGGTCTGTGGCATTGGACATGCATTAGTAATAGTCCATGTAGAATATGTCCATTCCTGTCAGTGAACCAATCTACAGCGATCGCAAAACCGCAGTCATGTTGATTAGGCCATATGCAGTGCGATTTAATACAGCTTATTGTTATATTTGATCGGTGCCTTTTTTGTGGGGGGGGGGGGGGGGGTACTGGAATTCCAGCTGTTGTGTTGATATCTGTTTTCATGCACCATTCCACTTTCAGCAGAGCTTCAACCGTGTCCACAGAGCTTTAACATGCATGGAGGGACTTCAAAATGTAAAAAGACAAGAAGAAAAGAAAAGAAAGAAAGAAAGGAAGGAAGAAATAAGAAACTCAACTAATAACCTAATAAAGACGAGTGTTGATTTCATTGCGAATACATGTAGGCCTTCTTAGTCTGTTAGTTAAGTTACTGTAATAATCAAGGTATTCTCAAGAGTGAGACGAAGAGACAAACATGAGAGTATGATACATCAAGCCTTAGGCATATTGTGTCCCAGTGGTATTCTAATTTTCACTATTCAAATCTTCCTGTGTATTCGATTTTTTTTCTCCCTCCCCCTCTTATCTCGTTCCTTCTCATGGCTATCTACATGATCCATGATATTCATTATTTTTACTCGAAATGTTAAAACGTGGAGTGGGTTGAAAATCGGTAAAATGCATTATGGAGAAAGCATTGTAATCAGGACGACGTGGATCGAATTACAAATTGAGTAGGTACCTAGACAAAAAAACTTGATTTACATGACCCCTGTTCAAAGCTACTTTTGTTTTAATTTCTCGTATTAACCATGAGAAAAAAGTGGAAAGAACTATACATTATGTACGCATGTTGCAGGTTGATGGAAAAGCAAATTTTCATAATCAGACATGTTTTTTTTTTTTTAATTTCATGATCTGTGTTGTCTCCTGTGACATTATACCAGTTTAGAGAGAATATTTAGATTAATCATCCCCGAAGTGCTCATTGATTTGATCAGTCTGAAAATAGCACTTATATTTGGGACAGAGATTTGGTTTATTTAGAAAAAAAAAATTAAAGTTATTTTAGGAACATAATAAAGGAAAGACAGAAGAGGTAGAAAAGGAAAAGGAAAAGAAAAGAGGAATAAGAAAATAACTGTCTGATATTCATTGAGACTTTGTAAGTGCAGCAAAGTTGGCAGTTGTCAACACATAATAATATGTTGTGCCAATTAGTATTACCGCTAATGTAAACCGCGGACTCATCATATTGAAGGCCGTAGTCAGCGATTCGTGTCTTTTATTGTGATTATCAATATTTCAAATGAGCAAATGATGGATATGAAATGAAATTGATTATAAATTTGTAATAAAGTGATGTACATCATATTCTAATGCATTAGCTTCATCGGGTTGATTGTCTTTGGCTAATTCATTTCTTTTCTATTCTTTTTAGCAGCGATACATTTAAACAGTTAAAAAAAAAGGAGAGAGAAAATAGTAAAATACGACTGCATACCTTGTTCTGTCCATACGTCAATGAAGTAAAACTTTGTAAAATACTTCTTGACAAACACAAATCTGTTTCCATCGTGTTCCTGTATTATCAGATTATACTGACATCAAATTCTGCAAACTATTCGTTTAGTCCTATCAAAGTAGAAGATTTGATATAGGAGGGAAGAAGTTAAAAAAAGTGGCAACTGAAATTGTGAGGACAACCTATGTAATACATTTTAGCTGTACTTCTTTTTTCAGAAGAAATTTCTCTTCGTTTTGTTTTTTTAAAGGAAGCGATACTTTTTATTATTTTTTTCAGTGTTGCTATACTAAAATTAAATTTGATTCGCCATTCTTACAATCATGTTTCTTGCTCAAAACGAGAAGGGGTCAGTATAAGAAGGTAATAAGATGGTTCTATGGCAGGCCTTTAATGTGTTCTCACCTTATACATAATGAGGTTCTTTTAGTGTACCCAAGCAGTTGGGTGAGAAAACATCCCGTGAATGACATTCCAAACGGGGAAAACGTACCCTTTTATCTATTATCCCACGGAAAAACGTACTGCTAACCTAATCAGCGATCATCGATCCGTTACGCTTCCGTGTAGTCCTTCCTCGCATGCGACCTGGTAGAAAACTTCCACCGGTAATTGTCGGAGGCAACGCCGCCTGAAATTGTTGCCCAAACCTAAGCATCTTGATGGTCCATGATGATGGGTGACGTATCGATCGAGCCAAGAGGTTACGGGAGAAATTAGATACAACGATGTGGGTAATTTTGAAGTATAACTGGTTGGGTAAGAGAGTGGGGGCACGGTTTGGTTTCATTTCATTATTCTAGGTCCACTCATGAAAGTTCCAAGAAACGGCGGTATGCCATGTGCAAGAGCATTATGGAGTGCCCCAAATGTACGGAAGGTGTTTTCAAGTATTCCGAGTCCTTTCTCAAACGACCATAGGGACACCATTATTCTCGGTGGAGAAGTAATGGCCGAGAGAGAGAGAGAGAGAGAGAGAAAGAGAGAAATGGAAATTTGAGAGAGATGACCTTGTAATAGAGAGACCTTCAAACATCCGATTTTGCTCTTTCACGGCTACATTTAAGCTGTACTTGATTATTTTGCAGTGGCGAATCACTCTCATATTACGTTTTATGTACTATAATTGAAAAACAGCTGTCTAATGATGTTCTAGTATTTCTTCGCATTCTAGTAAAGAGTCCGGTCTACGTTAAATTGCCCGCTGTATTTTTCTGCACAAATTAGGCAACAGGAAATGGGGTAAATTACTAGAATTTCTAATCAACTTTTCCCCTTTGTATTGTTTTGTTGTTTTTCTTTAACAGCAACAGATTCCTCCAAAGTACAATTACGATGTGTAAGGTCAGTTCTTTTAAGCTTTCTATGCGTAACCCGAAAATCCTGGCTCGTAATTGTTTATTAGGCACAGCTCCATCCGACACCATCCGAAGAATGCCAGTTCGCATATATAGATTACGAAATATATTACCATCAAAGTAGTGTTATATCCTGAATGAACAGTGACAAAATTGTTTGAAATTACAAGTGCGTAATCCAATCGCATTCACTGGATTGACTTGTACCAGTACTGACGCAAGCGTATTTACGCCTCCTGTGCAACGGTACTTAAATCCCTTACGATACTCATGTCGATACATTCATATCTTACGTAGATTACGTATCGCTTGATGGTGTGGTGCTGTGTTAAACATTGCGGTTAAATGTGTAAAGTGTGCGAAGTGGATTCATTCTTAATGTTTTGGATGTGAATATCTACTTCTACATTGTGACCACCATTTGGTGTGGGTAAGGGGGGGGGGGGGGGCTCCGTCGAGGGCGATCACGAGTAGACGATATGGATGATAGGTTCTAAAAACAAAATGAGTGAATGAAGAGTTAGAATGCAACAAAATAAGAGAGAAATTATAGCAAAGTTAAGTTAATAAACTAGGACTTACTAAAACGAGAAGAGGATTCCTTTTACATGTATTCTTTTGCATTCCTTTAATACCTATTTACAACCGAGTAAAATGTAAGGGCGACATACGACACTGAAAAAAAGGGGAATGAATAGAAATGTGGCAGATAATGTCCTATCATCGTGTATAACATGTCAAAAAATGACACAATGCATATCCAGGTAATGCGATGCGGTAGCTCTATGGTGATTCAATGGCCTTCGGGCATTTAAGAGCAGTTTCAAAATCCATGGTGTCAGTATCTCTATCATGTCAGAAAAGACTGCAAAAAACCTGGTCCCATTGCATGAGCTCTCCATAGTGCCTGCGTAACTCCTTTGTGTATTCAGTATTTTGTCTTTTAGAGGACTGAAAAGAAACGTTATCCGTTTGCTGCATGTGGTCTCCTTGAAGTCGTGAGAATTATAAAGTGAGTCGATCACGTTTGACTTTCACGAGACTTCTGAAGGCTAAAGAAGAGACTATAAAAGAATGATAGATCCAGAGAGCGAGAGCGAGAGAGAGAGAGAGAGAGAGATGGGTGGATCTGTATATATATTCCAAAATAAATATACAGTATTATAAATGTAAACTGGAAAAAAAAATCGCATATTTTTAAGTTTTGCGGTGTCAGTGCAAGAGTGCGCCGCGCACGTGATTTTGGAATTATATTGACCATGCTCTTAAGGTTGGGTGGTATTAAGTGTTGCGATGACGCTTCTCTCCCAAGTAAAATGGCTACTGTTTGCTCTCTTCTCGAGAGTTAGACTGTGCTAAGTTCTCCAATCAGTAACTCGCTTAGGATGATGAATTGTTAGTCGAGTAGTGATACAGATACGAGGACACGGAGGAGAGAGGGGGAGAGTGGTGACTTTGTTTTTTTGGTGCAAAAGAAGGCGGAGGTAAAGGCTCAGTATTTGAACTGGGTAACGGGGTGAGTCATATAGGCCATTCCTTTTATATCTACCTTTCTCTCCACATTTCTTTCTCGTCTTGGCTGTTATCGAGATCACACAAAATATGTGACAGCGTAATGGAGAGCACGGTACCATTGTTTCGTTCTTGCGTGCGTTCTTCTCTGCAAAGGAGGAGGAGGATGGGGTGGGTGTGTGGGGGGGGGGGGGGGAGTGGGTGATAGAAGCAGAAAGTATATGCTCACCATGGAGCTCTTAACTTTTCCCATAATACTGATTGATCGATTGATTGATTGATTTTCCATATCAACAAAATTTACAATGTAAAGCAAATATAAAATTCAGAAATGAAAAATGGAACCCACTGGGAAGCACAGCTTGTTTTTGTGGGTTCTCTGGAATAAATATAAAATCAACATAATGATTTTCATTAATGGAATCTAAATCGTAATTGAACCATGATACATAAAATAACAAAACTAATAATGTTTCTTTCACGTATACAAACTCTGTATTATATTTATACAAACAGGTACAGGATATGGATGTGTTTATGAATATGTATATATATATATATATATATATATGTGCAAACTCGAGTAAACAAAAGTACACATTGAAGAAAAGTTGGACAGGACAAGGCAAAGACAGAACAAGACACAACAAAACAAAGCAAAGTAAGACAAGACAAGACAAAGCTGCCTGCACAATTAGGCAATGGAAGAAGAGAGAGAGAGAGAGAGAGAGAGAGGAGAGAAAAAGAGAAAGAGAAAAAAAGGAAGGCTTGAACAGAGGAGATTATGGAGGTCATCCTAAATCCTGGCAGTTTGAGATTTGTATTTTTGGATAAGAATTTTTGAACCCTCTACTAAAACTAAAATATGTGGGTTTATTTCGAATTGAATCTGAAAGTTTTTGAACCAGTAAAAATAAATGTTTTGTTCATAAGGATTGTTCTTGCTCTTGGCAGATGAAAAAGCCAGGCAAAAAAAAATCCATGACAAATTATGCGCAAAGCTTTTTTCTGAAGTAGCAAAATTCTGCTCAGGTGACAGTCAGCACAATTCCCCCATGCTATTATACCGTAGTTTAAATGTGGCAGGATCAAAGTTGAATAAAGATTAAATAGTATATGAGTCGGGAAGTAAAATTTTACCTTAAATATGATACCAATATTTCTTGAAATGACTTTACAAATCTTATCTACGTGTTCCTTCCAGGAAAGATTTTTGTCAATTGTTACCCCCAGAAATTTAGTACTAACAACTCTTTGTACATAAGCATTTTCAAAAATGATATTTCCTGGAAGTTCATTTAAAAGATTACTAAAGAGCATATGTGACCCGCCGGCTCAAAACCACCAATAAGTCGCATGCACCGCAACTGAGAAAACAGCCAAAAATGTCATTTTGATTGGATTGGTCAATTTTCTGTTTGGATAGAAATGGGTAGTTTCATTGTCATTCTATCATGTTCCAAAGTTTGGGTTCGTAATTCGCCCTGGAAATATGTTTTTAGCAATTTTAAAATGACTCCTCATTTTCGCCCGGTACAAATTGACCGCCACATGGAGTGTTAGAGCGCTTTTATAACGCCTTCGTTCATTCCCGTCTGAGTTAAAAATTCATCAAGGTATTGAACTGAATTTTAGCGAAAATAAAGGATAAGTCCTAACCCTAAGTTGTGCCAAATTTTAGCCTAATCTGATAATCCCTTCATACCGTTTGCTATGGACTAATGAATACCGCACTGCTCTTTGGTCACATGAAGAGAGCTCCGGCTGAGCGCTCTTTTGTTCTGAACGTCAAAGCTGTTCAAAGGCTCTTTTCTCTGAATGGAGGTTATCAATTACTAATTATATAATGCGTTTTTAAGGGGGTTATTGTAGAGCAATTTGGATGAGTCATATACCATTGAAAAGCTGAGAATCTCTACTTTCAGATGAGCTATAAAACTGAAAAATGAATTTTGGCGACTTATTGGTGGTTTTGAGGCGGCGGGTCAAATAAAGTTTATTTTCTCGAGATTGAGTGATAATTTATTGGCTTTTATCTGAAACCAATTCAGTTCATGGTTGATGGTGGCAAGGAAAAGGCGGGGATCCTTATGGGAAAAGAATATGTTTGAGTCGTCTGCAAAAAGAATAAAAGATAAAACATCGGAAGGCTTACAAAAATCATTGATATAAATAAGAAAAAGTAGCGGACCCAAGATAGAGCCTTGTGGAACACCACAATTTACCACTTTTTTGTTGGAGTTGGTATTGGCGACAGAAGCATATTGTTTCCTATTGTTGAGGTAGTTCCTGAACCATTCCATTCGCAGTTAGTTTCGCAGATTTCCTGTTTATATCTTTGGAAAAGAAAACAGAATTTATATTGCAGTTTCACCGCACTATTGAAGTATTTGGAGATTCGTAATTATGGCATTGGGTACAATTTAGACTTTTGAGAAGGAGGGCAGCGTCATTATGACTTAGATTTTACCTTTACTCTCTGTTTACTTTTTATTGTTATTTTTCCTGTGTGGTTGACTATTTTCCTTTATTTGTGTACGTACATGTTGAAAAACACCTTTGTCCCTAATGCATTTGAAACCTGCGTTATTGTTCCCTTCCTTTATACCGAATACTCGAAGTTTCCCGTGTGCATTGGAATTAATACCTGCCATGCTTCAGTAAATTACAGTGGACCCAAATTCAATATTCTTGCCCTGACCCCTTAGCTTATGTCCCCTAAGAGGAAGATGTTAATACCCTTAAACAAGATTGGGAAGATGAAACAAGGTAGCCGACACTAACGCATGCTCATCACGTTCTCTCGCAAGTTGAGTAAATAGTACACGGTACACTCGTTTGGAGCGTGTCTTTTACATGTTTACAAGTACTTCGTGATATTCGCTGTTTTCCAAAGTGGCGTGTAATAAAATGGCAAAACAAGATCTAGCTTTGTTGACAAAATGGATTCATGAACCTGAAGACCATCGCACATAGAAGAGAATTTCTCACTCGCCTGATGAGCGTTTCTTCAGGAAATGAGCTCATTTGCCAGCGTGGTCAGGTTTAAAATTGAGAATCCAAAATATCGTTACGTGTTTCAATCTGACAAGCACGACGTCGGGGCCATAATTTTCGGCAGATTGAAACTGTAGGTCACCACTCAGTTTTCTACTGGTCCTGCAGTGAAAATGATCTTCAATTTGAATAGAGGAATCTAAATAATTCACAGGAGATTGTCACCGTTATGACCAGTGGTGGAAACGGCAGGATTTTTAAGTGTCTGAAGAACGGGACTCAATAGCATAACATGAAACAATATACACTCTTGTGTTCCCAGTATCGACTCAACTAAGAGCATCTTTGAATAAATGATGTTAACAATCATGACAATGTGAAAGCCAGAACATGCACCAACATGATAACGTGGGATACGATGTCCTAGTCAGGAAAATGACTAGAATTTGTCATTTTCACCAAATTTGTGTCAATTTTTACCAGAATAGTGTCGATTCTCGTTATTTCCTATGTTACCTTTACTAGAATTTTAGTCATGTTCGCTAGAATTGTGTCAATTTTGACTAGAATACTGCCGTCCAATGGCAAACGGAAACAACACTGATTATCTTTTTTTTTTTTTAATGAGCTTTTTCTTCATTTGGGGTACTTTTATGTATGCTCTTCGTGATGATGAAGAGATTGAGATCACGTGACCCCAATTTCCGAAATACAGACATATCAAAAGGAAGCAACTCCATAGATTTCCACATAAAAGAGTGACATACTTTCTTCATTTCCTAAGAAACCCATTCTACAGAGTTGCATCATTTTGTCAAGGGCGGTAGAAAAGAGCTGGTGCCCGTGAGATCCGGCAATATAGTCTCATCTGACTAAGTCCTTTTTCGTGTGTAAATACGATATATAGATCCAAAAGTTGAAGCATGATGCTTGTTTAAGGATGTATCGTATTCTTAAATCAGTATTTCTTATCGAGGTAAATGTTCTGTTACTAGATTTTTGCTGACATAGTCACGTGATGTCTTAGTGACTGTCGCACTACACACTGGAAACAGAAGTAAATAACTAGAGACATTTATGTGATGCAATTAATTTGTTGATATCGCTTCTTTCGATAGAGAACGTCGAAAGCTGCGAACATTCGTAATGTATATTGAACATTTTTTCCTACTACTATCTTTGAGCTGTTGAGAGAAATGTGCTGAAAATTATTGATTTTATTCCAGGAATTCGTTTTGCATTGATATATTTTTCACATACTTGAGAATATCGAACATTTCCTCACACTTGAATTTCCCCCGTGGGCGCCTTTCGCATGTAATCGAATATTTTGATAGCGTTTTACCCGATAACGAATAGGTGAAGGCAAAAAATCTCGCTGCTTCCACGACCATTATCATGAACATATAGTGAGGGTACATGAGAGTCAAGGATACAGATGAATAGCGAACCAATTACCTAAAGTACATGGCATGGACAACAATAACTACACGTCACGTTGTATTTATCACTTGGAGTGATATTTCTCGCAGTCGGCATTTCAGGAAAACTTTTTATTCAGATCAAACAATGAGGAACACAAATATGCAATTACGAAACTAAAGTATGCCATTAAGTCTTAAAACGGTGTAATTATTGGAAATGAAATGAATGCATTTGAAAATTGCGATATTTAATAAAAATTGAGTGCAGGTAATTTTTTCACTGCTTACCCATAACCAAACGACATCATTTTCCACTTACGTCCTGCCTAACATAAACGAATAGACAACATCCACATTCATTTGCAACCGTTATGCCGCTGTACTCTGCTTTAACATACATATAACCCCAAATAAAGTACTTTCAAAGTGAGATAAGACATGTTAAGATGTAAAGTCGCCATTTTTGTCATATTTTCTAGAAGCTGGATTTTTATTTGGAGGGAATGATAGAGAGAAAGAGAGGGAGAGAGACCAGGGCCGGTGTTTTTTTTCAATACTTGGATTAAGAAAATCTTTTACTAAGTGCTTTACTTGGCTAAGAAATTTGCTTAAGTACATATTCAGTTTAATACTTTGAATTTTACTTTAGTAAGCCAACTTTCAGACAAAATTCTTACTGGTAAGCACTGTGACGTCATATTTTCAATGAATGTCGCATCAAATACACTCGAATACGCTGTGATATAATTCTGCACAGCTCACTATAACTGCGTATAAAAACCTGCGCCTGCCAATCAAGGCCTCCAAATAATTGGCTCAAGTCTCCTAGGTACGTCGGTATCTTAGATTTAGAGTAAAATACTTAGCCAAAATATTGAATTGAATACGAAATTTTGCTAATATTTTATCTAAGTAAAAAACTTAGAAAGAAATATTTCTGACTTGAATATTTAATTGAATACTGGCCCAGCAGAGTTTTGCAATTTCATTAGCCTGTAGGCCTGTAAGTATTGAGAATAATTGAGATAAAGCGCTAATTATGATTAGGCCTATTTCAGTATGATGGGGGGGGGGGGGGGGAAACCATAGTTCGCGCACATTTTAATTTTCTAAAGAAGGCAATTTTCAATCCATTTTCATTCAATAATTTCTCAAATTGTACCAAAAGTTATTCAGATTTAATTGCCACCAAAGACAAAGCAAACTCGAAGAAGAAGAAGAAGAAGACTAATTTACGAAGAATTCCCGAGATATCGCGATCGCAAAATTCGATGTCGCATCGCAACGCACTGGACCTGGAAAAGTTTTACAGAAAAAACGAGACCTAACTTCGCGCACGCCAGTTTACAAATGATTCATACAAGATAGAGATTTAAAAGAGGTAAGATAATTGCATCATTAGCACGAAAAATGCCATAGAATCATTCGATATTACATTTTACTTACAATTTTGATGACATCATCTCTCGAAAAGTGGAAATCTAGACCCTTGTCGGCAGGTTCAGTTTTTCTCGGAACGGACGTAAAACGCTGCAAAATTTGCCGATTTTTCATTAATAATTTCACAATTCCTTACCAAATTTCAAAGAAAGGTTAAATCTAGGGTAATTTTAGGTTGCTCTTTCCGTTGGAACTATCAGATTTTCACAATCTTTTCTAGTTTTTTTAGATATGGCCCTGTGCGCGAACTTTGGACCTGCGCGAAATTAGGTCACACTACCATAATTATGCATTTTGTGTGAGGTATATTGAAATCAAACTGATCAAAAATTCACTCTCCTTCAGAGAAGCACACGCACTGCACACGGAAATAAGTATATAGGACTAAACACACTTATACGTACACCCTTATTTCTACGGAATCAGATTTGACTCGGAACGGAGTCAGCTGGTAGTCAACTCTATTCGAAATTAAAATGACTGGGATTTCGGATTAATTTGACTCGGAGTGCAGTTACTTTGACTCGAATTTAGTCGATTCTCAGTTGACGCCACACCATTCTGAGTCAAATTAATTAGGAAATCTGAGTCACTTTAACTCGGAATAGAGTTGACTCCCAGCTGACGCTATTCCGAGTCAAATTTACTCCGCAAATATTAGAGTGTAACATGAATGTTTGGTCCGGACATTGCAACTATAGGAGTATATCGAATATGATGTCATTTGGAGAGTTGAGCTTTTTAGTGAATATTGGAAAAGCAAAAACTGATAAAAGCCATAATTTTTTTTTTACATTTTTAAAATAACAACACCATGGCATGACATTTCCTACCTCACTCGTCATTTATCAATATACCGGTTTTTAAAATCGAACTCCTCGTTTCTCCTGTGATATTCTTCCAAACTTACCCATCAAGCATAAGACAGCTCAGTTATTTCTTGCCTAACCTTAGCAGAAACTAAACTTAAAGCGGCTCAACTTCTGACACTGTCATTTGTAAATCATCTTCAGAGGGATGTAATCGGTGATCATTTCAAACTAGGACGTGAAGCGATGGAGATTTGTCAAGGACAAAAAATAAAAAATAAAAATAAATGACAAGCTTAATTTCCAAGTCATGGTTTGCAAGTCTACCCGAAGCTACAACGGACAATAAAAAACACTCTCTTGTTCCTACTTGTTTATTCTGTATTCACCGCACGCTAGCTGAGCATAAATATTTCATCAGAACTTTTTATCCTTCATTTTCTTTACTCGCCATCCTGAATTTTATTCATCCGTATTCAGCATCCAAATGGCTACAAGGAAGAGGACAAATAACTCCTCGAAACGCCCTAGAGAATTGAGAAAATGTCATCTAATAGACACCCCCCCCCCCAAAAAAAAAAAAAAAGATAAAATAAAAAATCACAGAGCCAGTAAAAGGAGATTTGAATAGAAACCAAGATTAAAGGGATTTTTAGGAGACGGTATAAAATGCGACTTCTCCGTTTTTCTTTTGTTTAGTTTGCTTCGTTTTTATCTTTGTTAGAATTAGCGACGGCAGCACTTCATATCGCTGGAAAGCACTAATCCGCACGAATGCATGCATTTTCCACTGCAAAATTAACACTAAAAGGCGTCCTTTTATTGCTGTCATCCTCAAATCTAAAAGCAAAAGGGCTCTCATGAAATTCCGAAGATTTAGCTGCATATACCACACTGTATAAACTATACCTAATCTTTTGTGACCTATGAAAAAGAAAGTGAACTTGAAGTGATTTCAGGAGGAGTAAAGATTTTGAAAGCTTTTTGGCAAAATCTTGAGACGTGCAATTTATGGTAAGACCATAAGATGCAAAGAACAGCTTCCTTTTTGTAAGGATTTTCTTAATACTTCGTAAGTGTTTGTTCTTTAATCTGAGTATGTTTATCTTTTCTTTCAAATCACTTCAAGTTGATGTAAGGCCAAGTTTCTATTCTTCTTTTTTTCCCCCATTACTAAAGGATATTGTGGCATAATATCTGAAATATGTCGGGTTATAGCTTTTGTCGTCTCCACTGTATCGAAATGTGATTGTAACTTTTTGAAAACAAATGTACACCAAATTATTCAAGTCTTCCTACTGACTTTCTTTATGTAGCATACACCGGGTATTATAGCTGAAAGGTCACGCATGTTCACTGAGGCGTCACTTGTCCTTAGAGGAGGAGTTCTCTTGTCCCCTCTAAAATCGGCCATCTTCCAGATACCTCTTGATAAAAAAAATACCCGCGAAAGAGCATGTGTTATCAACTCCATAGTTCATTCCCAGCTTATTCTGTTGTCGTTCAAGAGTCCCCACAGCATCCTTTTAGATCACGTGATCTGTAAAATGAGGTACCCCAGGGATACGTTTACTCACCTCAGGTACTTGCCGTTCCAAGCCATGCGTGGAAAGAATAACGGCTGGTAACTTTGGGGGATCTGACCGTATTAGTCTTGACCTTAAAGTGGGACAATACTCTAAGGCCATCATGCTTGTGGAATGAGTTTAAAAGTGATGTTTTATAACTAGAAAGTGTCTCAGCTGCTTTCCATTTGATGTTAAATCAGGCTACCGTGAAACTATGGAGTAAAAATAGTGTTGTTATGCCTGAATTGTCTCCACAACTTTATCTTTACTGTTGAACAGGTCTCTCTTGGTAGAAATAGCGCAATGGGGTGTATGTAGTTATTATTTTTTGATTAGATTTGATGCATTTAATTCAGGTTTAGTTCAGCCCTCCTTCGAAAGGATTAAAAACAAATCATACAAAAACAAAACCGCTCTTTTATCATGTTTATAAAAGAAAAAAAAAAGGAAAACACTATTTTTTTTTTTCTTTGGAATAGTTCTAGCACGTATTCCAAATGGCTTATTTAGTTTGTCAAATTCTTTATTGCAATTAGTATGTGAGCATGCGATATCTCTTGACGCAGTCCATTTAGGTGGTTATGGAGGGAGTATAAATAACTTGATTAACAATAATCCTGCTGCGATGGATAGTCTGAAAAATAGGATATTGCCTTGATCCTTTATGAGGGAAAAGATACTGTCTTTGTAACTCGATACATGCAATGAACTATAAACAGGACCGACACACACACGCAAAAAATAAATAAATAAATAAATAAAAATGAACAGTTTCACTTACAGTTACGATCGTCAAAGGTATCGGCAGACACTAATGAAAAAAAACCTGGAAGCAAAAGTGGAATGTCCTTTAGGCACCAATAACATCAAAACAGCAAACCATAAGTAAAATGCTTTTCGTAATGATTCTGACAGCTGGAGACGTATCATTACCGTGTTTACTTTTTGTAGATATTTCCACGAATAACGACAGAGCGAAGGTGTGCTCTTAGATTTCACATACAGTCTAATAAAGAAAAAAAAACAAAGTTTGCAAAACTATATGGACTATAACATTTTACTGAGGCACAAAGAATGAAAAAGTCCTAGCTGTTATATGAAATTCCAGGGTTTAGGTATATGCCATTTAGCCTTGTGAAAACGCATTTAATATTTTATGTGTACTAAAACAAAACAGAAGAGGAAAAAAAAAAAAGAGAAGGAAATGTATATTCCACATTGCCTTGTTATGGAACCTCTTGGAGGCCCATAGCCTTTGTCTGACCTTAAATACCTCGAAATAATTTTACTAAATGATGACAAAAACTGGATGTAGTACATAAAACACCGTTGCAATTTACTGCAGAGTTGCACTAATTTTTCACCTTCAGCATGTTCAGAGATAAATACCCTTTGATACCGCTGAATCGCTCTAAAATTCACCCCTGATTTGTTGTGGTTCGCTCAATAATTCCCAACGGCTCGAAAGCACCAATGTTCAGAAAAGTCATGCGAACACATTCTAATGTTGAGCTTAACGCCATGAAATTTATTGCAGCACCCCACCCCGAAAAAAGGGTAAGGGTTACAGCAAGATCACTTTCCTTCTGATTACTAAAATTATCATATAGATTGAAGGAGAAAAATAAACAATTCAGAGATCTTGTCGGGTAATCCTCCACGCGGCTGAAAGATGTGGATTTGCGTTGATTTCATAAGTTGGCTTTCCGCAAATGAAGTTGCAAGAACAACCCGATAAAAACGCGATGAAGGAATAAAAAATATTCCTCTCCAATCCATGGAGGAATATCTTGCGCAATATGTTTTTTTTTTTTCGTAACAGTTCCCACGAGGTCAGATGTAGATTAATGATGTAATCGAAGTGGCCAAAGCTGTACTGTTTCTTTTTCTTCTTTATCTTTCTTTTTTGAAAAGCCTATGATCAGATGATAAAAAGTAGAGGTTTAACGCAGGGGACGACTTTACAGGAAATATTTCGGTCTTGCGTTCCATGGCATTAAATCTCATATTTCTGGAGGAGAGAGAAATTCAGATCTATCCCTTTCCTCCTTCAGATATCCGTGTTTCCTCCGTCCATGATAAACCAACTAAAAATTGAGTCTTGTCTTATCGTCCACGATGAGATCTTTTTCATCTTTTAGTAAGAGCTATCTTTTTGCTCTTCGGGTCATTTTACATGCCGAATACTGGTATCCGATCTGGAAATTACGAGCATATCTCAGTCTCTTTCCTGGTTCTCTGCTTTCATTTCTTAAGAACAATGTAATATTTTGAAGAGATTTTACTTGTATCGTTTTTCCATCCATCGGCCTATTCTTCCTTTAATCAAAAACACGACCCGTTTCTTTTTGTTGATTATTACTTAACTGCACTTTTTGACGAAAAATGGCGACACTTACCCTCTCGCAAGGCGCGTATCAATTGCAGCCTCTGATTAGTGCTCGCTGCAGAATATATCTGTGCTAGACGTTGTAGATATGAATATGCCCCTCGTCATTTAAGCTGTAAATTTAATGTTATTCGGAATAATATCTATCCCCGAGGTGTTAAGAGGGAAGGTGGTATATGGATGTATCAGTCCGTTCGTGCTTGGAATATCGCTCTTCCCCATTCCGTTCGGGAGACGATATTCAATAGCCGCCAAAAGCATGTTCCCTGGCCACATTTCACTTTTTTTGTGATATCCCTCCCTCCCTCCCTCTCTTTCTATCCAATCCCTCCCAATCTTTCTCCATGTTCTCTATTTCGTCTCTTTCTCTTTCTCTTTCGGTCTTCCTTTATACTCTCTAGCTCCTTTTCTTTCTCTCTTACCCTCTCCCAGGTTGTCTTTCTCTTGATCTACCCTTTGTTCTCTTTCCATCTCTTTTTCTTTCATAGAGATATGAATATCACCAAATATGCCTTCTGTGTATCCCTCGCTTCTCCTCTACCACCCCTGCCCTCCCTCTATTTCTCCGCCTTCCCAACTTTCTCGTTGTCTCTCTTTATCTGTACCCAATGACCTTGTACTGTTCTTGGAGTCTGCCTCGCAACAGCTACCCTATCAAGCCCATGGGTTTGGTCCCCTTAAAATCAGTGAGACAAAAATGATGCCGGTTTTTGTTATTACCGTCCACCCTCCCCCCCCCCCCGAATCGATTTTCACCAAACTTTGTTAAAGACGAATCTTGTGTTGCCACTAAGCTGTACACCGCGGCAGTCTGCCCTCCATTCATCATGTTCATTGTGGTCCCACAAAGTATGGTGCATTTGAAAATTAATTCAATCAAAATTTACCAGTCGAACAGCGTTTGACATGACTGACAGCTACTCATATTAATCCTTCCATGCTCTAATCCATTCAGGTAGAATTAATGCAGTACCAAGGTTCGGTAGAAAAGGAACCACATCGCTTCTACCAAACATACTAACCGGGGGGGGGGGGCTTAGGGGATCTCCGTCTTTCCATTTATTACTCCTATATCCCTAAGCTCATGCCCTGTGTGTGGGGCGTTTTAATCACGGTATTTGTTTAAAGGGCATGCGGATGAAAATGTCATTTTCGATTCTCGTGTTTCGCAAAGTACGTCGGAAACCCCTTGGGAGTGGACCGAGATTTATTGGACTGTGTCTTTAAAGCGTCAATTACTGTGATTTCACGCCGTAGTTCCCTCCAATCAATAAAATTTCGATTTTATGCGGGGTTTTTTTGGTTCGGTGGCTGAGCGCGCAGGGAGAGGCTCTGGCGGACGTACTTTACGCGGTGGTAAGCTGAAGCTCAGGACATTTGAAGTAATGCCCCTGACTGCAAAAAAAAATTAAGGGAATATTACACTAAACTGTTAAAGTGACAGTAAAGTAATGATCCAAACTGGAATATGTGAAAATATTCTTCCACTAACACCTGACTAAATTGATAAAGGGCAACACAATTTGTAATGTCTTATCCGCTCAAATCCCCCATTCTGTTTTATCATGTCTATTAGCTGCCTCTATCTAAGCTTGGACACGTAAATCGCACATTCAGTTCATGTTCATGTTTCTGTGATCATACGTAAAACAAGCAAAACAAACAAACAAACAAACAAAAACATCTTTTCATCTCCCTGCATCGTTCAGTTAGTATCATCAACACATTCTTGACTTTTTTTTAAATTGGAATTTAATACATAAAAAGAATACGAGATCATACATGATCTGTAATTCTGTAATGAGTGCTTATGGCAAAATGAGAAGAAACATTCTAATGGACTTTAGCAGTGTTCAGTGCACTGTTGAACTCATTGTTTCTCCTTTCAAATTAATAAGGAGATACATTTACAGGTCCTTGAAAGTTGAATGTACGTAATAACTCTCTTTTCCCCCTTTAATTTTTGTAGCAAAGCTAAGCTGCATGGAGATGAATTGCGCGGGGAGATTTTTGTTGTTGCAAAGTTTATCAAAATTTCACAAGATTCTTGATACTAGTGGGAGTCATGGTAACGAATTTCAATGCTTAAAATGCGTCATACTTTAATCTAGTGTGCATTCCAAGGTCTGCGAGGCTTTTATCTTCTATTTTTTAGATCATTTTTAAGGAAATGAAATAAATTATAGCATATTTGTGTAGGTGAATACCACTCCAGTCGATCTACAACTTTAACAGAAAAACATGTTCATCATGCATGTTTAAGGATGTCCACAGTTGTTCGTAGTGACTACTATCATAGCTATCGGTGATCCGCGATTATATCATTTTTAAAACAGAAGTCTAACCTTTGTTATGGGTAAGATTAAGACTGTATGGTCTAGCAACAGAAAAACTCCAACCAAACAAATCAGAGAAACGTTAAATAAAAATGTTGTGCTTTAAAGTTTTAAAAACGCAACTTTAGCCATTTCGTTAGCAGGAGCAAAAGGATAAAGGTGTTCAATTATACATCACAATGACGTCAGCGGCTTGCGAATTCGAAATTCCCAGGGGATGATCTCAAATTTCCAAAATTCATGCATCTCTCATAATGTATCCGATTTCGTTCAATTTTCTTTGATCAGATTCTCTGATTTTTTCGCTTTCATTCAGAAGAATTACCTGTCGAGTTGGATTGACGTTGAAATTCAGTTCTTGTCAACAGACGTTTCTAGTTTCGCGAAGGATACGTTGCTGTTTTGAGGATAATGTATCTCCTCCGTCAACGACATTGTACACATGAATGTCTTGACTGCTTTCAAACTCCTTCTTTAATGTCGGTTCCCGGCTTTCATTGGAGCTTTGTATAGCCCCACGCTTTAGATGACAATGATTTGTTCCTGCACGGGTCTGACCCCTGGAGTTAATGCATGTTTTATATTCTCATTTTTTTCGAAGAATCGATTTCCCTACTTTAGCCTCCGTATAAGTACAAACTCGTTCTGGGTGGGGGACAGATTTTCGTTTTAGAATTCGTGGTAATTCGAGATGATTTGTTTAAATAGCCTAGAATGAAATATTTTTTGAAGCTCCAGTCTGTTTGTCAACTTAATTTTCCTATGATATTTTATTGTCTCTTTCCCGTGCTCGCGGTATATCGTGGTATATTGTGGTATATCGTGGTGTATCGTGTTTAACATCGCGGGAGTGGACTTGTATGAAGCTCATTATGTTTTGTGTTGGAAAAGTCAATAAAGCATGAGTTCATTGTGCAAGTATTTTTTTTTTTGGGGGGGGGGGGTATTCATTAGCAAAATTCTCTGAACTTAACATGGAGTGGTTGTGCTGGAAAGGAAAGTGAAATTTTAAGAAAAAAAAATCTTTAATAGCCAATTTCGATTGATGATGAATAAACTTCACCAGCGGACTAATTGATTTTGCTGCATCTCATCCATCACATGATATTAGAAAGGAAAAATGAAACTCACGACTTTCCCTTTACATTTGAGCTAAGGAAATTGGCCAATGAATCTGTGTTGCCATGTTTCATTGTGATATTTCGATGTTATTTTCTCATTACGATTGCATACAAACGCGAGTAGGTGTAGGACTGAAGTGATAGCGAATCGGCATGATTAGTACATTTTTTCTATGTCTATATTCATCATGCATCATACATTCTAAAGGTGATTTTAGCCTCTTAAGTGCACGTGTTAAAATTCACCAAATAAAAAAAAATAATGATGATAATGCGTGAATGGGTATGCTACGTTGAGGATCCATTTGGTTTGTTGAAAATGACTTAAGTTGTTTTAAAACAAATTTGTTGATTGATTTCATCGGGAATATTGATTTGGGCACCGCTCTGGTTTTATCCGCGATTTTTTTTTATCAGGATTACTCTTAAGGTCTTCTTAAACACTCTGAAGTTTACTTTTGTCCTCCTTTCTCTTTTTCTTTTTTTTGGTAAAATCAGTACTTCCTAATGATAAATTTAGGGTTTTAGAATACATTTCATCACGTCCCCAGTTGGTAGTTGAGATAGCAATGGTTTGTTATCACGTTGATTAATGTAGCAATCTCCTTTCTAATGCTTCCCCGCCTACGACAGGGTGAAATATAAACAAAGGTACTTAGAAACAGATACAGGAAGAAACAACATGTAGGCGGAGAGGTGAAGAGAAAAAGAGAAAGAGATAGAAGAGGATGGGAGAGAAAAATGGGATAAAGGCATATGCTGACAGACATGGCAGAGAGACACGAAGACAAAGTAGGGTTTGACATGTTTAGATGAGAAGGCTAAATGTAGATATAAACACAGACGAAGAGGGGAAGGGAAATGCAGCTAAACAAATATACATGTACAACCAAGAGTAGTGGTTGCGTAGGGGGAAAATATTTTATGGAGAAGAAAATGTGGTGCAGATGAAGACACAGTGGATCCTGCCTAAAGAAAAAGAAATAATAAAAAAATAAAAATGCGGTTCAAATTAAATTTGTATTTGACGCCTGGTTGGTATAATCATCTGACTATCGAATCTTGTTTTGATAAGCAAAAGAACGCATGTGACAGCTTATTAAAAAATAGCACGTAAATTTATCATAGCTTGAAAGTAGCTTCATTCTCACAAAACAAAGGATTATACCCTTGCGAAGAAACACACATATCTTAGAAAGGGACTGGCCGGACTGCTCTTCCATAATTATGATCATTGCTACTAAGGGGCTAGGTTAAAACAAATTTTATGTGAGTGTCTTTTACTCCCTCTTGGCACCAAAAGGGCATGATTGGTCGATTGACAGCACTGTTATTGAAGTGCAAGTAAGATGTAAGACCCATGTCGGTTGTTGCTGAAATTGTTCTTTTCAATCACGTCGTTGTTTCCAATCACGTTCTGCTTGTGTAATCGTAATCTGCACGACTCTTTCGCATGCAATGGCGTAGCCAGACTTGTTGAACCAGGGCGGGGGAGAGGGCACAGGGGGTAGGGGTAGGTCTTGACACATCTGTACCGTTATTCCATGAATGGGCTTTTTTTTTTTAAACAGATGAACGCTGATGCATGGGGGAGGGGTGCCCCCTCGTTCCTTTGGCTACGTCTGTGCTTGTTTCCATCACAACTCCAGCCAAAGCAACACACTGAAGAAGAGTATGTCCACATAGCATGGGTCCCCGTTGCATGAAACTTACCATTGATGATAACTTTGCCATCAGTGGTAACTTCCATGGAAACCTTGAATTTGATTGGCTGTTGAACAATGTTACCATGGTAATTTAACGATTGAAGAAAGTGTTCCCATTATTAATGGTAAATTTTATGATCACGTTTAGCTCTCCTTCGTGACTTCGTGACATCTCACTCCATGTTTCTTAGGATGCTGAGACTACTCACACCGACGTATGAAGCAGTTGAGATGCTGTTTCGCTGTCCACTCACTGTAATATATATCCACCAATGTTAAGGTACGCATCGTGATGCTTCACATTGTCTGGACAGCGAAAGTGTTTCCCAAAACGCGTATTCCTGCAAGCAAAACGTGATGCAGGAATATGCTTCACAAATGCATACAAGGCACACTGTCCGTAAACACATTCACCCTACCACCAGACGGCTATTAAAGTGATAATGACGTATTCAAATAAAGTGATTACAATTTCAAATTCAATTTAAGTTGGGTAGTAACCACAAGCAAAACAGTGCGCCTAAAGTCTGAATGTGCCCATAGCTAGAATGTACACTTACCATGTTAATAGTGAATTGACTGCCGATTTGACAGAGAATGTACGAATGTGTACACAAGTAGGCCCAAGATATCGGCCCTCTACGAACTACCAAAGTCGGCTGTTGTTCCCACGTGCACCCTTTCATGTCGGCGTTTTATCAGACTATGCAGTTTCAGTATGTATTTGAAAAAAAAAAAAAAAAAAAAAACTTTCCTATTTTCGACCACTAGATTATTTTAGTTAGTTTTGGGTATAATCCGAGACAATTACAAGAGCTGTAAAGGTGATAAGAGCAATTTTTAATAATGTGGTATTGCTTCAATGATTAAATGGTATTAAAGTGATTACACAATGGTACACAAAATTTTGATATATGATCGAGAATAGAATTCTAAGAAGAATGACATTAAAAATATGATGATTTTCAATCGAAATCAATGCATTTTGGCTAATTTTCACATGAAATTTATGAGCTGACCCAAAAAAATTGAGTATGAGGTATGACGTAAAAGTGGGTACCCAGCTTCGCGCATTGCAGTTGTGCTACGCGCTAGACTGTACAACATGTATTATACCTTGCGCGCATTTTGCTAGAAGTGCGCGACAAGGTACCCACTTTGACGTCATTTTGACGTCAAAGTGGGTACCCAGTTGAAACTGGGTCACAGCTGAGGGGTAAAAAATATCCTGAAATCTTACCACATTTGGGGGTTTCCTTGGCAATACGACTTTTTAAAAAACTTTAGGCGGATGATTTTCTGCTAATAAAATCATGCTCTTTTAAATGAGCTAACATTGTTTCAGCATTGAGTACCCCCTTTAAAGATGGGAATAAATAAAACATGACCAAGATCATCAACTATTTTTCAGGTTTTCTAGAGCTCAACCCTCTCTGTAAAGTGGCAGAACTGGCAGTTTGGGGCTTTATCTCTCCTATTTTCATGAAAAGAAGGCGGGGAGGAAAAAAAAAAATCTATTTTGCCAGCATATCGACAAAACCGTCAAACGTCTACTTCAAACTCAAGGCATTAATATCAAACGTTCTCCATTTTGTTTGCTAACGGTCTACAGTGTTCAACCCTTGAAAATGAAGGATGCGCTCTCATTTATTACGGCCACGTCATATCTCAAAACATTCCAAGGAAGCAGTATCAATCACTTTAAAGATAGAAGGTAACAGGTAAATGAAAGTGGATTTTCTTTTATATTTCTTTTTATTTTTGGAGGGGGAGGGGTGGGTGGGTGGTCATATTTCTATGTTTTCCTGTAAGTGAATGCCGTTCGGTACTAAAAGTTTACATCTCATCTCAAAGTTACGTCATGTCGGTGATTGCCAGCAGTGATATCAATATATTTTTCAGCGGAAAACTACCTCCCTTTGCTTTTATTCAATCTATTCAAAGGTGACATAATTCAATATTGCGCAGAACAGGTAAAGGTATACAATTATATTTACATCGATTTAGTGCACATCCCAGGGAAAATATGCGAACGATACATTTTGTTTTTCTTCACGCTTGCTCTTCGACCCGGCAAATGAGATGGAAGGCATTTACAAAATGGCTCCATTAAAGAAGTAAGGCGTCGTATTTTTCGATTTAATTTGCATCGATGAGAGATGCAGGCCCTTAGAGCAGTGACCACGAGCGATACTCGGACCTGGAAATATGACGGCAGGCTGTATCGATTATAAAGTGACTTCGCAACGAGTTATGTGTGCAATGACGGTGGGTAGCTGACCGTTCCGGTGAAAGGTATAGTCAGGGGCCGCGGAACGTTTTTTTTCTTTTGTTTTTGTTTTTTTTTTTGGTTTTTTTTTTGAGTGATGAGGCTGCCACCGAATCGGGTGGGGTATACATGGTATAGAGGGAGGAGCCCCCTGAAGTCCTTGGATGCTCATGGTTTTGCAAGCCTATGAGAAATATAAATATTAATTTTTCACAGTTTATAGGGTTCATTTCTTTTAAATTCTTTCTTTCAAACTCATTATAGCCAAAACTGTGTGTGTGTGTGTGTGTGTGTGTGTGTGTGTGTGTGAGGGGGTGGCAGCCCCCAGCCTCGCCTGCTTCCGTGGCCCCTGACAGTGAATCTGTTTCAACTTGATGTGCTGGTGAAAAATAATTCAGAACGTGTTCGAAATAAGTAAGCTGAAGATGAAAATGTTGAAAATATTGACAGAAGAGCGGTGTTAAAACCAGTCCCTTGACCATGTTGACTCTTACGTCACATAGTTACGAGCAAAAGAGAAGGGGGGCCCTGGGGGGGGGGGGGCAGTAAGATGGACAGAGAAAGAGAGAGAGAGAGAGAGAGAGAGTGAGGGAGATAGAGGGAGATATACAGAACGAGAGAGAGAGGGAGATATACAGAGAGAGAGAGAGAGAGGGAGATATACAGAGAGAGAGAGAGAGAGAGGGAGATATACAGAGAGAGAGAGAGAGAGAGAGGGAGATATACAGAGAGAGAGAGAGAGAGAGAGAGAGGGAGATGCTAGGACAGAGAGATAGAAGAGATGGATGGGACAGGAATCATCGAGATTGAGAGGCGGGGTGGGGGGGGGGGGGGTATGGAGTGCATAGGTGAAATATTTTTTAATTAAATGAACGAAGTGACCTGATGGAATCACCTGCAATATAATGAGCGGTCAAGAGCCAAAAGAGAAATCCCAAGGACATTTGAAGATAGAACGTGATAATTTTGAAATTAGGAGAAGAGAAACTGTATATCGCAAATAACGTGACTTTCTGGAATGATGTTTTGCATCATGTGCATTGCATAATTGCAATACATTTGAATTTTACAATAACCTTTACTATAATCACCTTTATCAGAAGGAATAACTGTGAATAAACGAATTGGACACTCCACTTAAATCCTGACCCGTTTTAAAATAAACCCTTATTCGAACAATAATTGGATATCTAGGCAAAACACGATAGGGAACACGACACTTTAATTGCGTTTATAATGTCGACATATAAAATGTCGAGATACATTCATATGAGTGACACGCGGCGTGCCTACCTGAAGCTGAAGAGCATACTATGTAATTCTTGAACGGAAAACGGTTTTCGATTGAGGTTTTACGGCAGCAGCTCTCTATTTTATTTGATGAAAAAAAAGGAATAAAATATGGGTGGCGGCTATTAGCGCGTGTAAATTCATGTGTGCTGTTTTTGCACTCTCGTTAGACATACTAACTGTGCTTCTCTTATAATCTTTTTATCGTAATTTCTCACCCTACACCACAAGTCATGGTAATTATGTTTCAGTAACCATTAGTGAATTATGTTATGTTTTTAAATTCAGTTTGAATTTGAGGAATGTGGAGTTCAGCTTCCTGTATCAGTGTTCGGGTTTAATAAATATGGATGCACACTAACTAGGTTCTGGTCCTCTGGAATATTTCTTGTGGCTAAGGCTTGCATCTTAAGGAGTGACAAACATGAAAATATGTTTTATTTTATTCAAGACGAATGGCATGCTACATCCTACATGCCTTCATGCTGATTGTGAAATATCTTGTGGTTGTTGAAGACATCCCATTCTTTCATGCATACAGTTATATCTAGCTCCAGCATGGGTGGTTCCTTTTTAGAAGTTAAAGTAGTTCAAGTGATTGCAGGATAATCCTTTGCCAGGTACCACCATCCGCGGCCCACTGGCATAATTATATACCTAAGAGACTTCTATTCGTGTTCACAAATTCGAAAGCATTTTTGATTCAATGTTTTTGCTACTTGAAATTCTCTCCCTGACTTGCATACTCACCGTAATAAGTGCATCCGCATGTACAGTAATGGAATATTCGATACGTAAACCTTACCGTAGATGAAAATTCTTCAAATTCATTATTCATTGGATATTGCATGCATATCTTAAAATGAATGGAATAAAATGAAATATCCATTTATATCATTTTACTCGCCATTAGTTCTTAATCTATTTTTCTATATATAAAGATGTTTGTTCTCAAAATTTAGATTGAACCCTTAAAGCAGGTCATGTCTAACAGTTTTTAAAAGAAGGAGGGCCGGGAAGAAATCAACGTAAATTCCACATTTCTTTTCTGAATGCTCTGATTCGAATTTGTTCAGCGTTCGGCGGTTATTTTTTTTTCCTCTAGAATTTCATAGCTAGCTAGACAACTCAGCGTATGCCATCAGTCACGTATTGTGTGGGCTATCTCTCTTTACACGTCCCTTTGTATCCGGTGCAAATCCATTAGTAATAAACAAGGGCTTAGATACACAGAGAGAGAGAGAGAGAGAGAGAGAGGTTATGAAAAATGGGTAGCATTACAGAAACACTAATTGCATAATCCTTAATCGGCCCATGACCATAATGACTGATGAAACTATGGGCATGTCTGCAGGACAATCGTTTTTAATAGACATGACAGATCGTCTAGAACGAGACGCAGAAAATTTCGAAACCATCTAGAATATCAGTCAGTACAAATAGCATACAATTCTATGACGCTATGATATTGGGTAAAAATGCCACTACTGTAAAATGCATCAGTATAGAATTCCAGTTGCATGTTTCAGACACATCAAATCTGGTCATCTAATACAAATCTAATCATTTTCATAAACGTATAAAGATTATGGAACGCCCCATGGAAGCGCAACTAGACCGTCTTCGCTTTACACCCAATTAAATCCTCGTAAAGTCGTAAAGGCTTTTTAATTTGAAGTCGTTTTTTGTACAGCGCTGCACCAGATGAAGTTTTATTCACAAATTCATCTTCTTGCATCTCCCATGTTTGAGCATTAAAACTCATACAATTATAAATTACATAAGAAATGGTCCTGCAAGTATGCTTCATATGAAAATTTTCTAGACGTTGGCATATTTCTTCGAGATATACAATTATTTTTCTGTAAAAAAAAGTACGGCAAAAAGAGGTTTGTTTCCTTTCTTCTCCGACATAAGTCTTTGTCCATATGCAAACAATTAACATAGTACTATTAGACTTCATGCATGCACCAGTCTCACTCCATGCGCAGTTGATAGCTTCAAAAACTGCTTTTTAAAAAATGAAGACCTTGCATGGAAATACTGAACTGCAAACACGGAATGTCATAATGTGATTATGCACTTTACAAGGATAATTAGGATCTGTTTGTGTTTGTTTTTAAGTCACATTACCTTTGGACGGTTGTAGCCGCTATCATGATCGGTAGAACATTGTAGAAGGTATATGTTATGATGCCAACCATTTTACTTAACCCTCCCAGTCAATTAAATTCGATTTTAGGCGAAAGTACTGATGCTAATATTGTTTTTTGAATCGAGTTAATGTTCAACTTGAGAGACAATCCAGCGTTTGTGCGCCCTCTGGCGTGGGTTCGTGACGCGTTTTTTCCCGTTTGAAAATCAATTTTCTCAAGACTTGGAATAGGTATAGGAGCTGAGAGCGGGGAGGCTGGTCCACTAGAATACGTCAGTTTTCTTAACCTCTTTTCAGTAGTTTCTTTCTAGATTAATCTAAATGTGTTGCTACGATCAATAGCCGTAGGAATTGAAAGTAATGAGTTCTAGTTGTATTTAGCCGTGAGGTGTAGGCCAAACGGCTCCTGAAACCAAGTGTCTAAAGAATTTGAAATTAAACCTGACCATTTGATAACACACCTCCCATTTTACATCATTAATTTTGAAGAATAATATATTTTGCAATGTCTGAATGGCGAACTAAGATTCATGAAGAGTGGCAGTAACTTGCACGAGCACATCAGTATTATGCAGGGTAAGACATTGTTCCAAAGGCTGCATGTAAGAAGTGATCTGAAGAGTTTTTCATTAGAATTCATGATCATCTGGTACAGGTATTTGTCAAGTGGGTTTATAAAGGTTTGCAGATCACGGCAACAATACTTTCAAAAAAATCATCGAAGGCAATCATCACTTTTAGAAAGATGCAAACAGTTACTAAAAAGTAATTTACGTAATGCAAATCTGGGGGTTGCCACGAACCTCATACATATTCATGATATTGTAATTGTGATTCTGCGCTTGTGCAACGAACAGGAGTTGCATGGGATATTACCGAATAAAGCCGATAGTCATGGGTAAAACTTAGTTCTTTCTCGTCATTATTATGCTTGTTGAGTAGGTTGGGGGGGGGGGGGGGAGGTTCTTTATTGAATCATGTAGAACACTCCCGTCGTAACATATGGGGGCTTGTCCGGGTAGCGAACCCGTGGCCTCTCGCACTCCAAGCGAGAAAGGAGCTGTTCGTAAACTTACGAATGACTTTACAAACGACTTGAATATGGCAAACTGAATAGGATTCTCAGTCATAATAAATTTCATCTCCTAAAGGTGAAATATGCAGCCATAGTTTAACATTATTGTATTTTTCACAAACATTTTCATTGCGAAGTATATTTTTGCCATACTTTAATATGAAATGCAGCCCCACCTTGTTAAAACTTTAGGAAAAACTTTGGGCATCCAACCTAGCACTTCATATTCAAGTCGTTCGTAAATTAATGCGTAACTTTACGAACAGCTTTATGAAACGCCCCCTGAATTTTGCTGGATAAACAATAGGGTATGAACAATCAATTACCTCACTAATTTTTGTGATAGCAGGCAGGCAGGCAAATATAAAAGAGTTGATGACCTTACCATATACTTAACAGTAAAATCAAGTACCGATTCTTTATATTAAATAAGAACCGAGCACTGCCGTATGATATCGGCGAGATAATATCTAATATGCATCGATTCTTTATATAATGTTGATCGCAGAATGTTGATGTTGACAAGTTTTGATATGAAACTATGGTCAAACTATGGTCAATATCAAAATTGTTCATCAATATCTCTTAGCCATTCCATTTTAACGTTCTCCTTGACGCACCCACTAACTATTTGATATCGTGCTATTTCCCCTCAGGCTTTCTTAAACAACAGTATCAAGAGTATTTGATTTAGTGCCTGCGCTTGTTTGTCTATGCAGTTCATCTGTCTTCGGAATTCGGGGGAAGAAATGTATATTATATGCTTATGCGAAAATAATTGTCTGCCAGAAACTATTCCCAGGGCAAACTTGTTGTTGCTAGTTTCAGGAAAAATTGCTTTACCCCCGCATATCTTCATGCACATTTTCCGCGAAAATTTGTTACTAAGAAGTAAATCAGTCTTTTTGAAAACACATCCTTTCAATAATTCTACTTATCGAAAAAAAAAGGCTTTATAGTTTGCGATTTCTGAAACAGTTAAGGAGATAAGATGCATATGACACATCAATGTGAAAGCGTTATCGCAATCGCTCGGGCAACTATAGTAGTAGTAGTATACACTTCAAAAGTATCGTATAGCTGGTGTATTAAAAGGGCAATGCAGGAAGATATTTGAAAGAAGATAAAGTATGAAATAAAACCCTGTTCGTGATGATTGTAAATCCTGATTGAATTGCATATTTCTTTATAATCTTCCAAAGAATGATAAAGGGAAAAGTTCATCGTAAATGAATGTGGTTTTGATAGAAAGAAAAAAAAAAAGAACGGAGAGAGATAAGCAGCAAAAGCTTGTGAATTTATCGGATGAAAGATCAGCTTATACACTTATTTTCAAGGTGCGATCGATCAAATGTAAATTGGGAAAAAATATAGGTTTTGTTTTCCTTAGCAAGTAAGTCTCCCATCGTTTTGTACATCTTTCCTTGTTGGCTTTAGATTGGATTAGATGGGGATAAAGAGGTACAGATTTATGTTTGATTGAGCATAACGCTAAAACAAGAAGGAAACGTGCCCATCTGTTATTATCGTTTCCTCAAATTTGAAAGATCAATTTTCTCTCATTTTTGCAGATATTTTGGCATGTCAGTTTGAATCTTCCTTTAATAACAGATCAAGATGATACATTAGGCATGTTAGGATGCTTGCATGAAAGATCGGGGTTATGCAGCTCTCGTGCAAACGCTCCTCAGCCATCTTAACGACCTCTCCTCCCTAAAGCGCGATGAAGAAACACAAATGAGTTATTGATAGTGTGACCCATTTCTGCTTTACTAAGATACGTAGTAAAGCTGGTGATCGTACATTTAATGTAACTGCATCCAGAGAACGGAACATTATCCCTTCTTTTAATATAGCAGCAAATTTCACAGACCAATTTAAGAAACTCTTGAAAACATACCTCTTCCCTACATAGTTAAAGACGCTAGGTCGTGGGCTTTCATGGGTGCTTACCAATAACAGGTGTTGTCCATCACTGTGAGTTTTATGACCAACAGACCTTATGTAATGCTCTTTATACTTCACACTTCCCCCATATGGCAAAGTCATTCTCACTTTCCTGGCCCGAGAATGTCCGAAGCAGGCCGAAGAATGTTTGTGGTGGGACAGCTTGTTTTGCTGTGCTCCAGAAATGTAGCTCTATTACAGGTATTTTTCACAAAGTCTGGTGTCAGCAAATTATGATCCATTCCCCATGAAAGCCCACGACCTAGTGTCTTTAAGTTTTGCCATTTCATGTTCCCTGTCCCTTTGAAATATTGTGTTTCATCCTGATGAAATTCTTGTATGTTATGTACAATTATTCAATGTAAACACTGTGATATAGTTTACTATGGAGAGCATACTAAATGCTTATTATTATTATTATTTTTATTATTCTCATTGTTATCATTACTGATACCTTCTGCTGTATTTCTCATGATTTGCTTATCTCGTACTGTTTTATTTTAGTACCGTTTAGTAAATAAGCCATGGATTGAAAATAATTTCATGCATAGAATACTTCATTTTATAGGGTAACAGCTAGGACGTAAGAGATGAAAGGTATTACATGTCTTTTCCCCTTTATTTTTTGTTCTTGACATAGGTTTTGACGGTCGGAGCGTTGTGCCTCCTCCTGACGCAAGCTAACTGTCAAACAGACCCTACCGCCGTGTCCCCACCGGCCACGGGCCCAGAGGACCTGACAGCCCCAGCTATTGGCACTACTCCATCTCCCATCGTCTCTTCCATACCACCCACCAAGTCTTCCACCAATGACTCGCTGCAACTAGAACCCGAAGCCGACAACGCCACGTCGCATGCGCCAACGCAACCTCCCGATTCCAACGCAACATCCCCAAACACCACTGCCAAGATGGAGATGACCTACCTGGTGCGTCGGCCGACCACCCAACCCCCGACAGATGCTCCCCAAACCCCATCGGAAAACCCCATCGATGAGCCGGAGAGTCAACTGCTGAACGCTACTGCCTTTGAGGTCGCCGTGAAACAATTTGCCGACTCTGAAGGTTTCAACTACAGCAGTCCTATTATGCAATGTGAACTCCGCAAAGCCTTAGAGCCTATGTTATTTGATTTTGAAGCTGAAAATGGAGGTAATGAACATCACCCTTCTACTTTAAAGTTGCATTCTGACATGATGCGACTTTGGGCCGCTACATTTTTTTGTGTACAGGTCTATGGGGTACGGGGCGACAAAAAAAATGTCGCCGAGGCAAGACACATTTCGGTTGGCTGCCTGGCTGAAAAAAAAAAATGTGCACCAATCAAATTCCTGAAAAGTAAGCGCAAAAATTGTCATGAGATTGTTTGCGCAAGTTTTGACAAAATTCTCTCTTATATGATAGTTGACACGTTAATTAATGCGCATTCATTAGCATAAGTGGCGGCTCAAAGTCGCATTATATCTGAACACAAAAAATGTGCCAGCACACTGTGGCTGCACAAAGATGCATCATATCTGAACGCACCTTCACTTTGTTCCCCTATTTTTCAGAGAGATTCTTTTTTCAGTGCCGATGAAGTTCTTCCGAATAAGTTTTTATATCTTAAATATCACATGTCCCTTTTCATTCCTTACGGTTTTTGTTTTCTAAGCAAAGTTTAATTCTGACATGATTTGTCATAACGCACGGGCTTCTGAATTAAAAAAACAAACAAAAACACAAACAAAAGCAAACTTCTGCAGTGAGTTCCCATAAAATTTACATTTGGAAAAAGTACTGACATGCATTTGACGTGTTTGAGCAATTCAATATATTTTCACGAAATAATCATTAAATAAATAAAGAGCTACATTTGTTGCACCCTTCAGGGTGCAGAGGTATACCTTTAGGAAAGGTGCAAATTTGCACCCTTTTGGAGGCAAAATTTTCTGCACCCGTTAAGGTGCATAATTGCACATGGAAGGGTGCAGATGGGCATTTCCGGGTCGCTAACAAGTACAAAAGGGTGCATCTTTGCAACTTTTTCATGTAGTGTGTAAGATTGCACCCCAAAAGGTGCTGCTGTTGCTGCATTTTGGGTGCAAAATCGCACTTTTTTTCTTAGAGCAATGTAGAGTGTAGCATATTTGATTGATAGGACTTCCCAGAGCGCTACATGTCTCAGTTTGCCTCTATCGAAGGTAAAGGAATTTCAATGCGCAGATTCATTGCATGCCTACGGACATTCTGTCAGAACATAAATGACAGAGAATTATGTTCAGCAAAATCGTTTTTCGTTATGTCGAACGATCCGTCTTCAAGACTGGAGAAAGGCTGTCTCAAGCGATTCCATTTTCGATCTTGCATTATCATTCTTGGCCCTGTTTCATAAAACCTGTTACAGTAAGGGATTAAGCTGCTGGAGTGATATAATTTAAGGTTATCAAAATCTGAGGTATTTGTTTAGACGAAACGGAGCTTAATTATCCCTCTCGAATTGGAAAGTGGGGAATAATTGTAGAGGACTTTTATGATTAGTTTTTTTGGGGTCAAATTTAGATATTTGTAGACAATGAAAAAAAGAGGGGGAAGCCCTTTTCCAGAAACTGGAATTTACAAAAACACTACATCTAACCTATGACTTTTGATAATTTGATATCACAGGTACGTACTGTCCAAGTTTCTACGACGAGATCCAGTGTTGGAAAGCAAGCCCACCCGGGATCGTTGAGATGAAGTGTCCAGAATTCTTCAATGGAATCGTCTACAACACCAATGGTAAGCACTTTCCCCCAAAGTTATGCGAGCCCTGATGAAATTTGGTATCTGGACCTGTGATTTTAAGCAAATTGAACAAATCTTCATACAAAATTTCAGAAATCTTATGAAACATTACGTTTAACACTATTGTATTGTATTACAAAATATGCATGTAATGGCTCCTTTGAAGAGGTTTATCTTTTAATAACTAAGTGCCCCGACACATGTGCACTTCTCCCGTGTTACATCAGGGTCTTAGATGAAAGCAATCTCGAAAGTAAACGAGAATAAGGGCACTCATCTTGGAACTTGTCTCACCTTCAGAAAGTCACACTTTTTTTTGAATATCCTCTGTGCAGTATGTTTGACTCTTCATTTCCTATATGTATATTGTTTTTCACTGTTCCTACTTCATCCGTTTTCTTTGACAGACACTGTGACGAGGTTGTGCCTGTTCAACGGTTCTTGGGGCAATGAGAATAAATCGGACTACAGCGAATGCAAGGCGGTTATGGATCCCAGCGTAAGTGTTTCTTCTCCACAATATTTTTGAAAAGTTTTGGGTATTGGAGTTTTTTTTCCAGATTTTTAAAAAACATATAGACCCATCAGTTTGTATATGCATTTGTTGGAGTTTGATAATAATAATGTATAACTTTCAGGTGTATTTACATCGTTTGATTATCTGATTTGGCAGTTAGTTCTGCCAAATTGTCTGCTCTTCCCCGGGGGATCGTGTCCGCTTGAGGACTTGGCCCATACAGACCTGATCGGCGGTGAGACATAGATGGCTGCCTCATCGCCTTTCCCTCCACTCCAGTTTCAGTGTTCCAAAGAAAAAGAAATGACAATATTAAATAAAATTATCCTATACTAGCATGACTATGGATAGTGAGATTACAGTATGAATGAATTAATGAATGAATGAATTACCAGTATTAACATAATCACAATAATACATACAATAATTCACAGTGATACATACATCTTGGTAAAGGGAGCTAACAAAATTAATAGCATATATGCTAATCGAGGTTAGCCCCACAAGTTAATTACAGTATGTTGACTGGATACATCAAGCGCTTGGGTTGATACCTCTTATTTTGATCCTCTTTCCCTGTTAATTTCTTGATAAACTGCTACTTTTTACACGTGGCATTTTGAAACAGGAATCAGACTCTACTCTTGTAAGTCCTTTGGAAGCGCATATAGATGTTAGACAATAATATGATATGTGCTATACAAGAACAATTAATATATTATTATTATTATTATTATTATTATTATTATTATTATTATTATTATTATTATTATTATTATTATTATTATTTTCAAAGAGTTATTCATAACTTCAAATTGAGTCATGTATCGTAAACTTCCCTTTTTTTCCTCAAAATCAAAGACAACGGAAAAAACCTCAGGCGTATGCAGATCTCAGGTCGCAACCGAGGTAGCAACCTGGCCAACTTCTTACTTTATGTGAATGTTGAGAGGAAAATCAACTACGCTTGAGTTATAAAAATTAGCAGCGTGAGCAGATAAAGTCATGGTTTTTTGTATTACAACTATTGCACTGAAATGAAGCTATCAATATCATTCAAAATGATGTTATGATATTTTTTCAGGACTCCAATCCGCACGAGAAAGCTGCGGACATCCTAATCTACACCGGTTATATCCTGTCTTTCACCACCCTACTGGGGGCGTTTGTTATTCTTGTGTATTTCAAGTGAGTCGTAATTTTGAGTTTGATTTCGTTGACGACATTGATTCGTTTCACCACTCGAACAACAGTCATAACAGTACTGTGTCGGTATGAATCCAAACTTAGAAGTGCATTTATCTTTGGTATAAATCTCCACAAGATCTGTGAAGGCAAATTACTTATTTTCTTTAATTCAAAATAACTTGAACTCACTTATGTCCTTAATGTGCCTTAAACCAAAAGTTCGGAGGAAAAAGCTTGGGGAAGCATGCTCGGGAATTGATCTGCATTGATATTTGTCATGTTATTGCTTCTTCTGTGAACTGTGAATGTTTCCCGAGTTTCCAGTAGTAATGATAATGATAATAACAATACTGATATTAATAATAGTGACAATGATGATGATAATATTGATGATGATGATAATAATAATGATGATGATAATGATGATATTAATGATGGTAATATTTTCTATCTCTTTCTAATGTTTTCTATCTCTTTCTTATGTTCTGTGCTTATCGTTCCCTCTGTACGTGTGTTTTAATTTCTCCTTCTCTCTCCCACCCTCTTTCCCTCTCTCTCTTTCTCTTTTTTCCCCTCTCTCTCTCTCTCTATCTCTTTTTCTCCCTGTCTCTTTCTCTGTCTCTCCTGCAGGAGCTTACGATGTGTGAGGAACTACATCCATCTGAACCTTGTCATCAGTTTTCTCCTTCTCTATCTCATCTTCTTTCTAATGATCATCATAAGTTCTCTCTCTGAAGTAGCCCATGAGACCGTAAGTTCTTTTTTATTCTATTTATTTCTTTATTTAAAAAAAAAAAATCTTTTTGCTCATCAGGACCCCGTTTCATAAAACTTGTTATCAGTAACAGCTGCCATTTCTAAGACAGATTTACTCTCAGCCAATCAGATGCAAGGATTTCAGTAGCTTATAACAGTTATTGCAACTTCACAATTTTATGAAACGGGGCCAGGACTATTTTCTGATGTTAGGACGCCCTCCTCATAGACTTTTATATCGGAGATTAAAATGATTCAGTACTCCTGCAACCTGTATTCATTAGATTGATATATTTTGTGAATAAAATACTATTTCAAGACCGGCTTGATTTTTTCTAGAATAGCCATATTGCCACGTTCTTCAGCACACGTTATGGAGGTAACGCCCTACTCCACCCTCCCCTTTCTGCAGCCCCAGAAAGTGAACAAAACAAGTCTTCAGTGGGTGAATTCCTAATATGTAATTGAAATACGTGATAAGAGGGAATTTATAGATGTAGCCATTTATCTCATGATAACATTAATGCAATGATGGAAAGACTCCTAAAGTAATAGATTATATAGAATATGCAGAAATACAATCTTCCTTATCCACGAAACTCTTCTCGCTTTTCTATCCAATTAATTCATATTGAGGAAGTCTGTGTTTATCAGTTATATTTCATCTGTCACTTTATAGTCTGTTGGGATGATATCTATTTAAATATTTGTGCACCTGCTATTTTGTAGTTGATAGGTCTTTCCAAGTCTTCAACATGTGGGAATTTAATAGGAGAACTAATCAGTTCAGCGGTTCTATTTTACATCTTTGTTGCAAGCATATCAGCGATATGTACTTATTTGCAATTTTATCGCCGAATCTCATTTCGTGCTCTCAATTTTCATATTCCTGCTTCAGTGGTACTGTCGGCTGCAGGCGACGTCTGTGTACTATATCAATCTCACGAATTTCTTTTGGATGTTCGTGGAGGGCCTGTACCTTCATACCATGGTGGTTCGCGCCCTCACCGTTCGTCGAGAAAAATTTTGGGTGTATTGCGTCATAGGCTGGGGTAAGTGACAGACTCTGCAAACGAGGGTCCAAGAGAAGAAAAAGAAATATATAGAGGAAAAGAAAGAATTAAGAAGAAGGGGAGAAGAAGAACAAGGAGAAGAAGATGATGAAGAAGAAGAAGAAGAAGAAGAAGAAGAAGAAGAAGAAGAAGAAGAAGAAGAAGAAGATAAAGAAGAAGATGATGATGAAGAAGAAGAAGAAGAAGAAGAAGAAGAAGAAGGGGAGAAGAAAAAAAAAGAAAAGAAAGAAAGAAAGAAAAATCAAAGTTAATCCCCTCAAAGAGGCGAGGGGGTGGGGGATGGGTTGGCACAATCTACAATCCTCAGCAGAGGGCTGGAAGTCTGGAACACTATTCAGATATGCCCCTCCATAACAGATTCAATCAGACAGTAAACCCGGGGACATCGTGGGGGGGGGGGGGCAATGTCAAACCCCGAGAACTTCAAGTTCGCTTAACTAGAGAAAGAAAAACATCCTAAAAATTGCCTTTGGCAATATTTTCAACTTTTTGCATGGCATTCATATTCTTATCTCATTTCAAGCCTGGCAAAATGATACTACGTGAAAATTGTCAATTGAAAATCTCCTTTTTGTTATACCGACCCCACCCCCTTTATTTGGAGGTTAATGCATTAAGCATTAGGAAATAATAGAAAAAAATAAAAGATTTTTTTAAAAACTTGTCACATTAACCTCGTGACTTGAATATTACAAATAGAACATTAGATATGGAAATTCTCTTTTAATAGTTTCCTTCCCACTATCATAAAAAATGTTTGGCCATTACAATTTTCTTGGACCTCCCCCCCCCCCCCCCCCGGGGGGGCACGCCATTACAAGGTTGACACCATGCTCGTACACAAAAATGCGTAAAAAGGGTTGTTTTTCACGGACGGGCGAATGTACGCGCGTACAGTGAAAGGGTATCAACATTGCAAAAATCAGGAAAAAAAGGTATACTTTTGCAACAGCTTGATTTGAAAATACTTGTTAAGGATATTGAGATCGAACGATAATTACTTTTTAGGGTCCATTTTGAAAGTCCATGTACGAGTATGGTGTCCATCTTGTAATGACAGTGCCCCGCCCCCCTCCCCCGGGTTGGAAACTCTGGGCAAAATTTCTGATATGTATTTTTAAAGTGAAAAAAAAAAATCATCATATTCTCTCTCTTTCTTCTTTTTTTTTTTTAAGGACTGCCTGTGATCTTCTCGGTGGCCTATGCTATTACTGTGACAATACTATCAAGGGATACAGAAGATAGGTGCGTACTCCTTGTTTCTTTCAAGTTTTGATGATAACGTATTTATAAACATATGCAGTTGCAGAAAGAGAGAGGAGAGAGGGAGAGAGGCGGCTACACAGAGAAGTAGTGTGATTTTAACCAATTTTAACCATTGTAAGAATAATTAACCATGTTAACTGTAACATACACATTAGAAATGCAAGCATTTAATATGTTTGATAAATAATCTGACAGCATAGTATGCGTCTGTAGAATATGATTTTGCATTTAAATTAATGCCGTAGAGTTTGTCTTCTCCTGTACTAACTCTTTAGGTAGACCATGATAACCAATTTAAATTATATCTAGTTCATTTGATAATGATTGTGACATCGTTTTAAAAGATAAAAATGAATGATTACATCTGTTCAGAGCCTGAAGGGCGTTAACTCATATCATTTTATAAAGACTTAACGCCCTTCTGACTCCAAACAGATATATTGCATTATTTTCGATTCAGTCTTTTTTTTTTCTATCATGATGCAGTTGTCTACAGAACAGTCATGCGGACTATATCATTCGAGTGCCTATCATAGCTGTTATTCTGGTAAGATAGCCCTCTTCTATACCATGTATACATGTGCTATTATTGTTAGTGATATTTTTCGCATGTATGCGTGTGTGGGAGTGTGTGGGAGTGTTTGTGGGAGGGGGGGTGGGCTTGAGCAGTATTTTTATCCACATCTAACAACCCCATCCCTTATTTTTTCCTGTCTTTCACCTGACAGTACCTGCTCATAATACATTTTGGTCCTTTTCTGTCAGGAAAAGTCCCACATTAAATGGCCGTTTCCGATATTTATCTGTTTGTGCAGGTACTGCATATGAAAAAGTGAAAAAGTATTACTTAACTTAAATCATACCATTTCCGATTCATCACTGTTCCTTCTCTAGTATAGTTGTCATATTTAATACATATTTTGATTTTAGATATGACTGGTAACGCATTGAACAAAGAAAACCCGGATTTTATTCATCACGTACATGTGCATTTTTTTTTTTGGTTTTGATTTCTAAAAGAACCTTTCCATTTTTCTCATAATGGTTTATTTTCAAATGATGTCATGGACATGATGGATGTTGATCTACGCTGACAATTCTCTTTCTTCTGTCAGGTCAATGTGTGCTTCATGATTCATATCGTGGTCATTCTCGTCACAAAACTAAGGGCGTCACATTCCTTTGAAACACAACAGTACAGGTTGGTATAAGTTTCAACGCGCTTTAACTAAAGCATCATCGTAAGCGGTGCCCCGACAATTTTGTCTTGGGTATTTTGGCCAGAGATATGCAGCAAGGGTAGGGCAGAATCTTTCATTAAGAGCTCATATTGCTCATATATAGTCCACGAACAAAAATGAAACACTAAGCGTCAAATATCTTGGAAATCTGTATGTCTGGCTGTCTTCACAGGTGAAAAAAATATGATGAGACTATATACTCAAGTGTATAAGTTAGGTGCAGTTCGTGTAATTTCACCCTGTCAAAACAACAATGTTTACAAATTGGATTTTTCTTTTTCTGTGCAGGCTAGCAAGCCAGCGAACAAATCATTTCCCTTTTAAATCAAATTGTTTTGACTATGCCCATGCTCCAGCTCACGGTAAACTCCTTTTTTTCGCTAGAGAGGAATTGTTGTCTCGCCAAAAAGCACCCAACTTTAAACCACAAGGATTCGACTTCCTGCCACTGCGACACCACTACGACACCACTACGTCCTTAGTGCCTCTGATACGATAGTTCCCGAAACGCGATGTGTAGTTGTGATAACGGCAACAGAGCTAAATTGCATAGCCAGTGTAATACTTTTCAGGCTCATTAGAAACGCATGTAGGTGCCGAACAAGATTGGAATACTGTTCATGTTTCTATCAATATTTCCTCAGCTTTTTGTTGTTTGGTTACCCAGAAAAGATGTACGTAGGATCGTCTGCTTCCTATACTTTAAGGCCCTGTCCCTTACTACCGTTTAACGATTCCGTCTGCCTCCGTCTAAATATTCATGTTAGACGGTGTCAGACGGAGGTAAATTAAAAAAATTGTGGCCATGAACTAGCGCCGTCTGCCAATGTCCAGATACGTCTCTAAACCAGCTGAAGAACGAAATTTAAAATTCCATTGAGCATTCGCTTTCGTTTCTCAGACGGAATCGTTAAACGGCCGTATGCGACAGGGCCTTACTGCATCCTGTATCAGGCTATTCATAGAGCCGAACCGAAACATTGGACTGAGACAAACCCCCCTCCCTCCGTTTTCCGGGCTCCTCCTTCATATGCCTGTGACATCACCCTGGCCCAACGCTCCTGGTAATCCGACAGCTTTCCTCTCGCCCCTACAGGAAAGGCGTACGTGGGATCGTGGTGCTGTTGCCTTTGCTTGGTGCATCCTACTTCATGCTCCTGCTGGAGCCAAGCCCGGAGAAGCCCAACTGGTCAACCTACCTCTACCGCTACCTGAATGCATTCCTCCAGTCCACACAGGGATTCTTTGTCGCTATCATCTATGTTTACATGAATCAAGAGGTAAGATGGATCCTCTGACAGTTCTCAGTGCAGATATTTATTTTTTTTCCTGACCCGTGCATGCACATAATCATACCATGCCCAATCCCTATACGAATCAGCGTTGATGGCGCGACGTCCACTCACCATAGAGATCCTCCATGCCACTCACTCACTTTCGAGGAAGGTGAATTTGCAGGGAGAGTGAATCGGTGGCCTTCGCACTGAACGCGGGCCGGACGCACAGAGGGTACGGGTAACAGAGAGGTGGAGAGAGATAAATATATACGTCCAGAACTAGACTAAGACGGATGCAGGATGCAATGGGCATAAGGCCGACTACTTCCCTACCTTGCATTAACCTTTAAACATGTTAAATGCCTCAAAGGATTGGTTCATGTTTCTTCAAAGCGCACCCACAAAGAGAATTCTCAGATCTTCCCGAAAAGTCTCTTCTTACAACCATGATAACCCCGCATCTTAGTACAAAATTCTGTGGGTCACGCTCTTTCCTGTTGCATCAGCATAGCTTTGGAGTAGACTGCCAGAATGTATATAACAAAGAATTGTGAAATTTTTGGCAGATTTAAAGCAAATAAGAATTTAAGGAACAATTTCCACTAAACAATTTTCGACTAAACCTTCGCATTGTGTTTCGAAACTACTTGATCTGCTCCTTGTTATATTTATTTATTTATTCATTTATTCATTTATAAATTTTATTTTCCCCTTCTCTATGTCTCCGTCTCTTTTTTTTTTTTAAAAACCCTTTGTTGGTCAGTCAAGAAAGAATAAGAGTAGTTCCCTCTCAATATAAGAATTAGCTGTTCTCTCGCACTCAATTACCTTTCATGTTTTCTCATCAAGGTCACTTTTAAGTAAAGATGTATGATTTGTATCCAGCTTATTAATGTTTAATGTATTATTCCTTTTAGTGAGCTGGCAATAAATACACTGGTTACACCCAGTACGTAGAACCCTCCGGCGTAAAGCGCTCCGGAGAAATCTAATTCCATTTCCCAAATCTGTTTGCTTGATTTTGTTCTTGTCTTGAACTCATTACTTTCCCGCGCAACCTCACACATGCTTCCAGTTGTAGAAAGCTTTTAGAGTAATTTTGCCTTGTATAGGTTGTTTCCTCTTTCAGTACTCTCTATCCTTTCGCTCCACTAGATTTTCCTGTGTTCTCTATCCACATATCTCCTTGCTTCCTGCCTTTTTCACATCCTGTGTTACTCCCTTCCCTGTAAGCTATTCCATTATGTGCCTCACTTAATATGTACACATTTTGAATTATGTATAGTATTGTATTTATGTATGCGTGCCTGTATGCTTCAGTTTTACCCGAATTGTTAACTGAAAATATATATTTTGAATGAATAATAATCTCATTCAATTTGACAATCACTGAAAGTATTATAGAAAGGTCATGATCTGTTTCTGCTTATTTTACATCATACGTACATTACACGGTATTCGAACCTTTTCGAGAAAGCTACCCAGACCACTTACCGAATCCTTGTTCTTAAACACCTAGAAAAGGACTGTTGTAATGTTAATGTTGAATCTCCGATGTTGGAATGCTTGAAACCACTATTTTGTTTCTTATTTCTTTTAGGTACAAAATGTAATTAAGAGATTGCTGAGGAGATGGCGAGAGGAAAACACGCTGCCCTCGCGCCACAACATCTCCAGAAGAGGCTCCCATTCCCGCCAGAACAGTCTTGCGAACAACCTGTCTCACTTTAGAAGAGGGTCGAATGATGATACGTGTGCTACCCTCAAAACGACACTCTCCACCAGAAACGATGGTGGTGACCACGTGGGTAACGGGAAAGTCCCGAATTACGTCAGCATGGGAAAGAAAGAGGAGCTAGTACCCTTGAAACCCGTTCCAGAGGGAAGCGATAAGTCGTTGAAGGAGAAGCTGCCGGATTGGCCCGCTTCTGATTCCACGCCAAACATGGACAAGGAAACAACAGCGCTCACGACAGGAGAGGTGTTACCAGAGAATGACAACGAAGTCCTCGTCCGAGACAATGAGACAGGGGAGGAAGCGCAGGAGGAAACGGGGTTTCGAAGTGATGAGAATTCCGTGACCGATGACCACGATTTGGATCATGCGGTGGGTGTTGGATCAGATGAAGCCCTGATCGTTCATGGAAACACACCTGTCATGGAGCAGAATCTCTTCCTGCAAGATAAACTCGCGCGTGAAAACAATAACGTCCAGCAAAACGGGACCACGGTGAATAGTTCCGACGAAAACTTGTTGGCAGGACAAGTTGGCACGTTGAATGCCAGCAAAGAAATTGTGCCAGCCGGTGGGGACCAGCCTTTTGAAGGCAACCAGAACAACAGCAACAACACGCAGCTTCCATGTATACTGAAAACCCCGAGCGAAAGGCATTGTTCCAGTGGTAAGAAACACGTTGCCTTTGTCTGTCCTGACATCACAGATGACTTTCACTCGTTTCCTGAACAATTCTTTGAGGACTCCGAGTTTGACTCGTCTTTCAGCGGGAACCAGGGACTCTCGCCGCAGCCAGCTTACACATGCAGCACCATCGCATCAGACCCTTGGACGCGGGAAGGAGACAAGTCCAAGTGGAGTCCAAAAATCTTGTTTAAAAGACCAAAGTGTTACGGAAGTCCTTCCTCTCAGCGGTTGGTCCGTCCTTCCTCTGGTGACCAAGGTCATAATGGACGGATCAAGCTTCCGAAATCACCGGCTGGAACTCCTGTATGACTAGCTCCGCATTTGGACGGTAACAAAGAATCTAGCCGCGACTTTATTTGATGACAATTTGACCTTCTTTTCAAAAGGGCATGATTATTTCTGCAACATCAACCAGTGAGTACCACCAAGTGTGTACTGAAGTGGACATCCTTTCAAGATGAGTTTGTTTGCCCTTTCAACCTTGAAAGATCATGAACACATGACGTGATTAACGTGATTTCAATGTGGAATGATGACTCATCAAGCGGATAGACAGATTCCGGAAAAGGTAGTTGGCAGATGACACCAACATGAACCTGCATGCATGCTCGCATACATGTCATTAACAGGATGGGTGTCTATAGGCCAATGACTTCTCATGTAGATGGACATGAGAACTAACGCCGAGTGCCTCCGAGAATTTCTTTGATATTAGTACAATCATTCAGACATCCCATTTACAACACCTCTTTATGTTTGATACGTTTTTGACCTACAGAGACGCGACGCTGCCCCAAATTTCGCCTGCATACGCAGAAAAGGAACCCAGCTCCAGATTTGCAGTATTTTAACAACCGCAAAGGACAAACTGAGCGGAGCTCGCAATTGCAACCAGTCACTGAAATTGTGAACTGCCCCTTGTTGTTCTCCCATTTTTTCGTTGAGAATTTCGTTCAAAGGCAACCGTACTGGAAATTTTATCACATTTCCTAACATTGTATGGTAATATGCATATATCTAGACTACTTGTGTAATAAACCCTGTAGTGTATTGATGTGTACTCTTCACCGAATGTAACCAAGATATCATCCATACCCGTAGCTATTCTTTTGCAACTAATTGTAAATAGTTTAAATGCACGGTGGAAAGGGACTCTACTACTTTTATTTTGTAAATTAAAGAAAATACTTCTTCAAGTAGCTCTATTTTGAGGTAGAAGATTGTTTATTATACAGAAACTGACTGGACTCGACCAAACAAAGAAAATTAAAGCTTTTAGCTATGAAGTGTTTGCTAAACTAGAGTGTTCTGTTTCAATTCAGTGGTCTTTGTTGTTTTGTATAGAGATGTATTTCCAAAAGAAACCACATAGTTTCTTCCTCCATGCCAAATTATTTACAGTTAGTACTGTTTTCAGAACCTTATGTATAAGGGAGAGAATTATAAACGATGACGTGACACTCCAATTGTTTTCTTTGTTGAGACCATCATAATTCCTAGGAATTGTGTTCTGTTGTTTAAAGTAAAACTTAAATCATTTCCAATTGTAAAATTACAAAAGAGTTATGTATATACCAAGCTTTTTCCCCTTTATACAGAAATGCTGATTCCTTCAAACTGCTGCATGTATCTGTTATTTGCAATCTACAAATACTGAAATGATATTAAGTTGTATTTTGCAATGTTTTGTGTTGCTATTGCTTTGTTATGTTTATCATGTTTATTGTGTAAACTTCCTTGGTTGATAAAGGAAATTGCAAAATAAGGCGGAATTGGGGAATATGCTGTATTAAGACGAATTTGTCGTGCTATAAAACTTGCATGTATATCAACAAAACGATTGTACTGTGTCATAAAAAAATGATAATGCCGTAAACACGTATAATCATAATGATTCTATACTCATTGGTCCGTAGTATACTAAAATCTTAACGCAATGTCTACGTATAAAGCTCCGACTAATCTTAAAAGAAGAGGTTAGACCGAGATGTTGTTTTGCCCAGGGTTTAACCTGATGTTGACCAAACATCGCTTCGAAATGAACCCACAGAATACCTTGTGTACCGAATAATGTTTAGGAGTTTTATTGGCTTTTATTCGTCTTGTTGCCTGTAAATAAAAAAAAAAATGCTGCTGTTCTCCTTTAGAAAAAAAAAGATGTATGGGAAAGTGTTAATATTTTTAACTTAACTGAAATAGAACAACAAAACATTCAATATAATCATGATAATGCAGTTATCGTTACAGTACTCTCCGTCATAGCTTATTTTCAATATTCATCATGACATTTTTTATTTTTTTGCATTCCGTGTTCCTATCACAAGTGTATGTCCTGTATGATCGTGTTCTCATTATCAATGCACTAATGATCAATCAGGATTTATATCATTTTATATCAATTTAGAATTCAGAGACTGTATTGGATATTGTTGGAAAATACGAACAGACAGTTCTTTGATCAATGGCTGCCTTCAAACACTCAGACAGAATGAAATATGCTGTATCTATGTTCTCCGAAGCGGTATATTTTGAAAAACACCCGAAAGAAACAACTTAAACTGTATAGGCCTATGGTATCTTGTGGTGGAGGCTTAGTTCTCTTCAGTAACTATATTAAACAAGAGAAAAGTCCTAGTGATTTTTTCACTAGTGACTTATATTGAAAATGTTTTGTGTATAATCATATTATGCATAGTGAATAATTATGTATATATCTTTGTGTATACAATGTACGTATGTATGAATATAAATCATTATGTTTTTCTAAAGAACGTGATCCTGAGAAATATTTTTATTACTACATCAAGGGGTTACGTAAGGATGCAGTCGTTATATGAAGATATTCAGCACTGACACGACGAAGTGTGAAAAAAAAATATGGCTTAGATAAATGTATTTTATAATCATGTTTCACTGTGCAGTGGATACTAGTAGTGCATGTGCATCTGTCAGTAGAAGGGACTTGGTAAAAAAAAAATGTATTCTTCCGCTAGCGCATTGCGCCGATTGCACACAAGTCGTCATTCTATTAACGCAGGATTGCACCAGCGTCTTGCGCGATCTTTGACGTACAATGTGGGAGAGATGCAAAATGAACTATGGAAATGCTGCGCCTGACTACAGATGCCTGCAGGAATTGCCTTCACTCAATTTACACATCACAGTCATTATTGGCGCAGAGAGTAGCGCAAGTGAGGTAACGCATCATTTGCAACCGTCATTATGTGAATTAGGGCCTAATGTGGGTGCGTCATCGGATATTTCACCCCACTGGATCTAATGTGGATCCTAATGGTAACATAAACGTCATTTTGCAAAGACACTGAATATCCATTTGCCTCTTTTCATAAAATGGTGTATAAATCTCTGCAGTAGTGTGGAATGGATATTACCACTCTGCGAACTTTTTTTTCTGTATTACTATTTCTTTTTAATATTTATTCCTTTCATTCCTTCCTTGTTTCTCCTCCTCCTCCTGCTTCTTCTTCTTCTTCTTCTTCTCCTTCCTCTTCTTCTTCTTCTTCTCCTTCCTCTTCTTCTTCTTCTTCTTCTTCTCCTTCTTCTTCTCTTTCTTCTTCTTTATCATCATCATCTTATAAATTTCTGCAGTAATGTGGAATGGATATTACCGCTCTGCGAACTTTTTTTTTCTGTATTACTATTTCCTTTCCTTTAATATTCATTCCTTTCAACTTTCATTCCTTCCTTGTTTCTTTTTCTTCTTTTTTTTTGTTCTTCTTCTTCTTCTTCCCCTCCTCCTCCTTCTTCTTCATCTATAAAAAAGGCGCTTTAAATCATTATTTTTCTAAGTAATACCCTACAGAGGAATAAACATTGATATATTTGGGCTCCAGTCATTTCTACGATTGGTGGCTCAAATGACCAATTTGATTTTTGAGAGTGACCTTCTTTAACGCTGAATTTATTGAGACATCTGATATCTGATATTAAGCGCCCCATTCGGCTAACGTATCTTATTCAAAGTTATGCATGTCATAAATACACTGTAGAATTTCAAAGATTCTGCTTAAGTAGCCAGACAAATATGATTCTGAATGTCAGTGGGCAGCTTTCTCTTTGAGAGTTTTCTTTTCGCATTGCGTACATATATGCTGTCTATATATTTCAAACTTTGTTGCGTTTTTATTTTGCTGTTGTTGGTGAGAGTTTTTTGTTAGGAGCAAACTGGGGCGTCGCTAGAATGGCAGGGGTGTTAAGACTTGTCAGCAGATTGCAAAATTCTCTACCATTTTCTGTTCTGTGAATGTTGGAACCTCTTTGGTCAAAATTTGAAACGCCGCCTGTATGCTATGTTCCCACTATCACGATTCGCACCACGATTGAAATCGCGGTCTTAATCGTGGAGTAATCGTGGTGATCATATCAGAATGATCGGATCTTGAGGTCATTCGTGGCAGTCGTGTTGATCGTAGAAAATTTTTGGACGGTTCAAATTTTTTCTGCGATCAATACCATTAACTGTCAGACGTGATCATCGCAAAGCGCGACAGATCGCATCTAATCGTACTCTGAAATCGTGGTTATCGGAATCAACCTTGGAAAGACAAACACATTAAGCTCCATTGGGATCGCACGATCTCCCGTGATCTGTAACGATTTGGAGCCTTTGAGAAATGCCACTAGAGGCAAAATGGGAAAGGGTAACGCTGCCCCAAACATGCCAAACTTGAAAGTTTCACGATCAGCTACGAATGGCCAATCGTGGCGTTCGTGACAAGTCGCAGGACAGTGGGAACCTAGCATTACCAATTTTATCTTCGTGGGCATTTTTAGGCAGATGTGTACGACACGCCCTCTAATTATCTAGCGACGTCCTTATGTGTCAAGTGTATGTGCTAATCTTCACCGTCTGAGCAAAGCTCTGGAATTTTGTACTCTTTAGCTCCAAGAAACATACATCAGAGATTAATCTGTTACAGTGAGCATAAGTGTTTGTTTATTGCTATCCCGTTCCGGGGGGGGGGGGGGGCAGAAAAGGGTAGGTCTTACCGGTTAAGGTGCTTCACTCGCGGGACTGGTGTAGGGTGCCCATTTTTTTTTTTTTTTTAAGGGTATCCTTTTCCCATCTTTAGTCAGGATTTTGTGTAACTTCGTTATGCATAAATCTCTTCTGAATAAAATGAACGGAAAACAACCCCCACGAGACAGAGACCTTGTTTAGGGTATGCTAGAGGGGGGGGGGGGGGGTAAACTCGTTTAGGGTGTTAAAAAATCGAGAAGAGGCTCGGGAAAAATCCTCGAAAGTGGGGGGGGGGAAATTGACCATTGCATAAAAATCGTTTAGGGTGGTTTTGGGAAACCCGTAGTAACGCGTGTGTACATACTATGACTACCCCTACAGGATCTCATTCAGCTATGAAATCAACAAGAATATCTCTGCTGTATGTGATTCTTGGGTAAACCAAGAAAAAACGGAGGGTGAAGACTATACACTAATTTTTGTATAGTCATATTTGGCTTGTGATTACTCTTATAATTTCTTTAAATGTTTTACTCAATGTGCTAATGTCAACCATTCACGTAGCATGAAGTTAATGAGTTCAAGCTTGATGTAATCAGATAATCGTCAAAAATGAAATCATTGTGATGTCATTTTATAGTCCTTTCATTGTACTGTTTCTCGTGTACAAAATGTAGCGATAACTGTATCGATCGTCATGATCGTGATATTTTTATGTGGGGGAAAAAGGCAAAGCTTCATGGAAAGGAAAAACAAATAGGGTGGTCTTTTGTAAATATACCTATGAACAAAAATGTCATGGTGAAGATTTCATGTACGATGCTGGTGTTGATTTCCGGGGAATGACGGTTTCTTTTCTTTAATTTTTGTCTTGGGGATATACATTAAAAGCTGTTTTAAAACAGGACTGCTTGCAGTTGGCCATGTGTTTCATTTCGCTTCCGTATGTTGATTTTGCACAGTGTGGGATATCCTTGGAAAGGTTCTAGAGGAAGTCAGTCATGTGACTGTGCTCCTGTTTTTCTTTTTTTTTTTAAAGGAATGCTCATTTGTTTTGAGCCAATAACAAATTCGTAGCATCCATTGAATCCAAATCACTACCTCTTGATAATATAATCATACCGATCGTGAAAGATCGCCGTGGTTGCAAATATTAGCCCCCACCCCTCTCCGATTCTTTTCGGAAATGCTTTTCGAAAAGTTTGAAGTTTAGTTCTTGCAAGACGCACTGTGAACATGGTGAAAAGGGCAACCAGTGTGTGAAAGAAATAAATTGGCAGATATTTTGTTTTTGTTTATTAATCATTATGACTTTCAATTTCTATCTTTTCGACCTACACTGCATGCCCAAGTACGCTCAAGTTCATTCTAAAATAATTATTGAAGAAATAGGCCTTAAAATATTTTTTATTGAATTTATATCATTCAACCAAAGGTATATAACTAACTGTATAGATCATGTTTAATGAAAACCCAGCGTGCAGCAAAAAAGAAGGAGCGATCGCCATAAATGGCATTTTGATTTTCATTAAAAAAAATAAAAATTAATGCCTACCAACAGTCCTCGTTGGGCTTCCTAAGTGCAAGGGGAATGAGGAACGTATTTTCACGTCATGATGGAATTTAGTCCGTTTCTTCTTTTCTTTCTTTTTTTTCTTGCATTACTAGTACTACTACTACTACTACTACTACTACTACTACTACTACTACTACTACTACGACTGCTTCTACTGCTACTATACTGATACTTCTACTATTACTACTACTACCACTGCTACTTCTACTACTACTACTACTACTACTACTACTACTACTACTACTACTACTACTACTGCTACTACTACTGCTACTACTACTACTACTACTACTACTACTACTACTACTACTACGACTGCTTCTACTGCTACTATACTGATACTTCTACTATTACTACTTCTACCACTGCTACTTCTACTACTACTACTACTACTACTACTACTACTACTACTACTACTACTACTACTACCACCGCTACTTCTACTACTACTACTACTACTACTACTACTACTACTACTACTACTACTACTACTACTACCACCGCTACTTCTACTACTACTACTACTGCTACTACTACTACTACTACTACTACTACTACTACTACTACTACTACTACTGCTACTACTACTACTACTACTACTACTACTACTACTACTACTACTACTACTACTACTACTACTATTACTACTACTGCTGCTGCTGCTGCTGCTGCTGCTGCTACTACTACTTATTCTTTCTCTTCTTCTCCTTCTTCCTTCTCCTGACAGTGTGTCACTTCATATTCTGAAGATCCCACACTCGAGGGTAAGTGCACACCTGGAGCCAATGCATAATTAATATAAAAATACACCATTCGATTCGGTAATATACCAAAAGTGCATGCAAAACAAGCTCCAGAATCCCCAGAATCTCATGCTCTAGAATCTTTAATACATAGCATGAATTGAGAAGGAGGGGAAGGGGGGGGGGGAGGTGAAAATAATAACATTTACTTCATTTAGGTAGAGTAAACAGTCCTCGTTCTAATCCACCAAGGATTTTATGATTGAAAGATGTTTGCTGTAGTCATTGTTGTTTTTTAGGGAAAATTTTACTGTTTGGAGAGAGAGAGAGAGAGAGAGAGAGAGAGAGAGGGGGGGGGGGGGGCTAGAGAGAGAGAAATACCATATTATAAGGGGATATTGATGGGGCAGAGGGTATAAACCTGATAAAAGCAATACAAACTTCTGAATGTGCCCTTTGGCCCCGACCCAAAGTTCTGTTTCCGAGCACGTATGACCAAAAATACCTCTCAGCTACAACTACAATAACGTATTTGTTAGTTTATTCACTCATTTTGTGATTAATTTCTTATCAAATCTCAGCTTTTTGGCTGTATAATGTTGGATAGCACGAGTATTTCGTCAACCACCTTTTTAACTTGACAAGCCTGAAAAAAGGTAAACGTGCTTGCTGTTTACTCAGCTCTCACCGAGTGTACTAGCGGACATTTCCGATCCCTGTACATCTCTTGAACGTGCCGCTCTTGACATTGTTATAAGACCGAATCCAGGGGCGGTGAGGGGCCCGGAAAAGATGTACTTACGCAAGTGCGGTGCTTTTTTCGGTGTGCCTGCCTGGAATACCGCACATTTCAAGTTTCGCCGCGAGGCCGCCAACAATCTGGGGCAGTTGTCTTTCTTTTGCGCGGTGCAGTGCTGGGGAGTTTCGGTCGGTTGGTTTTCCACACATATTGCGTGCAAGCAGATGGTTGAGAGGGATTCATCGGGATTGTTCGAGAATTCTGAGATAGAAGGCAGACTTTGAACAGGTGCAGGTCGGATGAACGATCGAAAATGGTGAGTTTTTGATAAACAGTTCATACAAATTTACAAGTGATTGAATTGCATAATTGTACCTTTCGCTGTGTGAGATGATTGTGAACTTGCAGTAACCATTGTTTATGTTTTCCTTCTCTTTAGCGTTTATCTCCTCATATCCCGCTTTATTAATGACACGAATGCGAGGTTATAAGTAACCTCGCACCATTATAGGTCGGGGGGGGGGGGCGATTGCCGACAATAGGCAAGTGTTTCTGAGCTCATGTTTCATTGTGAGCTTCAAATGAGCAAGATCACCGATAAAACAAACAGACAATAACAAACAATAACGGACAAATCTGAAAATTTCACTTTGATCAAATTGATTGATACCCATTTGAATGAATGGTATGGAAATAAGATATCTTAATCCTACAGTGTAAAAGAAAACAAACACAGTTTTCCTAGAATTAGGATGATTATCAGGATTATTGTGGCGATTTATCTCTTCCTGTAGAGGTAAACTTACACAGTCCAACATACGAATACTCCCCTGTGTTATGTAATAACTGAGGAAAAAGAGAAACGATGCCGTTTGTGACCATTACATCCATCCTGGTACAGCCACTATGGGCAGGAGTGATGGGAGCACCGGTCTCATGGTTAATGAAATGCGAGTGAACAACGGCAGTGAATTTAGAGAAGGGATAGATTGTTTTGGCCCCTCCTCTCATATTCTTCGGGGTTTCTTTCCTTTTTATTGCTTTTATTTTTTGGTTCAGGTTTTTTTTTTTTTCATGGGGGGGGGGGTGTAACAACAGTCATATTTACTTCGACACTAGAATCATTTATGATATGAGATATCATTGGAATGTCGAGTGCAACTGGAGCGCTATAAATCAGTTCTCTTTTCTAGCTTCTTGTCGTTAATAATTCCATTTCATTTGACTCAAAGCAACCATTTATATGCAGCGACGCGCTAAGTAATGAACCGACTCTGAAAAGAAACTCCGGAATAAAAAAAGAAATGATTTATGAATCACATATCGGTGGGTTCACGTCCAAACAACTGGTAAACAACATGCTTAGAAAAATTGCGAAATCAGTCATAATCTGCTGTTGCTTTTGAAATCGACTTCCATTCTGTTAAAAAGTCATACTGGCCTCTGGCAGAGATTAAAGTAGGTTAGCCAGCACCTTTTATCATAATACGTTGTCTCAGAAAACGGATAAACAAGGCCCCTTTCTTTTTAAGAGCATGACATCGATATAATTTCATTTATTTATTTACTTTGGCGTAGACGTGAGCTTTGCAGACAGCGTGCCACATCACACTATGATATCAACGGTATATGCATCGTTTTTAAAGACTTGCTTAGTATTTGAAGACGATGGAATTTAAAAAAAAATCTACTATGCTATGATTCTACGACTACTTAAAACAAAACCACGTGATACATATTGTTTGATATTTCAACATCTGATGGTCCCACTGACTTCGAAACTTGTTAAAAAGTAGTTGTGGTTATTTCCCTAGTTTAAAAAGTAGCAAGGTACTTTGATGATATACCATCAAATAACCGTGGTATAAGCCGTCAACTTGTCGTGGTTGTTTCATTGGTACCATACAGTATTCTTTTACAAAGGTCAATAGGATTTCGTCCGCTATAAATAAACTGTAACTTAAAAATTATGTTTCTCTAATCAATGCGTCGATCAGAGCTGATCAAGGTTCAGTGTGTGCTCTTATCAGGGGAAAATGAACTGAAAATGGTATGTAGTACTGTCAGTAATGCGTGAATGGATAGATAATACGTGTTCAGTTGTTGATGCTACTGTCATTTTGTGAAAACAACTGATTAATACGTGACCTATATCATATGGCGTTAGCTATGGGGCAAACGCTATAGCCTATCTAAGTATATCTTTTAAAAAAGTGTTTTGAAATATTGATTTCGTTTCCGTGTGAATATCTATTGCTCTCCGTCATACGCAATAGTTTTTCACATTTTTCGGAAATCCTGCAGTCAGGTGTCGAGCGGCCCGAAAAAGGGTTGTATTTTTTCATGGAGAGGGGGGGGGGGGATGTTTGGTAAATCTTCGTAAGATCCCCTTCTCTATTCATAAAATTGAACCTATGATTTATTGAATGGATATGTCATCAATTAGATTCCCTTAGCATTCTTACCGCTAAGCATGAAATATATCTCAGATGCCGAATAAATTTAAATCATTCCTTCCTACCGATGTCATGGATGTTGAAGATAGTATCAAAACTTAAATGGTTAAGCCGGAATGTGCGTTAAAATGATTATTCATTCTGCCATGTTGTAGAGCATTTAGTCTAAAACTAAAACAAGGTCACGTCCACAAGGTTTCGCTTGTGACGGCATGTCATCATGATCATCAGGGGATCAACGTACAAAGTTTAAAAATTGTTTATCTAGCTTCAGATAATGAAATCACTGATCTTGAAAATTATTATCAACAAATGACATTCGATTCAAGACAGCTCAGTACAAATTTCATGAAATTCATTAGTGGCAGTCATAATTAAGAACACCATGAACACTAATATTTTGGGGTTTTTTTTTACCACCGAGGCGTCAGTCAGTGTTGCAGATCTTTGTCATGTTTGTGAAGCCTGGCATGCTCGTTCTTTGCCATCATACGACATCATTTTTGATGACGCCTCAGTGGTAACCCCCCCCCCCCCAAAAAAAAAAAAAAATATATATATCAGTGTTCATGATGTTTTATTGGCTTGAAAAAAATGTAATTTTTCCTTGATGGGACCAGAGACTACTTCTAGTCGTGGAGCGTACACTTCTCACTCTGGGAACGTGGCTCTTGCATATTAAATAGGTTTACATGCCTGATTTGATTTTCAAATAACTTTATTTGCTTTGAAGACCTAGGCTGATTTGTTCATTTCACATTCGAATGTTTGTACGTGTTCAGCATCATGGCCGCACGCAGGATGTTTTTTCCTTCGGGGCAAGAATATGTTCAATCTTTTAGGGAACACGCAGGCGAGGGAGTGAAGCAACGGAGTTGGAGCTTTTGCACTTTTAGAATTGAAATCGAACGATCTGGTGCACACTTTGGGTGTCATTTTTCGAAATTTTCAAATAAAAGTATTAAGAAAAAAAATAAAAGAGGGGGGGGGGTTGAAAATTTCTAGGGGGGCAATTGCCCACTGCTCCCCTATGTGCGTACGGCCATGTTCAGCATTAATAGAATGATTACATTTCCGATCACGTCGCTAAGCATGATTAAACAGGGTTTTACGCCACTATCGAAGCCCAACGTAACTGGCACGGTACATTATTTTGTTTTCATGGTCTTCACACATGAGTAGACTCTGCACATATATTAGGTTCAGCACGAAATGTGCAGCTAGCGTCCATGAAGAACAGGTTCTGTAGCACTTAACCCATAAAACCCAGCTTTTCTCACGGAACCTGTGTCACCTGTGTCATGTGTGTGGTTCAGTTCCATAAAGGGCATGCTGCAGTCAGCAGTGAACAATCACTATGAACATGACGGACAAAGAAAGCGGAAAAAATAAACAACCCCTCATTCTACCCTTCACAATGGTTCTGGTAGTCAAAAGAACATCCCTTCACTGCTATTGTCTAAAATATGTGGAACAGGTGTCAAATACATATTCACCTGGAACTACATGATTTAACATAATAGCAGTGAAGGGATGTTCTTTTGACTATCAGAACCATTGCGAAGGGTAGAATGAGAGGTTGTTTATTTTGTCCGCTTTCTTTGTCCGCCATGTTCATAGTGAATATACCCCCATTCCACAGAGCATTCTGGCTCATCGGTCACTCGTCGGAATCAAAGGGTTTTTTTTCTTCCGGTAACCCACCGAAGAGTATCCTATCACAGTCCGATGAATCCGATTTGTGTTTGTCGACTATCAGGTCAGTGTCCGACGTGTCGGGCGTGATCCGATGAGGCGAGATCGTCCGCTGAAAGTACTAAGCTTAGAGCTCAGTTCGCCATCGGACGCCATTTCCGGTCCCAAGTCGAATCAGTGTCGGATAAGTGTCGAGTCAGACCGATGTGTGTCAGATTTGTGTTGTGCAGATATCGCACGTGTCCAGCCGACATCCGATGACAGTCTGTTGAGTGACCGATGATTAACGGTCATCAGACGCTTATCTGATTGCAATCTGCGGTCTGCCCGACCTGCTCGATAGCCGCCCAACACCGATTCAATACTCATCGGAAGGTAACATGATCTTTAGCACCGACCGATTGCTATCCGTTGTGAAATCGGAGGGTAATCGCTTATTAACTCAGCTGTCATCCGACACTCGTCTCATAACAATCGGTGACATCGGACGGCTAACGGTCTATGAAAGGAGGGTTGGCCAACACTTGCTTGACAGATATTATCGGATAATATTACCGTGCTACAGCGCTTCACTAAGATCCTGATTTTGAAGATGGGTCCAAGAAAGAGTAAGATTGGTCGAGGACACAAGGCAAAGAACCCATCAAGGAGTCGACGTCCCATCACAGCACCCCTCCACCGTCTGAGGTGCGAGCGGACTCTCCTGTGCCTCCTCCTCAAGTGCCAGCTGCCGCTCTTCCTTCTACAACTTCTGAGAATTCAGAGACGGAGGATATACTCAGACCCCATCACTTCTACTGCTACCGCTGCTGTAGCATGTAAACACAGCCCAGGGATGTAGCATTGCGAGAAAGATGGTCCTTGGCTCTTCAGGAGGTGTACCCTTTTCTACTCGATTGCCAATTTTGGCGAAAAATCCGCCCAGTATCGGGTCAGCGTCCCATTACCCTCCAGTTAGTAACTGAGTAGTCGGATTGATGGCGGGCGAATGTCGGAAGTGTCAGATTAGTGTCAGGTCACCCTTCAATTACCCTCTGACCGCAATCGGATGAATCGGACGCCGCCGATGAAAATGGCGGACAGATATCCGGTCTTTCATCCGGTTGCCCCGATTAATATCGGATCTCTATCGGATTTCCAGAAAACAGGGTCCTAGAATACGCTTGTCGGCTAAGATTTTATCGGAACTCATCGGAACTCACATTTTGGGGATCAGATGAGCTTCAGATGAGGTTCCGATGGTCAGTGGACTGGGGTATAACCCCCTTCACATAGAGACGATTGTGCTTGGCCACACTAGCACACCAAGAGAAGTGGTTTGTTCGCTTTCATTATGATTGTTCAAGGCATTTCTAACACATCTTGTATACACGCTAAGAAAAACAAAGGGTTCAATTTTGCACCCTAAATGCAACACCGGCATCACCTTTTTGGATGCAGTTTTGCACCCTACATGAAAAAGGTGCAAAGATGCACCCTTTTGTACTTGTTTGCATTCTAAAATGCCCGTCTGTACCCTTAAAGGTGCAACTTTGCTCCTTTAAGGGTGCAGAAATTTTTGCATTCAAAGGGGTGCAAATTTGCACCTTCCCCAAAGGGTACAACTCTGCACCCTTGAGGTGCAAAATGTAGCAGCCTCACTGCACCCATAAAGGTGCATCATGCTTCTTAGGGTGCAAAGTTGTACCTATAAAGGAACCCCAGTGTTGCATTTGAAGGGTGCAAAATTGAACCTTTTTTCTTAGTGTATACCAAAAGAAATCGTATTTGGCATGTTTGGAGTGCACACGATAGTACATGACCTTAAACTCAACCAGCCTTTAGTACACAACATACAAACTCGGTAAAAAGAGATCTGATATAGCAATATTCCTGATATAACAAGGTAATATTCTGGTTCCAGCTCTTTAAATTCTATTGTTTTGTTTTTTTAACCCTGATATAACTAGATTTCTGCTATAATAAGATAATTTGGATGGTCCCAAGGACCTCGTTATACTGAGTTTCCATTGTACACTGCAGCGCCTGAACACCTGGAATTCCAAGTATTATTTATGTTGCGTGTTGATGCTATTGACACTGGTTGATATTACATGCCTGTTTTCATCAGTATAATTCCAACCATCAAAACATAATCGACAAAGGACGCTGTGGAAATAATACCGGTGGTGCAGTTTCCTAATGCTACGTTCACACTTTTGCGTATTTGGCTGCGTATTGCCTGAACGCAGACATAAGCAGTCATACCCAATAAAGCGCAATGAAACGTGCTCACTACGTACTCAATACGCAGACTAGCGCATAGGCCTGCGCTGGTCGCTCGCTAGTTTAATTCTTTTTTTAATTGTCGCAAGCAAGCGTAAGGTCAAATCGTCTCCTTTTTTGAGCGCTTGTCACTGCCCACTTGCACGATTTACCTCGCTTTAGCTCGTTGTTGTTCGCCTGATTGCGCGTTATGTTGCGCTGTTTCTCGCACACCACTCACAGCAGCAAGAACCGTTGCGTTAGCGGCTCGGCACATTATAGTTTAGCTCGTACGCCATTTGCTTTGTACGAGCAGCATAATACGAGCTAGATACGCAATAGTGTGACAGTCACTGCTCACGTCACTGGGTACGGCTGCGAATTGATAGCGCAGCAATACGCAGCAATATACGCAAATGTGTGAACGAGGTATAAGACAACCAAACAACTATTGTCATGTCAGTTTATGCGGTTATGTCAATGCCTGCCATTCCGTTGAATTCGGGGTGGAAAGGAAACCAGTCACGCACAGCTAATTTATTTGTAATATTTATTTTCTTATTACTTGAGTAGTTGATAACCTTATCATGCTTATGGCTGGTAAAATAGTAAGGGAGCGAAATGAGTAAAATATGTTGAATCTTTATTCATGCCAGTAATCAGTAATGGACTGAAACATGAAAACGAACCCAAGAGAACAAGCGTTACAATTTTCCACGTTACGCCAAGTGCATGGAAGGCGCAAGCGAATGATACGGTCTCTGGCTCGTTGCGTGACAACGTTCAAAATATAATTACGCAAAACAGAGAGTCATTACCTGAAATTATTGGAGCGTAAGCGTTAATTGCCTTTAACAATCTAATTAGCATAGGACATAATGCAACTCAGATGATCAGTCGTGTGGAATGGGAGAAAAAATCATGAGCATTTCGTAATCAAATCTTAAGACCCACCACTGCAATTTCATTTTTACTGTACGTTTCAAAATTTCTTTTTTTAAATGTATATTAATAATAATGATAACAACACTAATAATGATGATAATAACAATATTTTTTTTAAAATGACAATTTCGTCACCATGGTCATCTCCTTCATCATCATGGACCTCGTTGTCGACGTAGTCACCTTTTTCTTTTCTCCTAGCTCCTCCTTCTATGGGAAACTTTATCAACTGCATCACCTCCACCAATCCCACTACCATCATTGACCATTATCCCTGTTATCATCGTCATCGTAACCGTCATCATCATAATCACCATAATCACCGTAATCACCACCATGACCACCATGACCACCATCACAACCATTACTTTCATCATTAACACCATCGCCACCACCACCACCACCACCATCACCATCAGCATAACCATCATTACCATCTTCACCATCTGCACCATAACCATCACCATCATCACTACCATTGTCTTCGTCATTACCACCATAACCACCACCACCACCATCACCATCATCATTAGAATCATTGCCATCATCACCACTACCAACACCACCACCATCACCATCAGTACAACCACTACTATCAATAAGAACATCACCACAATTACCACCACCACCACCACCACCACCACCACCACCACCACCACCACCACCACCACCACCATCATAATCATCATCATCATTCTTATAATTTTTTTTTCTCTTCCTCCTCCTTCTACTCCTCCTTCTCCATGTTACTATCATTAACATCATCATTCTCATCACCGTCGTCAACATCACTGCCATCACCGTGACCTACTTCTTCTCCAAGTCCCCCTTCACCTCACAAACCATCGACGATTCATGAGGACTCTTCATCTTTTCACGGTTACCATGACAATGTGTAATGACGCATATTCTAAGTTGACCCGCGGGAAAGAAAAAAAATAAAGGAAATTGCCTTCCCAAAGGAGAACAATGTATTAGTTGAAAATAAGACCAATACAAAAGATGATAGGAAATGAGGTAATCAAGGGGATAGATTAAAGTCAGGATGAGAAACGAGGGAGAGAGTCGAAACGAAGTCTAACATGGACATGACGGAAAGTGGTTCAGAGGAGAATACAATCGACGCAAAGTAATCATTTAAAAAGTTGACGAAAATAACGGTGGCAGTAAATGTGCTTTTGGAAACATTATTAAGGGCGTTCAACTTCCATTTTTTGGTTTCATTTTACATTCATAGGCCAAATAGATAGAAATGAGCATACAGGTTATAGGCTGTTGGAGAATAGATGTAATGCGTTCTTCTTTCTCATCTGAATGTGGCATAACTTTTCTTTAATTTCAAGCTATACTGTAAACATAATGATAAATATGATCATACTTTAAGGGAAATGCCATACAACTAATCTTACAACTTTGATGCCATGATAAAGCCACCGACATATATTCAACCTTTGTCGGAGATCTAACGTTATACAAATTTTTGAGTTTAATTGTATCTTTTGGGGGACGAAGAATGAAATTGGTCCCTCTTTTCTTCTTCTTTTTTTTCTTGCATTAACATCAAAATGATGACTACGACATAGGCGCCGGAAGCGGGGGAGGGTGTAGGGCAGGAAGGGTGGTCCCCCTACGTTAAGATGAAGGGGCAAAACGAATTTTCGCCCCCCCCCCCCCAAAAAAAAAAAGAGAGAGAGAGAGAGAGAGAGAGAGAGAGAGAGAGAGAGAGAGAGAGAGAGAGAGAGAGAGAGAGAAAAATGTGCAAGAACGTCGAAAGAGAATGGGTAGACAAGGAACAATGACAAAGAAACGCAAAGCTTCCGCGCTTGGCGTGGGAGGGGGAGTTTATGATAAATTTTGTTAAAATACATCCCCTTTCTTGATTTTGGTAGCTTTCGTTGATATGTAAACCAGTACCCTACCGATGTCAACTTGTTTGACGATATTTTTTGACCAGTGATATCTTATATACAAATGTTGCTTTAACTTACCAAAATCGGTACTTCAGTGTGCACAATGCTTACAAAAATCCCAACCTTTTGTCAAATTATGTTCATTTGGGTATTGCTGAATCATAATAGGTGAGGACGACAGAGGCGTATTTAGTAAATGCAGGCATTTGGCAAACCCCTGGTAAACCTTATTCCAAATAGCATCGGTGCCGGAAGAGGCGGGGGGCAGGAGGGGCGGTGAAGGAACAAAACGCATCCGCCCCCCCAAAAAAAAAGAAAAAAAAAGAGAAAGGTGAGAGAACATCGGAAGAAAAGGAGCAGACAAAGATACGTCAAAGCTTCTGCGCTTCTCGCGGGAGGAGGGGGGGGGGGGCGTGCTAACTCCCGCCCCATGAAATCCTGGCAACGCCGTTGCTTTGCCTTGCTGGTGTCTTTGGTTAGACATGTTACAGAAATATTCTGAAGTGTATGTATGAGTGATGTGTGGAGTGTATAGGTGCGTCTGTGTTTATTTTTGTGATTGTGTGGGTGAGCGTGCTTGTTTAATATTAGGGGTGAGAAGACATGAGCCCATAAAAAATATGAGCCCCCCCCCCCCATCCCAAACTGCTTCTTCCTCTCCTGAACTAAGACAATAATAGTTATTTCTGAACAGAGAAGTGGAACAAAGCGATTATGATAATTCAAGCTTCTGGTTTTTGTTTTGTTTTTTGCTTTTTGTTGTTTTATTTGTGTATTGTGTAGTTTAGTTTTACTTTGTTTCGCTTTATTTATTTCTTATCTCTATTATTTGGGATTATACTGAAATTGCTCTTCTTTCATTCAGGAAAAAAAAAAGAATCTCAGAAGTCCTCAGTAGCGGTTTCTTTTTTTTCATAATCACCTTTATTGATTTCAAACAAAGGGAAACAAACATAAAAAGTCCAGGTTACATGTTTCTATAGGAACATTGTACAGGACTGATGGTAAAACGAAGAGCATGATTACAAAACATAGTACTTACATCATAAAACATATACATAAAATACATCAAACATATTTAAGCAAATTGAAACATAGTGAGGGTAAGAACTAGACTAAGAATGAAGGTAAAAGGGGGGAAAGTAAGTAACATATAGACGTCATAATAAATTGATGCTGATGTTTTCCAAACGAAGAAGTAGCTGAGTCAGTGCCTACATACTCGTGTGAAAGAAATAGAAGAGCTGAAGGGCAGCAAGGGCCAGAAGGATAGGAGTTATGGACTGAAAACAGGGAAGAAGAGGGTATATGGAGAAGGAACTGTGTAGAAGGCAAGGGTTCTGAAAGACGAAACTGGATTAGAGAAAATTTAGCAAAAGATAAAGATAGGGCGAAGGAAGACTAGAAGCCAAGAAATCAAGACGCAGGCAGGAGCAAGTATATACACCGAGTTAGTCCAGTAGTGACATGTCTGTCCAATGCGGTTCACCCCTGGCATTGAATATTACATAGGATCCTACAAGGGCTAGTTTACTAATTGTGAGTATGGTATTCTTACCAGCTCGAACATTTACATGACGGAATATTTTTTTGATCTGCTGTTTATTTTCGTTTGTTACAACACCTCTAGATCCCACTTTCAAACATATTAGCTGAGATTCGCAATTACTTGCCTTAATATCTTCGTGCAGTTGTGAATATCGTTCTAGTTTTCTTTCTCTCGCTTTCTGAAAATTTGGTTCGAAAGGTACAGTCAATTCTATCAATATTACTTTGGGCTTGTCCCTTTCTTGGAAGTAGGTACCAGCACATACTCTAAGTCCTGGGAGGTCAGCAAATACGGTTACAGAAAAGTGTTTGACCTCCGCACTTCTCTTCAATTCATTGGCAATGAAGCGTAGAACGCTTTTGTGTCTATACGTGTACCTACCTTGTTGCAGTGCAACGGTACACGAATTAAGGATGTGTAGAAGAGTGACCTTACATTTACATAAACTACATTTTTCAGTAAGTTTTTTACCCCACAATTTCAAATGTTCTGTTGTTGGGAGGCAATCGATTGATGCTCGAGTTGCAAAACTAAGAAGACCCTTTGGGAGACCATACATAATTCCTTTCCACGTTAGGTCACTCCCTTCCTCTTCCAAACATTTCATCAAATTACCTTGCTTGGCTAGGGGAAATATACGGTCAGACCATTTCTCATGTTTGTCCGCTATAATGACACCTTTTAGAACAGGTTTCACTTTTTTCCATGACTGAGAATCGCTTGCATTCTCAGCAGCTTCGATCATTTTCGCTGATTTTTTAACCCCAAATTTCTTTGATTTTAGGGTCCACTGCCCTCTCTGTCTATTTCAGTTTGAACTGCATGTTTGACTTTTGTATCACCTTGAGTAGCGTAGAAGCTAGAGACAAAGTATGACATTGGAGGTATAACACTGACATTAGGGTAAATTTCAGGCCTTTGGCAGCATACAGGATTGAGGGAGTTGCTCCGCGCTGGGGGATGTTCAGCCATTTCTTGATAAATCCGTTTTGGAGAGAGACTAAGGTATTCAATTGTGTGTCTGTTAAATTGTGAACAGTTAGGAGATACCTGAGAGATGGTTGACAGTATTGGATAAATACTCTAGTTTTGTACTCGTTCCTTATTAGACTACTATCAATATTACACAACATGTCATACAATTTCTTCTCAACGATTTGGAAGGTATCTCTTTGTCCTGAAATACACTCTTAGAAAATGTACCAGTTAAAACCCTTTTTGTCCGTATTTAGAACCTCCAGGAAAAAAGGTTCTAAACACAACAAAAAAAGTAATTCCTCCCTAATTCAAAACAGCATAACTTTTTAATGAATAAGTTTTGAGCAAAATAATTTGGCAGGAGTGTTCCTACACTTAATGACTAACTTATGTGTGAAAATGAGATTAATCCGCCAAGGCATGCATGAGTGAGCAGACACTAAAGGCAAAAATGTCACTTTTCAAAAGTCACAAGTGTCATTTTTTTTTTTGGGGGGGGGGGGGTTGTGAAACAAGCTTTTTCTAATGTATGCTTGTTTATCATGGTTGATTGAGCGAATTTTTAACGATGAAGCAAGAAATGCAACAAATTTACTGTTTAATGCCGGAAAAAACGAATACTCAGTATTTTAACATACGTTCTGACTCATTTTGTTTGATGCTAATTCCTTCCATAAACTGAATGGATTTTGTAGTTTCAAGGAGGGCTTTATATTCTAAGAACCCAAAAAGGTTCCTTGTACAACCGAAATTGTTCTGGACACCCCTGCAGCACCCTTTGGGGAATTTTTATAGGCTTTAAATAGCTTTTTAAAGAACCTTTTAAGGTTCCAAATATGGGACAAGAATAGGTTCTATTCAGCACCATTTTTTTTTCAAAGTGTGATATCCAAGAACGTATTTTGTATAATACTAAGCAAGATGCGCCAATCCATGTTTTCATATTGCTTCAAAACAGATCGATAGGGCAATTTAGATGGCAAGGACTGTTGTATTGTGTTGTGAGTCTTTTTTATTTGTTCTAAAATTGATTCCTCACGCAAAGAAGAATAATACAATACGCTGGTTAGTTCCACCCAGAGGGTTGTTTTGTTATAGTCATGCATGCATGCGTTCATATTTTGTAAAAGCTCTTAAATGCATCTGAGCAACAAGATTCATCGCTTTGAATTTCTAAACACCCAGATACATGTAAATCACTGAAGACATGGAAGAACTGCTTCAAAACAAAGTCCCATTTGCAATCCATTAAGCATTCGTGCTCGGCTTCCGAAATATTCTTGTTTGTTATTCCTTTTGGCATATGCCAGACTTGCCTGAGATATAGGCATGTAGAACCACTAGGGCAAGGATCTTTTTTTCTTTCTTCAAAATGAACCATTGATTTGGAATGCGAAGTGAATATTGTGTAAGAATGTTAACGTCTTTGAGGAGGACTCTATTGGGTACAGTTCGTTATTTCCAAGGTTCTTTATTCGGAAGGTTCGTTTATTCCGAAGGTTCGTTAGTCCGAAAATGAAAAAAAAGGTTCGTTATTCCGAAGGTTCCTTAATCCGAAAGCGATATAAGGTTCAATATTTCGAAGGTTCGTTAGTCCGAAAATGAAATAAGGTTCGTAGTTCGTTAACAGTTAAGGTCAGTTAGTTATTTTCGGACTAACGAATCTTATTTCATTTTCGGATTAACATGATTAATGAACCTTCGGAATAACGAACCTTACTTCATTTTCGGATTTATTTAACGAACCTTCGGAATAACGCCGCAAATGTTCGGATTAAGGAACCCTTTTTCATTTTCGGACTAACGAACATCTAGGTATACGCAATTTGCATGATTTGTGTGTTTCGGAATAACGAACATCACCCGACCCTATCACTGACACAAAGAACAAAACTGGATTATTATTTTTTTATTGACATAGGGAAACAAAACAAAACAAAACAAAACAAAACAAAAACAAACCAACAATAACAAAAATATGGCTTTCCCCTCTCTGAAACTAAACCATGACACCATACTTTTGCTATGTTTGCTCTGGATTATCATATCACAGAATAATATTCAGTTGTTTTCAAATTCCAACGATGTATGAAATATTCCTTCATTGAAATGTCAAGAAGGGTAGACATAGGTTAAGGTATTGACAAGAGCTGAGAAAAGACAACGAGACGATGTAAAGGAATACACGTATGGGATGGAAAGGGGGGGGGGGCAAAGACAGAGAAAGAAAAATTAAACTGTAATTTTGATTGTTGAAGGACTGAAAGAAAAGGGGGATGAACTAATGAAAGAAAAAGATGAAAAGTAAACAGATTCTTGGAGAAGAGCGAGCTAGAAGACTGAGGAAAAGATTTAAAAAAAAAACGGGGGGGGGGTACAAATAGAAAGTAAAAGATAGTCTCTTTTTAAAAAGAGTGAACGCATTCACTCTGTTAAAGGAAAAATAAAAGAGTGAATTTAGAGTGAAAAAAGAGTGAATTAAGAGTAAAATTGTGATATTCACTCTTTATTCACTCTTTAAGGGGTGACCTCAGTGATCACTCAAAACTTTTGATTGATCACTGAAGTCACCCTAAAATAGTGAATATTACAATTTTTACTCTTAATTCACTCTAAATGCACTCTTTTCTTAAATTCACCCCTAACAGAGTGAATGCGTTCACTCTTTTTTTAAGAGAGTAAAGAGAAAGAAATAGGAAAAAAAGAAAACGAAATTAGGGAGAGAGAAGAGAATGAGAAAGAGAAAAGGAGAGAGAGAGAGAGAGGGGAAGAGGGAAAGAAACAGAGAGAGAGAGAGAGAGAGAGAGGTGCATGACGAGAATGCAGGGAAAGTAGGACGAGAAAATTACAATAATAAAAAAATCCCCATACCATGCATATTATCATTTCTCAAAATCAGAACTGATGTGAAGAGCGTCAACAGCTCAGGGGAAATATCGAACAAAAATAGGTCATGATTATATAAAACCATTTGCCGGTTATATATCATTTACGTAACGGAAAATATTTCCTAATGTGATCGGTATTGTCACTATTGAATGCAGTGGAGAATAAGTAAAAAGAATCAGATATAGTTCAGGTTATTTTAAACATTTTATTTCAGATAGATGCATATTTACCTTGAAATGGCAAACCAAAAATAGAAGACACTAGAACAAGATCTAAACAGCTAAAAGGTAAATGAATGTATTTACAAATAAATGAATATGCTGTATGATTATATGAATGGGAAAGAAAATAAATTTAGTAGATAGGAAAGAGTAATACTTGTGAACATATGATGAATTTGAAATTGAAATTTGAATTTGAAACATTGGTGTCCTGGGATGTCGAGGGACAGATTTTGGCTATGATTAGTACCACAGCCGCTAGCAGGTTTGGAAATATGGTTTGGATCTTCTTGCAAGCACGCGCTGTGAAAGAGTCAACGGGTGGGTACCAACAGGTCTACCTTTCGATGCTTCCGCAATGGTTAGCTTATTGTGTAGTATAGCTGCTATTCATCAAGTTCTAACGCCTGTCAGATTCTGTTTTTTTCTCAGAATAATCAGCCCTTTTTGTTGGTCCCTTTATCATAGTGGGCGCACTTTCATGGCATCGTTTATGATATTCAGGAGCCGAGGAAGGTTTATACGTTGGTACCTTCATCATATTGGGCGCACTGTTATGACATCGTTTATGATATTCAAGGGCCGTGGAACTGTTTTTTTTTTTTCCTTTTTTTTCCAGGGGTCTCGTAACCGGGAGTACCCGGGTTCGAAACCAAATGGATGCCCTAATGCCCTTTGGTAAGGTATTAATCCTCATTGCCAAGTCCTTCGGAGGAGACTTAAAGCCATCGGTCCCCTGGTTGCTTACTAACAAGCATTATGCTTTCTTAGAAGTCAGGTGAAATAACCAACCATTAACATTTAACCATTTTAACAAACATTTTAGGCCCCTATACGTCAACAAAGTTTGGGAGTTAAAAAAAAAAATATCAGACTTGTATTTTGCATTTTCTTTCATCTAAGGTTCTATTCAAAATTATGGCTCTGGCTTAGAATAGAGGGTTTTATGTTGCCTTTTCATAAAGATTCTTCTGCCCCAGAAATTTCTTTGTAGAATTGGTTTTCAAAAGTGTGGTCATAAAAAGCGGTGTACCGTGGTTGAAAGAAGTTGTTCATGGAAATGCAGCATATCTTTTCTCTTTTTTTTTTTGGTCATATATTTTCTTTTCTTTGTAAAGCATCCGTTTTGTTCATTCATCATCAAAATTTCTTTAGACTTTACTTGGTAGGGGGTTAAGCTATTGTGGCTTGCACTTGAAGGGGGTAAATGAAATAATGGAGTTCTGGTCTTTCAAAGAAATGATTTTATCCTACACCTTGTTTACATTTTCGTCGGTTATTATCCACTAATCTATCATGACGATCAAGCGACTGACTATGTTTATATCATTGTCGGTATATCATGGCCTGAGGTTTGCATCTCGGTAAAACCCATTGATGGGAAGAGTAATTGAAGAGCTTTCTTCCAAAAAGGCGGTAAATCCACTTTGCTGTGTAAACTTCAGAAAAAATGCATTTCTCTGTTCTGAGTTTGCACACGTGCATGGAAACCTAAAACTTGAAAACACTATCACTTTCATATTTCTTGATAAATTTTCTTCAAATTTTTATTCCAGCAATTTACTCCAGTTGAACATGTTGAATAACACAATGACGTTATTAACTCAATTTTGATAAAAACTGGATATAACACCTTTTAGAAGCAAGCTCTTCAGTTTTGTTACCCGGAGTCTATTCCATCTCAAGGGTCTACTACAAGGAAAGTGTGTTTGAATTAACTGATTCTAAATCAATATCGATTTACATTGACTCTTTTATTTTCCCTTTATTTACACCAAGTCTTCATCTTGAAAGATAATATGGTCAAATTAATAGTAATGATCTTTAGAAAGGGGGATGCGAAACAGAGTGAGAAGGAATCGCGCATAGCGCTCTGATCGATTAGGAGTATGGGCGTCAATGGGGGGGGGGGGCAGGGGGACAAGTCCCCCAAATTTTTAAGGGATGGGGACACAATAGGGTAAGACCCCCCCCCCAAAAAAAAGCTGATGACTTCTTTGTGTGTGTATATCCTTCTAAAAATGAAGAAAAATGCCCCCCTCCCGAATATAATAATGGGATTGCCGTCCCTGATTAGAGGTGAAAGGAAATATAAGTTTGGAGGAAAGAATGATGGGCAAAAAAAAAAAAAAAAAAAAAGAAGCCAAATTAAAAACAAGTGGAAAGAAATAGATGAGAGAGAGAATGAGAACGACAGAGTTAGAGAAAGAGAAAAAGAACAATAGAGAACTAGAAAGAGAGAGGGACAGAGAGAGAGGGAGGGATTAAGGCGGAGGGTAACAATGATTAAGGAGAAAGACAAGATGTTAACAAAATCACTCAAAGTAAAAGACTGAATTTTAAAAAAAGAAGAAAGAAAACAGAGAGGAGGAAGGGGTTTGTACAATTGCATTAATGTAGTATGCGCTCTAGGTAAAATATATGGACGAGTATCCGATCAGGAAATAAATGCATGAATAAATCTAAAAAATTCTTCTCACTCTCTACGTGCTTTAGGAAGGATTCATTGTTTTTGGTTTTTATTTCAATTCATTCCAATTCAATTCACTTCAATTTCATTTATTTCATTCTCATAAAAAATACAATAAGATCAAATACAGTATGAGTGATAAACAAAATTAGAAAATGAAAAAGGGAACTACATGAATAAAGCCCTTGGACCTTGTCTTAGCATAGTTCCCTAGTATGAATTCATAACATAAAATGAAATTAATACACAAATGAAAATAGAAACATAAAAAAAAATGTTTAAAAAATGTAGACATGAACAAAATGTTATATAAATAAACAACGGAAAATCAACTATACATATTTATCGTAAAGAAACTGCTTCAGCATTTTTTGAAAAGGAATTCGTTGACTTTCAGTACTTTATGACCTGTGTCAAATAGAGTGAGAACAACATCGGGTTTATTGCCCCCTCCCCGCTGGTGCATGGCATGAAAGCACCGTTTCCTGCTTGCTAGGTTCCGAAAAGTCAAACATATACCGTTTGAAGTATTTTGGACGTTTGACCTTAAAAATAGATCAATTTCCATGGGTTCGTCCACACACTGACAAATGGGCCAATCAATGTTCTAGGGTCCTATGGCTTTTTTTTTTCGTGCAATGTCTTGCAATTGCCCCAGTCTAAAATTGATTTTCAAGATATTCTTCTCTTCTTTGATGTACATGTCCAATTAAACCTGTTGCCTGCGGCAACTTGGTAGCCCCTGTATGAATTTGAATACATTCGTAATAGGTCTATTTGGAAAATCTAAAGGTCGAGATATGAAAAGACATTAAAGAAAAAAAAATGATGTTTAATGTTTGCCGAGCCCCTGTCGAAATTTATGTGTCGCTTCTGAATGCAAGGATTCGAGGATATATATGGCCCCAGGACGTACCAGATACTCTACTACCTGTATAGCATGTTTAGAACAAAGTTTACCATCGGTCATCCAGCCCAGGACATTCGACATGAATACTGCGAACAGGCATCCAAATTGTGCACATTCTGACATTTTAAGGCTGATATAAGTTTACACTTGGGAATTTTTATGCTAGAATTTTCTCTCTTCCCCATCCCTCCCCTTTTTATAGATATATTTGTTTGTTTGTTTCTTTGTTTGTTTTTTCTTCAATACTCCAATATTCGAGGGAATGGAGGGTGCATGCCGAGGTTGGGTCGACTGAAATTTATTAATCGTCGTGGGGGGAAATAATCGCTGTTAGTTTCCAAACCTGCTTGACCCAATTCAATCTAAATCAACAGGTGCGCGCTTCGCCGCGAAATAAATTATTGTTGGTGCATAGTTGCAACCCACATACATTCATATCTAAAAATACGAAAATGACTTTAAAAATGGTATTCTAGATCCGTCTCTGTCTGATACTTGATCAGCAGAAGGATATGGCTGGGGCACAGGCGGCATGATGATGATGGTTTGATGGTCACAGTTATAGAAGGCCATCTGCAATATTCTGCATGGAAAGAAATCGAAGGGAATTGCCTCGTAAGATGAAACGGATGACTCAAGAGCGTAGTACTTGTAGAGACATTTGTTCATAGAAACTGATTGGGTTACTGAACCTGTCATGAAACTGACAGATCAAAATTGATGAACAAATAGAATAAAAAAGACACACTGCACATTGATATTGTCAAACACGAGGAATGACACCATTGGAGTAAATCCCGGGGTGGAGGGGGGGGGGGGGGAGGGGAATGGGAGAGATATATCCTCCCACTTTTTCGAGGAGGGGGGGATGGTGTGTACAAACACCCCCCCCCCTCATTTTAAGGAAAAAATGAGATTGTAATTAATCAGTTGGTGATTTTTTTTATAAAAATGACATAAATGATGGTCATATCGTGGAATTTTTATTTGAAATGCTCTTAAAAACCATAAAAGTGGTTATTTTTCGCTCGCTCGCAAAATAATAATATTTGTGGGCGTCTGCGCGGGTGGGTGAATGAGGGTGTGTGTGTGTGTGTACTTAAGTGTGAGTTCACGGAAAAAAAATATCAGCGAAAAAAAGGTAATCACCCCCCCCCCCCCACTCCTCAAAATGGATTTACGCCGGTGAATGGCACCGGGGGGGGGGGGGGGGGGTTCATAAAGCTGTTCGTAAAGTTACGAAGGACTTTAGGAACAACTGGAATATGAATTGCCAAATGGGATGCCCATAGTTTTTCCTGACGTTTTAACAAAGTGTGACTGCATTTCCCGTAGTCTCAACCAAATTGTGGCAAAAAAATATACTTCGCAATAAGAATGTTTGTAAACAACAGTAATGTTAATCTACAACTCCATATGTTACTCTTAGCTGATGCAGTTTGCATTGATTGAGCATCCTATTTGGCTTGCCATGTTCAAGTCGTTCGTAAAGTCATTCATAACTTTATGAACAGCTTTATGAAACAACAACCCCCCCCCCCCCCCGGTTAAAGAACTACTCGACTGATATGGATTAAAAACTTAACATAGTGATTTCGTCTTTTTTGTTTTACTATTAAATGCCAGCATTATTTTTGAAATGATCATTTTTCTTTCTCTCCAAATCGCACAGAGGCCCATCTCAGCCTTGTGTTACCTCATGGTGCTGCACACCGTACTGGACAAGGTCCTCGGGCAAACATCACTCTCTGACGACAAAGGAACGAGCGCCATCAACGTCGAGAGATCGCTACCAACCCCAACAGCCTTCTCCGAGCTCATCTCCAATGCGTCGTTAGGCGGAAACCCCACCCAGTCCCCTCCGTTGCTCAGCCCGGACATGTTCGATTCGCTATTCAAACAATACATGAGGTCAGAGGATGTGGATTTAAGCAACGCTAATGCTCAATGTGAATCCCGACGCTATCTTGAATCGCTTTATTTCAACTTCACAACAGAGGCAGGAGGTTTGTGTCGTTCATTTTGCTTCTTAGGTTTTCCACGACTTCGAAGTTTATTTTCGAGGTCTAAAGAGTCTGCTCCTCTGTATAGGCTAGGAAAGGGGTGTTTCACTTTTGCCCTCTTGTATTTCTTGCATTTACAACCTGTTTTGTAGGTTTCCCATGTGTAGTTATGATATGATTAAAAAAACATGCAACAATATGATGCCTCAGTTTTATTTCCGGTTTGTCCGCTTCAAGTGGATTAACTCTCCCCCACCCCCCCCCCCCTCTCTCTGTCTATCATTCCCTGAGTGTCTCTATCCCTCTCTCCTCTTCTGTATCCACCTTCCATCACTCCATGTCCCCAGACGAATCTTCTTCCTTCTCTCTCTCTTTCCCTTCCGCTTTCTCTTCCATATTTTAATGCTTTGCTTCGTTCTAATTTGTTCTTTCACTTCATATACAGACGAATACCTACCTACCTTCGCTGGCTCTCTGACCATGCCAGCTCTCTCTCTCTCTCTCTCTCTCTCTCTCTTTTATGTGTTGACGTACCTAAGACTTTATGACACACCTTTTCCTTTTTCATCTGTGTATTTTCAGATCGATATTGCCCCTCCTTTTACGATGAAATACAGTGCTGGAAAGCCTCATTACCAGGGAATGTCACCATACCATGTCCGGAATTTTTCAACGGAATCGTATACGACACCAACAGTAAGAGAAGGCATTGCTAGCGCATGGGGCGTCATTCGGCTTGCGCTATAGTTACCCGCGTCACTAGAGCATTATAAAGGCCAATATAATTCAAAGCAATGCAAGCTTCCAAATTACTTTATGCGCACGTCATCACCAAAAGGCTCACCAACGGCTGACGCAATCATGCGTCAGAGAAATGACGATTTGTGCCTGACCAACAGGCATTTAATGTTAGATGATCATTTACTTATCGTTTGTTAAATAAACGTTACCATAGTTTACAATAAAATAAAAAAATAGGAGGCAGTGTTATTTTTTTAAGACCCTACACAATAATATATTTTCAACTGAAAGCAATGAATTCCTGAAGTAATGCGATTCAGATTCATATCCAACTCGCATCAAGGTACAAGAACAAATGTATTAATCATACATGTACATCTGAATCATTCATAACTTTGATACTCCTTTTAAAAATGCAGTTTATACATAGACGATATCATTAAAAAAGTCTTTATGTTTTCATTGAAAAAAAAATTTTGTTGCTGTACTGTTGCTGTACTGTTGCTGTTGTTGATCGCTCACAGGCACTGTGTCCCGTGTGTGTTTAAAGAATGGAACATGGGGTAATGGCAACAGATCAGACTACTCTCGCTGCAAAGCCGTTCTAGATCTCCAGGACGAGGTAGGTGTAATAACGTATTGTGCAGCAGGAGCAGGGAGAAGGGAGAAGGGGTCTAACAAGGCAATAAGGGGTCGGCTGGAGTTCCGTCATTTTCCTAGCGTCATATCCCATCTCCCCCTCTCTTTCTGCCCTCTTTCTCTCTCTCTGTCACTCTTTCTCTCTCTTTCTCTCTTTCTCTCACTTGCGTCACCCTAGGGTAGTGGTAGTGGTGGTGTCGGACTCGGGGGGGGGGGGGGGGGGGGAGGGGCAAAGTACATCATTCCGCCCCCCCCCCATGACTTCGCTGTTGAATAGACAATTTGAAATATTCAGAATTCAAACGTGTCGTCCGAAAACTGATTTTGATCTTATCTTCCAGAAAAAAGGGGAAATTATTGTGATAAAAAAGGTTAGTGGTCACACTAATGTCCGACGCAGTCCGCGGCAAGGGGGGGGGGGGGGTGGGTGGGTAGATGGAATGAATTGTGATCCCATGACGTTCATGAGTAGCTAACAATATAGAAAATGACTGCTGTTTAATATTCAGTATATCGAGTCTTTCATGACTAATGAAAAATCGAATACATTCTTTTTTTCTGGCAATTTAGATAATTAGATATTTGGAATTGAATAAAAGTTCAGTAAGTTCACTAAGGTTGGGCAGAAGCATGTCGACGGAAGGCAGACATAAGAATTACGGTTTTGTTAGGTAGCAAGATCTTTATCGTTGTGGTAATTGGTGATCTACCCTTTAAACTCATGATAGTAGAATAAGTCATAATCATAATTTCTTTTCTTATTTTTCTAGGAAGAGGAGTCACATCCTTTCCATCTTACTATTATTGGCACCGTCGGCTATTCAATCTCTCTTTGTACGACGCTGGGGGCGCTAATTATTCTGATTACATGCAAGTAAGTGTGAAGTGCGGGTGTTGAGTATTTTTGTTTTTGTTTTTTTTTTTTGGTCATTTTTCATTTCATGTCTTTTTTCTTTTCTTTTCTTAAAAAAAAAAATCATGAATTGTATAAGTGCTCAGATATTTGAATTGATATGTGATCAATAAAATAATGATTTAATGTTTTGGAAATGTATGACAAGAGGAAGGATATTTAAAAAGAAAAATGAATAAGTTCGTATTCATTGTCATGACGTCAGAATGGAGTATTATGACAATGCATAGGAGTAATTCATTCCATCTAGCTATAAGGGCGCGGGTACATAATTATAGTGCAGAGTCTGAAACTTACAACAAGAGTCCGTTTGCAAGACCTTCATCTTCACCAGTGCCGCTCTTTATCCTGGTTAAGCAATTACATGTAATTGTGGGGGGGGGGGGGGGGGGGTTTGGGGGGGGGGGGTGGTGGTGGAATGCTTTCTGGTCTTAAGGCTTTATTAAGTCGGGTTTTTAATGATAATTTATATATAGGATACACCCATAATGAACATAAATTATATTCATTGTTTTTCAATTTTCTTCCTTTCAACTGCATCCCCGCTAGGTCGCTATGGTGCTTACGGAACTACATCCACATGAACTTTTTGATAAGTTTTATCATCTTCGACCTGTTTTACTTTGGATACTTGGTGGCGGTACATAAAGGTCCTGTTGGCGAAGACAACGTATGTTTTCTTTTTTTAAAAGCGACATTTCCATCATAATAACATTATGAAACCTGCTAGAATATCAAGATCATTTGATCACAAGATCATTTGATTCAGAAAACTTAAAATCATATCTGATTTGCTTTACGAAAATTAAACGCTTGAATGACCAAATCAAAGTTGGTCATGCAAAAGCCGGTTTTGTATTTTATACTGAGGTTTTTTGTTTTTGTTTTTTTTTTGTTTTTTCTCGAAAGATTGTAATTTTGGTTTTGTTTGGTTATATTTTAGTCTGGATAATAGCTTGCTTTAGACGGCCTTCATTCTCATCATCCCCGTCATCGTAACCATTCACCCTCCCCTCCTCCTGTTTCTCCTCCTTCACCTCCTCTTCGTCCCCTCCTCGTGATCATTATCATCATCATCATTATCATCATTGTCATCATTATCATCATCATCATCATCATCATCATCATCATCATCGTCATCGTCATCACCAATTTGATTATCCTTTCATTTATTCGCTCGTTCGTTCGTTCATTCATTCATTCATTCATTCATTCATTCATTCATTCATTCATTTATACCTTTGGATTGAACTGAATCGAATTGAATTGGATATATCTATTGTCCATAGAAGAAATTCCTTTTACATCGTATAATACAAAATACAAATACAAATACGAAGAAAATTTCAAGTGAACAATACAGAACCAAGATACAAAATAGATGAATTACCACTATGAGTATTTTTTTAATCAATAATGAATAATGATAACTGATACAGTTCCCTTTTTCATACAGCATTAAACTCAACACTTCGAATTCAAATATTTATCTATTTAGACAAACATTTTTTATTTATTCTCTTTACATAGTGGTACATCTGTCCAATCAACACCATCGTAATGGCTGCCGGTGCGGCCAATTTCTGTTGGATGCTGGTCGAAGGCATCTATCTCTACTGCACCATTGCTCGAGGGATGACCGTTCCTCTCAAGACACTCTGGCTCTACGCCCTCATCGGATGGGGTAGGCATGTGGGGAGGGGTTTATAGCCACTTGGTCTAATACCAGTTGGTCGGAATCCCAGATCGTCTAACACTACTATGGCTAAACCCCATTTGGTCTACTCTCAGTTTGGTCTAATTGTCGTTTGGTCCAGTCATCACTTGATCTAATACCAATTTGGGCTTCTTGTTATTTTGTCTAATGATCTGATGGTCTAATTGTTACTTTGTATGCTTAAGTTTTCCTCATTTCGTCCAATGACCATTTGGTTTATTACCACTTTGTCTAATCAGATAGACTAAGTGATGTTAGACCAAGTGGGTATTAGACGAAATGAGCATAGCCTAAATGAAAATAATTTGAAATGGTAAATTGGCTAAGTGGTATAGACCAAATGGTTATTAGACGATCTTGTTGTGGAAGAAATGGGATAAGACCATGTGGGATGAGACCAAATTGGCATTAGGCAAAGTGGGATTACACAACTGGCAATTCACCGTGGGGAGGGGGGGGGGGGGGAGGGGTGGGGCAATGGCCCCGTTATATGAGTTAAAGGCGGATTATCAAGGTCATTGATAAGGGAAGACCTGAGCACGGGAAGATTTCCTATATCATTCAGATTAACTACAATTCAATTTAAGACCATTAATCCCCACCCCCTGATATCTTTGTACCACAGAGGATTTCTTTGTATTTCTGGGACAAAATCATACCGAACTGTAAATCTACGAGCGGAACTACTATAGCTGGTGGACAACTATTGACCACCTCTTCAGAAGTAAAATCTTAGTATTTTGTTCGTTTATTGTAAAAGGAATGGGATATTTTAAAGTTATCAATTGGCCCTTGTTTGTCACTAACAAAACAATTGTGCAACTTACATTTTTTTTACATTTTATTATCAGTCCTTATTTTGCTATTGGATCGTGGTTAATTGTGACTTAAACAGGAGGTTCCCATTTAGGTAAGTTTTGAACATGTCCTGAGTAATAATAATCGAGAAAAAAGGATCAGAATAAGGATTACAGTATAGTCATCATTATTGCATATTTTGTTTGATTTGTTTTTTTTTTTGTCTTCTCTTTCTCTCAGTCTTACCTGTGATACTAGCGGTCGTTGAACTCACTGTTCGGTTGACAAGCTTGCGAGGTTTCAAGACCTACAACGAAGAGTAAGAACTTCATCAATATCTCTGTTTTAATAAGTAAAAGAAACAAATTTTTTAAAAGATCATTAAAGGAGAATGCAACCCAGGCATCAGTGTGTTCTTAGTGAATAAAAATGACCAAGAAGAGTAAACAGTGAAAGTTTAAGCAAAATCAGACAAACGGTTCAAGAGTTATGAATTTTGAAAGTTTCAGTGAATCCTTATTATGGGAATCCTTAAGTTGGCAACTTTGCCAGCATTTGTGATGTCATCGTGGACAACTTTCAATTCATTTTGTACATAATTTTTCCCAAAAATGGATTTATATGAAATTTCAAGTTAGGAATCAACATAATTCTTCCAAAATGCTTGCAGAATTGATATAGCCATGTCATACTCAAACAATAGATCAAAAAGAAAATTATTTTTCTTGAAAATAAAGAAAATGTTAAATTTTGTGTACAACATGAATGGAGAGTTGTCCACGATGACATCACAGATGCTGGCAAAGTTGCCAATTCCAGGATCTCCATAATAAGGATTTACTTAAACTTTCAAAGGTCATAACTCTAAAACAGATTGTCAAATTTTCCTCAAACTTTCACTGTTTACTCTTCTTGTTCTTCTTCATTCACCGGAAGCATATTGATGTCTGAGTTGCATTCTCCTTTAATTACTTCTCCCTCTGTTGAGCGCCATGGATGTGATGTACGAGGCGCTCAGATTTTCTTTCAGTTAACACCCATACTGTAAACTTCTTCAGATACACGATCTTTATTTATTCAACTTAGGAACTATTATGGTTTAACTCACAAGACGTGAGCTACCTGACCCCCTGACTTCCTCTGTTTGTAATGAATTATGCAGTCCATTTCTATCCCACGTGATATAACGTATAACCTTCGTATAACCTTCCACGTATTCGAACAGGTTTTTTTTTTTTTTTTTTTTTTTTGTCTTCACATAATACAAATAAAAGTCATTGGACCATTATTGTGGAATAATCTCCCGACAGACTTGACAAACCTTGGCTTGCTGCATACCTTTAAAATTGAATTAAAATTGCGCCATTTTGAGCACTTAACTTCACACCCATCCTCCGGCTCCTTGATGTATTTTGTATTATGTATCGTTACATTTTATTTCAATGATTTGTCCTTCAAAGTTTAAAGTTTATTTTCACATTTTCATTAAAGCAAAATACAAATTTGAAATAAACAAAACAAAACAAAAATAGAAAGAACAAAGAAATTCTTAAGGTGAGCAAACAACAACGTTAAAGAATCGAAGAAAGGGAAGTGAGAATTAAACAATACATGTATAAAAATGCGGATGGATGAAAAGAAATTAATCAAAAACTTCAAATATCGACCCCACTTCCTTCGTCTTATTGCCACCTCCCCTATTCATTTTGTTGTTCCTTTTTAAGATATCTATCTAATATAATTTACAGATTAAATAATTTGCTATTCCTAGCTTCCTGGATTAATAGCTGATTTTAAAAAAAGTGTCACTAAAAGTCTGCTATAGGTTAACAAAGTTGCGATTAGCTGGGGCGGGGTGGGGTGGGGAAGGAATGGTATTGTTTATCCCTGAATACGCCAGTGCTACATGTACGTCGTTTAATATTCATATCCGATTCCTTGCCTCACTCCGATCTCGTTTCTTTTGTTTTTCTTTTGTACAGGTGTATTCACGATCACAAAGCCGAGTATATCATCAGAATTCCACTTATTATTATTGTTTTGGTAAGCCATATTTATTATGTAATAATGATATATACATTGGCGTAAATCCCGGGGGGATGGGGGGGGGGGAATATATCCCCCACTTTTTTGAGAGGGGGATGGCGTGTACAAATATCACCCCCCCCCCCCACTTTCTAAGGAAGAAATGATATTCGCTCGCACATCATATTTTAGAATTTTCGTTTGAAAATGTGATAGAAAACCAGAAAAGTGCTTATTTTTGGCTCGCTCGCTTCGCTCTCTCATCATATTATAGCATTTCTATTTGAAAATGCGATTGAAAACCAGAAAAGTGGTAATTTTTGGCTCGCTCGCTTCGCTCGCTCGCAAGATAACAATATTAAAATGTGGGTAAGGGGGTCTGTACTGGTGGGTGAGGGCGTGTGTTTATGCTTAAGTGTGAGTTCGACAGAAAAAAAAAATTGGCAAAAAAGTCGATCATCCCCCCCCCTAAAAGTGGATTTACGGTGGTGGATATATAAGATTTGCAAGGCGGCAATCTAAATAAAATCAAATGCTCAGTTCGCACTATGCAACTGATGAAATAAAAGAAATAACATAAACTAACATCAAAGTACACCTTGAGAAGCAGAGAGCATAAATAGGAGGACAAAAATTATTATAGACCAAATTACTAGTTACATGTATTTCTGGTAATATATTTTGTAAGTGTGCTATTATGTCGTCCTAGAAAACGTACTTGGAAAGCAGTTTATTTTACTGAATGTACCTAACCTCTATTTTGAATAAACCTTTAAATAAATGAATGAATAGATAAATAAATAAATAAATAAATAAATAAATAAATAAATAAATAAATAAATAAATGAATACATTAAAAAATGAATTAATAAATTTATAGGTTTATGTAAAAAAATGAACGAATGGATGAATGAATGAATGAATAAATATATAAAAAATAAATAGATAATGATTGAGTAATAATAATAGTAATAGTAATAATAAATAGATACACAAATGAATATTGATACATAAATGAATGAATTATTCTAGCAATCAATTAATCAATCAATCAATATATGTTTTAAGCTTACACTTAAACACCTGAACTAATCCGATCTTTCTATCTTTTTGAGGGCAAGGAGAGCATTCCACAGCAGAGGCTCGGCACGAGTTAGGGTTTTCTCCCCGAGTACTATACACAACCTCAGTGAAAGAAGAGGTCATCCAGAGATCTTGAAAACTCAAAGATCCAGACAGAATCTAATTTGATAATCAAAGCTGATTGATACATTTTGTAAAAACCCAATTCAACAACAAGAGCACAATCATTCTTCAAAGTAGTATCACCCTGCATTTTTTCTCATTTTTCCGAATCATTTAAAGTGTATATCCTTTTGTTTTGCTTTGTATAGATAAATGTTTATTTCCTGATCCACATTATCGTCGTCATCGTTCGAGGATGGAGGTCACCGACCACTGGCGATGTTCAGCAGTACAGGTACGTCGCTGTATCAAGCTTCATAATTGTCATTTTAACATGTTCTATAATATCTAAATAAATATACTTCATACTTCAAAATACAAACTTCGTGTCTATAGTAAATGTTTATTCTTATTGGCTTTAATTTTACAGGCATGACATAAATTGCGGACAGGATCATTAACAGGGAAGGGGGAGGGAAGCAATGCTACTTGAATAGAATAGAAAAGAATATATATATATATATATATATATATATATATATATATATATATATATATATATATATAAAGTATTATATTAATAAGAGATATTCATAATTGTGAAATAATTGTTCATGGCGAGCGACCTCCATCCCCAACAGAAAAGCGTTGCGAGCCCTTGTCGTGTTGACACCATTACTTGGGGCAGCCTATCTTCTGTTCTTGATCGAACCGACTCCAGACGAGCCGACGGTAGCCACCCATATCTACCGGTATATGCTGGCTTTTCTGCAGTCGACACAGGGCTTCTTCGTCGCTCTCTTCTACGTGTTCCTTAACCCAGAGGTAAGTGGATAGGGTAGCATATATTGGGGAACCGGGGACGGAGGGGGGAGGGGCACGAAGCCACAGAGAAAAGAAATAAAAAAGAGAGAAAATAGAGGGGAGGAGAAACCAGGACGGATAATTTAAAAAAAAAAAATCACACTCTCTGCTAAGCATGCTAACTGCATTGTCTTATATTCTCGCGTTTCGTCCTTTCAGATGCCAGCTCAAAATCTAAAAAAAAAAAAAAAAAAAAAGAAAGAAAGAAAGAAAGAAAGAAAAAAAAAGCCTGACATAGAAACAATTTATAGTCTTAGATTTGGCTCCGTTTTTTTTTTTTTTTTTTTTTTTTTTTTTTTTTATCAAATAGGACCGGTCATTTATACGAAAATAATCTCTGCCGATCTCTAATCTGCCGCTCATGGTTATTCCTTCTTATATTTCCATGAATATTAATAAAATAGATGAATAAGATTTGAGGAACCTGTGATAGAGAATGTGTATCTAAATTTGATAATGATTAAGTGCTAGCAGTGACACTTTACTGCTCGCCTCCTCATTTTGTATTATATCTTGAATGAGAAGAAAGGAAAGAAAATTAATTTAAAAAATAATACATTTTTATTTTACTAGGAAAGTGTATGAAAACATAACTAATTTACTTTTATCTCCAGGTTCATAAACTTCTGAAGCAGCGCTTTGTGACTCTGAGGGAGGACAATACCCTTTTCACCAACGCGTCCTCACGAAAAGAATCCAAACCTTCTCTTCCCAACATCTTCCATTTCGCGAAGACCCCCAAAGATGTTGAAGACAGTAACGTAAAGATGCCTATAGAGGGCGACAACAATAATCACCCAAACGGCGAAGTTCCCAAATCCTCCTCCCTGGGCAGCTATGAACGAGGGGAAGAACCAGGGGAGGTGACGCCTTTGAGGAAGGACGCACTGGGCAACTACGACGTCAACGCCAACAATTTCCATCGTGATCAGCGATGTCCAGACGCCGACATCGAATCTGCTCCATTTGTGAGACAAGCTGGGGATAATGAAGAAAAAGGGTTGGGTTTGGAGGATGGAGAGGGTGAAAAGAGCCAATTTTCCGTTAAAACCTGAGTCCCCTTGTCCTTTCGGCCCCTCTAGCGCAAAGCATCATTTTGACTGCGTTATTGCCTGCGCCAATAAAGTCTGTGGAGGCATCATTGACCTGTTCGTCAGTATGCAGGCGCAATGTACTGTTGAGTTAACATTCATGCCGCCATCAGTATCACACGTTAAAGACGGCACGCGTAACAGGCGCGCTCCTACCAGTAGGCGATTGCCGCATTATGTGCGAGGGGCTCAGGGGCCTAACGAAATGATAATCTGTTATAAGGGGCTAATGGTCCTGTTAAACTTTGATGTTCCATCATTCATTGTGTACACGTTCATAAAAAAAAAGGTCCAACAAGCTTTGTTTCAAACAAACGCGCGTTCTGAAATTTAATTTTATTTTCTTGTTTTGTGGATGAACGTATCGTCTAGTCGTGTGTGTTTTCTCTTCTTTCTTTCCAAAGCATTTTGTATTACTTTTTAGGTGTAGTGTCGATTTTCCAGAAAAAAACAACAACAAACAAACAAAACAAAACAGGAAAATGTCCAACCTCTACCACCGCCAAAAGTAGATCTCGTCTTGGGACTTTATCTTTATTTTTTCGTGTTTCAGTCTATTTTATTTCATTTCATTTCATAGCCCACCTTTTCTCAATGCAACCAAATTTGCATTGCTGAAATATTTCCATCACTATTTATTACTTCATTATTAAACTTACGATGTAATTATTCAATGGTAATGATAGAAATATTGTATCAACTGCTATACAAATGTTTCTTCTAATTATTATTACTATTAACCAATTGGCTACTGGAACCGGGTGGCCCTGTATTAAGTCTATGGGAAATTTAGAATTCAGTAGTCAACGGGTTAATTATGTAAAAAAAAAAAAAAAATGTAAGTTTTATTGTACAGTCATGCTGCGCGCTGTTGTAGATATAATGTACAGATGGGTGAACAACGTGTATTGTTCATTTATAGTGGTTTCATTCATGGTTTTCAGATTATTGATTTGTGTCTGTTTATATGAATTACAATTTGAAATCAGACTGATGTATCAATTTTATTCAAGAGGATGACAAGAGGATGTACATTGTTGTTTTAAATATCATGGTTTGCAAACCGTAATTATTCTTTAATGAAAAATGAGCAAATCTTGTCATGAACTGTAAATTAAATGTATATGGTACATATCGCATGCACTGACATGAAAGGGGGGGGGGGGGTGATGGGGCTGATTTTTGAAGCTTACAAGAAATATGAAGTTACCTGGGCAGTATTCAAGTCTCTATTAGCGATCAAGTTGTTCTACTTTGAGATTTCTTGGCCCTCTGATGCCATTTTGAAAGAGTTATATAATCATAATAATAAATGCGACTTGTTTAGCACCAGATCCACTCTCTGGAGTGCGCAAGGCGCTTTTTAAGAAATTAGAAATTGAACGGAAATGTTTTAAGATGCTTTTTAAAAGTTTTAAAGGTTAAATTTTTGATGTTGTTCAGGAAGGCTATTCAGTAACCAAGAACACAAGTGGGCAAATGATCCTTCCCCCAGGTTTTTGCAACTTTAGGGATCACAAGAGAACTGGAAGTGGATGAGCGTAGGGGCCTTGCAGGGGTGTAATTTTGAATTAATGAGATAAGGTATTGGGGAGCAGAACTGTGAGCGCAGTGAAAAGTGAGCAACAACATTGTGAAAATAATTCGATCTTTTACAGGGAGCCAGTGGAAATATCTCCTCCTCCTATCAGTATAGACCAATCCTACAACGCAGGAGGGCAGCGGACTGTTCGACACAGTTCGACATACTGCGGTGGGCGCTCCAACTTTTATTGTACACAAGTCAATAGCGCGTTATGTACATTCGTTGGATTTTTTGTCTATTTTGACCAATATATGCAGATTTATTTTAATATTTGCAATGAGAAATTATCAGGGAAGTTCAGCTTGTACGGTGCTCAAATGCCAAAGTAATAATAATTGGAGAAAGTTTAAAAATTGGAAGCTAACTGAGTGCGAAATTCACTCGTTTTTGACTCATGAAGCTTGTTTGTGTGAGAAGCCGTACTCCCTACACAGGTTTCCATAAGCAGTGGGAAGGAATTCGTCGCCAGTGGGTAAAAACATCAAGAGAAAGGACTTTGAAGTCAAGAAACATTATCAATATTTACTTTGGCGTAAAATTTAATGAGTGAAAACATGACTTTGTAAACAGGGTAAGATTGAGGGCTGCCGTTTACTACGGCTTCTATGTTGCAATCGAACTTTTACTGACAAAACTAAGTTGAAAAACCATCGAAAGTACAAAAATACATCATACCTTCATTTGTCAGATATGGCCATTGTCTTACCTCATCTACCCATGTATCCATGCTTTATTTTATTGATCTAGAATAAAGTAAATGGAACAATATCAGGGCATATCTCATATCTTACATTCATTTTGCAAACAGAGCCAATCGCAGTCAGCGCGCTTGCCCACCGCAGCAATGGCGTCGCCGATAGAGGGCCAAATACATAAACCAGAGGTGAAATTGGTCTATACTGGAAATATCTCCTCAAACAGAGTATGGATAGTGGTGTTCGGCCCGATCATGTGTGTGTGTAGTCCCATACACCCATTTATGTGTGCAGTGCATGTGCTATTCAACAATATTATGTAGATGTATTGTATTGCTTTCAAACTTCATATCTTGAGGCGGCATCGTTCGTTGGTTTCTCGTGTAAATCTCTGAGGGTTTGATTCAAATTCATTTGCATTACTGCTTCTATATTATCTCCAAAATATATACCCTCTTAGTTGGATTAAACATATTTATTTTACTAATTAATGATTGGCGAAAGGGTGGGAGGTGGGGGGGGGGGGGAATGCATACTTCTCCAAGAATAACCTCAGTTTAATTGATTCTTAGAAATATGTGAACTATTTTTTGACCCGTTTGTGAAGTTGTTTAAAGCGTACACGATTGTTATCGTATCACTAAATATTGGCGAAACTCTAGCCATGTTTCTCGGTTTTATTATGCATGGTAATGTGTCTTGTGGTGTAATATTGCATTAAAGGTGTAGTGGTTGACCGTTGTTTTACAAAACCTTTATCAGTTTTACTCGTTTGTGTATGAATTTGCTTGGTTTATATACTTTGTTTAGCTTTCCAGCCCATGTCATACAAGCGAGAGAGAGAGAGAGAGAGAGAGAGAGAGAGAGAGAGAGAGAAAGAGGCAAGGAAGAAGAAGAGGGGAGAGATCGGCTCTAGAGGGAAAGAGAGAGAGAGAGGGGGGGGGGGGGGGGTAGAGAGAGAGGGAGGGAGAGAGGGAGAGAGGGAGAGAGAGAAAGCCAGAGAGTTTGTGCGGGGGGGGGGGGGGGGGAGGTACTGAAACATAATACTAGAATCGAGAACTAAAAAGTAAAATAATATTGTATGTCCGTGTATTATGGCTCCAATTCAAGGACTAAACAAGTAAAATTTCACGACTGCACAAAGAATTCTTATTTACAACTGAAATTTGCTAAAACAACATTTTTTTGTTCTCTCTCTCTCTCTCTCTCTCTCTCTCTCTTTTCAAATTCTACTCACCGTGTTTATAGCCATGGTTGCAGCCTTACGGGATCTAAAATATATCTAAAATGGGATCTTTCATGCTGCCGGTTCATACTTTTTGCATATTGTTCACAAACCTATCGAAAATTGAACTGTATTATTCTTATAACGGAAAGTTTATCATTTATCAATTTACAAGGTCTGAATAATTATGAAGAGGATATTGATATCACGTGTGTGCAAAGAAAGTAGTATACAATGCGACCTCGTTCATACGGCCCTCCTCTATTACGCGGATCTCCCTATCAACCGCTCGCGATTTGGCAATGTACGTAATGTTTGTAAACTGTTCTTCATTCAGTAATCCATTTGAAAATATCATGCAAAACTCACTCGAAATTCACGAAAAACTATGTACGAAAACAAGTTATCATCGCACCGTATGAACTGTACATAATAACACGCCCATCAAATGCATAGACCTTATCGGGATTTGGACGGGTCCCGAATGCGGCCGGATATAGGGAGACCGAACTGTACGACAATGAATTTGTAGAATATACTCAATTAAATTCAGCGACGCCTTGCAAAGTAGTTTAACCTTTTATAATGTCAAATACCCGCTTTCTTGTTTGGAGAGAATATCATGTTCGGTGCCAAGTTCTTCATAACGAGGTCAAGTGCATTGGTTAAAGTCACACCTTTAGAAATTCTTGCTTTACCCTGTATACGATATCATTAAATCGTTGAAGTGGCTATAGCACATGAAGTCGATCTCGTGGGCTTTCTGTGAACTCTCCAGAGGGTTCCCATCACCAACACATTAGAGGGGGCTGTCCATTTACCGCAATTAAGTGTCCATGCATAGGGGCGGAAACCTGTCTTGAATCGTCAGGGGGCTTCAAGGATTATCAAGGTAAGTAGAAATGTTTTTAACCCGTTGACCACTGAATTTTCCCATTCCCATTGGCCTAATACAGGGGGTGCCCTGTTCCAGTAGCCGGTAGGTTAATAGGTCACATTTCAATGTTTTACTGAAGCAAAACAAGCTATACCCTTGTCTCATGCTTGTGCACAATAAGCAAGAAAGTTTTGTTTCATAAACTAAGGACTCTTAGGACTCTGTGAATAAACACAGATCTGCCAGGTTAATATAAGTACTTTGTGCGTAGCAACCATATTCTTGATGATCAACAGATTCTAAATCAGGTGTTGCTATAAAAACATAATTTTTGAGAAGTATTCTTCTCAGGATGACCACTCTTCCTTATTGATCCATTTCTTCCCCGGTTCAGCGATCTCATCGCAAATAAAGAAACAAGTCCACACAGACCGCCGACGTCTATTGTTCTCCGCCATGTACCCTCAAAAAATGCTCCTCACTCCTCCTCTCTCTTTGTTTAAGATTCCCTTCTCCTATCGTTCTCAAGGGATTAATCTATTGTTTTCCGCGACATACCCTCAAAATTTGCTCCTCAAACGGACTCTCAGCGACCCTAATGTGTTCGTAAATTGCCAGAAAAGAAGAAGAAGAAGAAGAAGAAGAAGAAGAAGAAGAAGAAGAAGAAGAAGAAGAAGAAAAGAAAGAAGAAGAAGAAGAAGAAGAAGAAGAAGAAGAAGAAGAAGAAGAAGAAGAAGAAGAAGAAGAAGAAGAGAAGAAGAAGAAGAAGAAGAAGAATAAAAAGAAGAAGAAAAGAAGAAGAAGAAAAGAAGAAGAAGAAGGGGTCTTGCTCTCCTTTATTCTTCGGCATTAACATGATTAATGACAGTAAATGAGTTGACATCCGTCCATTTCATTTAGGGATTTTCCCCGACATGCCTGAGGTGTTATATAATACTGACTGACTCAATTCTCCCTGAATCTGTCAGGGGTGAAGACATGTGTACTCTCAGTTTCAACTCAGAGTCAGTAGAGTTGCGTGGAAATGCCAAATGTGAGTCCCTGACTCCTGGTTGTTGTTGTTGTTGTGTTTTTTTTATGAATAAACGAACATCCTTTACAGAAATAAAAGATCATGAAATAAGAAGTCAGAAGAAGTTGAAATGTAAAACTCTATTCATCACTAGATTAATTTAAATTTATGTGGCCAGGGATTATTTTTTTTTACTTCTCTTTTATTTGTATCCCTCCTATCGTGCTTATTGAAGGTCGAGTTTGGGGGATTATTTCACAGTACCTTAGAGTTTCATTATCTTGCCATTAATCATAAATTGAAATTAAAGAAATCTGATGGAACGTGTTGAGAGCACTACCAAAGATACTGGGAATTTTAAAAAAAGTATATATATATATATATATATATATATATATATATATATATATATATATATATATAAATGTATAAGAGTTTCATTCCAAAAGGAGCTAAATCCACTCTAGCTACTTCTGAGTAAATCACGCTTTTCTACTTCTCCACTTTCCCTTTACCCATGTATCTTCATGTTGTTATAGGTTTTAGAGGGGTCAGACTGGACCAGTAATATAAGATTAGAAAAAATCTACCTGGTATTTTTTCATTTTAATGGATTCTTAAAATTAAAATTGTCATGGATTTAGCTCCTTTTGGAATGAAACCTTAGTCGAATGTCAATTTCTGCACATTTAAACACGTTTAACAATTGAAATTCAACATGAAACACAATAATATTGCTGGCAGAGAACATTTTACATCTTTTCTGATGTTTATTTGTTGAGAATTTAATTTTTTATTTTTTATTGAATTTCCCATCTTTCCTCAAGACAGGATTTTTTTTTTGATGTTTCATTCCAAAAGGAGCTAAATCAAAAATTGTTCATAAAGATAGTTAAACTCGCTTACTCATGCCAAAATTTTGCACTGATGATGCAGACTTGTAGCCGAAATATGTGCTTAAAATCTGAATGCATAGCTTTAGGTATTGTGGTTAAATGAACAAATCCTAAATGACCATAGTGGATTTAGCTCCTTTTGGAATGAAACCATTTTGGATTTAGCTCCTTTTGGAATGAAAACTAAATATTTTTCAACCTTAAAAAAATATTTTTAAAAAATACAATATTATGCATTTGATTCCCATATCTGAGATGCACATATAACTTTAAAAATCAATTTTGGTCAAAAATGGATTTAACTCATTTTGGAATCAAGCTCTTCATATATTAAAGGCTGATTCCCCTGGTCATTTGAAAAAAAAAAGAAGAAGAAAAGCTAATACAGTTTAAATACATATGTATTCTGAAACCCCATTTAGTTAAGATCAACGACAACTTGCAATACAATGTTTTATTGCTCCCTCCAAACCTGCCATGTCTCCGCCATCATTATCTTTTTTAGTTGACGTGTAGCGCCATCACATGTCATCAACTGGGTAGATTATGGCTGGCAAAAGGGGACGCTACGCATTTTTTTTTTTTTTTTTTTTTAACCATTCCTTTTTTCATTGGTTCACTCATTGAGGACTTTATCCTTGCTAATGCATGGTAATTGTTTTGGGATATGCTATATTTCCGATCAGTTTCCATCAAACTATCCGGGATCAACATAATACGTGTTCATCAAAACGAATAGATTACTGCATTACACATTTGAATTCAGATGTCATAAGACGTTTTTAATAACAGTACATACATTCACGAAAATATAGGAGCTAAGTGAAAATACACACACAAAAAAGGCTTATATAACATGTTGAAATGTAATAACGACATACCAAAATTTTAATATTTGTTCCATTAAAGAAAAAACTATCAGAATCATAAATCGTGAAAAATAAACCAGAGAATATAATAAGTGGCAATTATTCAGTCATATGTCAATATTTAGAAGAAAAAAAATCAAACCGCTCAGGTGTAGATCATGTATATAACATTTGATTGTATTTGAAACGAAATGAAATAATGGACAAAATTTGAAAAATATCATACAGCTTTACAACTTATTAGTATTACTAATATTTTTAAGCCCTATTCGTGCAATTTGCTTGAAATCTGCATCATGAACCATAATGTACTTGCGAGCAAGGCTGCGTGTGACGTCATATATTCTCGCCGGTAGTATAAAACAATACCACGAGATGTTTCCTAGTAGGCTGTTTGTGAAAAGGTTTAGAAGATCAGAGACATCTCCGTTTAGTTGGCTACAAAGTTATGGCTGTCTTTTCTTAATATCGTTGGTTTCGAGTAGCAGGCCCCAGTACTCATTACTGCAAACATTACTCATTACTACAAATTTACTTTAGAATTGCTTCCTTTCACATCCTTGTTACTCGAGGTTTAGCACGAGGTCTGAATTACAGACGTTACTCTTCTGTCTACTTTTATCTATTGATCATTGTTTTCTTATTCTTTATATTTTAACACCAAATTGAAGTGAGGAACGCTGCAGTCAAAAGCCAGCATATTCAGCGATATGCTCTCGCACGCACGTAACATTATTATCGATACCTTTTGTGGTTATTTGCTTCGCTGCTCCACGTACAATTATTGACAATAGTCACTGACATACCCTGTTATTTGGCGATCAGCGTTTTGTTTTGTTTTTTCTTCTCCCTTTTTATAAAGTTGTCATCCTTCGCATCTCCTGTCACAAATTGTCAGCAAATCATTGCCGACCATTGTTGGAACATCGATTGAACTCAATAGTCGCACTGTACATTGCATCATGATTATATGATCTTAAGCGCACGCTGTAATACGCTATAGGTAATTGAGTAATTGTTCAGTCCGTCTCTAGAATATCCAGCTCATTTCTGTGCCAATAGATTTCGGAGCGTGAATTACTTTTTCTGCCATCGATTACTGCTAACATCTAAAGGTTTTTTTGGGGGTACAACTTAAGGAGCTTTCTAGCCCATCTTCAGGTCCTTCGTTTGATGGCATTGCCTGTATTAAGAAGCTCTCCCGTTTCTTCTTCTACTTTTTTTAAATTCCAAGTTAATAACCTCCGCACGCTCAATGAAACAAATTGCACGACTTGGAAGCTTTAAAAGATTGAGCTCATCGCCGACCTCTGCCAAATACTGAGAAGATTGTACTTGTATAAAGGAGCTCTTCGTTTAGTAAACCTGAACGTCGAATTGAAGAATCTGACGCGCTCAATCAACCAAGAGTTATTTTAAGGTGATCAAATTCCTCTCTTTATTCGCGACAAGGAGTTGAAATCTGTTTCAACATCAGTCTACAAAGGAAAGGATTGACCTGTGAATAAGCATCTACTTGTTTAGAACAGTCATAGTAGAAAGTCAGTTGTCGTGGTGTTTGGAAACGGATAGTGCTGCAGAAAGTGAAGGGCATGTTTATTGCTATGCTTTAGAGGAGATCAAGCTCGTGAAAGTGAAAGTCAGGCGGCTTCGAAACTTGCTAGTGTTGTCACGATGCCATTATAAATGGAATAGTAGACATAGGTTGAGTGATGCTCTACCAGGTCTGTTCAGCGTAACTCATCAAGATTAAGAACATAAGTGAGAATTAGGACTGTCTTTGTGGTTTTGAGTCGCAATTATGAACAAGGGCTATTTATATAAGCCTGTACTCAAAACTTGTGTAGCAACTATGTCTACGGATAGCACTATCATTCTACGTATGTTCTAGAGGCGGAATATGTGATTTTCCTTCATTTTAGACCAAGTGTAGCTTTATGTGGGAATTCCTTTGTGTGGAAACAGAGACGAAAAATCAGTCTGGTGTATTATTTCATCGAGTCTGGATATCTTATCTCTTGGATCAGCATTTACTACAAAGCAGAGACATAGTTAAGGTAAGATTAGGTTTGTGTTACGTAATGCAATCATACGTAGTACCTTTATGAAAGATTTGATGTCCTGTTATGATTGTGTGTATTATGAAATTTAGTGACACGATTGAAGAGAGAGAGAGAGAGAGAGAGAGAGAGAGAGAGAGAGAAAGAGAAGGGGGATGGGGAGAGGTGAGCAAGTTAATTCGATTATCAAACGCCGAATGAAGAATGTAGTTTCTTTTCAATGTTTTTCCTAGACAAAATCCCTTAAATCGGGTGATTTAGAGCTTAAAACACATTTCAGAAGAAACCGCCTTAAAGACATTGGTTAACATTGTTATGATTTTAAAAAAATCTTGTTTTGTTACTTGAAAATGGGATAAACATAAGGGTTATAGTGCAAAAATACCATTCTGAAAGTTTCAAAGTATGATATTCACAGGAAGTATTTTTAAATGTAAAAAATGTGAACCAATGTTTGAAAAATATACGAGGGTCGGTTGCACAGAATAGACATAAGGAGTGCGCATGCGCGTATGACTCACCTTACCGTACTGTGTGTATTGGCGTATCACGAGGCGGGAGGCACATAACGGCATTTTCAAATTCAAGCAAAGTGGTCCTCTTAGTGATTGTCTCGTGAGACGAAGGATAATGAAATCGCCGTTTGCGTCTAACTTACACTTTTTCATCCCAAATTACGGTTGGTTTCAGGGTTTTTGAGTACAAATACAAGAACTCATATACATGTTTCATCTTAGTTTGAGAATTTTTTAAATCAGCTACTCACAAAGTTAGCCAATGCCTTTAAGCCAGCAGGACAGGAAAACCAAATATAAGGTCGTTAGAAACGAATCCATCAGTCGACTGATCTAAATTGGTTTATCGAAAATGTTCTGTTGCGAGAGAAAAGGTACATTACCCGATTACAGGGTTACTTTTCTGATACTGTGCTTCAGTCCATCCAACTAAGAAGTTACTATGATGGTAACTCCGTGATCCAACTTATTTCAGAAATATGACAGGTATGATGTATAGCCACAGGTGGGCGATCGCATCATGAAGGTGGTTTTCTGGTATGAAAGGTAAAATATAATTATTTATTTTGATTTTGCTGATTCGTTAACATTTTTAACATGTTTACCATGTTTAGAGTCACGTATGGAAGAATATTAGCATTGCCCGACGAAAATTATCGATTTTGAACTACTTGTATCATTTCATATAGGCTATGACTAGAAATGGTTAACTTCCGATTCCAAAATTTGCTTGTGCAAGCCATTGTGCCCAAATCTGTATGTTGTGCATTCCACTGCCCATAACTTACAGGTCGGCACTCACCAGGTGACAAGATTTAATTACTAAGAATCTGTGGTACCTCTCTCCTGAATGAATTGCTCAATGTTACATAATATGGAACTAGATCATTAGAAATCTAGGGTCCAAGATCTGACTTATAATCTTAATATCTCAGTCATACAGACGAAAGTAGCACAACCCTCCTTTGAACAGAATAGCCCCCCCCCCCCCCCATTTGTTACTCCAAATAAGCCAGTTCGGCGTTGGCTCATGTCACAAATGACCCCACAATATCCATAGATATTTTAAACATGGAGAGGTCCTTTTTATACACTTGAATAATCACTCCCAAAGTGACTGAGGTGCCTCATGAATAGCTTTTATTTTCCCTTTTGAAAAAGAATGCTTCCACCTGGGTATCATGGAATGCACCATGGGTGCACAATAATTAGCACATATCAAGAATTCATGTCAGTGGGTTTTTAGATTTTTGGTACAAATGACCTTAATCTGCTCATGCTCAGATTGTATCTACGAACTGGCTTATTAATGGTCAACATCTGTGGATGAGCGGGAGGCTTGGAGCTGATTTAACCTCAGATTTTTAGGACGTCCATAATATTTCACAGAAGTGGTCTCCATGGTACAGCGGGTCATGGTGATCATTGGCATAGCCTACGAGGGGGTGAGGGGGGGGGGAGGCACATTGCACGTTTTCTTCCGTTCACACATGGCAAAAAAATAAAATGAGAAAAGTAAATGAAAATAGATAGATAGATACAGAGAGAGAGAGAGAGGGGGGGGGATGGAGGATGGGAACATGAAAAACAACTAAAAATAATAAATAAATAAAAATGCCACGACCCGATCCCACCCAAGGCAACAGCCGCATTCATACGCATTTCATCGTCTGAGTAAGCATGGTAAGACTCCCCTTGATGCCACCCCCCACCCAAGTCAACAGCCGCATTCATACGCATTTAATCGTCTGGCAAAAAAATAAAATGAGAAAAGTAAATGAAAATAGATAGATAGATACAGAGAGAGAGAGAGAGGGGGGGGGGGGGAGATGGAGGATGGGAACATGAAAAACAACTAAAAATAATAAATAAATAAAAATGCCACGACCCCCCCCCCCCCCCACCCAAGGCAACAGCCGCATTCATACGCATTTCATCGTCTGACTAAGCATGGTAAGACTCCCCTTGATGCCACCCCCCCCCCCCCCCCCATGACTGCATCTTTGGTGCGGCATTGATAGTGAAAGGGCTCTTTACTTAGCTTTCGCCGCCCACAATTCGTTGAATAGCATCTGGCTCAAGACGATTTTGTCCTTACATATTCTTGAAGCTGTAAATCATACAAAAGCATTTCACTTTTTTTTTTTAAATTTGTGTACCCCTTGCTCCCTTTGTGCTGTGTAACAAACATCTTTTATGGTGTGCCCTTCATTCGATATAATTTATTTGTCAGGATCTGCTTTTTTGGCATTCATGTTCATGATCAGGACGAGGATTTATCATGTAAGCCTTAATGTCACTTTGACATAAACGTGGCGTAATATCGAGAACTGTTTTGGTTGTCACATACTCGGCCATAGCAGCTGCCAAGGCATTTATTCTTGTGTAGTAAATGTTTATGTTTATGACCCGTGATAAACTGACATTTCAATTTCCCGTGTGAGCTAAAAACGGAACTCGGTACTAAAAACATTGTATATGTAAGTGTTTTCCGACATATTTCTAGATTTCCATAAGCTTGATAATAGTTGCGTGAAGCTAAATCGCTCTACAGATTATTTCTTTTAATTTTTCTCTTCACGATAGGCATCAATCATGTCAACTGGTCACACCTCATGCATGCCGTTTAAGTCATAGTACGGTATCAAAACGGAAGTTTCAAGAGTTTATTCCCCCGTATAATATAAATACAGTTACTTCCACAACGGGGCCCATTACTGGCCTAAACAATGGCCTGTTGGAACACATTGTCATTAACACTCTCTATGCGTGCTCATAAAACGAAAGGACAGACTGTGGTCAAAACTTGTGTTTATTTGTTATTCATTTTACAGACGCCTTTTTATAGAGAGACAACACTAATTGTTTACGATTCTTTGTTTTGTTATGAAATATTTGCACCCTGAGTGACTAGCAGAGGTTGATGGGAGGTTAGCCTACACAATTTGAATAAATAACTAGTCACGAAGAAAGAATCATTATAAGATTTTAGATAAAAGTCCACGAATGAGGATTTAATTCGACTTGAATTGATAAGCTTGTTTTTAAAGAAATCAAGGTCACAGCTAACACGCCGAAGCATCATGAATTTACAGATAAGAAACATATACGTGCAGCCGTAAATTGCAAAATAAAACAACAGCAAGAGTTTCATAGTGGATGCTGTAATGAGCTACGTGCAGTGTTTGAGAAAATTACTGACGTAAAAGAATAATCTAAATAAAACTCTATGAGATAACATTTCTTTCAAACACTTCCTTAAACAATATTAATTTTGCAATAAACCTTTCCAATGCAATAACAGAAAAATATTAGGTTTTTTTTTCATTTATAGGTATATAATTGTGGTATTCTATGATTTAAATGATTTATTAGGGTATCTTACATAAAGTTACGGGCAGAATATTGGAGAATAATTTTCAGAATAATGTTACAAATCAGGTTTTGAATATACTTTATATATATAATTTACACCATGATTTATAGTTTGTGTTGGTTTGATTTGTTGCTATTTTGTTATTGATATGAACAGTAAAAATGTAGACATTCGTTTAGTTACTTACTGGCTTTTCAAATACTGACTGTAAAATGTATAAGCCCACAATTAACAGACTGCATGCTTCTCTCACGCCAGACAAGAAAAAGCATTGGGTCACTTGTTTCTGCAATAAAAGGCCAGTCCCAAACAACATCATAATCCACAAACCTCCTAAATTTTCAAATTCTCCCAATAATCAGGTTATCTATGGTGCTTTCACGTTAAGATTCGGCCCGGACCTGGGGAGTGTTTCATAAAGCTGTCCGTAAGTTACGAACAACTTTACGCTCGACTGGTGATACCTTGTTATGCTACATTTAAATGAATGAGAATCTGATTAGCACCCAAGAACATGTTCCAGTCGTTCTTAAAGTCGTTCGTAACTTACGAACAGCTTTATGAAACACCCCCCTGGTCCGGACCAAATCTTAATGTGAAAGCATTTGGTCCGAACCAAGAAGTTAGTCCGGCCCAAAATTTGGTCCGGACCAAGAGGTGTTTCAAGTCCGGACCAGGTCCGGCCTAACTTTGGTGTGAAAGCACGGAGAATTTAGTCCGGATCAAATGGAATGACCCGCGCACCTTTACGCACGTGATAGTGAGCGAGCGATGGTTTCGCACGAAGCCAGTTCCAAATTTCACGCGCTTCATGAGGGGGCAAGTGGTTTCCGTGGCAACTGCGACGGATATGTTCAGTTTGGTCCGGCCCACGTCCGGCCTAAATCTTCACGGCGGTGTGAAAGGGGTATTTGAAACATCTTTGACATGTTTAATTTATATGGCTTTAGTTTACAAGCTGATCAGTTAAGCTTCATGCCCTTCGCTCTATTCCTCCTTTATCATAATTATGCATCAAATGTGTAAATCAATTTATTATAAATTGTCAAAGCTCTATATACATAATATATTGACTTTAATGCAAGATATCACATTGATAAGCATGAATAGTATGTTTGGATATATGATATAGGAAACAATAAATCATATCAAATTACAATCAATTTTTAAAAAATAAATTTGAGGTATAACCCTTTAAATTTTCTTAGGTTGTGAGGTAGACATAAAGATATCAGTCGAATGGCATATTTCATAATGCAAACTTCGATTTCTAAAGATGCTATGGAAATGAAGAGCTTGCTTCTAAAAGGCGCTAAATCCAGCTTTTATCGAAATTGAGTTATCTACGTCATGGCTTTATTCAGATGGAGCATTTTCCTATGAACAAAATTTGAAAACACAGTTATAAAAAAAGATATGGAAGAGATATTGCTTGGTAAATTTAAGTTTCCATTGACTCATATACAAACTCGTGACAAAAAAAAAATGCATTTTCTCTCAAGTTACCAAAATGGATTTAGCGCCTTTTGGTTGAAAGCTCTTCAAATACTGCATTTATATTACACTATTCTTGAGAGTTCTCTAAAGGGCTTCTGGTCTTCTCTGAATAATAACGAGCTATCTTAATTGCCACCATTCTTCTTCTGAAAATGAACAGGCAGTATTACAACTGACGTCAAGGCTTCAAATGATGGGAGAACATTTTTGAGAAGAAAAGGCTGTATATTGTTCGATAGAAGCATCCTTTATCCTGTTACTCGAGTTCCGAACAATGAGACGTGTTCTTATCATAAATGCGGAATGAATGTAATTGCTAGTCTATAAAGGACTATCGTTTATTAAATGTAAAGATGCTAACGTGGATGATAATGAGGTCTTTATCATGTTTATGCAAGCATCATGACGCTGACAGACCTGCATAGGCTTATAATCATCTCAGTCGTTATCATTTTCGATGATTGTTTTGGTATTATTTTATTGTATTTCGTTAATACTTTGTCTATATTCTTGTTCTTGTAACTGTATTTTGTAACCCTGCCTCCTGCCAGTTGGGAGGAAATTTTCCTCACCTTCTGGCAGAGGACCTGGATATATATTGTAACATCTTTGACTTTGTTTTACCGATATAAAGATGAATCATAATTATAATGCTAATAATTTGGCATGCTGTTTTTGTAACCTGAGGCGCAACTGGTGATTTGTTCGAAAAATAACATTATCATCAGCAACAACAACAACAAAGGCAATGTTTTCGTACCTGTTGACTTTGCCTGAAGCACGAGAGGCGCCATTTTCCAGACGCATGACTGACATTTTCTTGACACAGGGCTGCTTCAGAGACTGACACAGCTCTAGCTGACCATGTGATCATGTGATCTTGTGTTCGTTAAAATAGTGCAAAATGCGAATGCACATTATACACAGCAAAGTAAGTTTCTTCTGCTTTTCTCTCAGCTTGTGTGCATTAATTGTTTCCACACGCTCTATTAGAGCTCATGATAACGCAATCAAAATGACCCCTCGTCTGGCTGGGGATATTATTGCGCCTTTTACTTATTAGAGTCTTGGCCAGCATGTTGTAGGTGGCGCGATGGCTGGATCAGTTGTATAGCCAGTGGTCTCGCAATTGGGAGTACCCGCGAGATCGATACCTAGTGAATGCGCATTGGTAAGTATGGTGGCCCTGAAGTACGCTCGACAACAGGTCACGTGCGACGTGAATTTCGCATCCCAGGCCCTGAATTTCGCATCCCAGGTCCTGAATTTCGCATCCCAGGTCCTGAATTTCGCATCCCGGGTCCTGAACTTCGCGTCATGGGTCATGAATTTCGTGTCACGGGTCGAGAATATCGCGACTGTGACGCAAAGTTCGCGTCACGGGTCGCGAATTTCGCGACTGGGCGCAAAGCTGGCCGCGAAATTCACGTCGCACATGTTGTCGAGCGTACTTCAGGGCCACCATAGGTAAGGCATTGATCCTCATTACTAGGTCCTTCGGAGAGTTAATTCTCTAAGCCGTCAGCTTCTCGCTGCTTACTTAAAAGCATGGCAATCACGTAAAATTGAAACACCGAAAGAACCCACCAACCAACTACCTTGAACAATACTCTCTTTAAAAAAAAAATAGTGAACGCATTCAATCTGTTGGGGGTGAATTTCAGAAGATAGTGAATTTCGAGTGAATTAAGAGTAAGAATTTTGATTCTTTGATTCACTCTTTATTCACTCTTTAAAGGCCTGGGTGACCTCAGTGATCACTCGAAATTATTGTGTGATCACTGAGGTCACCCCTCAAAGAGTGAATATCACTTATTTTTTTACTCTAAATTCACTCTAAATACACTCTCCTCTGAAATTCACCCCCAACAGAGTGAATGCGTTCTCTCTTTTTTTTTTATAAAGAGATTACTCTACCATGGTTTAACTCACTGCAATTGCCTGCAGCAGTGGAGGCTATACATGTAAGATATCTTAACCCACTCACTACTGAATTCTCAAACTCCCATAGACTACGTACAGATTCACCCGTTTCCAGTAGCCAGTGCATTAAAGGATCCGGTAACTTTGTGGACATGGTGGAGGCTTGATTCAGTAAAATTGAATTTCGATGTCTGCGTTGTATAAAGATGTTCAGAAGGTAAAAGAAACAACCAGGGATAATAGGTTTTTGAAATATAAGATGCTAATCTCAAGATATCTATCACTGAATTCCGCCATTTGCAAAACCAAGGTGGGTATGCTTTTGTATGACACTGCAGTCTATCGGCTAAAAAAAGGTCTGGTATTTCCGGTCACTTGTATATTTTCACTTTTTGTGAAGCACATGATGATGCTTTTGAATGGCCTTTTTCAGGGCTTCATATTTACACAGTTACTACAGTTATTACACACACTCTGATATCATATAGGGCCATGGAGCTCAGATTTTTAAAAGTTACTTAATATGCTCAATGGCTTTAAATTCACCTTTTTTATTTTCTCTTCTGTACGCTGCATTCTAAATTCTGACAACTACGTTGCTCATTTTATTTTCTCCTTCTGGCATGCTGGCGAGACCATGCAGCTTACAGTTTGACTACTATTGATTCGCATTATGTAGGTTTTCCGCTTCTGTCTCTCCGTAATACCTACATCAAAGAGCGGTTTAAGTCTCTGCAGATGGACCACTCAATGTCTTTTGAGAATCATCCCCAGAGGTCAGAATGAGCCAAAATCTATTTAAAATATGTTTCGAAAAACCTATAATGGAATTCTATAGCAATTTTACTGAATACACTGAACGAGAACATCAAATTCTCTTTAAGGGGGCAACCCCCCCCCCCCCACTCAGTGTTATTTAGGGTACGCATATGCTTGTTCCCAATTGCAAGTACCCCCCTATCTCCGGACAGCCAAAATTTCTGAAACCCCCCTTTCGCGGGCTTTTCGTGGGCTTTTCGCGGGCCTTTCCTGCCTTGGAGACCCCCTAAATCCGGAACACTGCTCAATTCATCCCCTCTCAGGTGAGCTCTCATTTCAACCCCCTTTCTCAGGAAAGTTAAGACCCCGGTTAAGACGACTTGGCGCCGTTGCAAATGATCGGAAATAACATGAGGAATAACCATAGTAGAAACATACGAATTTATTAATAATAATAATAATAATCTGCATTTCATACCCTAACGTCGAGGACCGAATTTATCATTTGATCGAAGCTGAAAAAGACCCCCCCCCCTTTTTTTTTTTTAAAGGAAATCTCCGGCATGTCCGGGTGAAGAGTCAAATACACCCCTTTTTTACAATTCTCGGGCTGGACTTTGTCGGCCGAAAAGGTACCCCTTACAGGAGATTTTGGGAACAACACGCATGCGGTCCCTCCGACCCTTGAGTGGGGGGGGGGGGGGGTAACTTGATTTCTACCTAAGTGTGAACACGAAAATGTGACTATAAAACTCGAATTTCCCTGCTTTACCATGGGGAAACGTTAATAAATAAGGGACGTTGAAGGAGTGGCAATGTCCGTAAAAAGGCGCCCATTTGATAAATATTATGTAAATCACACAATTTCTGCTCCCCCTTTTAAAACTGATTTTCTGCCATGTCATTTGACATGGGGCATGTCAGACCGTTTGAAGAGAATGGGCCTTTTTGGCCATGTTGGCTGAAGAAAATCGAGGACACTTCTTGTAACGAATGTCATTTGTGTGAAATAAAATCTTTAAGGCATGCAGGCTCGTCGTAAAAAAGAGGGATACGTGATTAAAATGTCAATGTATTCATTATTAAAGAAAGAGTGATAATCTTGACTGGATGTGTCTCCCCCCCCCCCCCCCCCCACATATAAGAACATTTGTAGAGCTATCTCCAGTCATGCACACACAATATATTTCCATGAATAATCACGCACCCACCACTTCTTTTCAAAAATTGAAAAAGCTTCTCAGGGATATCTTTGGCTGATCTTAGGTTTTCGTAATAGAAACTGCATTTCAAGCGGAAAAAGCTTAATGTAATTCTAACAATGTGAACCATGCAGTTGACAGGGTTAATGGATTGCAAAGACCAACAAGTTAACGAAATCGTGCTGGAAATTACATGGACTGTAAAGGACAAGCACATATAGTTTCGCACCGTAGCCTGGACTGCTGGAAGGCCCGTGTAGTATGACCAATTGTGATGCTCATGCCGTGCTCATGATACACTGTAAATATATCATTGACCAACTGTAACAAGGGATTTATGTGTCTGGCCCTCTTCGGATGGTTTCTTTTTATCCAGCTGCCGCTCCTTATAATATTGTCCAGTTAAGGTCAAAATACAAATGCTTATAAAAAATGGCAATATATTATCAAAGCTGGGTCGAACACATGATTAACCTTTTGGCAAATTTTCCCCCATTATGTTTTACAATGTTATATTACATGTATTACCTTCAATGGCACCCAACTATGCTTGAAGGGGGTCATGCCCCCCCCCCCCCCCCGGTACCGGCTAAATCTGCCATTTCTGTTGCTAATGATTTTTCAAGAGTCATGCGCACATTATTGATACACTTTGTGACTTTGAACATGGATGATCTCCTTTTGAAATATCTGCCAATGCAGGTCAACTGCTTCATCTAACTTGACCGTGTCAGTTGTCCGTTTCCAAGGACGGCTTAGTTTCCGATTGGAAAATGACCACGATGACCATCTTCCATGTCCTCTCCTGAAAGTGGAATGTTGCTTTGGGGAAAAGGGTTAACCGCAGAACTGGGACAGAAGTTACAGTTAAACTGTGTCAACCTATGGCAGTCTCCATTATGGAAATAATAGGAGCAGTATAGGCTCGGCCAAGTTACTCATAACTCCTTGGCCCGGCTGCGATTTGTTTTTCCGCATGAGAGTTCCGGACCCCATCACCATAATGGGCGTCTGAGAAGTAAGATTAGCAATAAATTCCAGGTATAAATCTCATAGAGAACGCTTGCTCAGCATCGGCCTCTCGTGGCTCAGTCAACAGAGTGGGCGTGCCAGAAACGAGAGGTCTCAGGTTAAATTCCCACTCTAAGCTTTGCTTTATTTTTACTGTAATAATTGATACAAATGGCGTTTATTCCGTGCGTGTGTAAAATCGCACGTGGCTAGCATGCTCCCCAGGGAGAGGAGATGGTGCACTTTATGTGTGGAACAGCGATTGAATACTATGACCGAGGTAATAAATATTACACGTAAAGCGCTTAGAAAGACAACTGACTATTATTCTTTCATGAAGGGTAAAAGACTACTAATCACTGACACAGTCCAAAAACGCCAGTGAATGTGGATACAATTCGTTATACCGAAGGTTTGTCATTCCGAAGGTTTGTCATTCCGAAGGTTTGTCTATTCCGAAGGTTCGTTAGTCCGAAGATTCGTTAGTCCGAAAATGAAATAAGGTTCGTCAGTTATTTTCGGACTAAAGAACCTTATTACATTTTCGGACTATCATGACTATCGAACCTTCGGAATAACGACCTTATCTCATTTTCGGATTAACGAACATCTAGGTATATGTAATTTGCGTGTTTCGGAAAAACGAACCTTCGGAAAAACGAACCTTCGGATTAACGAACCTTTGGATTAACGAACCTTCGGATTAACGAACCTTCGGATATCGAACCTTCGGAATAACGAACCTTATTTCATTTTCGGATTAACGAACATCTAGGTATATGCAATTTGCGTGTTTCGGAAACAGGAACCTTCGGAATATCGAACTTTCGGAATAACGAACATCCCCCGTAAAGGTTACCTCGTATGATTCAGAGTTGAAAGTTATGTTCTTCTATTAAACTTCCCGTATTTATATCACTTGTTTCCTGTATTTAAATTCTATGATCATACTTTTTTCATTTATCTTTTCGAGAATTAGATTTGATTCTGTTGAACTTTATTTGTGATCATTAAATAATTCATGGTTATCTTTAGGTATACGGTGGATAAAATCAAGGTTCCTACGTCAAAATATGAATTGTGGCAAACAGAAAAAAAAAATGTTTGCATATCTTAAATATGCAACGTTTTGTAGAGGTGTTGTGGTCCAGTGGATAAGTCTCCTGACTTTGAACCATAAGGTACGGGGTCGGATCCCCGCCGCAGCTCTTGGCAAGATATACATTTGCCACTCTCCACCCAGGTGTTAAGTGGGTACCCGGTTGGATGTGAAAGTCATTGTGATTTGTTTAGCATTGTGAGCGCCTGCAAAAGGCGCCGGCTGGAATGCTCTCTAGGGAGTGGAAAAGGTGCATACACTGTGTGCGGACAAGCCTGAACCCGATGACCGGGGTAAAGCGCTTATAGAGATATCGGCGAGATGTATATTAGGCGCTATAAAAATTCAGAATATTATATCATCATATTATCAAATAGTAAAAGCCCAACAAATATTGACGAAACAGTCTACACAACATAATGACAGAAGCATCATCCCCCCCCCCCCCCCCGTGTACGAACTATGGGCTAGCATCAATGGTTGTGATTATAATTTTACAGTATTATCAACTATGTTATGACAAGCGTGTTCGATCACTTGACATAGCACTTTCAAAGCACGTAGCACATTGCTTTCAGAACATTAGCATATAGTGTTGGAGGAGCGGCAAGGGAGGGGGGGGGGGGGGGTAAATTGCTTCTCCTGAGTATTTCCCTTCAAAAAACAAAACAAGAAAACAAACAAACAAAAAGAACAAAAAAGCGTCCAAAATTGTTAGCAGGTAGGGGACCTAAGGAAATCAAAATTGCCACCGGAAACGCATGCAACGCACATTATATAACAGAAAAAAACAGCAACAACAAAACAAATTACAGTAATGTTTCCCCGACCCCTTTTTGCTCAAATAATATGCAATACCTTTATTTGATGTTTTGTCTCAATCTGAAGCCAAGGTGTGAATTATACACTACTGTTTCAGCAAGAAGGCAGTTCAATCTGACATAGTGAGCAAAATAGAAAGTGATAAGACAATGTCGGAGATCTTGACGATGATAAACAATTGGAATGGGGAATTCCTATTCAAGCATAGGGGGTAAAATATACGATGTGCATTGAATATGACTGTGAAATACAATACATGTACCTGCATAATACTTCTTCAGACGAACATAATACCTGTTATCGTAATATTGAGTCTACAAATATGAATAATAAATAGAGCATAAAACGATTTTTTTTAAAGTAAAAATTAACAGAGGTGTTTACGGGGCAGTGCCTTAATCGCTCGCGTTAAAGATCAATGATTTATTGAACCATATAAAGCGTGATAAATGCGTGTCATTATTTTTCCTGTTGCCATGGTATATGAGATGGAAATGTATAATTAAAATGATAAATTTAGAAGAATGCATATACAATAAAAATTAAGGTGGCACATTAACATCATTAATATTCCTTCGTAACAGGCACTACCAATTTAGTAAACATTGCTGGGTGGTTTTTTATAGGAGGCGTAGCGCGAATCCAGTATGGGGGGGGGGGGGGGAGGGGATTAACCGACATGTTTTGTTCTTTCTTTTATGCAGACAGATCTAATAAGAGGGAGCAGAGCAAGTCGTGAGGGAGGGGGGAGGGTAACAAGGGCAGCTTCATGATCGTGATCATGATCAATATCATCATCATCATCATCATCATCATCATCATCATCATCATCTTCTTCTTCATCATCGTCATCATCTCCTTGTTTTCAAATTTTCCTTTATTGCCATTCGGTCGGGGGGGGGGGTAGTACCCATTCTACCCTAAGAACACATGTATCTGCCCCACCGGTAGTGATAACCGAAGACTTATTACAGGAAGGAAGCTCAGGGGAAAAAAAGGTCATAAATGACCTGTTCAATTTTGTTTATTATGATGACACAATGCCATAGCATAAGTTTTTTTTTTTTCAAAAAGTAAATTTGCCAGGTACATTTCAACCCAAAAGACAATAGAGAAAAGGCGGAATGTATGATGTAATGTTAGCAACTTATATGAATATAGGTAAAATTCAAAGAGAGTAAATAATTGGAAACCGATTCAGATTCTAAGTGAATTCACAAATGGATTTACCAAACGGTTTGAATGATACGTGAACGTGAACCATGAAAACTTGAGTTACCGCGAGCAATGAAAAGGGTTTTTACTTGGGCCAACAGAATGTAATAATACATACATAGAATATCAGTAAAATAGCAACAGACCCTTATAGAATGCGAATTGGACGCAATCACTGCATCTACCTCTATGCTACATGGATACGTGCGTATTTTCCCGAATATGATACTACTCCTTTATTTTCTTTACCTCCCTATAAGCAATGGGAACGGTGAGTTTGGGCAGAACAGCATTGTTTCACATCACGAATCGCTGGGTTTGATTTCTGTTCATTGAGACTGTTTGATGACAGATTTGAGGTTTCTACCAATACACACACCAGAGACGTATTCAAAGGAATCCTATCAAATTGATCTATTAATAGAATAGTATAGCCCTAATAATCAAAACACGTCGATCTGAAATGATGACCCCCACAATTACTCCGACCACCTGAGCGTTGGACAATTGCTGAACTGAAGTATTGAAAAAGTAAAACCTATTTTTTGTTAATAATGACATGATGGATATGTGTCTTTGAGTTTTAAACGACAACAACACATAAATCACCTATGACTTTTCATGATGCCAAATAATTTCTTCCATTATCGTTTTTTTTTTCTTTGAGGGGGGGAGGGGGTGGGGGCTACAAAAACTAACTGTACAACTTTATAACTTAAAGGTATTGCATTAGTGTAAGTGGTTAGTATTTTTGTTGAGCATAACCTCTTAAAAACATAGAAAAACCATTCAAGAATCGATGCCTGCATCAATGTTAAACGAAATCAATGGATTACTGAGGGGGATTGCCCCCACATTCTCCCTCGCATCAGTGTGCCCCGGTCGACATATCATGTCAATTTTATTTTGAGGGCTCAGTTACCAGGTTACGGTATTTATTTTGAAACAGTTGATAAATCATTCTAAATATTTTTTTGCGTAAGAAAGATGATATTGTTGATAATCTCAGGAAACAACGTGATATCATTCCGCTGGTGATGATGACATGAGAAAAATATAACTGATTTGCGAAATGGGGTGTTTTCTTCCTTTCGAAGTATCAAATCGTGAAGATCGGATAACTTGCTTTGGGAGACTGTGCAGTTTTATCCTATATTCTGTAAAGGACTGATAGACTTTCTTGACCATCCCCAAATGTTGATTCATTTATTGTCCGTTGTTATTTTCTGAGACTTTCTGCTTCAAATTTGGAAAGGACCTCATTCAGATCTATCTGGAACTGTTATTGTGGTAACTATACTTATGAAAGGGAATCGTAATAAAATGGACATTTTAGGCTTAACCCACATGACCAAACCTTCACATTAGAAAGAAAGTCAGACATTCTGTTTGAAGTTTGTCAATGATGATTTGGCTCTTACCTTCCAGACGTTTGACCAGAAACAGGATATAAAGTGCATTATTTGATGCTTTGATTACCCTCGTCTGTAAAAGAAATTATGTATCCTTTTATAAAAGACTGACAGCGATTTGTTGAAGCTAGAGACGTAAACAGGCAAAGGGAAGGAGGGATGGGGGGGGGGGCGTCAGACCGTTGAAGAGAATGGACCTTTTGGGCTGTTGAAAACCGAGGACGCTTCTTGTAACGAATAGCAGCGTTTAAATGCAATAAAGGAAATAATACTGTTATGATAATAAATAGAGGGAATTTGTGGATGGACAAATGAAGTTTGGAGCGCCTATAATAGTTATTTCTTTTTTCTTGGTCATAAAAAGGGACTTTGTATATAGTATTCAAGGTTATTCTAGTGATTGTGGCAGATCAGGGCGAAGTCATGAAAGACAGGGAGAGATAGAGATAGATAGAGAGAGAAAGAGAAAGAGAGAGGGGGGGGGGACTTCCAAAATAGGGCGATAATTTTGGAAACGTCGTGTATAAGGGAACTTTTACTACTACAAATGGACAATTTAAAGGAATTGCAGCGAAATCAAACTCAAACAAAATCAGGATTGCCTTAAAATTTAGGTATTTCCAGAGAGGCAACTTTCCTAATCGCGAGTGGCACACTGTGTTTTCTCGGGGGGAAGGGGGGGGGGGCTGTTTTCATTCACGCAAAACAGGCGGTATCATGCACTTCCCCTATAGCATTTTCCATCGCCCAAAGCAAGGTGAACACACAACCAGCATATTTTGCTGGTATAAATAGAACACTATCCTTCATGTCCTAAGTTTATGAGTGCTGCATCGTTACATCCATCAACCCATCGTAAGATTATTTGACACTGTTTTATGAGGAATCATGCTTTTGCATCGGGCATGTATTTTTTCTTGCTTTTTCCTTGTTTTTCGTTCGTTTTTTTGATGTGTTCATTTGTTTGTTTTTCATGGGGAAGGACGATTTTCTATTTTTGTTGTCGCTTTCCATTCCATTGTGACATTTACCCAATATACCCAATATCAAAATGGTTACCCTCGATTTCAGTCAAGCAGGGCGGTGCAGTGTTTCAGATACCTCAGGAAAGTGGGTTGAGCGCGGCAGCTTTCGAAAGAACATATCATTCTTGACCAAATAAGCATGTCTACCTCCCTCAAAAAAAAAAAAAAAAAAAAAAATCTGGAGGGGGCTGCAGCCCCCTCCTCCCCCCGGCACTACGTCATGCTCCTATGGAAATATGTATTGCCATTGATTTATCAAGTGATATCGATTCGCCCAAAATAAGTGCTTAATTGTGTATCAGTAACAAAATTAAGATTGGGAGGTATAATCCTATACTTATACGCCTTCGAACTATCATGATAAAAAAATCAATATAAGCAGTTCATTTAATGACTTTATTGGGACATCGTGGGTGCGTTCGACGTGCCAACAGTGTAACAGAACGAATACTCAGTTGGCATTTTATATTCACTCGACATAATAGTTGATTCATTCTTTTGCAGGGCCCTCTATTTGTACCCCATCTTCTGACTATATAGATTACCGAAATCAATACTTGTCATCCATTTAATGACTAATTGAGTTGAGAATCTATGGATAAATTGTGCATGGCGAAACGTGAAAATAGAATCGATTCCTTTCTACGAAGCGTACTGATACTACTGATACCTATTAGGCCTGTATTGTGTTGTTGCGACTATATCCATGACCATAGGCCCCACATCCCCTTGACATGTATGTATTAAAGTCAATATAAAACAATCAGTAATCAATAAGTTTGTTGAATATGTCAACATGTGTATGGCGAATGAGGGATTAATCATTTGAAATCGATTTCCTTCAGATAAGTTAATAACGGGTTCCAGTGGCGCTGTAGTGAGTCTTCTTTTTTGGTGTAGACATCTTTCTTGTCTACAGGCTGGGAAAATCAATGAAATTCGATCAATTAATCCTTTGGGTATAGTATGGGAATCGGTCGATGAAAATTGGTCTGGTGTTGCATATTTTAGTTAGAGTTGACCCAGCATTCGAGTGAACGCCGTTACGCTCCATTTATACCAACTGAAAGTCTGGATTTAAATGACAAGTCATAATTTTGCTGAACTTACCCTTCAGAGATAGTTGACCTGTGTGGAAGGAAGACAAGGAACTCACGAAACAACAACGTACTGACCCAACGCGGTAACTTTGTGGTCTTGGATTTACTATTTTTCTGTGAGTAATAATATTCTGGATTTATGTATAATGCTTAATACATTTCGGATGTCTCTTTATAAAAACAACAAAAAAAGTAACTCCCCCCTAATTCAAAATAGCATAACTTTTTAACAATAAAGTTTTGAGCAAAATAATTTGGCAGGAGTATTCCTACACTTATTGACTAACTTCAGTGTGAAAATGAGAATGATCCGTCAAGTCATGCATGAGTGAGCAAACATTAAAGGCAAAAATGTCACTTTTCAAAAGTCACAAGAGTCATTTTGGGGCTCTGTGAAACAAATCCTTGGCGAATTTGAATTCTTCCATGGTTTGACCCAGTCATGCCTATCCCTGACACTTTTCATGTTTATCACAGTTGGGTGAACTCAGTTTTTTTTTGAGAAAAAGATGTTCAGCCCTCCTAAATCTACAAAATCCATTCGGTTTATGGAAAGAATTGGCATCAACCAACATGAATCAGCACATTATGTGGAAATACCGGGTAGTCGTTTTTCCAGCATTAAACAGTAATTTTTTGAAACATTTCTTGCTTCATCGTTAAAAATGTCCTCACTCAACCATGACACAGTCTCAATAAACATCAACAGCCTTTAAACAACACCAGAAAAAGCTTGTTTCACAGATTCCCCAAAATGACTCATGTGACTTTTGAAAAGTGACATTTTTTTTTTCTTTAATGTCTGCTCACTCAAGCATGACTCGATAGATCAATCTCATTTTCACACCGAAGTTAGGCAATATGTGTAGGAACACTCCTGCCAAATTATTTTGCTCAAAACTTCTTCGTTCATAAGTTATGCTGTTTTGAATTAGGGGGGGGGGGAGTTACTTTTTTTGTTGTGTTTAGAAATATTATTACCCCGTGGTCATCGGATTCAATCTTACCCGCACACAAAGTATGCACCTTCTCCACTCCCTGGGGAACATTCCAGCAGGGTATCTTCTGCAAGCTCATAATAAACACAATGACTTTCGCATCCTACCGGGTACTCACTAATAACATGTGGAAGGTGGCAAATATAGATTCATATCTTGCCAAAGGACATTAGTGCCGCGGCGGGACTCGAACTCGGACCACGAGATCCAAAGCTAGTCTAGTGACGTATCCACTTGACCACGACTGTAAAAAAGCGGACTTTGACTAAATGCAGGGAGATCCTTCCACTTCTTTCGTAAGCCTATGTTGATTAATTTTCATTTCTCTTCAATTTATATTGAATAAGTTCATTTTCGATGGGGGGGGGGGGACATGTTATGAAATACCCATAATGTATTTGATTTTTTTTTCCTTTCATCATAGTTGAGTCACTGCATTTATCGTATGGTCATCACGGGCGAATCCTAATTTCGAGATCCCCCAAAACAAACACAATTTCGAATGCCATAACTTCATGAATTCCATGCTGTTGCTCCAACTTTTCTCCTTACTTCGTTTGTCGTGATTGGTTATTTCCTTGATTCTAACAGCTCGGCCCAGATCAACTTCCTATTAAAGAGATGAAACACCCTTTAAAGTTTATCAAATCCACATTTAGCTGAGTTAAAATACAATTTATGCACTACTTTTCTCGAAATTACAGCTTAATCGATGCAGATTATCTCGCTAATGCCAAGCAATATCCAATTTGATCATCTGGCCGGGCCCCGTTTCATAAAACCTGTTATCAGTAACAAGTTACAATAACTGTTATAAGCTACTGAAATCCTTGCATCTGATTGGTTATGAGCAAATTTGTCATACGAATGTGGTAGTTGTTACTGATTACAAGTTTTATGAAACGGGGCCCTTGGTGAAGCGAACCATGACTACGCCCTATTAACCTCCTCCATTTACCATCAAAGGTTTCCACATTCTTTTAGACTAATAGATTACATGGCCCTGGGGGAGTAGACAAATTTAGGTATCCTATTCAAAGCTAATGACCGATTCCCTGAGCCCATCTAATCTCCCTAATTTCTATAAGATTTCCTCTGTTTGTCCGAAAAGAAATAAAACTGAGCAAGGTAATGATGAAATAGGGTTAAAACGGTTTTAGCGAAATCGTTTTGCCTCAATGCAATTTTCTTGTCAAAGATACAAACAGGAGAAAATGTGTCGTTAGTCGAGACTCATGTGTGTACCGGTATACATTCACGATTCTGAAACATGTTGGCGAGGGCTTTCACTTTCCTATCCAAGATAGTGTCTTCTAAAGCCCAGATGCTCTTCCTGATCGTTGTTCTTAAAGACGGACAAATAAATTCATCTAATGGGCGATTTTGCCCTAAAATGAGCTTATTAAGTATACTAGTACCATAATATAACGATTAATAAAATTTGTTTATGATTTGCACTGCTTCTTTATTTTTTTATTTTTGCCGAATAACCAGGAATTAGGGAATCAAGGAAATGACCATTAACGAGCGTGACAAGGATTATTCTCATAATACCTTTTTATCATTTTCGACTTCCTTTTTTTTTCTCTGAGACACTTTAAACCGAGAATTAAAACAGCTTATGCACCTCTATAGTACCTTTGTTAATGGTATGATAATCGTATTAATTGACAAAAAAAAAAAAAAAAAACATTAAGAGAGAGAGAGAGAGAGAGAAAGAGAGAAAGACGCAAATGTAGATAGAAACTTAAAGTAATTCTTGTTAGTCTCCGAATTATTGATGTCTTGTATAATGTATTTACTTTTTGTGTAAAATAATAACAAGTAACTTGACTTGCATTTGATACTGAACTGCAATGGCAGCGGCGGGCTAGCAAATCTTGGGGGTTTGGGACGAAATGATGTTAAACCAAATGATATTAGACCAAATGATGCTATAGACCAGGTGACAAGTCGACCAAATGGCAGTGGACCAACCGGCAATTTACCGTTCTAGGGCCGCATGATAAGTGGGCCTATCATACTGAAAGTCTCCAACCAAGTATCGGCCCTGGCCAAAGCGCCCCCCCCCCCATGAAGGTTTTGTTCTTTTCATCCCCAAAGACACTTTACTCCAACTACTCTACATCGATACTCATTTCTCAAGCTGTTATTCAAGCAGGGTCTGATCGGTTAAGAGTAATATTTTTTTGTCCGTCCTCGACATTGATCATTAATTTTATGGATTGTAATTTAAGTAGACAACCAGAGAAACCACATTTTATTAAATTTCGACTTCTTCAGTGATACCCTTAACACTGAAACACAAATATCTCAAATCATTTCATCACTTACATTTTACGGGTCATCGTGGTCATCAAACTTTCAAAATTTGTCGAAAGTCCGTCCCTGACAAACCGATCAGGCTCAAAAGGTGACGACGGCTAGGTATTTCAGGTATTAACATTATATCTCTTTTTGAAAAGAACCCCTCTTGAAAATGGAAAAAAAACTGAAGAGAGAGGAAGAGATAGAGAAAGAAAGAGAGAGAGAGAGAGAGAGATAGAATGATTATCGTCGATCCTTGAACAGGGTGAATGAAAACAAAATAAATAATATTTCTTTCGAAAATAATTCATCATACAAAATTACACGCTGTCTTGTCTAACTCATAACACTTCATAATAGTGCTGAAAATTCTACGCAATGAATTGATCACTGGTATCATGATATCCTGTAAGATGCGATTCCGAGTTTCAAAAAAAGTGATCGAGCCTTTGCTGTTTATGCGAGGCCCCTTTTTTTTTTCCTCGGCAGAATATTAATTTCAGCTGTGTCCCCCTCACATTTCAAGGCAGAAGAAAGAGAAAGAGAAAGAGAGTAAGCGTGAGAAGGGGGTGGAGAAGGGGGGGGTAAGAAAGAAAGGGCTTGATTTTGTGTATTTAAAGTGAAGAAGAAGAAGAAGAAGAAGAGAGAGAGAGAAGGAAAAAAAAAACCGGGATATCGATAGGTCCAGATGTACCCTGCTATCAGTCTGATCAGTCCCATATTGAATATCATGTAACCAGCCATAGTGCAGATTGAGCAGAGACACCGGTGAACAGGGTGAAGAGACGTCCCGTCTTTCAGTCATTCAGTCCGATCCCTCGTCTCGTTTCCAACCTCCACGGGACGTCTTTTTTTTTTCTTCTTTTTTGTTTAAATTTTCATAAGTATACTGGCTAAAATCTATACAATATACCTACCACGTACATAATAATAATAATAATATTCTGGATTTATATAGCGCCTAATACATCTCCAAGAGAGTCTCTAAGCGCTTTACAGAAATATTATTACCCCGGTCATCGGATTCAGGCTTGCCCGCATACAATGCATGCACCTTCTCCACTCCCTAGGGAGCATTCCAGCCAGGCGCCTTTTGCAGGCGCGCACAATGCTAAACAAATCACAATGACTTTCGCATCCTACCGGGTACCCACTTAACACCTGGGTGGAGAGTGGCAAATGTAGATTCATATCTTGCCAAAGGACATTAGTGCCGCGCCGGGATTTGAACTCGGACCACGAGATCTACAGTCCGGTGACATATCCACTAGACCACGACACATATTAAATGAAATGCAGTCATGCCTAAACACTGGCGTAAATCTGTCTTGTAACGTGTTAGGGGACACATCTGAAATCTCGACGAGGAAAAAAAATGGGGCTCACGTAAAAACAGCTCAGGCGCAGTGATACAGACATCGGAAATAATTCATGTAATTACCATGATTACTGGCTCGTTTTGGTGTCTCGCCAACTTTCAAATACTGGAAATGTAATATTCAGGCAAATGACAACATTATTCGACGGCAAATTTTAGGACATGTCGGAAGCTCTCTCTAAAGTGCCGAATAATTCATAAGAAAAGCCGATGCACTATCTGAAATAACGATCATTACAACTTGCGATTGATCTACTGTACTGCAGGCAGTTTATCACATCGTCACTTCTGGCACGAGTATATATCCAGCTCTTTCCTATTCTACTGGTAATTTCGCTCCTTGTAAAGATTTACGCCATTGACTAGATATTATTGTGCGTCAATTCTCCAGAATTTTGCTCCCTCGCTGGCCATTATAGCTTGAATATTAATTTTCCCCTTACATTAATATCCCGTATTCTAACACTGTCTAAAGCTTGGCGAATTGCTGTCAAGCACCGTTGTCGCAGTTTATCTTTTAAAAGCTAGTCTGATATGTTTAGTTATCCATATTTCTCTACGCGACTCCCGGACGGGTCTCCCTTTCTCTTTCCCTCTCTGCCTAGCATTCTCTCATTATAAAGGTCGCACGCCTGTAAATATTTGCCCATAGGCTCATGTGTTAAAAACGAAAATTAAAAAAATCATGAAAAATAAGTGTATATAATGACACCATTCATACTTTTGTCTTTAATAGTTCATACAATACCCTTTACTTGCTGAAAATATGAAGGGGGGTTTTTCAGCATTTTTTCTCGGTAGAGGGGCTGAAACTCAAACTAACCAAAAACTTGGTCAAAGTTGCAGTGGTTATGAGGTTTCTTGCATCACTAATATAGTCCCCATAAAATCCAACTGGGACCATCCGCTGCTCTCTCATGGGACTGATCTGAACCAGTAATTATCCCTCTTTACACACGTATGAAAAAAGGTGTTAAAATTATGTAGCATTGATTTTATATAATTTTTTTTCAACTATGACATCATCTTTGGTACGAGTTGGAAGGATATCTGAAAATGACGGATTTATTTACAGGCGTGCGGCCTAAAGTACACATGCGATAATAGCAAGAGGTAAAGTAGCCATCTTCAACAGCGCCATCTATAAAACAAAGGAGAATTTATCACCTCGTCAGCTCAATAGCTTCTGCTCCCGCTTGCCCAAATCAAGCTTTCCTATTCACATGATTCATATTCTACCCTGTCATATTTCTTCCATCCCTGTGGTTTTACATCTTCTTCGTTTTCTGTTATACTCGTCTGTTTCTGCCTCTTCTTTCGTCATATCGTTCTTTCATTTCTTCATTCTTCTTATTTTTTAGTATCATTATTCATTAAAAATTTCAGAATAGTTGCCGATTTTCCTTTAAGTGATGAAAATAGTGGCTTCTTGTATAGCGTTCATGTCTGTCAGACTTGACACTCCAGGGTGCCGTTGCATAAAAACTTGCTATTATAATAACTTTGCCATCAATGGTAACTACTATGGTAACGTTGCTCAACAGCCAATCAAAATCCAGTAGTCCATGAAAGTTAGCACTGATGGCAAACTTACTGTAATAGCAAGGTTTATGCAACGGCACCCTGGCGTTTTCCGTGTTTCATGTCGATCCAGTTTAATGGTTATAACTGAAACGCACGCAATGACTCTTTTTGATATTTGTTTAGAATATATTCTGCTCCTGTAAAATAAAATAAAAAAGCCTTAATCATGTCATGCCTGTGAAGATTATCCGATGACCGGGTAAATGATAATAAGCCAGCAAAGTAAAGCGTTTATCTGTTTATAAATTCAGAGTTATTTGCGAGTGGAAAACATCTATATCCATCGTTTATCATAATCTTTATAGCATTTTCCAATGAGCAACATCAACAGCAAGCACACAAGCAAACAAACAATTATACTATTTTGTTTATTCCATTCAATATCTCAAAGTGATTCTCTGTCTTTCATCTTTTTAAAAAAAAAAAAATCGGTTTTTAGCAATGCGGATTTATTTCTAATTTACATATAAACTAGAATTGATTTGATAACTCATCCTACTTTTCTGATAGCGGAGTCTTTTGATGGAATTACTGTATCCAGCATAATTCTAGCTTTTATATTTTATTTCTGATTAAGAAGCTTGGATGATGTGAATATATTATATATATATATATATATATATATTTTTTTTTTTTTTTAATTTTTCAATATTTTTTTTTACAAGCAGAAAAGAAGCACAAGGAAGTGTACCTCGAATCGTATTTACGCATTGTATCTATGACATGTTATTGTCTATCATTGTGTTCTTAGTGAATATGAAGAGTTTGTTTGCAAAAGGGGTTAGATCCATTTTTGCAACTACAGACATGACAGAGAAAACGAATCTTTTTGCCAGATTTTGTACAGGAGTCTATGGAAAAGTGAAATTTGAAGTGCATTTTTCCATGAGTGCTCTGAAAATTTAGCCTTAATACTTTTGTTCAAAAGACAGGTCACAGTTGAACAATTTTCTGATATCAATAACTCAGTTTTCATCAAAAGTGGATCTAACCCCTTTTGCAAACGACCTCTTTATAATTATGTAGACCTGAATATGAGTATCATTTTTGTGTACATTTGCTTTACTCTAATGTTCTGTTAACTGTATTTTTTGGTTTGGCAACACATTTGCACTGTATTGTGTAATACAAGATTAAATTATAAAAAAAAAAAACCGGTTAGCCTTAGCAGAAAAAATATCCATGGGTTTCTATATAATTTTGTCGGTGGTTGTATGACATAGCCACTGATAACATGCTACGGCAACAATTACTGCTCCAAGACAGTTTCGTACAGAGCAAAACCGAGAAGTGAACTTTAACCCTGGACCACTATGAAGGTACTGTTGAATGGTACCACCTTGCCTGGACCAAGCACTATTTTCCTAACCCTTACATAATCTATCGCAACCTGACTCTAACCGTGCATCTTTGACTTGATTTGATTTGATTTATTTATTTTCTTCTGCATTGATATATTTACAAATGTTTTCAGATAACATACATAAAATAAAATACAAAAGAATTTTTACAATGAATCATAACACAAAGTATTTGTAATAATCATTTACAAAACAAATGATAAATTGTCATTTAAAAAAAAAAAAATCAGTTAGACATAAGATTTAATTAAAAATAAGATTATTTGCAGAAGAAGGACTGCCATTATAAGCAATGTGCTTGAAAATATGGCAGCCCCAAATATTGACGATATTATCGAGGGAGTATTGAAGGCAAACGGACGTTAATAGGTCTGTAAAGTCTGGAAATTAGTCCATCATTGGCTTTTCGATGTTGTCCAATATACCTGACGCGTGTTTTCCCATCAATCCAACTCCACCGAGCCAGATGAATGGAAGGAATTCTTGCCGAGGCTTCGAATTTCCCTATTATTATGCTTCGTGACGGCGAGATGAGCAATACGATCTTCTTGCAACTTTCTATTCTGGGTAGATTTCTCTCTCTGCCCCCCCCCCCCCTAGCTCTCTCTCTCTCTCTTGTTTTTAAACGACACTCTCCATCCTTTGTACTTCTCTTGGTGTTACTGGTCTTAGTTTACATCTGGGTGTTGTTTCTGTCATTGGTTAGGGTTTCTTATACGAACTGAGAGACAGGAGAGTCTCCGTATAAACATACGTGACGTAGAGTAATCCGCGCTGGAAGTGTGATAGGTGTCAGTAGGGGCGGGTCCAGAATTTATTGAAAGGGGAAAGGGAAAAGGGCCATTTTGCAGCACAAATGATTGTTGCCGCATCCCAAAAACATCTCTGGCAACAAAAGTGCAGAATTAAAGAAAAGAAAAGAAAGAAAAAAAAAACCACACAGATTGCTGCCGCTTATACACAGATTATCGTCGGCGACAAAATGTTGTGTTTACTGTAGTAACGTAGTGTCGAATACGACAGTTTGTGTATGCGTTAGCAATATCTATGCAGTTTTTGGGGGAAGAAATTAGTATAAATTGTCGCCGGTTTTGTGCTTCAACAGAGCACATTGAAATGAAATAAAACTGAAGATACATGGGGATGACAAAATTAACTTGCTAACTAAATAGGTACATAAATGAACAAATAAATGAAATAAAGAGGTAAAATTAAAGAAATATAAAAATGTTAGTCACCTTTTTTCCGTGTGAAAAGAGTGTGCTATAAATGAACTATCTATTCAAATGCCAATCCGGTCTGGAGAGAGAGAGAGAAAGGGGGGGGGGGGTGAGAATCAGATGAGATGACTGGATTACATGATTTAAATATAACGGTATCCCCTTCACTCTGGCGACCTTCACTGTTTAAAAGGAAGCAATCAATTCTAATGACCCCTCTAAAGGCGAGATTAACATCTTCCGAGTGGACCACTTAACGTTAAACTCTTAAGAGGATTAAGGGACTATATTGGCGAGGTTTTGAAGGAAGGGTTTTTAAAGAATGCACGAGCATTATATAAATCAGTGAAATGAAAAAGTGTCACAGAACGCTTGGCGAGTACTTAATATTAAGCATGCTATATAACATGTGCAATGACCAATGGAAGGATTTTTTTTTTCATTTATTTATTTATCTAATTTTTTAAAACTTATTTTTTAGACATAGAGGTGTTGTGGATCATTGGATAAGTGCCCGGACTATGAACCACGAGATCCGGGTTCGAATCCCACCACGGCACTAACGTCCTTTGGCAAGACATTAATCTACATTTGCCACTCTCCATCCAGCTGTTAATGGGTACCGGCAGGAAGGAATTCCTTGAATGCTGTGAGCACTGAAATTGGTAGCCTAACTGAGCCGGGGTGATATTGGAAGCGGCTTGAGCACCTTGTTCGGGGGATACGCGCGCTTTTAAAATATCCATTATTATTATCATTATTGTTATTATTACTATTATTTCATTATCATTATCATTATGATATTCAACATTGTTCTTCGCCGCTGCAATTGAAACATTATTAAACAAAATCCTTTAAACAACTCAAGTTCCATTTTGCACATACAGTGGCGTTATTGAGCGACTTTTTTGTCTTCTCTCCTTTAACAGAACCCTTATATAATACAAAATAATATTAATCAAAATACGACAACTACAAAATAAATAAAAATCAAAACAAAGCAAACAAGGTAACATCAAGAACTCAAAACTTAGGATAAAAACAGATGAGGTTTTTTTGCACAGAATTGAAGGATTCGAGTGAAGTGGCCTGACGCCCTGTAATATCTTGTCTCATAGGTGTGAAATAAACTGTAATGTATAATTTCCACCTATAACTATCACGTTTTGTATATTGAGTATAATATTAAACTTTCATCACATCTGCCTTCTATGTTGGACGTTTGCCTGCAGTTTGTTTCAATGCTGTGGTTGAACATATCCAGCTTATGTAACTCATGTAAACCATGATGACGCGAGAGGGCGCAACACCATGGCCGTTCCAGAGCCCTTTATTACAGAGTTTGGCCAACTGGGTGGGTTACAACATGGCGCAGTTTCTTTTGTATTGTGCTTGCCTAAGAAAGCAATATGCGCCATGTTGTGCCCTACTGGAGCCGAGTTGGTCAAACTCTGCAATAAAGGGCTCTGGCCGTTCCCAGAGCCCTTTGACCGTTCCAAAGAGATTCGATTTATTTTAATAATTTAATTTAATTAATGCAATTTAGTTATTTAATTCAATAATTCGATTTAATGTATAATTTCATGTATAATTGTGAATGGATGACAGAAGGAAGGAAATAATTACTTAAAACAAAACAAAACAAACAAACAAACAAACGATTCGAACATTTCGCGTTTGCGCCAGCAAGCTCATACTTTTTGTTAAAAACTAAACCTGGCTTTGCTTCCCGTTGACTACTGAATATACTAATTCAAATAGGTTTAATACAGAAACAACCCTGTTCGATTAGTCGACGGGTTAACGCAAAACTCTCAAAAAACGGCGCAAGAAATAAAGTGCTTGCAACTGAATAAATTTACTTTTTCTTCTTTTTTTTTCAAATATAACACACGATGGCTGGATTTAGAACATTATGAACTTCATTTCATTTATGAGTGCGATTTTACGTGTTTTAGAATTTAAGGCAACATACGTTCAACCATACATCACTTTTTAGTGACAGCATTGCATAAAAATAAGACGGATATGATTTATGTTTTGTTATCTAAGCATCTTACATTTCATGTTTCACGAGCAGTTATGATATGTTATGCGTAATGGGCTCTGACGGGTTTACGTTTGGAGTAAAAGAAGAAATTCATGTTAGTTATGACAAGCAATGTCGCGTCAACGTATATCATCCCTGTTTAGACAATCTTCGAAGCCATTTGTCTTGTAAAATTCCCCAGGTAAACTTCTCCCCATGCGATGATCTTCGTCGACATGATTTATATAAAGTAGACAGTCGGTCATTAATTGAATCTTTGCCAAGGATGTGGAGTCTTTTTGGACAGGGTCGTGGAAATTATAAAGAAAGAAGAAAAAAAGATCACTTGCGACATGGAATGCAAAGGTGAGAGAGAGAGAGAGAGGGAGGGAGAGAGAGATTATTAGAGATCATGGAGATAGAGATGGAGAGAGAGAGGGGTATAGAGGGGTAGAGAGAGATGAAAGAGCAAGATAGAAAAAGAGAGACAGACGTCCAAAGCGAGACAGTGGGGGAAAGAGAGAGCGAGAGAAAATAAAGAAAAACAAGAGAGAGAGAGAGAGAGGGGGGAGCGAGGAGAGTTATACGAAAAAGTTCGTGATGAATGGGTGAATGAAAGTGACAGGCGAATGTCAAAAGGGCTGAATGAAAAGTGGCAAGGAGTATTGGAAAAATTGAGAGATTAGGCATGGATGTCAGTTCTTGTTGCTTTTAAAGGTCCTGCACCATTTTTCTTTCTTACACCTATTTTATGCGTGATTAGGCTTTTGTTCCGTACTTTTGAGAGTAATTACATTATTAAAAGGGTGTATCTCGACATTTGAGGCTCATTCAGATATTCAGCGGTGCCCCCCCCCCGCCGCCTGCCCCCCCCCCCCCCCGCCGCCTGCCCCCTTTTTTAAATAGCGTTCGCATTTTTACCCGCGCCAAGATGTGCATTAACGCGTCAATAATAGTTCGCTCTCAAATGGAAAGATTTTGTCGAAAGTAGCACTGACAAACTCGTTACGTCTTATTTTGAACTGATTTTTATAAAAATTTCAGTGGTCAACATTTGTTTTTTTTTTTTTTTTTTTGTCTGAATGAGGCAAAAATGATGATATTTGCACTGGGTGGTTCATTCTTTTTTTCGCCTCATATACCATTATGCACACAAACACAACACATAAACAAATAAACAAATAAAATGAGGGGATTTACCGCGGAGATTTGCCGCTTCATACATGGCCGGATTCAGTGCTGCGAGAAGGGGGGGGGGGGGGGGGATAAGCGACTGAGCAAAGCGATGGGGGGAGTTTCTGCATTTTCAACATAAAATGTCGCAATTTTGTGCATTTTTTGGTATTACATAAAATTATGAGGGATATTTCTATGATAGATTATTAGGACACCCCAAGACATTGCTGGTCAAGAGAGAGAGAGAGAGAGAGAGAGAGAGAAAGGGGGTGGCTTCATAATCAAGCCTCTGTTATGTGATATTTTGGGGGTCTGCACCTGGGCAACATACCAGATGACAACCGGTAATTGATCGTGACGCAGCACTTGAACCAAAATAAACAGACCACCAACATGATAACAAGGGTGTAATCCCGTTAAAACTAATTAAACATCGGTTTGACCATCAGTGAGTCATAAATATATCAAAATGAATCCATAGAAAGTCAGAGCTACGATATGCATGATTTAGCGACCCTGTAACGCGCTGGCAAGGTAGCACAGCATTGACCCATTGCTAACCTACGGTCATGATCATGTAGACAGGTATAGCTGTATGACTTTAAGTACATCGTACGTACATAAGCAGCTCCGGGGCCCCATTTCATTAAACTTGTTATCAGTAAAAAAAAAAATAAAAAAAAAAAATGCCACATTTCTATGACAAATTTGCTGCCAGCCAATCAAATGCAAGGATTTCGCTAGCTTATAAGAGTTATTGCAACTTGTTATCGATAAGTTTTACGAAACACGGGGTCCAGATTTCTATTTCGTACCTCAATAAGTAAGTTCTACCATATTTATTTCTTCTTCACGTTGCAGTTTTCACCCGTGCGTCATTTCTTGTAGTGTAGTTAGGCGACGAATATCATGAATTATTGTAAAACTGTGGACGTGGTGGAAGGGGGGGGGGAGGGGTATTCCCTGGTCTTCTCTTTGGACCACCATTCCGTCAAAAACATGGAGGGTCTACAATATCGATTGTTTAATTGTACGAATGCAGCATTATAACAAAGCAAGTAAACATCATACATTATCCCGATGCTATACCCATGGGAGTTGGGGCTTCATTGTCCACACGCAGTGTGGCGATCGAATGTAATATAACGCGAAGGAAACGAAAACCAAAATCAGACAAAGTATAAAGAGCCAGAGAGAAATTTAGATTGAGACTGACATTACGTAATAGCATAGGGTAATAACTGTATTTTGGTATGTGAGTACAAGGCATCACGGAATGGAATTCGTGAGAGAGAGAGAGAGAGAGAGAGAGGGGGGGGGGGGGTGTGGTGGGGTAGGGGGGCATGAAGTTCTATTGGTTGTTCATTATACAAGGGTACTTTTGAAAATGTAAACACCTGTTAAACTTCAGATCATAGCGGATGTCCATGCAATGTCAAACAGGGAAAATGTAAGAGTGGGATAACAGTGATAGTTTTTCAATTTATTGTTGCACAAAACGAAACGAAGCGAATGTATAGAATTTCGAGACCCCACAGGATTTATTGACTTCAAACGTTTATTTTCATTAGTATAACTCAAAAGTTTTCATGCTTTAAAACTCTACAAATTACATGATGCCCAGTGAAGTTCGTGTCTTTACCACATTCGTACTACAGTGCCAACATTTTCCATGCCGCTATTTCACCATCACCTTTGTCAGGTATCCCCAAAGGGAATCGGGAAATCAAATATGCCCCCATAATCATTTTGTCTACATTCTCTTTGTATTACATCTGCTTTCAATATATATCAAAGTATACATATCTGTAATTGATTGGTGTTTTTTTTTTTCAACTATATTTTTTTCTCTCATTTTATTCCTAGTGAATTTTGTCTCGACAGTTCATTGATTCAACCGTTGCCAAATTTCGTCGTTGGTTTGCTTTCAGTTTGCTCAAAATTTCAATTTTGCCATCCCAAGCTACCAGTGTCATTTTCCAACCAGTTTTTGTCAAAATGTCGTTCAAATTCGCCAAGATATCCATTTTTTTGTTATTGAAGGATTTCTTAGGTTTTCAATGTCTTCTGATCACGCTGACTGCATGCTTATTTTACAATTTGTTAACGGTGTTGTCTTTTCATTTTCTTTTTCTTTCCTTTTATTTCTTCTTCTTCTTCTTCTTCTTCTTCTTCTTCTTCTCCCTTTTTCTTCTCCTTTTTCTCCCTTTTTTCTTCTCCTTCCTCTCCGTTTCTTTCTGTCTTTTCTTCCTTCATATTTTTTAATATTTATGCAATCCACTGATGTTACGCTTTATTCCTTGTCGTTTGCATGCATTTTCCTTCAGTTTATTGAATCGTAGTGCACTTTGTTTGTAGCTTAATGAAAAAAGTGATTTTCTCCTGAAAAAGTCAACCTTCAGGCGATCGAGGATTCAGATTTCTTGACAAATTTAGCAATACACAATACAGAAGGTTAACAGGAGAGAGAACGCAAATGAATTTTGACGAAAACGGATGGGAAATGCTGAAAACAATTAAGCATCTAGCAATCCCAAGTTTCAGGCACCCCGAGATTGAACTGGAAAGTGCAAATAGGAATGGAGCAATACATACTTCTGAGATACACACAGGAAGATTCCTAATTATTTTCGATGCCTTATTTACGCAACTATTAAAAAAATAATTGCGTAAACGTAGAGTTTAATGTTGGTAATATTACGCTTTCGCTGACATTTCGCTTGCACAGCATTTATAATTGACAATGTATAAGTTATTCAAGTTCAAGTTCGATTTATTCTTTCTCCCAATCATAAAATAAAAAAAAATGACAATAGTATTTACAGTGTAAAATGTACACACACACACACACACACACACACATATATATATCTATATCTATATATATATATATATATATATATATATATATATATATATATATATATATATATATATATATATATATATATTGAGAATAATTCCCACGTGTTGGATGATTAATAATGTAGACAGTAATAACTATATATATATATATATACATAACATAAAGGATTGAAGAAAAGGAAACTACAAAAAAAGTTCAAAACTTGTAAGGTGTAGCTCCCTATAATATACACATAACAAATAAAGTAAGGTAAAGTAAAGTAGTAGAAAACATAGATACACGTCATTCAATTCACCAACATGCAAACCACCAGCAAACACCAGCAAACATACGGGGGAGGGGGGTAATGGTAATGTCTATTACGACGATAACGACGATAATGTAATAACAACAATAATACTTATAATGACATTGATGATGATGATGATGATGATTATGATAACAATAATATGATGGTGATAATAACATTAATGATGATTATGATGATGATGATGATTATGATAATAATAATTATGACGACGAAAAATACAATATCTAAAACCTATGACCTGATGATGAATTAAGTAGTCCCATTTTATGCATTCACATGTCAGTAGTAATGGAAAGATTAATATTCAATTAACTGTAACCGTCTTCAAGTATTGCTAATGGCAAAATGTACTCTTGTTATGCGTGCGTCTGTTTTCTACTCCTTTTTCTTTCGTTTTGTCCTCTGTTTAGTGCCTTTCCTTCAGACGATTCGAATGAAGATAGTAAAGACTCTTTACGATTTAATTCAGTATTGGCAAGAGTGACAATACACAGGAAATTTTCTAATTACGATGAGACTATAATTTGTTGAAGACTGACCAGTTGATGGGGGGGGGGGGGGTCACGTACTACTTCTTGCAAAAGTGCACCCGTGCACCAATACATGTACCTAACCACATTTGAAAATAAAGAAGAAACAATAATAGCTTCCGAAGCTCATTCACGAAAGCAATGCAAAGATCAATGTATAATTATCGAAATGACACAAGAATGTATCTCGAACAGATAATGTTCTCTCTCTGTGGTGCATGTGTTGGGCATGACATAATCATGCCCTTAACAGGCAGCAACTCATCAGGAATGAAACAGACTTCACAAAATTGTATTGACAGGTCTGTCGATATCTTTGCTAGCCGTTTCTATCTCTCTTTTTCAATTGCCTAATTCGAGGCAATTACAGGCCACCTCTCGCGTGATCTCGAGGAGCGGGTTCCTGGCAGACATTTGACTGGCAAAAAATCGATCAGGTTATAACTTTCTCGAACCCGTTTTGGACTCGTAAGCTGAGGACATCATCCCAGAATACATCTGGCCCTATATTTTCGACGAATACGTGCATATATTTAGACCCTGTAAACCTTTGACATAATCAAATTATTGGTGATGGTCATTGTTCTGTGGTTTTACTATAGTTTCAGTTAATCCTGGTTTTTGTTCGACCAGACGGTTACGCCACAACGAAGGACTATAGATCGTTCAATCCTCTACCAGATCTAGCTGATGATCCCCGATTTGATAATAAGAAAAGACGGAGGTATTGTGCCAGAAGAATGGGTGGGATTAAGTGGTGCACGCTGGCGTAGCAGGCTGTTTTGTACCCTTAATCCCTTATCCCCCAAGTCACCCCTGTGGTATTGATCCGGCGACCAGGGGCTCAAGAAGATGATGATTCAAGAAGATGCTGACCCGGTGATTGCCCCCCTAGGAATCCACGAAGAAACTTACACCAGTTTTCTTGACAAATAACTTCTAGATTTTCTTTGTGAATGGATTCCCTAAAAGTGCACACAATTTGAAATGAGAAGGAAACGGATTACTGATGTATCTCGTATCGTTATTATCCTTCAACGAGTTTTTGTTTGTTTTTGTTGTTGTCTGCGTCGTTAAAATGATAAATTAATTCGAGTTTCGTATTGTTCTGTCAAGAGAAACATTCTTCCTTTTTGCTTTTAGCGAAGATTAATCGATAAGTAAATCCCGTTTTGGTAAATTTCTGGTTGAATTAATTTTAACATTAAGTAGCGTTACATTCATGTAACGCTCCATTAATGTAACGTTACATGCATGTTACGCGAAGTAGAGTTAACGATTATTAAGTAGCGTTACATGAATGTAACGCTTTTGATCATGTCGACATCTTAAGTTAATCGTTCCATCTCCTTTCGACTATGGAACAAACAAACAAAAACAAACAAACATGAATACACAATTTTAGGGTAAAAAAGGCAAAACGAAACAACCAAACAACACACAAAGCACCACAAACAAGTCCAAAATGAAATGAGCAGTTAATTACAATATTTTCGTCCGCATTTCGTTATCTCTTTAAGGTACTTAGAGGCAATGGAGTCCCAAAGCATGAGACAAATTTGTATGTAATATACAAGGAAATAATTTTTAACAATCTCATGCAGAAAACAGCAAGACAAACAAATAAAACAAAAACAAACCCCATAAAACAAGTAAAGGACAAAATAACTTGCATCGAAACACACTTAATAGTACTTCTCAGCCCGCACCACCCGAATCAAAAGAAGTATATTAAAATTTATAACAAATTGCAATAATGAAAAAAGAAAAAAATCTTATTTTAAGCTCAGCAGTTTATACAGAACATACTGTAAATGATACCTGTGTCGAATAATAGACAAAGATCTATAATATCGTTCCGCTTCATCGCGAACTCGCAACAGAGCATACAATGGCATTCTAACATGTTTAAATTGATTTGGAACAGTCATACCAGTAACCCCAGTCTAGTTTTGTTTGATGACTGATCTCGTCAAAGGCGTCTACAGCAGGTGATCTTAGAATATCCGCGACGAGAAATGTTGTAGAACTGTATAACAAGGATAAGCAATTGCTGAAAAACATTCCGTTGCAGATCAGATGTGATGGTATTTTTCTTGGATTGGTTGGTCAACCTATAACTGATTTTAGATCTAGGTAAGAAAGATGATTCCCTTCTATTATCCAATAACGGGGCAGTTAAAGTAACAAAATTAATCAAGTATCTCTTCTACGACTACAATTTCATTGAATTCTTTCATCATTATCACGATCATGATAAGGAAAATATTGTTGTTTTTAAAAACTTATATGTGTACGACTTCTTTTTTATTTTGCTGTCAAATTCTATCAAAATTACTGCTAAATTGATTTTGAATAACGAACAGGCGCAGCAATCACTTGGCTGTAGTATAATTAAGATTAATTTTGAAAACAATATTCACCTCACAATTGTCTTTTTTTGTGAAAATTCCCTTTAATAAAAAATTATACTCACGGAGCAAAAATCCATCTTACACCATACAGTTTTAAAGAATATTTTTTTAGACATATGAATAAGATTACATTCAACAACTTCGCAATACGAAACCGGAATTTAACAGCTAATTGTTTTGTTTTCCGATTTTTTTCTTCATGGTTTCTACCATGGTTGAATTTAAGTAATCATGGTAATGCTAGTTTCAAATCTTTGATTTGATCAATAAATGAAGTAGGAAGGGTGTAAGGTATAGTTCTCCCAAATTTATTAAAAGTCAGTTGCCTGTCAGGGTGTAACTATGCAATAAACGAATGAATGAATGAATGAATGAATTCACGCATGCATGCACAAATTACTAACGAAATAGATATAGTTTTAACAAGTTAACACATAAATGAATGAATCATTTAACCAAGAAATGAATCAATAAATGGATACAATTGAACAGAAAAGTTTTCAAAGTAATATTTATTTTCGGAAAATAAACTGAAGGAGAAATTCCTGAAAATTATTGAGGAAACCACGATTTACCTATGATTTACCGTGGTAAATAAATACCCCCCCCCTAAAATCAGGTTTCTCTAGTTGAATATAAAAAAATAGTGGTTTCTTCAATAAACTTCCGGAATTTTCCCTGAAGTTTATTTTCCGAAAATAAATATCATCTGTTTGATAATACACTATGAAAAAGGGAATGGAAAAAACAACAACAACATAATGAAAAAAATGAATGAAGAAAATATGCTGAAAGCAAAGTAATTCGATGGACTAGATTTGTAAACTAAACAGAAGGAACGAAAGAAGATACATTTTACAAGATATAATTGAGCAAACAACTGATGAAGTTTAAACGAACTGTTTTATAACAATTACCAAAAACGAGGGTAGCATTTGGTAACAAATCAATATTCTATGGCTTTACTTAACCCCGAAATTTGCAGTCAGTATATGATGTATAAACATGAGATAAAAAATGGATAGATAAATGGATTTTATTAATTCTTCACGTCAGCAGTTTGACAACTGAAATAAACATGAATTACAGTTCAAAAAATAAAATAATTGCATATATATGGTAGAGTAATTGAAGTTAAGACATAGGACATCGTATAGAGACGATGTATAAAATTTTACATGGCTAAGGCAAGTGAAAAGCAAAACGGGTAAAATGAGGAGAAAAGACAAATCTTGAATTAGTGCACATAGCTCGATGGTTGACATTCTATTTAGGAACTCTTTTCTGTCTGTAATTAGGATTATGGATGATATCAATAGGAACATATTTCAGGTTTCATTTAATTAAAAACAACCGTTTATATTTTGGAAATGAATAGGCATTGTTTTGAAAAAATACCTTATATAATATCATGAAGTACTATTTTGAATGATTAAAGCTGAACAATTTGACTTCAAGCAAGAACTACTGAAATATGTCATTTTTCTTTATTGACCTATTATACACTAACAAAAAAAAAACAACTACAAAAAACCCTATACAATCAGTCTGAGTGTCTTTTAATTTAACGAAAGGTGGAATTTGTGTAAGAGCACAGACCAGAGCTGAATGCAACACAATGAACATGCTGAATGACTATTATTTATTTATTATTTTTTTGCGGCAGGACTGGTGCACAGATTTTTGACACAGTTTTTGATGTTGACACCCAGAATTTGAATGCTTTATAAAGATAATTAATACAGAGAGGTTTAGCAAAATCGCTATGATTATATGGGGAAAAAATCGTATAATCTGTTTTGAAAATTTGACAACGAAACCCTGTGCTAACTAACATGGTTAGTGTTTCTTTTTTTACTCAACAAAAATCATCGTATTGGTTGGTCAGGTTATATAGTCGAATTTAGTATGCAATTTCATGGTTGAAATCTTTGCTAGTTAGATATATCTCGAGGAACCTCATTTTTTTACTCGTGCGTTTTGACCTCACCATGCTCACTGTAGTTAATGTCGACCTGATATGACTATACGCATGAACCCCGAGTAGCCATTGTACACAGCTCATACTTTTGGATTTTAGAAACTGAATGCTATTTTATTCAAATTATAATCTTAACTCATTGGTAGCAACTGTCATATCATTTGATTATGATCTGTAATGTACATAGCTGATTATTTTCCTTCGTGAATTTGATTAAAAGAAAGGTTTAACATTAAAATAATAATGGAGAATCTCCGACCCTAATTTGAGTTTCTCCAGCCTAGCTGGACGGTCTAAAAAGCGCACCGATCGCGGACTTGTCTGGCCCGCTTCACTTCCGATCACGAGGCCCGCCCTGGGGCCATTTTGTGCACGGGGCTCATGGAACAGTCAGGTTTGATAAGAAAAGAGCCATTTGCAGACATTTGTTTAAATAATTCATTTCAATCGACTCATACATTTGATTTTCACCCATGGAGGTTAACGGGAAGCGGGGGAGATGGGATGCATCTTATGTTGGCCGGAAAAAAAAAAAAAAAAACGAGCGATGTGGCGCTTACTAGTCCCAAATACGTCGTCACGATGTAAGTTGTCAGAGGCTTTATGGGCAATGCATATTAGGCACAAATACAAACGGTTTACCGAAATGAGGGAATTTAACCGTAACATTGACAAATCTGTAATGTCAGTCTGACGTGGTGCTGGACATTTATTCTCAATGTTGTTCGACCGCAAGGAAATGTGTGAAATATGTCTAAAAAATAAATGACAAGATAGTACATTTTTATTTCATTATTCATTCATATACTTGTTTATTCATTTTATGTTTGTTTTTATTTTTGTTTGTTTGTTTTTTCTTGTTTTGTGGGGAACTGAAACGTTATCTTTAATCATATTCAATGCACAACCTCGAATGGGAAAAGGCTCTCATAAGTACATAAGAGAGAGAGGCATGAAAATGATAAGAATTTAGAGTTTGCCGTCGTGGCCGATGGACTGCATTTTGATTCCTCTGCAGTGACTATATTCCATGTAAAAATGATAGTTTCATTACTGTTTGTCTGACTTCGTTCATCTTGTTAACAATCTGCTTATATATACTGTATATATATGAAAATTGATTAACACTACTTTTGTTTTTTTTTCCATCTAAGCATCATTCAACCAATAAAACTGGCAATTATTATGTTATTGTGTATTTTGGGGCATTCATCTTTGATAAGCTTAGGATTTTTTTATGATTTCCCCACGTCTTTTGTCTGTTTGTATCAAATATTTTGATGTAAAGGGTGAAAATAAACGAAATAAAAGGAAAGGAAAGGAAAGAAAATGAAATGAAACATATTCTCCCTTTTGTTACCGCCAGGCTTTGGCAGTATTGGATGTACATTATAGTTCTGCGTGGTGTAATTCAGAACCGCCAGGCAGTTACTACGATTACTATTTTTAATCATGCGTATGAGGGAATCTAGCGCGCGGGCCTATATTCTATCATAACTCGTATCGATCGCAAACGGCCCGTGTGTTTATTGTATATTCAACTGATACCCATGCATTGATCGATTGCTTGCCTCGTTACCGTTCAAGGTTCATTATCACCACGATTACGAAAAAAAAAAAAAAATGACGATAACAATTTTAGAAAAAAAAAAAAAATGGTGTGCGTGTGTTGTTAGCGTCATATTGACCTTATTTTTAAGCCTCACATCATTGTTTTACACAAGAATATGCACCAAGTTTGATATGGGACAATGTACTGATGCATAATGATGCCCAGTGCCCAGATGCACATAGTCTGAAAGAAAAAAAAAATAGAAGCTGTGAAAAATGGGGTCCAACTCTAAAAGAGTCAAAATACAAGCAGGGAAACAAAATTAAATGAAGTTTTGAAATCACTGACAATTCAGTGTAATTTGGGAACGTGTACAATTTTTGACAAACTTCATTTATTGCTCACAAAACAGTCAAGCAACTATTCGTGTGAAAACATGATTTTTTAACATGTTCACTGACATTTTTGCTTTGGTCGCAGTGCATGGTCGTTGTTTGTACAATAACATGTCGGATATGTTTTAAATACGTACGTGGGTCTCATGTGCTTACATAATATGAATTCATATCACCTTCAAATAAGGGCTTAGGAATTCCTTGCAACGTTGGAATCACTCTTCATGCAGAAACGCATTTCATCACCCTTTTCTACTTATTAAATATTTGGGTTATGCAAACACAGTATGATTTCCCCAGGTACGGCATATCTTAAGTTCAATCAAGTCTTGATTATGGCTGATTTCATCTGATAATAATCCCTGACTTAGATGTTAAAAACTCTTCCAGAAATCGATGCAGGCCCGATGCGTTGTCCTAAATTAAACTCTGCAATAGACATTATAGGACGTGAGAAGTAAGAATGATACGCCTTCGTCCGCGCGTATAGACAATGATAGACAGACATCCTCACAGAACGTCATATTTTTGCTGCCCATACGTTATGAATTAAATTTGTTTGAAACCGATATTTTGTTCTTAAATATATGTAAGCGCGTTGTCCACTGAACTCTCTTATTCCTTGTGGGTTTAATGCAGGGGGCAGTCGGTTCCTGTAGACGATTAGTTAACCAAACCTTTTTTTCAGCACATTTTTATTTTCAGTCATTCAAAATCAAATAACAGACAAGATAACGAAATAACAAGACGACATACTTGTACTTTTTAACAAAAATATACATTCATCGTGGTTACATAGTCATGATGGTGCTTTAATATACGTGATGAATATTTGTCATTTTCTTACGGGAGTGGATTCCATTTTACCACTGAACTCTACGAGAAGTCCCATTTTTTGGGGGGACATAAAATTGTGGGGGGAGGAATACACACATTCAAAAACACCCACAAAAGGTCGTCAGCTTAATTTTTTTGAGGGACATGCCCTGTTGTGTCCCCTACCCCTCTTTTTTTGGTGGTGGGGGGGGGGGACATGTCTCCCTGTCTCTCCCCCTGATTGACGCCTAGTTACGTTTAGAATAGTGAACTTCACTCTCAACCCAGTCATTTAAACCAGTCCTTTAGAGTGGATTCCAGTCTGATTTGGAGTGAGTTCAACTCCAAAAAGAATTATCTTCCTCTCATCGGCATTAAGGGAGTACAAGACTGGTATAGTTGCATAGAAGACGATTGTACACCCATGCATCTACCTGTGATGTATCCTAGCCTAACCTTGTGATGGTATTTTGACATAAGCATTAGCCCCCCCCCCCACCTCCCTCGTAAATTAGTTATTAGTTTCTTGTTAGATGAATTCTGGTTCCATTACTATGGCTTCATTGGACCTTATTACACCCTAAAGGAGACCTTTATGGATTTTGCAAAGGAATTTGCATATTAGTTGCGCCTTTACGCTTCTCAAGGCGACGTGTCTGGTATCTCAATGTTACATGTATGACGCCTGAAGGTTAGGGGCAGAGGCGGATCCAGGATTTTGTAAGGTGGGGGGGGGGGGGGATGACAATATCGAAAAGAAAAGTTTCCGAAATTAAATTAACACATAAACAGATATACAAGTCTTAAATAAAACATACTTTCGATATGACATTTGCAAGGTGGCTCAAAAACACACTTGTGGGGGCGTTCTTCCCTTGTGTCCTGGGCTTGTTCATGATGGGCTTTGAAAAATCAGCTGTAACCCCTCCACCCCCCCAACAAAATCCAACTAAAACAGCCAACAACAACAACAAAATCCCCATTTTAAAGCTGTATTGTGATTTGTTTATATTTTGCAGAAATAACTTAACTGAAAGCACATGAAGCAAGTCGTTCAAAGTAAGTATATGTATATATATATTTTTTTTATTTCCATAAATTATCTTATAATCATGGTGAAGGAGTTTATTTTGTTATTTTCCATATCACCTATTTTTCTATAATAATAGTTGATGTTTTCGTACAGACACTCCTTTCTTTGAACTCTCTGTCTTAATATCCCTTATATACTAATATAGTCTTTTCATTTTTGTTTCCAAATTGAATTCCTTTCTTCTGCCATGTCTGCCTCACTTCCCTGTAGTAGCCTATATTACTCTTGTTATTTTTGTTTGCTCTTTTGTCTAGGTAGGAACATTGTACTTTTTATACAGTTGACGTTTTTAATAACGCGCTCTTTTTCGAACTATCTATTCCAAACTAATCATGTTGAAATTTAATATCAATAATTACACAGTCTTGCAGTTTAGACGGCGCGCTTTAGGGTGGATATATAGTCGAGATTCTGATGCCTCACTGTTCAGTATGATGTGCATGGTGCAATCAAAACGATTGATTACCTTAAACTAACTTCAGGATTACTACTCGCAGGGACTGTAAGGGAAACTGAGAGTCAGGCAATTATACCCAACCGATTTCTGAACATGCACTTTGAATTTATAGGGAAATCGATGTTGATTAATGGTAACTTATAATTTGCACGCGGCAGCACGGCCGAAATGTTAAAAACACATATTCATAATCAATTGGTGTAATTTCTCCACGAATATAGTCGAGATTCTGATGCCTCACTGTTTAGTATGATGTGGTGCAATCAAAACAATTGATTACCTTAAACTAACTGCAGGATTAGTACTCGCAGGGACTGCAGGGGAAAGTGAAAGTCAGGCAATTATTATACCAACCGAATTCTGAACATACTCTTTAAATATAAAGGGAAATCGATACTAATGGTAATTTATAATTTGCACGCGACAGCACGGCCGAAATGTTAAAAACACGTCTCTCATAATCAATTGGTGTAATTTCCCCACGAATTCGCATATAGATTAATAGATAAATCAAAATAAACAAGAATTAGATGTTATTTACATAGTCGATGTAATATCCCCATGAATTCGATTCTTTTTTATTTATTTATTTATTTATTTTTTTTTTACTAACATGTGATATAGGAATTTGTTAGCTATGCAAATGGAGCTAAAATAAATGTTGCTTCCGTACACACGCCGTACAATGGTGTTTGCACATGACTTGTGTGAGTGCTATTCGTCTAATCATGATAGTATACTCCATATTTAGATATTCTTTAATCATATGACTACCGAATTCTAGGCTTATACGGAGACAATCCAGTTGCAGTAGGTAAAAAGAAAAAACAAAACAAAACAAAACAAAAATAAAACAGAAAGGGAACTTCTGAGAGGTGAAATTTTGTTTGATTGCCATTGCTCTTATTGTCGATTAGACAAGTCCAATTTGATGACAGATTTGATGGCCCAAAACATCTTCGTAGACAAACATGACAGAAGTAAACGTTGGCCCCTCATATAATCATTCGGTGCTTGTATCGACGTACTATGTGAGTAGCTTGGACGTGCTTTGCTAAGTCGGCCACTCTGCTTGTAATTGTCTGGCCATAACAAACTCATTCGCTCACTAGAAGTCATTGTTTATTCATTGCTTCATGATGGCTACTTAAAAAATATCTTCTAGTACAGATAGACGACCTTGCATGAAGGTGGAAATCAAAGCAATCATGCTCCCAGTTTTTTAATATCTTGCTCTACATCTTTCGCTCTTTCGCTACCTTTTTTCCAAATCTTTTTCCACATTCCCGTGATATGGTCATGCATGCCTTGCCATGCATTCCGATTTCCTTCCCACCCTCTCTCCTCACCGTAATACCCTTCATTTTACTGCTGTTTTGTGCAATATTTTAAGTATCTTCCAGCTCCTTATTATGATAATTTTTCTTTCTTTCTCTCTTTCTCTCTCGCTTTCTCTCTCTCTTCCCCATATCCACCATGTGCGCCCCCCTCCGTCTCCACCCTCTCATTATTTTGATCTCTTTCACCCTCTGTTTCTCTAACGTCGTTCTCTCTTCCCCCCCCCCTCCCCATCGTTCCCCTCCCCTTCTCTCTTGTTCCCACTCTCTCTCTCTCTCTCTCTCTCTCTCTCTCTTGCAATCTCAAGGCAAGATTCATCACAGGATGGACACATGCATAAGAATATCTCCCCATCTCTCCCCCTATTTCTCCTTCTTTCTTGCTTTCACTATCTTTGTCTCTCTCTCTTCACCCTTCCCCTTCCCCTCTCCCTTGTTTCCATCAGGGAATCGATGGACACATGAATACAAATATCTATCCTCTCTCCCTATTTGTCCTTCTTTCTTTATTTCCTTCTTTCTTTCTTTCCTTCTTTCTTTCTTTTCTTTTCTTTCTATATTTCTCCCTCCCTCTCACTCTCTCTCTCCATCGTTCCTCTTCCCCTCTCCCTCGTTTCCATTCTTTCTTGCAATCTCAAGCCCAGAGTCATGATCGGATGGACACATTTGTAAAAATACCTCTCCCCTCTCCCTATTTCTCCTTCTTTCTTGCTTTGACTCTCTCCCTCTCTCTCTCCCCTATTTCTCCTTCGTTCTATCTTCTTCTGTCTCTATCCCTCTCCTTAGTTCTTTATTCTCTCTCTTTATTCTTTATCTCTCTCTCTTTGTTGTCTCCTTTTTCGATCTCCATCCTCTATTCTTATCTTTAGCCTAGAGTCATCATCGAATAGACGCATGCATAATATCATTCCCGCTAAAAATTCACTGCGCAGTTACTCTCGACCGGCTTCAAGCCTCATAAAGCTCCTCAATTATTCAGACAATCTTTCAGAGGGGCGACCATGCGAGCAAGGAAATAATATGACGTAAATCATTTTGGTAGCCCCAGATTCATGTAGCCATACGCATGATACGGTTAGCTGAAGCGAGAAGCACACTTCATGTCTATTATGAAGACGGCGATATTAATTCAAGATGTCGCTTAATCTGACCATAAACATCATTTCAACAAATGTATTCGGACCGTTAATGAGCAAATGAGTAATAATAATTATTAAGCCCCCAATACTTAAGGGAGGATACTCATCGATCCTATGCAGCGTCGGCAAGGCGGGCCAATGAACGGCGTGGCTTATTGAAAGATTTAAACGTGGTCCTTACTAGACATTACGCCACCCGAGGGGGATTACCCTTGTACGACCCTGAGGGAATTTCCCTCGCAATGTTGTTATTATACAGTGCTCCCCAGTCATCTATATCTTGATGGATAATAACGCTGATGAATACAGTTATCTCTTGGGCAATGTAGATTGGGTGAACCACGAGGGAATCTCAAGAGCAAGGGGGAGGGGGGTGTTTCATTCAGCTGTTCGTAAAGTTACGAATGACTTTACGAACGACTTGAATATGGTAAGCCAGATTGTGATTCTCAGTCATTCTAAATCGCATCAGCTAAAGAAGAAATATGCAGATGTAGATTAGCATCACGATTGTTCACAAACATTTTTATTGCAATTTATATTTTTTGCCACTTTTTAATTGAGATTATTGGAAATGCAGTCATACTTTGTTAAAATGTCAGGAAATTTGGGGCATCCCATTTGGCACTTCATATTCAAATCGTTCGCAAAGTCATGCGTACCTTTTCGAACAGCTGTATGAAACACCCCAGTTCTTTCTTTTGCTACTATGATCCTAAACATGCTAAAAGGTGTAAACGAATGAGAAAACCATGGACCTTTACGTATGAGAGCATCCACCCACGTACTATTTCTTAAAGACACTCAGTCGTGGGCTTTCATAGGGAGTGGATCATAGTTTGCGGACACCAGACTTCGGGAAAAGCACTGGAAATAGGCCTACCTGTAATAGAGCTGCAATCTATGGAGCACAGCAAACAAGCTGCCCCACCATAGACATTCTTCGGCCTGCTTCGGGCATTGTTGGACTAGGGAAAGTGAGATAATGATTTTACCGTATGGGGCAGTGGGTGGAATGTACATGATATACAGAGCATTACATAAGGTGTGTTGGTCATAAACTCAATTCCACTCTGGGTGATGGACAACTCCCGTTACTGGGTAAGCACCCGGATGGTGTCAAATTCCCCATGAAAGTCCACGACTGTGTGTCTTTAACCAGGACTCGACCTTTTCTTCATGATTTTCGCACATAAAACCCTTGAAACAGGATACCTGAAGGTCATGAAGGTCATTGGTTATAGTTTTTTGTTTTTGTTTTTGAAATCACATTCATGTTCAATCACCCATATCAGCATGATTAGTATCACGGGAATATCCTGTAATCAAAGTGACACTCTGGAATATGCAATAACTCTGTTTTTGATCATGTTAGTGATTTAGAATACGCCATGAGGCAGAAAGATGTCATTTACTCGTCCAGGCATGTAGATTTTTTTTTTCAAAGTTTGAGAAAATCTCTTTCCAAAATTTAATGAAACACCCGCAACTCATCTGGGAGAGGTAAAGGGTGATCGACCTTGGCGATAGGGCCTGTGTTATGAAATATTTCAAGAGGTATCACTAGGGCAATTTTTCTCCAAAGGCTTGAGATGACAAGATCACGTGATTATCATGGAAACGATATCCGCCATGTCATTACCCTATCATCATTGTTTATCATCATCGTCATCATCATCATCATCGTCGTCATCATCATCATCATCGTAATCATCATCATCATCATCATCACCAACACCATGTTCGTCATAATCCTCCTCCTCCACCTCATCACCACCTCCTCCTCCTCACCACAACCACCACCATCCTCATCATGATCCTCGTAATAATCACATCATCATCTTCATCCTTATGATCCTCCTCTTCCTCCTCCTCCTCCTTTTCCTCATCATCATCATCATCACCAACACCATCTTCGTTATAATCCTCGTCCTCCTCCTCTTCCTCTTCTTCCTCCTTATTATCACCACCACCACCACCATCATCATCATCATGATCATCGTAATAATCACATCATCATCTTCATCCTAATGATCCTCCTCCTCTTCCTCCTCCTCCTCCTCCTCCTCCTCTTCATCATCATCATCATCATCATCATCATCATCATCACCATTATCATCATCACCACCGATCATAATTACTTTCACGAACATCACTTGCAATAGAAACAACATAACCATCGCCGTTATCATTTTGGCGCCAGTATCGTCATTCTCCTCTTCTTCTTCCTCCCCCTCTCCTCCTCCTCATCAGAGCAGCATTATTATGAATGTCCACATCTTGAACTGTTGAACCGACAATGTTCAAGACGACGAGCTGATCTCCGTTTCTCAGTAAACTGATCCATTATGGAATGGACGGGTTAAGACTAGGTCAATCCGTAATGACTTTAATGAAGTTTCCAGTGTACAGTAATCACCTCGTCCTACTCTACTCGTTAATCCCATGAATAATTATAGTATGGAAACAGAGTTCGTAGAAACCATACTTTCTTTCATTTATTAGTATTTGTTTTACCAAGGTGTTACCCTACCTCAAGATGTTGCTTAGAAGATTATTTTATCTTTTGTATAATGAGGAAAATAACATATCAGCATGGGTAATTATCCGTAATAATGTATATATATATATTTTCATGACTATCACGTGGATCAATGGATTAATTCATGGATTGTTAATTTTTGCGTCACTTTGCACAACAATTGAGTGGGCCCACTAGCTGGTGCAAGAAAATTTGCGAGTTGTCCTATTTTACGAGATATCATATTTTGTATTTCCTTGTTAACGGAATGAATTATGAGAACCATTTATTTGAAAATGTTATAACTCTTCCTGTTCTTAACAGTACCACAATTTCTCATCTGAGAAGGATTGGCAGAACATTTGAAAGTTTATGCATGTGTTTGTGTGGGTGTGGTTTTTTTTGTGCGTAGTGATAATAGTGACAATCGTCTTTAATTTCATTTATAAAACAGTGATTTTTCAAATTGCGTGCTACTGAACAGAATCTAGAGAATTGTAAGATTTGATCTTTACCATACCTTTACAAAGCCTCAAAGAGCACAAAACCTTGTGTCATATACACAAGCTACCTTTGGAAAAAACTTATAATTATTTCACCATCAAAATCTTTGAGACAGGTTGCGTTATGATGTCCATTCTGACCTGTACAAATTCACAGATGAACCATCGAATTGGTTAGGCCCATCAAACTGTATAAATCAAAGGAATTCTAAAGGGACAAATTGATTGCATCGCGTGGGCATAGAAACGGGTTCGCGAGGAAATTGGCATCTAATCGATATCTTTTTTAGAAACTGAAATATTTATGCCATTATCTCGTCGCGGTCATATCTTACAATGATGAAGATCAATACGATGTCATTCGTCTAAATTGGAAGACATGCATTGACAGTGAATAGGGACATTCTATATTTAGTCGCTTGTTTAATAATAATAATAATGATAATAATAATAATAATAATAATAATAATAATAATAATAATAATGATAATAATAATAATAATAATAATAATAATAATAATAATAATAATAATAATAATAATAACAATAATAATAATAATCTGCATTTATATAGCGCCTAATGGATATCTCTGAGACGTGTCTAAGCGCTTTACAGAAATATCATAACCGCGGTCATCGGATTCCTGCAGGCTTGCCAGCACACAAAGTATGCACCTATTCCACTCCCGAGGGAGCATTCCAGCCAGTCGCCATTTTACAGGCGTCCACAATGCTAAACAAATCACAATGACTTTCGCATCCTACCGGGTATCCACTTAACACCTGGGTGGAGAGTGGCAAATGTAGATTCATATCTTGCCAAAGGATATTAGTGCCGTGGCAGGGATTCGAACCCCGGACCTTGTGGTCCGGAGACTTATCCACTAGGCCACAACACCTCTACCCATATCAATAGAAGTATAAATTGCAATGTGTCTAGTATTTTTCTGTATGTAATAGCCAACTGCTCGATTTTCCTTCAGCTGTCCATGATAAAGATCGAGAGTTAGATTTTTTTCCTTGTTTATAGGAAAGTGTGCTTAATAGAGATATATAATCCTCTTTATCTGTATATTATAAACATTATGTGATTGAAATTTCTTTCATGGCCATATACTTTGTTTGAATAATCCAGGTTAATTCTTCGTTAGATGAATAAAGCAACAAAGTATTCATATAGTTACAAAATCAATCGATGGCATATTATTTTGTAAGTAGAATTCATCTAAATCGACTGATAGTCGCTATAAATTTTAGGCTGATTCAGATTGAATAAAAACTGACAGGATCTGATTTAACTTGTCAGATTTTAATGTATAGCCCTTGTCAGAATCCATGATCCTATCAAAAGCTAATGCATATATTATTTCCAAAATGCAATCAGTACGAGGATTCGGAATGCATATATTTCTTAGTTGCCAAGGCAGCAAATCCGGGCGCTGATTAAGTTTTGAGCTGAGCGGAAAATACATAAAGCCGAGAAGAGAATACAAATGAGGAGCTTAGCATAGAAATAGGTGTAAAGGTCCATGTTTCATGTTCTGAAACTTATGATAGAATAATATAAGAGAAAAGTTAGAACGTACTCGCATTTAAGATTATGCGAATCCTAACCTTCAACATTTCGCTATTGCCTGTACATTCCTTTACTGGTAGCTAACTGTAGGCAAAATGCGGTTTTCACAGGCACGCGAACGACTTGCGAAGGATGCGAATGTCGAAAAAAGCGTAAAGTCCAACATTCGGAAAAGTTTTTCTCCGAATGTGTCGAGACAATGGAGTCGTAAGCCGTTCTTGCGCAGTTTGTGCGAAGTTCTCACGACGTATGTGTGACGTATGTCGTGTGTACCGTGGCTGCACTACGGCCAGTCAACATGCACGAATAACACGCGACTTAAATGCGAGCAACGCGAATGTTCCAAAAATAATAATCGGGCGAACTTCGCTGTTTGCGCGAGACATTCGGCAAACTGTCGTGATCTGGTTTGGGATTTACGAAGACTTTGCGAACATCGCGCACATCTTGAGTAGATCCTGCGCATATGACGAAGCTTTTAAGACATGTTTGAGAGCAAATCACGAGTAAAACAAGACGGATGCTGGAAACATTCCCAAAGATTTTTTTTTTTTTAAATTCCCGCCGAACTAAAAACGACGCACGTGAGCAATTGACGACGCTTCCGAACCCCCGCGATGGTTCGGCGATCTTTTGCAGCATAAAATACGACTGTTGGACTTTGCCTTTTTTTTCTACATTCGCATCCTTCGCATCCTTCCCCGTGAAAACCGCTCTTTAGAGGTTTTTGTTCGGTTGTGCTTTATCCAAAATATGAAGGTATTCTTTCCTTATAAAAAAAAAATTATGAAGAGGCAAGCGTGTGCGTTGCTAGGCCTAATTCCTCTTGCTTAATGCCGTTAGAATGGCCCCGTTCATATCCCTTTGAAGATGTCTCCCGAACGAAGATGAGTTATCATACAACTATTTACTTTTACTATCTCAGTAGTAAGGTCTCAACATCATTCAATTTAAATCTATTCATACAATTCAAACATTGATCAACAAAATCACTCAACATGAATTTAATTGCCACATCTCAGCAGTTTAGAATATTCAACTGCAAACGCCCCTGTCATTTTTTTAAAATTCACTTTTCGAGCGTCTTTCCCGTATTTCAGTTGCTCTGCACTCTATATTCATTCAATTCATCAAGTTCTACTTTCTCCGAAAAGAATATTACGCTCTGTTATGTCTATCAATCAAGTTTATGGAATTCCTTCATGCACCATTTATCTTCATCAGAAACAGCAAAAATGGAAACCTTTGGATTTGTTGGTACTAGACATAATGAACAAAAATGGCAGACGTATGCTAAGAATGTTAGCATGATATATTACGTCTTTAGGAATTCATAACTTTCTAATCCTTTTTAAATGGGATTTTCCTGAGGCACTCTATATCTGTCAGTGTCTGTTTATCTCATTTTCTGCTGATATTAAAACAAACTTTATATCAAGGGACTTTCCCTCCGATTCTCTGCAGCCGTATAATGTACGCATGGCGACTTATTTAAAGGCTAGAAAAGATTAGGACCCAAAGTGAATTATACTGCTTTCACATCAAGGTACGGTCGCTGCGACCGGTCGCTGCGACCGTACCCAGCGACCGATCGGACGTGCTTTCACACCTCCGTCAAAATTTGGTCAGGCCCAGAGCGATCGGTCGCTGTATAGCTGACCTAGCCGGAAGCGGAAGTAGAGATAGTGCGTAGGCATGTATGGGGGTCATTGCATTTCGATCGGTCGCTGAGTACGATGTGCTTTCACATCTAGCTTGCATCGGTCGCGATCGGTCGCTGAAGTACCTCACCGACCGTACTCAGCGACCGATCGTTTTTGACCAAAACGATCGGTCGCAGCGACCGATGAAATGCTTTCACATTATGATTTCATCGGTCGCAGCGACCGCTCGCAGCGACCGTACCTTGGTGTGAAAGCAGTATAAGTTAAGACAACCAACAACAATCTGTTGATAACGAAGTGTTTCTTGCTCTATGAAGATATATAATTCGTTGTTTATTCCGAAAAGACTTGCTTTTCAAAATGCCCTGGTCTTTCAAATCAAATATCAAAAGATCGATTGATATAAAAACTAGCCCATTGCCAGCTTGAGCCGGCTGAGCCCTGTATTAAGTATATGGGAATGGAAAAAAAAATCAGTATGAAATCAAGCTGGTTGTAAAGTAATTCGAATGACTTTACGAAAAACGTGAATATGGCGAACCAAAATGGGATTCTCAATTATTATATATCACATCGTCTAAAGGCATGAAATGTGAAATATGCAGCCGTAGATTAACATTACTATCGTTTACAAACATTTTTATTGGCAGGTATATTTTTTGCTACTATTTAATTTAGATTGTGGAAATACAGTCACACCTTTTTGAAACGTCAAGCAAAACTTTGGGCATCCCATTTGGCACTTCATATTCAAGCCGTTCGTAAAGTCATGCGTAACTTTACAAAGAGCTTTATGAAACACCCCCAGGTATGAATGTATTCAATTTCGCTAAGTGTATGTCTAGTCATGTAATGTACTTGAATCATGTCTAATGATTTCTTCTTGTTGCTGTTGTTGTGTGTTTTTTTCGACAAGCTTATGAAATATTTCATTTTGTACAAATGCGACGCCTCTATGAAAAAAATGTATGATGAACATGAGCCGACTGGGATTGAAATTCGATTGGGGAATTAAAGGGAAGCCACTGTTCTGGGAAAGGTAAAACAAATAATTTGGGAGCTTTATCATTCTTTGTTATGTTAGTTAGGAAGATTATCATAGTAGAAATTTCCCCTGAAAACGATTCTTCTTCAAGTTCCCTGTAATTCAAAATATGACGAAAACAGCCGAAATGTTCGCGCCGAACATTTTTGTTGGTAGTCCCTATACACGCATTTCTGTATGCAGTGCATAAGACTCTCAGCAGAACTGAATTAATTTCTTATCATTTTGGCGATTCCAAAACCTTACAGCATACAACAATTCTTAAGTGCTGTATAATGGACCTCTCTCTCAATTATTTTGAGACAGTTTGAGACAATTTCTTTCACAATTCAATCTCATGACCAGAACTTGCCTTTATCTTTAATAAGTGAGCGGCCTCTTAAAGCTGCTGTCAACCGACCCTCAAACTCCCCCAAACCATCCATTCCCAGCCCCCCCCCCCCAATTCAGCAGGCATACGATTCCCCTTATAGTTTGAGGACCCCCGTAAAACAAAGAAAAAAGGATACTAATTGCACTATGTTTCCGTTATTTGCGAAATTGCCCATGAACATTTTTCCTCCCTCTTCAAGAGATCCACCCTGTTGTATTTATTTCTGGATATGCCTCTAGCTTTTGGTCATCGGCGCTTTCTTCAGACTTTAATTATAATTATGCGATTGTATTCAGGATTAGGAGTAAATTACTGTCGATAATGAAACCCTCGTCTAATCTAAAGGGTCAGTTACAAGTAGCCCCCGAGCTTCATGAGAGGCCGTCCTCCGACTTAGTCTTCAAGTGTTTTTGTTCGTGCTGCTCGTTTTTTTTTTTTTTTTTAACTGACTGGATTATTTCATAATATTGAACTAGTACCTTGACGTTATGCTCTTCTAAATTTATATTACAAAATCTATACCGTGTTATTGCAGTTATTTGCCCATAGCGTGGGTGTGCTGGAAACCACTCCATTGATGAGCCTTTGAAACGGAAGATTATTTTCCACTCTCTGTTTATTTTCTTTTCGATACACAAGATTAGAGTACTTGGAATAATACCGTGTCATGTTGCCGCTGCCTCGTTTTTTATTTATTTATTTTTTTGTCCGTGTTTGATATTCTTTTCTTGTATCGCTTCATTTCCGAACAAAGCTTGTCGTAAATTTGGTCCCACAGCATTCACCTCTCTCGTAAAAAGCAGCGCATATCTCCAAACAGACAATGTTGCATATATACATGATATAACTTTACCCATTTAGATTACATCTGGTGCATGGTAACAGAGCTAGGGAAAATGGAAGGGTGGAACGAAGAAGCAAAGGTTTGAATCACCCCAACAAGAACCTATTTTAGCATCATTTCAATAATTAACATCTTTAATCGCCTTAAAATGTCAAAAGTGAGACATGCCCTCCCTAAAGCGGTTTACCTCCGTTAATTGATACATTAAGATCGTAAAAGTACAATTTGTACATAGTGGTCTGCGCATGCATTTTCAGCTTGCGAAAACTTACTGTGATGCTTGAATCGACTATAAGTCGATTTGTTAACGTTTATCGTCGACAGCTACGATTGCAATTACGCCTTCGCACAATTAGTTTTGACAGTATAGTCATATACATCAATTAATGACTATGCAACGATTAGGGGTTTCGCTTGTAACATTTTAAACATGTTAAAGGTCGCGTAGAAAGGGAATGGGTCTAATAAAAGTTGCCGAAAGCATACATGTATTGCATATTCGCCAGGAACTTTAAATGTATATTTTTATTTAGTCAAGTTTAAACAAGATATTCCATAAAGTTGAAACTGTGTCCTTCACAATTATGAAAGCCTACAAGCCAGTTTCCCCGGAATATCAATACACTAGAACCCACCTTCGTTTCTAGGATGTCTTTGGGCCTTTTATGGACATTGAAAATGGTCCAGCGAACCAAACCATTTCCTTTCTGAAAAGGTGTCGTCGTTGTTGTGCTCGCTGTGTTAAATTTGGAACCGAATTATGTTTCACGGCGTGATTGACAATCCCTCAACAACAGGGTCGAACTGATCTTAGGGTGTTGGAGGATTTTTCCATGGGAGTCGCTTGAAGGCCGGTCATTATCTTAGAGCGCAGGTCATACACATCACATTTTCGAAGCTGAGCATGCTGAATGTGATTCCCAGTCGAGCCTGCTCAAGAAACATTTTGTTTGTCATGACATACGGCTGAATTTAAGGGAAAGGGTCGCATCCCCGTAAATCATGCCCTCCGTGATAAGTTGTATACGTCTTCGGAATGGATTGGATTTTGAAGGGTACCCGATTTGGAAGGCCTACCGTGCAAGGGTAGATATAAAATAATGGGCAAGTCATCGTACCCCGATCTTTCACATGTATTTCGTTTCACACACTTCAACCTGAAACCGACCATCGTATGTCCCTTTCCCTATAGATTGATGGCTGCTAACCTTCGATACAGCCACTTCTTACAGCTCGTGGCTTTCATTCTTCCCGATTTTAAGGAATAATGCCGACGGGTTTTCTGATTTTCCCCTTGATGGAGTCAACTTGTTGGCAGCGGTCAGAAACCGCAGTGAATTAATGGATTGTAAGCCCTTTTCTCCGGTTCCTTATATTTCCTTCATTATCATGATCATTGTTATAAACGGCTTCCTTTGCCTTTTTCCTGTTGCTCTGTATATTTTCTCTTTTCCGCAAGCAATTCATGTTTTGAAAGAAGATGCTTCCCAGCTGTTTAAGTCTGTGTTCTGTGAGTCTTTAACAGGTAGAAGAAGAGAAGTCTTTTACATGGAGAGCTTTTCCAACTCTCTTCTGTCTACAGTGTCCAATGTAATTACAGTGGTGTATGTTCATAATGAATTCATTAGCCAGAATCTCTGGACATAGTCTTATAGTTCATTGTTTTATTCAAACAAAGTTAAAGGTGGTAGCCCACATTTGCTCAACTTTGTTTCAGAATCTGAAGAGAAATAATCTAATTTCAATTTCAAATGACGGAAATTTATGTAAAACTATCATGTTATCAAATTTACAACAATACTCCATAGAAGAAGTGAAAAAATAATGGTTTTACTCTTAAAGCGTCAGGAAGACGCCTTTACAAAACAAAGAAAGTATAAGAAAAATTGTGTTGAATATTTCCTTCTCAATCCTAAACGGGAATGTACTGGGATCTAAAACTTTACAAATATTTTTCTGTGGTTTAAAGCAATCTAAAGTAAAACTTTTGTGCAGATTGGGTGCCATTTGCAAATGTGAGATACTACCTTTAAGGCAAGAGCGAAGACATTATGCAGGTATTTGTTAGAATAAACAGAATCGACGTATCAATCATGACCGGAAGTATCTATGGAAAATAACTCAGTTTTGGAATGTTTTAACGTTGCATGCTTGAATGAAGACTAACCAGTAAATTTGTTTTCGACTTGATTTATATTTTGTATTTCTGCACGCTCGCTCTTCGTGTCATCCAGGCTTATCCGATATATTACCACGCCCGGTTTCAGTATCAAGACGGAATGCTTTACATCTCTCGGTAACGGCTCTACATAATCCCCATTTCAATATCAGCAGATTGTCAAAACGAAAACATTATTTGTTAGTTAATCGTGAAAAATATTCCCAACAAACAACGTTGAAAATAAATATTTGATAACCTCAAACAAACAATCAACAACAATTCTAGTAGGTATTTTGATAAATGGCGATAACGTCATCAAAAAGGTATGTTTGCGTATTTTACTTCTAATCTCAATATCTGATGTAGCAGATTGTGCAAATTATTGTTTTGGATTTTATGAGGAAAAAACAGCTCTTTTTCGCGATATTCACATCTACTCGAGATAGTCAAACAAAGGCAATGATATTACATGCAGAACAAATATTGCCTTTTCGTTAATTTGAAGTATCTTTGAGCAGCAACTTTTACCACTGATACTATATGGTTTACGAATATGATTTTGCAATAAGACGCGTTAAACCAAAACGTTGAAAAGCCTAATCCATCCATCCGACCGAACTAATACAGGTTTGTTGTCACTTGAAATATTTGATATGACTGAAAGGAACTTTATCCAAATCTTTTGATGATCCAATCTTGCTAGTAAATGATCATATCTGCCTAATTTTTTGTGAAATAAAAGCACATGAAACATGTGACAACAGCGTTTAGTAAACATAACCGACCGTCTCTTGTTTTGTTTTACCAAGAGTTTAACTACATGTACATACTTTCAGTTGTATATGCATCACTTCGATTATATCTTGCTTGCGTCGGAAGGAAAAGAAAATCTTATTGAAAAAAAAACAAAAAACTCTGCGCATTCTCAGAATTCGAAACAAAATTGTATGAGGCAGCCTTTGTGAGTCCTGTCGTTTATGTTGGCTGTGATGGAATTTGCCAGTTTCATCATGGTTTCGATTCGTTCCACGTCGCCAGTATTTACTAGGAGTAATTACGAGAGGCGACGGGGCGTTAGTATATGGGCCGGATGGGGGTAACTATACACCAGTTAGGAGGCCCGGATATGCCATCTACCGGTCTATTTCTGTCTAGGGTTCCATCCTCCACTCATTCTGCTTAGAGATTTCAACGAGAGTAAGACACGGTGTCAGCGGAAGATTTATAGAAAGGTGTCAAGCACTAGGCCGCTAGCGTCGGATTCTATCGTGATTGGGAAAAGACAGAGGATTTTCAAAGCCATGATGGGCAGATTTGTGAAACGAGTGGGTTCACTGGAATAAAAAGAAGATGAAATACGCTCAAATACCTAGCTATTTTTACCAAAGCTTTCTTTTATTGAGCTAGCCTTTTTGTGTTTTTTTTTGGGGGGGGGGGGGCAGGGCGGGTCTACACGCTTAAACAGCATTTAAAACCTCAATTTGCAAAACAAGCAATTTATAAAGCTTTTAATCTGTTTGGTCCGATTATAGGATAAAAAAACAAGGAAGTAAGAAGGTTTTTCGAAGGGAAAATACCGAAAGTTTACCGTCTCTGAAATATCTGACAGACGCATATGATTTATTTTGACATCCTTCGGACGTGGGTGACGATTGCTTCGCTTTTTAGAGTTTAGTTTACTTAATGTCTTCACATTTTACAGGCTTTGTAGTAATCTACTCGTATTTAAAATAATGTTCGAACTGATTTGAACATCCCTTGTACGCCAGATGATTCAGAATCTTCGGAATGTGATATTTACGAGTCTCGTCATTTACAGGAGACTTCCCTATGCTATCGGTATCGTTATCCAGTCCGTCTGCAGTTTCTGCACCATATCTATGCTATCTCTCTGTCTTTCTTTCTCTCTCCCTCTCTCTCTCTCTTTCCTCCCTTTCCTGCCCTTTCCTCTCTCTCTCTCTCTCTCTCCCCCATATTCTATCTTTATCACATTCTCTCTTTTTTCTCTTCTCTCTATCGTTCTCGCCTCGCCCCTTCTCTCTCTCGCTCAGTCTGTCAGTCAATCTTCACACTCTTTTCCTTTCTCTATTCATGTCCAGTTCGCGACATCCGTGCTCGAACTACTGTTATTCTCATCCTCTCTTGCTCTTCCCCCACGGCTGACCCTTCCTCCTTCAAGTGTAAAGCTTCGCATCAGCCATCCTCCATTCTTCAATCGCCCGTAGCTCTTCCTACCATCTCTCCATCACACTACCGTCCATCTCCCACCTCTCATGCCTCTCGCTCCAACATCCATTCTTCATCCCTTCCTCCCGTTGCTTGGCATGAGCACCCTATCCGTCCGAGAGGAAAGAGCGCGTAGGCAGAAGGAACGAAGAAAGCTCGTTTGGGAATCTTGAGTACCCACTTGTCGCCGATTGACCCTTTTCGCCACATATGCAAAATTTCCGGTATCACACGAAGGGGCTATATAGGTGGACTAAAGTACTAACTCCTGACAAAGAAATCTCGTGAATATCATTCTGATAGAGATGCAATCCTAACGTGTCATTTCGGTTGTAAAATAAGGCTCTGCGGTTAATGATTGTTCCGTGATCAATATCTTGCATTAACGGAATCCCCACACCCAGTCTTGGACCTAAAGACTCTGCCAAGCTCTAACCTTAATCGCAACGTTGAACCTAATTGTAACTATAAATCTAACTTCATACAGGCATATCTTTGACAAATCAAAAGTCTAGAGCAATTGTCGTAGCAACAAAATGACAAAACAGAATTATGAGTAGCCCTTGCAAAAATAATTAACCTACTTTCTTAATGTTGAAATGACAGTTTACTGGACCAGGGGGGTGTTTCATAAAGCTGTTCGTAGAGTTACGAACGACTTTACGAACGACTGGAATATGCCAAGCCAAGTGGGATTTTCAGAAAGTATAAATCGCATCAGTGAAAAATAGAATATGCAGATGTAGATTAATATTACCGTTGTTTACAAACCTTTTTATCACGAAGTATATATTTTTTGCCACAATGTAGGTGAGATAATGGGAAAGGCAGTCATATTTTGTTAAAACGTCAGGAAAAAAAATTGTGTATCCCATTTAGCACTTCATATTCCAGTCGTGTGTAAAGTCATGCGTAACTTTAGGAACAGCTTTATGACCCCCCCCCCCCCCCCGGTTGTATGGCGTGCATAAGGATCATCCTGATACACAACCGACACTTGTTTATACATAATGCTAAGCATGCCTAGAGAGGGATACTATTGCAAAGATGATGAACTTTATGAACTTCCATCTTTCTGTAACAAACAGGGGTCTCTTGGGAGGTATGATGCTCTGTTGATGTGTTATTTGGTTATTACTGGTGGGGGCGACTGGACGTACTTGCATCTATACAGAACTATGCATTTTTGAACGATATCTCTGCAGTGTGAACATGGTACTTAAGATTATGAGCTACACGTTGGGGGGAAAATGATAGATCAGAAAATTAAAAAGGGCATTGACATAGAGAGAGAGTGGGGTTCTTTAAAGGGATCCGGTCACTTTGTGGAGGCTTGATGCAATAAATTGTTGAATTTCGATGTCTGTATTGTATAAAGATGTTCAGAAGGATGAATAAACAGCCAGGAATATAAAGGTTTGGAAATATAAGACGTTATCAATATCAAGATATCCAATCACTGAATTCCGCCATTTGCAAAACCGTAACAGGGTATTCTTTTGTGTAACACTGCAGTCTATGGGGTAAAAAAGGGTCTAGCATTTCCGGTCACTTGATTTTTACTTTTTGCGAAGCACATACTGCTGCTTTTGAAGTGCATTTTTCAGGGCTTCATATTTACACAATATTACACATTATATATACTGATAACATGTAGAGCCATGCAGCTCAGATTTTTCAGTTACTCCATGGCTTTAAAGCGAGGGAGAGATAGAGAGAGAGAGGGAGAGAGAGGGGGAGAGGAGGGAGGGAAGAAAGGTGCAGATACATACAGATACAAAGAACGAGAACAGAGGAGGAGAGAGGGAAGGAGTGAGGGGGGAGGGGAGGAGTATGGGGAGGGAGAGGAAGAGAGAAAGATAGATGGAAGATAAATAGACAGGAAGAGAGAGAAAGAGAGAAAAACGAGGGAGGGGGGGGGGGCCCCCCCCCCCCCGATAGACTTATACTGTAGGCCTACTGTAGGTCCCCTTTTCTGGATATACATTATTCGTTCGCCGTGTCATAGTTTTTCACCCCTCCACATTTTTTCTTCTTCTTGTCACATCACTGGTGGTGCCAAGGGGGAGGGGGGGATTAGAAATTTCCAGGGTCCTGTAGCTACTCCTTCACAAGCAGGCTTGTCTTTCAATTCAAGTCTTTGTGTCATTTTTGTTTAGGCCTGTGTAGATGTGTACTTAAACTTAATCTTAAACGGAGTCGAATGTTTCCTTTTAGCACTCCTTGATATCGGACAATAAAAGCTGTTTGGGCTACAAACACGGTTTAGTTCATCGCCTCTCCTAATTCTAGAGTGCTAGGAATGAGTTGTTTGGTCTTCAGCTTAGCGTCTGTCTTCGTTGTCTTATAAAGTGTAGACTCAATCTTCGATTCTAGCTCTTCGTCTTGGCTGTTGATGTACACCCTCATTGGCAATCGTTCCCTTTACCATGTCCACAGTCAAGTCTGTAACATGGTAAACTTGGGGTATGCCCCCCCCCCCACGGCATGAGTCGATGACGGACATTTGCTCCTGCGACAATTGCTCCTGTCTTAATTTCTCTGAAGACATAGGGTTAGAGTTAGGGTTGGGATAGGGATTATGGTTCAGAATGATGGGAAGATAAGGATTAAGCTTAGTGTTAGGTTTGGGGTTAGGTTTTACGTGCAGATTTTTATGGGAGCAATTGTCGCCGGAGCATATGTCATGGAACCCATGCGTCATGTACGGGTTGATCCTAATACACTGATGCCGTTTTGCCCTCGTTGAATGAATGAATGAATGAATGAACTGGGGGGGGGGGTGCAGTGCCCCACCCCTCTCGTTCTGTAAGCCAAATGTGTTTGTGGAGAAGATAAGCGCTTGTGTTTTAACTATATTATGCTTTACTTTCCTTGGGCGAGGGAATGGGGACGCCATTTTGCCCTCGTTTGTCCGGTATGTCGACTACACACTCCAGGGATTAGCTTTGAAGGAATGCCTTAATATATTCGTGTCTTTCGTTCAATGCAATCTCTCTTGTAAAAGTCACAATGTTATTTCGGAAAGTACAGTCACCACCTCCAAATCATGGTGACAGCGGAGAGCATGGGAGAGCCCCTGTTTAAACCAAATAACTTCGGCCCCTATTTTAGGTTTGAATTTCTACTTGCTGCTAGCCTGGTCGAGTTATACAAACATAGTGTGCTTGCTAACCTACTGTTCTCGACAGGAAAATCGGTCAAGTGTTGCAGAAGTCTTGCATCCTTCCCCCTCTCTTTCTCTCTCTCTCTTTCTCTCTCTCTCCCCCTCCCTCTCTCTCTCTCTCTCTCTCTCTCTCTCTCTCTCTCTCCCTCTCTCTCTCTCTCTCTCCTGGTTACTCTTTTTTTTTCCACATCTAGTCCAGCCAAAGTTTCATATACATAATTCATAGCTTAGCTGCACAGGGGATGGGGAGAAGCCGGATGGAGGGGGCATTCCATCAAACTTGGAAAATAAAATGCACATTTACCTGGCCAAGCATAGCAGTATAAGGTGGGATGCAAGGTGTGTGTGTGTGTGTGTGGGGGGGGGGTGTCTATCGCCTTACTTTCTTGTTTGTACTTGAATCTTCTTATTCTCTTATTCTTTTGCCTCTTAATTCAGCATTAGAGGAGGGGGGGGGGGGGGACGTGCCTCCGCATCATCGCCCCCAGTGACTACGCCCCTAGGAGTCAATGCCTTCTAGGATACACATAAGCGATGCATCTTCGAAACGAATCTTTACCCTGGGCTTCCATCCAAAGGAATTAAAAGATATTTCCTCACAACTAAAATTAATCACAATTTTCAAAGCTTAGAACCTTCATGCTTCTATAACATGTATAAGAACACAAGAATAGACATTCGGGACTTTGTATAACATTTAACAAGACATGAAGACTCAACTCTTCTACTATTTCGTCTAGTCAAGCGTTCGTGAACCAAGTTGACATGGTTGATAAGAATTGATATTGTTTTGGCTCAAATATTCTACTTTAAAAAAAGCAAGGGTTATTGTGCATGTTTCCAATAAGAATCCCATCGTCCGTCTACAAAAGTAATTCTCTTAGAAGAAAATTTAATTGATTTGATAGCGGAAATTGAAGGGCAACTTTGACAAAGGTATTATTTATTAATTTCTTTTGGTCGAGACTGCGAAATGTTAGTCTTGTAATAGCATAGGGGTCAACGATGACCAATGGAGTCGAAGACGTTTATAGATATTTCGCAGTTTATCCTCATTGTATTTAGACATGCCATGCATAGACGTATAGAAGAGGAAAATATATCTTTCAGCATACAAAACGATAAGTCTTATGTCTCAACTTCAGTATGATTAAGACTTGTACACGATTCGACAAATATTCTTTAGAAATAAACAGCAGAAATATATTCGACCATACTATGCGTCTTTCAAATGAAGTAAAGTCCTACACACGAATAAAAGCAGCGAAAATAATAAAGAATGTTAGTTTTAACCCCCCCCCCCCAACCCCGCCCGAATTTTTATCACGGACAAATGTAATGCAGAAAGGCATATTTTTAAGGCTTTATTTAGTTCTAAAACCAATTCACAAGATAACTTCCATACCACCATGGCCACATGACTATCACAACTATCACAATCCGACGAAATGTCAATATTATTTACGTAAGAATGTAACCTGTCTAACTATAAAAAAAAAGAAAAAAATCATGCTTTTACACAATGTCCAACATCAATTTGAACAAAAAAAAATTCCGGCTGATAGAAATGAAAATAGGGCAGACGATGTTTAAATGTAAATAATAATAATAATGATAATAATGATAATAATAATAATAATGATAATAATAATAATAATAAACACATTTCCATATGTATTCTTTTAAATCTTAAATGTCTTTCTAACAGTTGACACTATTTTACTACACCATTAGCGTATATTACATACACAAAAACCATGCTCGATGCACAATGTGCTGTAGTTCGCGCTGGTGTCGGATGTAACATAATGTAAGTTAAAGGCCCATATTTCATCTCTATAACCACTGCATACGATGTATTTTCCTACTACAATTTACTCAGACACCATTTCCACCAGACGAATTTCCACGTTTTCTCAACCATGCCGCTTCTTTTATCCCATTTCCAGCGGCACAATCGATCAATTCGGCGTGTTATCTTAGCTCCGAAAATAATTGTCCCATAATGGCATAATGCAAAATCGATTCGACGCAGGGCAGGTGTACTATACATAGATCGCTCTGAATGCGCGGGATAAAGTGGATGCAGAAGTTCCAGCGAAAAACGATTATCAGATTATCTGAATTATGTAGTAGCCCATGATAACTATGGTAGATACTCTCCTATAGAAAAAGAAAACTGCCTTATTATTGATGTACATCGAGCTGTCTCCCTGAATTAGGTCGAACTTTCAAAAAATAAAATACAACTGCCAAGGGAAGGTAGAGACGGTTGGCATGGGAAGCAGGACTATCATAATGAATTTTAATTCATCCTTAAAGGTAGGCCAAATTCTATGTTTTAGTTTTTGCAGTCCGATTCGAAAATATTACGATTATGATACATGAATGGTCATGTGAGTAATAAACCTTCTTAAAAATGTTTTGTTTTTAATAGCTTAAAAGGTAGATCAAGTTACGATTATGCAAGTTCAAACGAAATTATCATTGGACACTTTTCTTTTTTTTTTTTTTCAAAATAACATGCATTTGCGCATAAATTATGCAGATATATCTTTAGCATGGTATATTAAACTAAACGTGCATCGAATTTCTTGTTATTGTTATTTTTCTGCTTATTCTTACTTTTGGCTAACCTATAACTTTACACCTGGGTGATACTGCGCTGATGAGAATATTACACTGTTTTTTTTTAATATGTAAGACGTGTAAGATGAGTAGTAGCCTCCGCCATGTCCGTGTAGTGAAAAAAATAAGGGATGCAAAATATGGGCGTGCAGCCAGCTTAATTTGAAACATTATGTGAACCTACTTAGCTTGCTACTGTGCAAGGGCCCATTATTTTCAAGAGTGTGAAGGTGACACTATGTTCATGATGTTTCAGCGTTCTGGCAGAGGAGATGGAAGGACATCGAGGGACGGGTTTGGAATTTGAGGTACAGAAATCAACATTCATGTTGGGCATCTCCTTTTTGAGCTCGAATTTTTTCCGTATCAGCAGAGGCACTGGGTGGTGTTTCACAAAGGTTTAAGTGTGACTTATACACACCAAAGTACGGTCGCTGCGAGCGGTCGCTGCGACCGATGAAATCATAATGTGAAAGCATTTCATCGGTCGCTGCGACCGATCGTTTTGGTCAAAAACGATCGGTCGCTGAGTACGGTCGGTGAGGTACTTCAGCGACCGATCGCGACAGATGCAAGCTAGATGTGAAAGCACATCGTACTCAGCGACCGATCGAAATGCAATGACCCCCCATACATGCCTACGCACTATCTCTACTTCCGCTTCCGGCTAGGTCAGCTATACAGCGACCGATCGCTCTGGGCCTGACCAAATTTTGACGGAGGTGTGAAAGCACGTCCGATCGGTCGCTGGGTACGGTCGCAGCGACCGGTCGCAGCGACCGTACCTTGATGTGAAAGCAGTATTAAAGTTATGCTTAGGCGCCAACGCGCACGTGTTATTTAACGCGTAATCCCATTGATGGATATGTGGTAGCGCGCGCACCCTGTGCATGATCTGACCAGTGAGGTGATGCGTTATATACCACACGCAAATGGGAATTTAAGTGCGATTTTTAGTCAGACTTAAATCTTTGTGAAACACCCCCCTGGTGTTGTATGTATACCCACTACTTTTGAACATGTTCTATACGAATACACGAAAGTTGTGATTGATTGAAGAGAACAACAAACTGGTCGGTGACATTCTCTGAGAAGGAATTCTAATTTTCTTTTTAACGCCCCTGCCCCATGCCCGGAATGACGCCCCCGGTTCATTTCGCTATAATGGGTCGTTATCAACTCATCCTATCGCCATCTCGATGCGATGTGAGGGGAGTGATCTGGTACTCGAGAGCGTGGTTCATCTAAATAGATATAAATCGTTTTAAATGTTTTACCGGGGACGATAATATCCCCCAAATTGATATCGCTTGGGACAGTGAGACGCGCAGGCATTTACTCTCAATACTCATTTTGTTTCTGGCAGCAAGCCTAATCCTCGGAATTCCGATTAGCGTGTAGGCTGGTGGTCTACATGTATCGAAAATGGTTGTGATCGCGTATGAAATAGGCTGGGGTCATGGGGGTAGGGCTAAACCAGAGAGTTAAAGGTACGCATGACTGTACTTTATAGAGTGTACTTGAATTCTGGCATGCGATTACCCCTCTGACCCAATTATTTCACCAACATTGGTTGTTGACGACTTTGTTATTATAATATAGCAAAATTGCTTTTCTTTAAGTTGTATACAAACGACTGTCAGCGAAAACATTTTATAAATGTAATAAAACTTCATTCCATCAAAATCCCATCATATACCTTTCCTTACTTTCATCTGAACGCCCATCATAGACACATGTTAGAGGGTTCTTTTGACCAAAAAAAAAAACAAACAAACAATTATATCAATAGTCTTTTCACTCGAAGTACCCACTGGTGATATGAAAGCCTTCAAATCGGATTTTTCGTATTGTTTCTTATTTCTGTATGTGTTCATTTATTTACCTTAATTTCATTTAGTTGTTAATTTTACGCTTATCTTTTTAGGGGAGGGAGTTAAGAGGCATTTTAATCATAAGTGTCATTTCCTATAGACCAATTTCACAACGCAAGAGGGCAGCAGACTGTTCGACACAGTTCGACATACTGCGGTGGGCGCTCCAACTTTTATAGTGCACTAGTCAATAGCGCGTTATGTACATTCGTTCGATTTTTTGTCTATTTTGAACAATATATGCAGATTTCTTTTAATATTTGCAATGAGAAATTGTCAGGGAAGTTCAGGTCGCAGCTGTGCGGTGCTCGAATGCCCCAAGAATTGGAGAAAGTTTAAAAATTGGAAGCTAACTGAGTGCGAAATTCACTCGCTTTTGAATCATGAAGCATGTTTGTGTGAGAAGCCGTACTCCCTACACAGGTTTCCGTACGCAATGCGAAGGAATCCGTCGCCAGTGGGTAAAAATATCAACAGAAAGCACTTGAAGTCAAGAAACATTATCATTAAGTACTTTGGCGTAAAATTTAATGAGTGAAAACATGACTTTGTAAATAGGGTAAGATTGAGGGCTCCCGTTAACTACGGCTTCTATGCTGCAATCGAACTTATACTGACAAAACTAAGTTGAAAAACTATCGAAAGTACAAAAATACATCATACCTTCATCTGTCAGATATGGCCATTGTCTTACCTCATCTACCCATGTATCCATGCTTTATTTTATTGATCTAGAATAAAGTAAATGGAACAATATTGTGGCATATCTCATATCTTACATTCATTTTGTACACAGCGCCAATCGCGGTCGGCGCGCTTGCCCACCGCAGCAATGGCGTCGAAGATAGAGGGCCAAATACATAAACCGGAGGTGAAATTGGTCTATATTCTGAATGTTTAGACTTTCAAAATTTGCTTAGAACGGGAAGCAATGTGATGAAGTAAATGTCTCGTGTTTAACAGTCGATTTTTCTTCATGAAAGTTATGAATGACTGCCGGAATACAATATCACATTGACCTTTGTTTTTACAACCTTTCTGAAATCACTATAGTGAGGCCCGGGTTCGTTAAAAGCATGGGAAACCATTAGAGTCAGGGGATTTATAAGGTGTCAGGCCTTAATACGGGTATCAACTCCGCATTCCAGCCCCTAATTGGAAGGGGAGAAACACAGCCTGCACGGGCAGTCACAGTCATGAAAAAGGAGATTTTAAGTAAGGCGGTAGTGGCGTCATTTAAACACAGAACGTTTTGCTTTTAGAATTAAAGTTTAGTTGTAGCAAAGCGATTACTTCGGGAAATAAACTGTCTGGAAGAAAATGAAGAAGGTTTATTAAAGTAATGCACACAGACATAAGAACTTGTTTATTGTGTACGATTTTGGAATTAGAGTGACAAGAATTCGACTCTTTTTTGCTAATTCACATACACTGCTCACAGAAATGTGCATGTGGGGCTACGCAGTTTTGGTCCAAATTTTTCACTCATAATTACCCCTTTTCTCGCGAACAGAAGGGCAATTGAAAAAAAAAACCTGTCCTTTTAAGAGGACATTGCTTCTATGATATTTTTTTTTTCAAGACGGACACAGAAAGAAAAAGAAAGTTTGCAATTCCTTTTTTCGTATTCTCGTTAACATGTTTGATGAAGGTCAACGATGATCACCATGATCACTACCTATCTGGCCCTACAATGCAACGATCCAGGCATGCGAGTTTTGGGAGTGGAGCGAGGGGGAGGGGCCGAGGGGTGATTAGGGAGTCACGACTGAACATATCGTCTCGTGTAGGACTCTTTGTTCTTCAAGGGGGGGGGGGGGTTGTCGTATATTTAATTATTTGCATAATTTACTATCAAGAAAGATATATTAAAACCAGAATAAAGTGCAGTTGCAGTAGACAAATATTCTGTTAAGCTGAGAGAAAATGGGAGGGGTGGTGATACATTTGAAACAAATAAATAAATAAATAAATATAAATATTTGTTTCTCTATTCCTTTGGAAATTTTCCACGTGTTGGAATCTAGGGGAGCGTTTCATGAAGAGTTTTGTCGGTGATTTTCACTGACTAATTTGCTTTCAGCCAATCAGATGCAAGGATTTTCAGTAGCTTATAACATTTGTCGGTGATTTTCACCGACAAAACTCTTCATGAAACGCTCCCCTGGTATAGTATTAGAAGTAGAAGTACAAATTCAAAGAACGCCATTTATATTTCAACTTATTTTTTTTTCTTCTGAGTAATGAATTGTAGTGATAGGTCGATACTATTGTTTTTTTTTTCTGATATTAATATTTATTTCTTCATATTCATCAGTTTTGCCCTTAGATTCCGATAAACATGAGTTATTTATTTCAGAATCTTACATAAATCTCATGGCTCATGAGAGCAAATTTCATAGAAGTGAAAAAGAAGGGGGGTGGAGGTGGAATAGAGTTAGCTAAGGCTTTTCCACATGGCATTATGATTATTACGAATACATTTTTTTTTAAAACAAGATTTCAAGTGCAGGCCTACATCCTATCGGCATGATCGGAGCGTCTTTGTGCTCACGATAAAGTCAGCCGCCTAAAGTCAGTTTTCCATAATATCGGTAAACTGATCCCAAGTAGTTGCTCACAGCGAATTACATTATACTTCAAGTGCCTTCCCCATTTTTGAATAAGAGTTCTCCAATTTCCATAAAGACGTCTTCTCCTCATGTGCGATGCATACCGCTCTTCGTCTAATCTTGGCTAATATATTTTATTCTTCATTTCTTGATTACAGTGAGGCAATACTCATTTTTATTATCTATTTATTTATTTTTTTTTTTACAATCACACGAATGTATTCCGTACCAAAATTTATCAAATAATGATAACGTATAAAGCAGGATAATGCATATTCCATTGCATACAAGGCCGACTGGCTACTGGAAAATGCCTGAATGTTTTAATATTTAGAGTACTTCGAATTTGATTCAGTACATTTATGTGGATTTCTGTTTTTGCCGTGTCTGCATCACTGTCTCGTCTTTGTTTTCGCTTGTTAACCCACTGCCGATACTGAATTCGCCAATTCCTATAGGTTTAACACAGGGGCCACCCGGTTCCAGACGACAACTGGTTAAACTCTTTTGCAGTATACCAGATATCACGGAAGACCACTTTTATGTGTATAAAATGGTTTATAGCCAATTGGTCTACTACCAGTTGGTCTAATGCCAGATCATCCAACACCACCATGGCTAAACCCATGTGGTCTACTATCATTTTGGTCTAGCTGCCGTTCGGTCCAATCATCACTTGGTCTAATACCCATTTGGGCTAATTGTCATTTTGTCTAATGATCAAACAGTCTAATTGCCACTTCGTCTACTTAGTTTTCCTCAATTCGTCTAATGACTATTTGTCTATTACCAGTTCGTCCAATCAGAAAGACTAAGTGGTGTTAGACCAATAAGTATGGGGTCCGCCCACTTGACCGAAGGCCCGCGAGACCGAAGGCCCGCGAGGCCGACTTTTCTCGTATCGTATTTGCCTTCATCACAAATAATGCGCTATCGGTATATAAAATAATTATGTCTCCTTTAGCATGTTTAGTCCTCTTTTGCAGATGTTCCACACCGTCCATGAAAAACATTTGCTGCCCTTTAATACTCATTAAACTTCCTTCTGGCACAGGAATTGGTCAGAGCAGTGAAATTAGACGAAATGGTAAATGGACTAAGAGGCAATGCAACCAAATTGTTATTAGACAGACTGGTTGTAGACGAAATGGGATTAGACAATGTGGGATGAGACCAAACGGGCATAGACAAAGTGGGAGTAAACCAAGAGACAATTCACCTTATAAATGACTATATTTGTGCCTTCCTGTATATACAATCTTCATTATCAAATTAACGTTTTGAATAAACCATTCACTTGATTGAATCGACGAAATCAGATACGCTATTCATGTCATGTACGCTCATGCAATAACTATAATAGGTATACTAATTATGGACCCCAGGCGAAATCCATGTTGGGTATCATTTTCGTCAGAAATAAATTAAGTAACTTTCTGAAATCGACACCAGAAACTATTACTGAGAAAGATATACGTAAGACTGTTAGATCGCGCTCCGTGCTGGAGTCCGTATTATCACCTCGCCATGTTTTCCAGGTCGTCTGCAAGCAGCTATTTTTCAAAATGACTTATGCCTCCGATTAGACTTGTTTGCTTTGCCCTTCTCAACGCTGTCAGATGATCAGAAGAGAAGTAAAATGAGATGATATATCCAAATCACCCTGATCCGAGAATACATGTTTTTGTGTGTCTTGACACAGGCATATACGAAAGATTTTAGTTCGCATGATCCAGAAACGTTTATGTATGCAGTATGGTGTTATAATAAACCAGAGCCCACGCAAATATTAAAACTGCATACTTAAAGACGCTAGGTCGTGGGCTTTCATGGGGAATGGATCATAATTTGCTGACACCAGAGTTTGTGAAAAATACCTGTAATAGAGCTACATTTCTGGGGCACAGCAAAACAAGCTGTCCCACCACAAACATTCTTCGGCCTGCTTCGGGCATTCTCGGGCCAGGGAAAGTGAGATAATGACTTTGCCATATGGGGAAAGGGTGAAGTATACAGAGCATTGCATAAGGTCTGTTGGTCATAAAACTCACAGTGATGGACAACACCTGTTACTGGGTAAGCACCCATGGTGTCAAATTCCCCATGAAAGCCCACGACTTAGCGTCTTTAAACTTCTCGTACAGTTATGTCATGTATGTTAATTGAGTACCAATATTCTGTGTATTTTTAACGATAATTGAACTAGATCTTGGATATAAGATGACTAAAATGACATGATGTTGAGAGAGAGAGAGAGAGAGAGAGAGAGAGAGAGAGAGAGAGAGAGAGATGGGGAGAGGGGCGTGGTGAGAGAGAGAGAGAGACAATCATGACAAACATGACAAACGGAAATAGAATTCGAGGGAGAGATCGAGGTACAGAGAGAGGAGCTAGGCAGTAAGTGTCCTGATGAGGCATTCAGAGAGAAATTTACTTTGATGATAATCTAGGCCTATAATAGTTATATGCATGTGCCGCGGAATGTTCTGCGGATGGGGTGGGGGGGGGGGGGCTGACATCAAAACAGGCGGAGTCCTGGGGAGCGTTTCATAAAGTGTCTTGTCAGAGATTTTTACTTACGACTGTTGTAAGCAACTGAAATGCTCGCATCTGATTGGCTGAGAGCAAATTTGTCAGTCACTGACGAGGCACTTCATGCTCCCCAGGGGCTGTGAGGCCCCTGATGGGGGTTCAGGGGACGGAGCCCTCTGAGGCCCTTGGATTTTTATGGTTTTGCAAGCTTATGAAATGAGCAATTACAATTCGGATCTTAAGTTTTTACGATTGATTTTTTTGGTTGTTGTTTTTTAACCAAAATTGTGTGTGCGCAAGGGGGTGGGCTGCAGCTCCCAAGCCCCCGCTTCCGCGGCCCCTGATGTAGTAGTAGTAGTAGCAGCGGCAGTATTAGTACTAATGACGATAATGATTATAATAATAACAACAATGAAAATTATAACAACAACAACAACAGCAACAATAATAATCTTATTTCACCAAGGGAAGCCTCATCGGCATAATTGCTGTTCTTCCCGATGGCCCTGAACTTATTATTATCCCAGCATATTGCCATGTATCTATTTACACCAGGGGAGAGAGTGGCAAATTACTTGTAGATTAATGTCTTGCTAAGCGACGGGCTGGGATTCGCACCCACAACTCTTAATTGGATTGAGAATCAAGTGAATGAAACACCCTACCACGACACCTCGAAGTATCCAGGGAGTTCTGTTCCAACTCCCTGCACAGTATCCTCAAAGTAGACGATGCTCCCTCGAATGTACAAAAAGAGCTAATTTGGCGATCGACGGAAGGAATCTACCTTTCAGTGATTGGAATCTCGTTTTTCTACGCTTAACGTGGAACCGAGATGTATTCTTCTATACCGAGAGCATGCTGAACGTAAGAATGATTAAGGCACGGTGAATACCCAATCCTTGGATTAAGAGAAGTCATTAATCACACGAAGATGATACTCTCTGGCCATGCTGGCAGTGTCTTCTAATTTCTTAAAGGTTAGGTCCAGTTTTGATAGGCCATCAAAAACTATTCGTCAGATTCAATTGCTTTTAGTTGGTCAGGAGCAAAATAAGGCAGAAGCAGAAATATAAGATGCTGTTAAGTTTTTTTTTCCTCTTCAGGTTGAATATTAAACAAAATAAAGAGGGGAAATATTTCGTCTCGAATCGATGACGTAAAGTCACACAGACCTGTAATACACTGAGAGATCTGTTCACCATGTTTACGCGACAAGTGTACGAATGGCTGTGATCGCCGTGGAAGATACATAATGTGAGTCTACATTTGGAATCAGTTTCTTGCCAATTTTCTTTTTTGCTATCAAAACTGCACATGAGCTTTAAACCTGTTCGTGCATTTTTCTCTTTTTTTCCATTTCTGCTACTGCGCAACGGAGTAGAAAATGTAATTCAATCTCGAATCCGATTTGCATGGCTCCCGTGAAAACCCTTCGCCGCTGCACAGATCCAAAAGTATTGTGGCTCTCAACAGGCGAACAAAAGAAAAAAAGAAAAGAAACTCACGAAAAGTTAATCGGAAGTAACGAGTCGAGTGAGATGTAGAACAAACACTGAGATTGCTGAGAGGGTGTCCATACGGTTTTTCGGCGACTGAACTGATGAGGTTTAGGTATGATCTATTGGACACGTCGTCAGGAAAGATGGGCCCGAAAGACTGGTTATAGAGCTTGCTGAGAGGGTGTCCATACGGTTTTTCGGCGACTGAACTGATGAGGTTTAGGTATGATCTATTGGACACGTCGTCAGGAAAGATGGGCCCGAAAGACTGGTTATAGAGCTTGCTGAGAGGGTGTCCATACGGTTTTTCGGCGACTGAACTGATCAGGTTTAGGTATGATCTATTGGACACGTCGTCAGGAAAGATGGGCCCGAAAGACTGGTTACAGAGCTTGCTGAGAGGGTGTCCATACGGTTTTTCGGCGACTGAACTGATGAGGTTTAGGTATGATCTATTGGACACGTCATCAGGAAAGATGGGCCCGAAAGACTGGTTACAGATGGACGAATGGATAGTAAAACTAGAAGAAAATGAAAAGGATGTGCTGGTACTACGCGAGGCTAACATAATGGCACCGAGCTATTCTGATCATGCTGATTATTTTGCTTCGTGGCTTTAACATGTCTAAGGCGGGAGCCTACTCTAAACAATTTTGATATGTTTGTTCGCGGTTGTCAGATGGCTTACTGGTCCAATTAGATACGGAGATGTTCGGCTTAGAGTGAACAGATATGCTTCGTAACCTTACGCTTTCAAGCTTCATGTAACTATAAGCTTGTTAATTGCGCCCCACCCCCTCTTCCGCCATGTTTTGTTTTTCCGGCTGACAGGCTTGTGCTATGGATAGGTCTTCTAAACTATCTAAATCAACTTCTGAAATTCATAGATACAGCGGTCAGTCAGAAAACTCAGAAGCTTATATAGATTAAGCGGAATGCTAAGTCTTTACCTGGGCATGTTAAAACTGACTTATCGGATTGCGTGTAAAGTTTATAATTGGCGAAAAAAAAGCCTTCATCATGTTCATCAACACAACTTATACACGTTTATCCCAATGTTGTTCGCACACAAATCCAAGACATGCAAAGGTCCTGTTTTCTGCACAATGTTTGCTTACTGCATCTGTATTGCTTTTTGAGGGGGGATCGAGGGGATGCATATCTATAGTATTTTTAAAAGTTGTTTCAAATTGGAACTTTGAAACGAAAATGAAAAATGAAACGAAAGACGTAAGCTTTTGTGGCCTTTTTGTACTTTCGCTATTCCTTTCGACCGGTTGAGCCAAGCATACCGGGTACAGGTTGATGCACGTGATTCTGCTATGATTCTGTGTAGCCCAGTGTTTGGGGCAGTGGTATACATTTGAAGATTCAAGGTTAAAGTCTTGGTTAAAGTAGAATGGTCATATTAAGGAAAGTGGTGTTGTCTTTACTGTTGTTGTTATTGTTACTGTAAAAGTAGTAGTAATAGTTGTAGTAGTAGTAGTAGTAGTAGTAGTAGTAGTAGTAGTAGTAGTAGTAGTAGCAGTAGTAGTTGTTGTAGTAGTAGTAGTAGTAGCAGTAGTAGTAGTAGTAGTAGTAGTAGTAGTAGTAGCAGTAGTAGTAGTAGTAGTAGTAGTAGTAGTAGTAGTAGTAGTAGTAGTAGTAGTAGTAGTACTAGTACTAGCATGACTAGTAGTAGTAGTAGTAGTAGTAGTAGTAGTAGTAGTAGTAGTAGTAGTAGTAGTAGTAGTAGTACTAGTACTAGTAGTAGTAGGAGGAGGAGGAGGAGGAGGAGAAATATATTTTGTTGTTGTTGTTGATACTAATGATGATGAAGGTAATAAAGATGATGATAATGATAATGGAAGATGATCACACATCTGTATTGTGCAAGAAATTGTGTAGGAGTTATTTTCTGAAGCTAACTGTGTTATTAAATGGGAACAGTTATATCAAATGGTGCGGGCTTTGATATGGGAATACGTATTACAGCAGTAGCATTCTGTTCAAATGTGAAGCAAAAAAAATCTGTCGGAATTGAAGGAACATTTCGATTCTCTTTACTGAATCTTCGACATCGGAGTGATTTAGAACAGAAAGCCCACTTTCACTTTTACAACTCAGAACCGTCTTTTGGAAACTGATCACATCAATCGAGGGAAAGCAGGGGAAGGCTGTCAGTCTCCTGTTTTATGGGGGAAAAAATGGCACCAAAGAAATATTAAACAAAAACAAACACAAAACAAACACGCTAAAAAAATAAAACGTTTTCACGCAAACAGGAAGATGGAAAAGAAAAATAAAAGAAAGGAAGAGGGAGCAGAACTAAAAGAGAGCAGAACAATTTTTTTTTTCATTATGTTTCATTGCATCATAATTTCTTAAAATGTTTGGGTGGAGTAAACCATAATCTCGTAATAACTTAAGTGGGCCAGATGATTGCTTCGAAAGCCAGTAATTTAACTTATCTCCATACATTTGAATTGCCAAAAGACCCATCTTGTTTTTTTTTTTTATTCTAAAAGAACGATATGATCATTTTGAACTAATTGAAAATGAAGCAACAGGATGCAGATGTTTTTCGGTTCATATGAATTTATGACAAACAGACAAATATAATAGTTTTTTTTTTAATAGATTTATTAACACGATATAAACTACTTTCGAAAAATCAACTTAAGACAACTTCAATAGCCCTGTATATCACGTTTAAAAAATGTGTGTACTTTACATTGGCTTATTAGTAATCCGAATATGATTTGTACGGGCAGTACAATAAGTCTTTGAAATTGCACTTGAGTTGATTTTCGAAAGTAGTTTTTATCGTGTTAATAAATCTATTTTTGTATCGCGCTTATTGTTTTTTTATTTTCAATTGTTCTTTTTAAAATGAAATAATGCTTTGCAAATAAGCAAATAAGATGTGTCGAGATGAATTATTTTTTGTGTGTTATGAGAAATGCGACATAAACACTATTTACAACCCCCCCCCCCTCCCGATAAATTGACGGAAGGCCTCATGATTTGTACTTAATTCTCGACCACGGTACATTTTCTGTGATATTTAAAGTTTAATCATGAGTGTAGCTTCATGTTGTGCTTTCATAGGATAAACCTTGTATTTCGGTTAAAAATGTAATTAACTTCAAGGCAAAAAGAAAATATTATTCTAAAATGATAATTCGTTTTATGGTTACAATAAGTATCCCTGACATTTCTTCATGAGCTTAATATCGAGTCCGGGCATGCCGACTAGGCCTTAAAGGTAGAAGCCCACGTTTGCACAACATTGTTTCAGAATTTGAAGAGAAATAAGCAAATTTCAATTTTAAATGACAGATATTTATGTAAAACTATCATGTTATCAAATTTTAACAATATTCCAAAGAATAAGTGAAAAATGAATGGCTTTACTCTTAAAGCGTCAGGAAGACGCCTTTACAGAACAAAGAAAATGAAGAAAATTTGTGTTGAATATTTCCTTCTCAATCCTAAACGGCAATGTACTGGGATTTAAAACTTTACAAGTGTTTTTCTGTGGCTTAAAGCAATCTAAAGTAAAATTTTTGTGCAGATTTGGTGCCACTTGCAAATGTGGGTTACTACCTTTAACATGGGTATTATCGATATACCGGCATGCCCACGCGATTGTCTTCTGCGCATAAAGGTCCGGGAAGTCATAGAGATGCTGTATAAATGCGTATATTTATATTCATACTGAAATTGTATACCCATGGGGCAAATGTAAATCGAATCGTATGACATATCCGCCTGTTTGTTACTCCGGGTAAGAAGTGTCCTTCTTCTAATTGACTTCTTTGTTTCGATTGCAGGATTGCTGATTTCTGGCATGCATTATCTTCACGGAGTATAGTTGCCACTGCCCGGTTCCTGTAAAGATGCTGGTAAGTGAATGGAAATTATAGTAATCGGAATTAAGGGCCTGTTTCTCCAAACTGCCATCAGTCTAACATGGCTAACTTCTTGGACAACGCCATACAGGCACGTGCTGTAGAATTAAGATGATGTCCCCGAACTTAGACTTATGGCGGTTTCGAGAAACAGGCCCCAGATGAACTCATGAGTTCGAGCGAAAACTGATATGTAAGGAGAGAGATGGAGGAGGGGGATAGAAGTGGAAGGAGAGAAAGAAAGAGAGAGAGAGAGAGAGAGAGAGAGAGAGAGAGAGAGAGAGAGAGAGAGAGAGAAAGGGGGTAGGCCTATAAGGTCGACTTTTCACAAGAGCATTGTCATGATTGTTAAGTTGGAACCCTTTAAAAAAACAGCTGACAAGGGCTATCCAGCCCGTGAGTGGAAAATAAATAAATCAAATCAAAATCAAATGTTGACAACTACCATGCTTTAAAAAAGCATGGTATTTGGCTAGGAAAGTTCATGATTTGATTTGATATTATAACAATGACACTTAAAAAAAGGAAATATACGTAGTAAATGAACCTGATTTGCATCTTTTCTTCGCTGGAGGGGTGGGGGATGGGTCTCACATGAAGTTAAGGTATTATTGGCATATTGCATGAGTCCTTTAGACATCTTGTTCTGATGCTTCTTTATCTTTACAGGAAATTAATTCTTTTTTGTTCGATCCTCATAGATTATTATCCCAAACATAACAAAAAGTTCCGGAATATAAAGCTTCTAAGAAATTGTGTGGGTGTCGACCACAATGCTTGACAATCACAAACATATCAAAAGAACAAAAATATTGCAATTATGTATTTTGATACCTTGATCCTTCGTTTAAGTCGCGTGATACTGATAAAAAAAACTATAAATTGAATCCGCTGCCGCGCACTGAATTCGGCGGATAAAAAATAACTCATATTAGGCATGTTAGCAGCTTAGCTTGTTGACTTGATACGTAAATTAAACCTTTAGTTTTTATGTGTAGATTTTGATTCACTCTGGAAATCCATGGTTATCCAGAAAAACACTGGAACGTGCGTCATGAAATCTTAGTGCATGTTTGGGCTTGCTTTTTCTGGTTGACATTGTCATTTATTATCTTCAAAATTATGTATATGAAAGTAACTTATAAGTTTTATAAGTTTGGCTATAAGTTTTAACTATTTTTAGCAGTGATGCGTCGATTTTTTTTGTTTCTCGAAGAACTTTAAGGTAAATCTCCAAAGGAAGGCACTCTTGCAGACTGAATTTTGGTCATGGGTATATTGCGAGCTCAAATGACGTGTCCAGAGGCGATACTGCACCAGGAAGGTGCTTTACTGTACTTCAGTCGTCCTTTTACTTTTGTCTGAAAACCGCAAGCAATGATGAAAATGTTCACGCCGTTTGCAATTTGTAGAATCTGATTAACTTTTTCATTTTCTGATATTCATTTTCGTTTAATATTTGACTCTTTATTTGTTTAAGGCAAGGGAATAGAGGGGATGGGAAGGGGGGAGGGGCTTATACTTCTCGATTTTTCCCGACAGCCCCTCCTTTCTTATTTGAAATGGTTGAGCATGTAGAAGAGTACCCCATGGGCATCATTGACGGCTAAAATAATAATCACTTTAATATGGTAATATTAAAAAATATATCTGCTGAACTGAAGCATTTCTTTTGCTTATTCTTAAATATGAATCATGGCGTCACAAGCTTCTACCTACCTGACTTCTTCCTGATTAAAACGATGTAGGGCCGATTAAAGGGAACCAAAACCCTGGGGAACACAATCAATTTTAATGAAAAGAGCGGATAGAGAGAAGCAATTAAAAAAAAAAAAAAGTTCCATCAAAGAGGGTTACGAAATGAGAAAGTGATGATAGTGTGGAAAGTCTCGATTTACTTTCTATGGCGATCCTCAAATTGGCAATCTTTCTTCAAAATGGCAAGTTTAGAAGGACAACTCTAAATATGTTTTGTACACAAAATTTCCTATTTTCCCATGATCTCTTAAGGTGCACCTTGTCTCCTTCTTAGCTCGAGATATATCATGGGAAAATGTATTTGGCACGACATGTTGAGTTCACAAAGAGACAAGCAACTTTATCTAACATTTGTGGGAAAAGGGTCTTTTTTTTAGCTTGAGTTGTTTTTTATATAATAAATTCACGCACACAATTTACATTTCATTAGAAAGATTAGCATGATTAGTACACCGAAAACAATTGTGAAATTACCTGAAATTTAGTCCTTAAACGAACAGTAAACTTTATCTGATATCATATAATAAAATGTGCCAAGTAAATATCTTCTTAAAGCGCTTCCAGCGCATTTTAGCCAGACATGCTAGAGGCAATACTCGATATTCAGCTTTCTTTCAGTTGCTGTAACTTCGACAGCAAGATTAAAATTGACTAAATGCATATTCTTCTGAAGGTTCACACGGTATTGATTACTTACCAAAGATTGATTTGGCCTAGGGAAGAAGAAGAAGAGAGGGGAAAGGTGATTTTTCCCCTCCTGGTAGTATTGCTGAATAAATTGGTATCTCGATTTCAACGGAGAACAGTGTGCCCCACCCCCCCCCCCACCCCGATTGAAAGCGAACATGAGAAAATGGACAAAACATAATTAACCATCCTTGCCAAAACGCAAAGTCACATGCTACCTTGGATTTTACAGGGAGTGATGTGCAATTAATTTGCTACATTGCTTAGAGCATAAAACATCACAAAAAACGATATTATACAGCTCCAAACAGTTATGTTTTAAGTTCATGACTATTTTAGTCCTTTCAGTGTGACTTGTGTGGAGACTCTGGTAAAACTGACGTCCGTGAAAACCCCTATCACTTTACTGCTAATCACTTTTGCCAGATAATTATATCCCTCTCTTTGTTCATTTTCCGTTTGTTTGTTGTTGTTTTTTGTAACATCACCCTAATCACGTTGGCAAGCAGTTTTATTTCCCTTTATAACAAATCAATTTCTTAGTATGATATTGCATTGCCATGGAAATATTGCATCATATTCAATTTCATCGTACAGTTGTCTTATGTCAGCCTGATATCACCGCAGCCTTCGTGACCCTGGATCATTTATGATTACATCTTCACAAATATGATTAGAGTTATAATTTGAAGGCCTTTAATTTACGTGTGCTTGGATATTGAGTGTTTTTGCTTGAGGAATGAGCGGTAATCAATTTGTATTCAAAAACATGATGGAAACTATGTTTGCGATTTAGTTCAACTACTTGTTCTTTCACTAATATAACGTTTCTGATTTCGCATTTACAAACATACATGTAGTGCTATAGCTTGGTCAAACTTAGCGAAATTGGTGACAACTTAGACCGAGGTCCAACCGCAGATTCATTTCGGGTAGCTAAATAGCCAGAACTATAGAGAATCACAAATATGCTGCAAATCCTGCTATCGAGAAATGAAATTGTTGTGGTCTTTCGTGGGGATGTGTTGGACCCGATTGTAAATTGTCTAGTAATTTCCTTTTTTTAGCTGTCGATACCGTAATAATGAACTTGGCCCAATGAACATGCCGTGAGTTGATAGTCTGCATTATTTTAAATTTCAAATCTTGAATGTTGAAAAAGTGGTGGACATTGAACATTATTCTTGTTTGATGAACCTGATAAAAGTGGAAAACAGCCAGCAGCGATTTTGACATACCAATACTTCTGTCGTTTGACGAAGCGATTCGGTTGCAACTCGAGGTTCAGGGGAGTGTCACAGAGATTTCTAGTCGCATTTTGGAGAGAGAAAGAGCCAGCCAAGCATCATCATCATTCAGCTCGCGTGCTTTGGAGGTCATCGTTTTTACCTTCGTCTTTTTTTTTTCTTGACACGTCGACGAAATCGAACACCGGATGATCCATTCGGGCTCTCAAAATCTTCACGGCCTCCTCTTCCGTCTCCCCTTCGAGTCTCGTGTTCAGAACGAGAACGTCGTAAGACGTCGTAAGCGATGAATTCCTGGCATGTAGGCTCCTAGACTGTTCAAATATGCCACCGCGTCAGATTTTGTATCGGCTTCAATTACAGTAAAAAAGGTCGTAAGGGAGGCAAACATCAGTAGAAGTATTAGCAGACGTCATCTTGGTCATTGGATAACTTGTTTAGCAAAAAGCCAATACACTACAAGGTCCATGGAAAATAAGGCAGGTAATGTGAACATGAAAGCGATGCAAGTAAAATAGGATAGCTGCCAGTCATTGCATTTTCGTGCCATTTGTTTGGAACGAATGGGTTTTTAGGAGTGTATCTGCCACGTCCACAGTATTTTTTGAAAATTTCTTCGCATTGGAATGTCTGATTAAGTTTTGCAGCGGTTTTGTACCCATTTTGAATCTTGCGTTTCTAGCAAGAACGTGGTTTAAAGTTAATGGTTAATGGTTAAGATAAAACATGTTGAAAGGAACTTTTGACTTTGCTTTCGTATTATTTGAGAATATTTTTAGATGCTTCTGCATTAGTTTTGCATCAATTTGGAGTTTCATGTTAAAACAAAGATAGTAAAGACGTCATTCGTGATAGTTTATTTAGCCCGAGAAGGTATTTGTAAAGGGTGTACAGGGTGTATGCGCCGTGTACACATTTTAGCAGAAAGTGTCTGTTTATATCTCCAAAACGATTTTGAACCCGTTAAGAAACTGTTCTTACGCCAACAGAGATGGTTAGGAATGCATTTGTAGCACCTTTTCTCCTGTGCGTAGCTGGAAAGGTTTTCAACAATACAACCGCAGTATTTTTTTCATCCCTTTAGCATGCTTTCAGGATGCATGCTCAGCGATGCCTTAGTGGTGTCTTTTGCATTCATGTTGAATTATCGTGTAAAGAGCAGAAAGGTTGCATGTGATGCATACAAGCATGGCAATTTTGTGCCATCTATCATTTCTTTTTAGATCAAAGAGTTTTTTTTTATGGATTTTTTTTCGGGGGGGGGTACCTTTTGAGAATGTTACGATCAACTAGGTCGCAGGCTTGTATTCGTGTCCTGTGTTTTGATCAAGACGGGTGTCCGCGATACCTCCCTGGCGATATCATGTCTATTCTGAATCTCGTGTTAGGGCAAGAAGGTTTCTGAGATGTTTTGTGAAAATTTCACATCCGTTAGAGTGACGTTTGGGTTTACAACGAGATGATTGTGGAGATGTATCCTCAACTTGTCGAGTCAGGGATCGAATGCATAGTCTCCGTTGGGCGCAGGAAATTCGCAGACATACTTAAAATGAAAGGTTCAATTTTGCACCCTAAATGCAACACTGTCAGTACCGTTTGGGGTACAATCTTGCACCCTACATGAAAAAGGTGCAAAGATGCACCCTTTTGTACTTGTTTGCACCCTGATATGCCCGTCTGCACCCTTAAAGGTGCAACTATGCGCATTTAAGGGTGCAGGAATTTTTGTATCCAAAAAGGCTGCAAATTTTCACCTTCCTAAAGGGTATAACTCTGCATCCTTAGGGGTGCAAAATGTAGCTCACTGTACCCTTAATCATGTTAATGGTGCATAATGCATTTCTGAGTGCAAAGTGGTACCCATAAAGGAGCTCCTGGTGTTACATTTGAAGGTTGCAAGACTGAGCTTTTTGGTTAGTGTGTAGGAAACCAAAGTAACAGTTTCTTGTATTCGTTTGAAGCCGAGGATAAGAGCTACGGAAGGCATCGATGGCAGTTTCGTATTCCTCTGCGTAAGAGGCTTGTATAGGATGCCTTCTTATTCATTAGGACATCCAATGGAAGCAGTAAATTTGTTCCAGATGCCTCCGGAATAGTTTCTTGGAAAAGATATCTTCAGGGTAATCTTCATGATGGTATGAAGATTTCAGTCGTATAAATACATATGAAAAATACCCCTGTCCCTAGATATTTCTTTTTTTAGAAATACATAAATACATAGTAAACTCCGATGATTTGTCAAGTATATCAAGGAAATCAAATATAGAGATAGGATTGAAGCACAATATGCTAATACAAACTGGAAATCAGAATAATTGTATACTCTTATGATTATATGAAATATACAATGTTAGCAAATTGATTTCCATTTTTCAAACCGCTGGCCAATTTAACGAAGTGCTTTGATCTGTTGATTATTAATGCTGGATGGATTATTTTGCGTATTGTAACTTAACATACATCCATATCGTACACTGTCTTATAGTTGTTATTTTATGACTGTTTGGGAGCCTGAAAGTTTTGATTCTTATTTTAATCGAAAAAAAAAGGTTCTTGTAAAACAAGATGTTATTGCATTCATTTACAAAGTAATTTACCCAATGAATGCTAAATAATGAGGTGAGTTTTCATAAACAAAATAAAAGAAAGAGCAGATAATATGTGACGAGAAGAACGGATTTCTACTTTTTATGTGACGTGTCTGATGAAGTTTGGTAACTTTCAGAATGCAAATTCTTTGGCGAGATCGTCAAGTAAAGAAGAGAATAGGAAGAAATAAAATTTAATCTCAAATAAACCCCTTCAGATTTTCCATTGGGGAAGAAACCTAATAATCACGTGCTCATAAAATCTCAACTATAACAGATGTTCACTAAACTAGGCTGCGTTTCACGAAAACGTCATAAGTCTAACTTCTCGGACATCCCATAGAAACGCGTGTTGCAGAATTAACACGCGTTTCAATGGGATGTCCATGAACTTAGGCTTATGACGGTTTCGTGAAACGCAGCCCTGATCAACGAAATCTATAATTCAAGTTCGAATGGTTTTGAAGGAAATTGCAGCTAGGATTTCCATTACAAACCCTATGCAGCCGGGACAGAAATGGAATTCTGAGACGGAATGCGTATTGGGAGTATGCATATTCAATGAAGTAGATTCGAAGGAGGAGAGGGGCGGGAGTTGGATATGATGTAGAAAGAATAGGCAGACGAAAAGAGTCAGAAGAATGTTTTGAATAAATAAACGGCACGAAAGGCAAACAAGCAAACAAATGAAGAGCTGGTTTGCAAAAGGGGTTTACATCCACTTATGATGATAATTAAGTTACTGATATCAGAACATTGTTTAAGCAAGTACATCTATTTTGAACAAAAGTAGTAAGCTAAATTTTAAGAGCACTCATGAAAAAAAAAATGCTGTTTCTAATTTCATTTTTCCATAGAAGTCTTTGCAAAATCTGGCAAACAAAAACGTTGTCTCCGAAGCTACAAGCACAAGATAATGTGCAAGGAAATTGTTCATTACGAAGTGCGTGAAGAAACCTGTAATATATTATATGGTGGAGGGGAAAAACACACTCACCAACACCCCTAATAAACACTAAACAAACAGACAAAACAAACAAACAAAACCCCTTAAAAATGGACAAATAATTGTTACCACAGTGAAGCATGGTAAGAATGTTGGGCAAAAGATTCCCCCCAATCGTTCATAGACGTGGTTACCCCCAGACTTGGCCATATTTATCTGATTTCATTTAGATCGGGACGGGGGGGGGGGGGGGGGGGTTGTTGCACAAAGACTACGATTGACTGAAATGTGTCTTAAGTTACTATGGCGGGCCATAATTCATGCCACTGTTTGCTTTCACCATCGGTATGACAAGGGATGTGCAAATCATGGCCACAAATCTGCAGAATTAACTTATTTCGGTTTTTTTTTCGTCATAAACGAACTTTAAAAACATCAATTCTGCAGATTTTTGTTTTGTTTTGTTTTACCATGATTTGCACATTCCTTGAGAGACCGATGGTGAAAGCAAACAGTGGCATGAATGGCGTGCCACAGTTAAGACCAATTTTAGTCAGTCTCAGTCTTTGTGAAACACCCTCCAGGATTGGGATAATAACCAGGGGAGCGTTTCATGAAGAGTTTTGTCGGTGAAAATCACCGACAAATGTTATAAGCTAATGAAAATACTCGCATCTGATTGGCTGAAAGCAAATTAGTCGGTGAAAACCACCGACTAATTGTTTCATGAAACACCCCCCAGGACATCGTAATTCAGCCGGTTGATTTATATCACTGCAAATTCATGAGTTAGATGATGCACAAAGTGATATTAATACATAATCCGGGATTCATTAGCCATAATCCAGAAACCCTTATCCATAATCCATAAACGTTAAAAACTAAAGGGATATTATGATGGCTGACCAGAAAGGCAAATAATGTAATGAATTCAAACGTCACAGAAAAATGAAATGACCCGTATATCAAATTATCTAGTAATCGACGAGGGATCTTTTACCAAATCGAGAGTGATTTTACAAAACAATTTCAGTTCATATTTTCCATTAATTTGTAAATATTTCATTAAAAAGGGAATTCCCTGGGAGATGGGGGGGGGGGGGGGGTGGGATTAACAAATGGAAGTATAATAATGTCCCGTAACGATGAAACGATGAATCATTAAATAATGAAAAGATTAAGTCATTTTTTTTTTTATAGATATTTGAGTCATTTGTCAGAGTTGCCTTTAAAATATATACACTAAACAGGTAAAGTCAAAGAATGTGTTCCGCATGTTACTGTAATTTGTTATTCATGTATCTTTATATATCATGTATATACAACTGTAATCTACGTAATTGTGTTTTTATTCTTATGCTTAAAATCCCGTTTCTTTATCATTTGCGAAACGTAATTTTTGAAATAAGTATATGAATTTTGGTCTAACGCATTGATTCACTTGTATATAAATCTTTAAATTCGCAAAAAGAAATGGATACAGACCACTGGAGAAAAAAAATCACCACAAATCAAATATAACCGTGGTTGGTGATGCATTGCACTGGAAGGAGGCGATGTATAATTCCCGCTAGATCGATTGACGAAAAACAACAAGATAAATTGCTTATGCTTATGATAATTCCCTTGAATAACGAATTCACGCGGAAAGGAACGTTTTCTTATTATTGTTTGCGTCTTTGCTAACTTGTTATCTTCGTTAGATCACAATACTGTCGCCATATATCCCGCTGCATGCGTGGATGCTTCCGCATTCTGCGCGCGCATAATATGTTTACGTCGCTTACGCAATTGAAAAAAAAAATGATAAGAGAGAACGAAATTGCAAATAGAGAAAGAGGGAGACAGTGAGAGTTATTAGAACGGCGGGGAAAGAGAAATAGCAAGGAGGGAGAACAAGAGAGACAAGTGTGAGTGTGCGTGTGTGTGTGTGTGAGAGAGAGAGAGAGAGAGAGAGAAAGTGGGCTAATGTGAAGAAAAAGGAGTTAGGTTTTAAGTGCATGTGAGCGGAGGAGACAAGAGAAGAGAGAAGAGAGAGAGAGAGTATGTGGGGGAGGGGGACGACACTGGAATATAGTCAGATAGTCGAAGTGAGACAGATGATGAGAGAGAGAGAGAGAGAGAGAGAGAGAGATTGGGAGGAGTCCCAAAGAGAAGGTGAAAGACGGAGAAAACTTACGGAGATGCTGAGTCAAAGCAAGTGTGAGGACGAGAAAGAGAGAAAGACGGAGGAGGAGTAAAGCAAGAGAAAGGTAAATATGGAAACGGAGAGATGAAGGCAGAGAGACACTACGACCGCGAGGCAGAGAAAAACGCAGAGAGAGAGAGAGAGAGAGAGATAGAGAGACAGGAAGAGCGAGAACAGCAACAATAATTGTTACGAGCAGTCGAAGGCAATCGTAGTATATGACCAGGGAAGCGGACAGCAGTTAGTTCATTTGTGTGGATAAGAGAGATGAGCATTACGTCTTTTGCCGTCGCTGGGGGTAAGATCGCATCCGACCCTCTTCTCCATCTATTTCTGCCACTGTCGTCACAAAGTGAGCATCCACTCCGTCTCCTCTCGGCCCAAGCCTTCCATCACTCGCTCGCCCGAATCAGCAACGCCACTCTCTCTCTTGACTACTTTGGAAGATAATATTAATTGAATGCATGCCTGCATTTTAAGACCTGGAAAATGGCTACTTCATTTCGACCCTTCCGTACTAACCTTCGCCGCTGACTCTTACATATCTCTCCGGGACTTTTAGGAAGCTTTTAAGTCTTTCGCACTTCTTGGTTATTTGGAACTTTAGTTGACGACAAGCTATCAGTTTTGCCTAACTTACCTTTCGAAGCCTCTCTCTTTTCTCGATTTAGCGTGAATGTTAACATCGACTTGTATTTGGAATTAAAAAAAACACGGTTCTTAGGTGAAACTCGGAAAATTCTTTGGATTGTATTTGACAAAAACTTTTGCAAGCTTCCTGCTGTCTGCCTGGATCGTATAAAGCCGAGATGGGAGAACAAACTCGGATGTTTTTGCCGAACCAGTTGGTGAGTCTTGCAAACGCAAATGTTTTTAATGGAAACGTTTCCGTTAACTTGCATTTTAGTGCCCTCTGTAGGAAACTAATTCGAGAACGAATGCATACAATAAGTTTTGCTTTTGTTACTGTTTTCTACTTCCAGAAAGAGTTCTCAAAGCACATTTCCTGGAGTTTACTTCTCCGGTTTTGTTTCAGCATCAATACCACGACTGTTTTCCCTATATGATTATGCACTTAATGTTTACATTTTAAGTATATATGTGTTTGTACAAATTGTTAGTTGCCTTGCATGCATTTAACATGTTTAACATTTGTAGAATTAACCTGTATACATGGTATAGGACAAATTCATGATTGTTAGAAAGCGTTTGAAAACTTTACATGTTGTTTCCATATTCTAGAAGACATTTAACTACGCACTTTGCGTGGGTATTTCGTTGACATTTTTCCGTTCTGATATGATGATTAGACTTTTTCCGCTTTAGGAAAAGTAAATCGAAAAAACAACAACAACACAAAAAAGCAGCATAATCAAACGCAGTCATCTTGAGGATTGTTTTTTCAGCTTTTGTATGTTATTAGATTTAAATATGTAATACTAGATTTTCTGAATTATCCTCACGTAATATGAAGACGTCATGATCAAGCGATATACTTTGTCACTTAAAAATTTAGGTTTTTATCTAAACCATTGGTTAATCTTTAAATCAATACAATGACTTGTAAAGTATTACTAATTGATTCGGGTACTTTACATCAGAGGTACCATAAATAGGCGATTCATTCTGAACCGCTAGTGAGCTGAAGACAATATTTTTTTCTTCTAAAAATTGAAAATTAAAGAATTAAAAATATTGGAAATACACAAATTATTTCTAACTACATTATCTGATTACTTTTACTGTAATAAGCTATTCAAACAAGTGAGATTATCACGGTATAAGTTACATTATACCCAACAGCTACTGTCATTACCGAATTCGCTAATACAACGTAGTAAGTATTGATTTTGTCTGAGAAAGCCATTAACGGTGATAAAGAGCACTTGTGGAGCTGGTTAAAGATAAATGAAGTTGGAGAGCAAAAAGAACAAAGAGGCAGTTTGGGGGGAAGATAAGAAAGCGAGATGGAATGGGAGAGAAAGAGAGGGTGTGAAAACCTTAGGTTAGAGCAAAGAGTTGGTTAGAGCTCAGGAATTTTCGGTGAGCTGCACGGGGAAGGGGTCTTCTTCTTGGTTGTCTTGGGTGTTCTGCCAACATGGCCAACAGGGCAGGTCCACACACCAGAGTCGAATCATCAGTTCCTTCTCCACCCCTCTCTATCTTCCACCTTCCTCTTCATCATGCCACAAGTCCATGACGTCAGTCTCCGTTCAGGCACCATCCTAGTTCTTGGTCTACCTCTCCCCCTGTTTTGTCATTCATTTCCCCCTCCAGCATGTCCAGTTACGTCTCGCATGTATCCCCTCGAAATATTTCCTACAATTTTTTTCTTCCGTCTTCTGATGGTTTCCTGCAGGTTCCTTTCTTCCTTCACTCTCTTTAACCCTCGTTAGTGACTTTATCCTTCAGACTAATTTCTTCCATTCTTCTCCATAACCACATTTCTAGATGCTTAAGCATCTTTCTCTTCTGCTTTCCTGATAGTCCGGGGAGGGGTAGGTAAAAAGGGAAAGATAATTATAAATAAAAATTAGGAAGTCCAAGGTACGTTTGTACATTACCATGTAACATAGAAGAATAGAATGACATCCTAAACATACATCTGTAAAATCGACGTGAAAGTAATCATTTTAATTGATATTGAGTCTAATAGCTCTAATTGGGCTATCGACGTGATGCCATCAGAGATAGCGTTCGTAAAGTATAGCTTGGAGCTGCAAATAGATATATATATATATACATAACATTATAGAAGATACAGCGAGCCAATTTGATCATTCTATGTCAAACACTGCTTGCAGGGACTGCGCGCATGGCCTAAGTCCTGTCAAATAGTAGCTGTTGAAACTCGCTATTGTTTATGTATCCAGAAATAGATATTATATATATTATGTATTTTATACATATATATATTTGCGATCAAATAACATATACTACAGCTTCGGCAACTATCGTGGAAATAAATACATAAGAATTATTCTCTCCATTAATCTCGCGTATATACATGATATTTAAATAAATACATAAATAAATAAATAAATAAATAAATGAATGAATGAATAAATAAATAAACAAATAAAAAATATATATAAATATATATATATATATATATATATATATATATATATATATATATATATATATATATAAAGAAATTTGACAAATGCAAACAACTTTGGCAACTCCCTTGTAAATAATAAATGAAAGAAATGAAAATGGGAGAAAGTTGTTTGCATTTGTCAAATTTATTTCAATGTATTGTCCCCTTATTCTGACTTATGCATGTATCTAGGCTTCTAGCTGAGATCCAACTGCGGCATGCGGCTTCTCATTGTTCATTAACTCATCTGCACCAAAATAAAGGATCAGAAAGGGTTGGAAATCTGTATGTCGGTCAATTGGATTCGGTCATGCCTAACTGCTGACCCGCCTCTGTGGTCTAGTGGTAAGGCATTGGCGTTCTAAGCCAGTGACCCGGGTTCGATTCCCCGGCGAAGGCATTTTTTCAACCCTTGATTCAAAATGGATGACAGCTCTGGGGAACATTGAGGGAGCTACGCAATTATTATTCTCCTGTTTTCATTTCTTTCAGTATATATATATATATATAATTTCAAGAATCAGAGTTGGTAGTAGAATGCCATAAAAAATAAAATCATAGATTTTAAAAGAAAACGGAGCTTAGCTCTCAAAAATAAAAGGCGAAGTCACACTCTTCGTAATAATAATTTCACTTTTTTTTCCAAAATGCGACACTTGCAACCATCACTAAACAGACGAATACGACAGCTCCTTCTTTTTTTCATTGACGTGCCACCAATTACCAATGATCCAAAACACAATCAAATTATTATCACTATCTCATCTCATTTGTCACGACACACACACACACACACGTCTGGTTGATTATAAATACTATTATCATGCCACGCCTCATTGTACATGTTTTAGTGTTGATGAACTATATTTTGAGCCCAGCCTCGGCGCGAACAAGGAGATAATTAAATATGTTTCATAGCGTACCAACGTCTCGAGTGGTAATTATGCCAGCGCACGCTAGCTACGTAATTAACGACATCTTCATGCCTCTTCTTGATTATGACAAAATACCCTTGTACATGTATCGAGTGAACTTGATATGCCATCATCATGATCATGAACTCCTTAAATTTGTTTCGCCTGCTTTGGTACTTCAAGTATCGCTTATATGGATTTATTTACCACTTGTGGGACGGAACACCCTTTCAGCAATAATGCATTTTTTTTTTCGCAAGGGTCCAACTAGCATTGGCCATACCGGTCGCCTTCGCGCGCTCTTACACTTGACTTGTCGTTTATCTTTCATCCTGTAATTATCCATTGCTCAGTGTACCCTAACTCAAGTGATTCAAATTAATCATCCATTGATTAACCGTAATAACACAAAGTCGTCCTTGGCTTGGCAACCATGCAGAGTATAAAGTGTTACTCCGCTTCCATACAAAGTCTAGTGTCGCAGGTATGCATCCCACAGCGATTATACCTCTAATTATTCTCCCCACCCATCATAACATCAGTATGCAAAGATCATCAGTTTTGTATTAATGATCCACCTTATATTAGAAAAAAATAACCGTGGGATGAGAGAACAGTGAGGGGGGGGGGGGAGGTGAATTACATCTGAACTTTGATTCTTGATCTTTAAAAAGACTTCGATGCAAACTCATCGTGTTACGGTAAAGACCTCCACGCCAGTATCGACTTACTACAACCTGACTTGAAAGAATATGCAAAAGGATTCAATTATGAATAATTTCAATAATGAAAATTTTCTTCAAGTGACGCGTTGGCGTTAGGTCAAATCAATATTAAATGCAAAATTGCACGGACTTATTAAAGCCCCCCCCCCCCCGGGTGAAATTTTCACTTCGGCAGACAGTCGGCATGGTCATGGTCAATGCCCATGTGACCAGTCATGTGACGAGTATGACATCACTACCAGACCACATTTCGCAAGTCGAAGGGACCATCCAACGAGTGAAAGGTTTCATAATACCACAGTTTAGGACCGCGGTAGAATGGATATTTGACATCAAAGTATACCTACATGTATTTTATACCTTTTTAAAACCAATATCCCCCTCCAAACTACAGTCGTAGCCATGTCATATGGCGTGATGTAACCCCAGGTATGTCCTTGCTTTGTAATCATGTGCTTTCTTCCTACGTTGAGGCACAGTGCTCATACCGCCATGCTGTTTGGCATGCAAAAAAAGTAATCAATCAACGATACTGACTTAAACTGCTGCCGCTGTTCATGAAATAACCAGCTTTAATCGTCAACAGACAACATGACCAATGATGACAGAGTATATATAAGCAAAATGTAAGGTACTGCTTCTTAAATTTCATGTGGTATGAACAAAGATAATTCAAAATTTCGGACCACTGTTTAATTTACACGTATTCACATTCGTGCTCGATGTGTCTTATCAATAGTGACTCTTCTGTGAAAATTCTGATTTTTATTTAGCTTTGTGTCTTTTCGAAGCACCCAGTAAGCACCATCAATTAAGACGTTGATCATTCGGAATAATTTCCGCTTTGTCCAGTACTCCTAATTATTGTTATTTTTTCATTTATGTTTAAGCATTTACCATTATTTTTTTTTTTTTAGAATTTCCCCCTTCACTGGCCCCCGGTTCCCGCTTGTACTTTGAGTCTCAAAATGAAGTAAGGTCAACTCAAATTCAATCACGTTTTTTTCATGACTCACTTGACTGATTCAAATGTGCGCACATGATGGCACTGTGTAATTAGCAGAGATGATCTTGCGTAACAGTGGAGTCTAATAAACTATTCATTTGTAGACCTACACAATTCCAAGTAATGCCCCATTGCAACAGTTCCTCAACTGTCTTCAACTTAAAGGCCCCGATGTTACAGATTTTTGACAGTGACACACAGAGGAACACAAATCTTCACATGGCTTTACTCCCGAGGACAGCAATTGCTACGCCATTGTTCTCCTGTCCTCGGAAGGCTGACGGAATAAGGCTGAACTCTATTGTTTGACATTCCAGGACTACTGTTTGACATCCGAGGACCATTGTTCTCAGGAACTTTTTTGTTTACTGTCCTTGCTAAAATAGCTATACAAGAGCACCCTCACGCATATGATATATATATATGATATATATATATATATATATATATATATATATATATACATATATGAAAAAAGAGAATATTTTGCACACGCTGTGTCATCCCGTTATGTTTTGGGAGCTTGTCCGAAAGTTCTTAACCAGAATTTCAGTTTACGTCTAACCAGGCACCCGTTGTCATTGGTATTCCTCTCGCATTGTTAAATTGTACTTCCATTTTATTTTGTACAAAACTCTTATTACTAGTTTTTCAGCATCCCTTAGCATGCTTACGTTCATAAACTGATTAAAAAAGCGTTTCACTGTGGCCTCATTTTTGGCAACTTGCTGATTCAGTAGGTTCAAAAGTGTGAACCGGAAATGCCGAAATAACTACTAAGCTGTTAGCACTAGTAACAAAAAAATTTGAAGAAATTCCTCCGAAAATTAGGCTCATCGGCTGTTCTTCCAGTGCCGCAGTTTGGGGAGAACTTTTAGGATTGCCAGAGAGCCACGGGGAAATTACCTAGTGATAATGACTGTTTGTTTATGAACCCCTAATCGCCAGGCGGCTGCAATTTTGGAGAGTGGATGCCTATGTTTGTACGGTTTAATGCCTTAAACCTTTAAGATGCACACTTCATCTACCCTGTGAAAAAAAAGCGCCAACCGTACTTTTAAAGTAGCATCTCTAATCATTAAAGTTAAAAGCTATGCAGACTTAGACGGTAGGGATTAAAAGGGCTCCACTAACTTGACTAAGGACTTTCATCATCCTGGAGACATTTTGGAATAAACCCCTGTTTCCCAGAACTTGATGAAAAGATGCTCTTTCAAAATAATGCTTATATGCGACTGTTTAAAAAACCTTTCTTTTATTTTCACTTTGTACATTTTGTAAAATATCTTAAGTTATGGCCAAGACTGCAAATCAAAAATCGAACACACTCAGACAAACCGTTATGTCAAATTCAAGACTCCGAATTAATGACTGTCAGAGGACTTTGTTATGAAATATATTTCTGACTACTGACATAAGGACCCCTTACTAGTCGACTAAACATCCTAAACCAAAGTAATTATAATGGATGGATAACAAGAATTTAGCGTCTATGATACAATTTTAGTGTAAAGAAAGACCTAATGACACATAATTCGGCAAAATGATGACAAGGCTTTAAGGAACTAGTTTGAAATTATGATATAAGCTATCTCACAGTTTGTAGCATAATTTTTTTGTTCATGTTAGGAGAATCTTTACTGGCCAGTTTCAAATATGTGCATGTTTTGTAAAGCCTGGCGTTTATCTGAATTACGTAATAATGTCAAAGAGGGTTCAGTTATTCCTCGTGAGTTTCTCTTCCATGCATGATTTGCACATAATATTTCCCTCGATGGTGGATGCATCAGTGTTTAATCCATAAAACTTTGTTCTCATATTACTTAAAGTTATATTATCATGTGCATTGAATGTCCTGCGCGTCGAGATGAAAGACGGGTCCCTCGTTGATATTCAAGAGGACAGAATGTTGCGTAACATCATGTAATAGTCACTTTGTGATTGGAATTGGATGAGGAAACGTTCATTTGCCTGATTGCTGGGGATCAAATAGTCGTGGCTGCAATTAAGGAAAGGGACCTCAGGGGGAAGGCTGAGAGACGTTTATGTACTTAAGTTTAATTACTTGCCGTCTCAGTGTTTTTGATGGCGACCCTCAGCATGCTCGAAGGGAACGCGGGTAGGAGTGAAGAACTACGTATCATGATTCAGTTCCTGAGTGACTGCTTTCGACGGGACTCCAATTATCGTCTAAACATATCATACCATGCAATCCATATAAATAATTGTCTAAATCAACGCAAAAAGTAGATAATTTAATTGTTTATGGTTAGACATTGTGCCCACCATTCATTTACTCTCCTTTTAAGGCATATTACGAATCAGGATTTGATAGCTAATAGATTGTGTGAGATGAGTGTATCAAACGGTGAACTGCCACTTGGTCTAATCCAACTTTGTCTAATGCCCGTTTCGTCTCATCCCACATGGTCTAGTCCCATTTCGTCTACAACCAGTTCCTCTAATAACCATTTGGTCTAATTAACACTTAGTCCATTTACCATTTCGTCTAATTTCCAGTTAGGCTATGCTCATTTCGTCTAATACCCACTTGATCTAACACCACTTAATCTATCTGATTGGACGAATTGGTAATGGACCAAATGGTCATTAGACGAAATGAGGAAAACTAAGTAGACGAAGTGGCGATTAGACCATCTGATCATTAGACAAAATGATAATTAGCCCAAGTTGGGATTAGACCAAGTGATGATTGGACCAAACAGCAATTAGACCATATTGATAGTAGACCAAATGGGTTTAGCCATAGTGGTGTTAGACGATCTGGGAATTAGACCAACTGGTATTAGAGCAAGTGGCTATAAACCTATTAACCCATTAACTACCTGAACCGAATGGTCCATGAGGAGGCAAATGTGTTATTTTTTTTTCAACCATTTTCATCCTACAGCTGAAGCATCCTCCCTAGCATTACTATACTCTTCCTCCTCCAACCCCCCCCCCTCCATCTCATTGTCCTTTCCGCCACAGCCAACCACTTTCAAGGTTGAAAGCATCACGTCAGGTATTCCTTTGCCAAACTTAACCTGTTACAAGTGCAAACCATGAATCACAAAAACGAAAGACGGAAACGGGGTTATTAATGCAAAAAAAAAAAAAAAAGTTACTCCAAATTGATGAAACGAGTAAACAAAAAGGAGGAAAAGAGAAATGATCGCCATATGCGAATGTGGCGCCATGTTGACAAAAATTGACTTGTCAGTCCTGGCTCACGCAGACAGTGGTGGCCGTCACCGACTTGACACGGGGCTTTAGCGGCTGATGTGGTGGATTTGGGCGGTATTATGGAGCGCCACTCGGTGAGCCACCAGGCGAAAGTTTAGCGTGCGTGACATGTGGCAGGTTGCTTAACGTTTATCGTCACGTATCGCTCAGCGTTATGTATGCGCATAGATTTGGCAGTAATGTGTGTGCGCTTCGCGCGAACTTCCGATCGCATTACTCTATCATAGGGTATAAAGATCGGTGGGGCGGCTTATGTTTTGGTGAAATGAGGTAGAGAGAGAGAGGGGGGGGGGAAATAGATAGAGAGAGAGATAAAGACAGAGAGAGAGAGAGAGAGAGAGAGAGAAGTGAGGTAGCAAGAGAGATGGAGAAGAGTATAAAACATGAGAGCATTGTTAACATGTTAAAGTTGCAGAAGAACATGAAGAAAGTGAATAAAAATGGCATGTCTATGTTTGACAGAGAGAGAGAGAGAGAGAGAAGCGTAAGAGAAAGAGGAGAATGATTGTGTGCGGTGTGTTAGAGAGAGAAAGCCAGACAGAGAGACGGAGAGACAGAGAGACAGAGAGAGAGAGAGAGAGAGAGAGAGAGAGAGAGAGCGAGGGGGGGGGATATGCGTGGAGCAAGTGAGGAAGATGTCGACATGGTCGACGGATATAGAGACAGATAGATGGGAAAACCAGTAGACACTGTCGTGTTGTCAGACCACATAAATCTATTGATAGCATGAATAAAGAAAGGAAATATATTTGGCAGTCTAAATGATGGTGTACTTTGTGTGTTTGTGTGCATAGGTGTCCATAAACAAACAAATTAAGTTAATGATATGGCGGGAAAAAAACTGCAGTGGATTTGAAAAACAATGATCACTGCGCAGTATGTTTACTGTCTTGAATATTTCATTTGATCATCCTTCAAAAGCTCCACCTATCGCGAACATCGCTTTAATCGTAAGCAAATCTAGTCGGCAACAGACTAGATAATCCAGCTCTGTAACAGAACCCAATGCCCACAGTATCTTCAACCCCTCGTGCCATACAGCCCTACTAGTACACATGTTTTTGAGGCAATTGTAGAGTGAAGTGTTCGCAAATATGACTAGCCTTCTTCCCTCCCTCCTTTTTGCACTCGGGAAAGCTATTTCGTTCCAGGCAATTTATATTGAATTCACTTCTCGCGAAGGGGCAGCATCGCCAATGATAGCACAAAGTAAGTTATGACGCTAACAGTAGCTAAGGCGAAGTGCTACAGTTTCTGTTCATGCCTTGTAGATCGTGACGCTTTATTCCGTACACGACTTTTCTGAGGACCTTCCCTATTCGCACCTATGGCGACAACAAGAGCCACTCGATGAGGAACGTCTAGGGCAACACTTCTCAAGTATATATAACCTCTCAGTAATATGAATATTGAGATGCGTCAAGACGTTAGAACAAGCAAGACGAGATAAAGTTGACTTAGATTGTAACACCCGGGGCTTTTTGTTCAGGGTTGCGGACGTCATCTGCTTTCAACCTGCTATGCATGAAGAGAAAACGGCAAAACAACACAGTTCTGAAAGTAGTTCAAGTCACTTTGCACAGAATGTGCCTTGACAGCATAATGTGGAATGATGATAGCTTGGACAAAGATTTATTTTCTATGCCAGCTAGTTTTGCCTCTGATTTGCAAAGCATGATTTCCCTGTCAAATTTTCTCCAACATGTCCAATTTGATCCACTATCAAAGCTATTCATGACAGTTTCCCTGTCTTTGATCAATATGAATTATCGTTAGATATTTTCTAAGGAAGAATTCGTGCTCTCATAATACATTATTCTTTCCTTGTCTTCATTGAAACTGACTCATTTAATATTTTTGTGCTTTTACAAGGCTTCACGGAATTCGATTTTATCGCATTTCGCCCCGAGGCAGCAGCAAATATTTTTTTTTGCAGAGAATCCACAGGCTTTTTACACGCGTCATATCCATCGGGCAAGTCATCAAAAGTTGTATCATTAGTGACACTTCAAGACGAAAATCCATCGAAGTTGGCCCTTGTAATCATAGCTAGTAAAATAAAATTATGTATTTACCAAGCCGTGTGAGATAATGTACCTTGACCGTCTATCGCACTTTGGTCGATTCGCCAGATAAGAACGTCAATCTTTGTTTAATCAAATTTGTGGTGCACTCTGTATTATGCTGCTTGTCATAAAGGCCTGGTCAAAAAGCAGCTCTGTCCGAAAACATTATTGATTTGAAACGTACACGACGTAGGTGAAATATTATCCATTAACAAGGGGAAATGATAACTGGCAGTTTTGTTTTATTGTATAATGGTTTCACCTCTGCTTTGACTTTAATAAGTGCAATTATCATAGTCGCATTTTCCAACGTTGATCAGTGCTAAGACCCATCCTCTGTATGGATAGTTTTGTTGCGTAAACTAGAATATTACTAAGCACGCGAAGTTTATGGAAATACATGTAATTTTCTTTTTTAGTGGCTAAGGAGTAAACATAAAGAATGGCGTAGCTTGTCTAAAAGGTGTCTAGCCTTCTGCTTCAAAAGGACTTCTCTGAAAAAAAAATGCCTAAAATTGTCCCCCTTTTTGTTACGAACCTCAAAGCTGAATTCTAGTGTTGAATTATGATTCGATGAATTATGACGATTGTCAGATTGACGGTCTATGCTTACGCAAGCTGCCACCTCCTTCGCCGATAAATCAGAAACAGGTGAAAGACATGGTTTCCGTCGTCCTACTCCTCGCGAAGGTTCATAAAATTACAAAGATAACAAAACATGCCACCAATGAACGTGCCCTCCTCCACTCCTGTCCCGAGAGTAGGTCTAAGAGGGTCCTCCAGAAGAAAGAAACGAGAAGAATAAATTCGAGTGGGTCGTTTGCGTCAATCATTTTCTGAGGGTTCTTGGCAGAAATTGATTTCAACAAAAACGTACTCCACGTCACAACTTGTCGATGGTTGTTGAGATAGAGGTTGATTCAGATTTGGAATAAAGGGATGGAAAGGGGAGGGGTGGGGTGGGATCAGCAGGCCCGATACACTCCTCTGTTTACCGAACAACATCCATAGGATTCATGCAATACAGCCCCCCCTTTTCCATTATTAGCTTCAACTACGTGTTGTAAACTCATCGTCGTTATAGACGTGATCATTCCCATTCTGTTCAAAACTCTGGATATGCCTCATTTGGGGGGGGGGGGTGCAAAAACTAGGTTCCTTGAGACAACAACATCTGCAAAATCATGAAGCAAACTATGAAGCGTATTAATATCCGTTAGGCATTTGATTAAGGTCTGCGTAGTATGCATGGGATATTATTGTTATTGTTAATTTCGGCGTAGATGCTCACCTCTCCCTCCTTTTAGTCGAAAATCTTGGATTCGCCTTAAAAAACAAGAAAGAAAAAGATGCAAAGACTTGCCATGGTTCCATAAGAAAGTAACATCATCTAGCAATAAAAAAAAAAATATAAAAAACCCACCAAGAACAAAATCACATCAGTATTCCTTAGGTCTTACGTAGAGTCTGTGTGGTATGCATGGGGTGTTATTATTTTGGCGAAGAAATAATGCTGCCGTATGAATCTCATGAAAGATTCATCAGCCGCGCATCAATCACCGACGTAAGTTATTTATTGAATTGTGCTCCGAATGGCAATGACTTCGCCATCTTATCCCAAGAATGTAACTCCCAGACAGTCGGGAGAAGGAGTGAAGAATCCGAATCCTCTGCTAAGTACTGGCATGATGCATGTGAGGATTGTGTTACATGGATAGTAAAATTGTTTTTTCCTCTTTCCTCAATTCTATATCCTGGAACTATAAAGGTAAACAAATGATTGCTGGCAAAGTGTTTTTCTCTGTGAATTGTCTTGATATGGGAAGTTGTTTTCCCTTTTTGTATTTATTGTCTATAGTATCAAAATGGAGGATATTATATTCACTCTTTCGTAAGTTGGTGGCAAATTATGTTTGCTTAACCACAAGAAAATTTACAGGTCTGGTATGAGCACTTATTTTTATTCTTTAAGATTTCGCTGACGAAAATACATGAACGTGAAATTATTACTCGAACAATGTCGAATGCAGACTACAGAAAATCGAATCAAATTTTACAAAAATGGTATAACACAACTTTGTAAACAGATCACCAGTATCCAAAAGTGATTCCTTCCAGAAACGACACCGTGAACTGTCTTGGGGAAAAATAGAATAACTAAATAAACATAATGTAACATTTTCCCTGCACGTTTGATTATCCTGCGGTGCTCTGTTTTTGTAATGAGAGATCTTCCTATTCGGAGAGAAAAAAAATAAGTTGGAATTAATCTTCTGAAAGCTTTGCCTAAAATGGGTCAGAGTCATTCATGTGCTCGCCTGCGGGTTCTGGGGAAATGGATGAAGGAACAGTCTACCGTGAGGCTGGCATCTGTTGATCCTATATCATGCCATATGGCATCAATGCCCTGCGTGGCTGTCTGACCGTATTGTTGAAATATCATCCAGCGAGGCATTTGCATAAACTGCTTTTTGCATAATTGCATAGACGTGAAGGGGGTGCGACCAAAGACTGTTTTTGTGTATGAGAAGAAATATTTTGTTTGAGTTTTGGTTTTTGTTCTGTTACTTTGTATTTTGGGGGGAAAGAAAGATAATCATTGATACACCATTGAAAATAAAGTATGCTTTAATAAAGAGATCCGGTAACTTTGTGGACATGGTGCGGCTTGATTTAATGAATTGTTGATATTTGATGTCTGCGTTGTATAAAGATATTCAAAAGGATAAATAAACAACCAGTAGATTATTATACATAATATAACGTACATAACGTGTAGCGCGTGTGTGGCCAGTGCTTCATCTCGATTACACAAATCCGGCCGCAGATAATAATATAAAACGCCTTGGACATTTTCTGCGGCTCGCCGAATCACAAAATAAATGTAAAAAAAAAATTAATATAAAAGAAACCTCATAGTTTGTGAATATTGATTTTTCGCGTGGAGTTAGCTTCATTATCGATCTTTCATTGAGTGAAATTTCAACATTCACAAGCTATGGGGGTTTTTACATAATTTTTTAAAGACAGCAGTCAAGGGAAAGCAACTGACTTTGTGCATACATTTCACAGCGGTAGTCACAGTCAGAGGGAACTTCATGAAATCGATGTTCCCTAAAACTAAGGAACTCAACGTTCCCTCTGAAAAGGGAATCTCCCTGACAGGTGAATGTGAGAAGGTACAGCATGCGCAGTTTGCACGATGAAGGTCTAGTCTGATATATTTTGAAAATGGAGATGAACGGATTTGTACCATGCAAATAATTTATAGAAAATGTTTGTAAAGTGAAAAATTAGATGCCTATTGTTCGTAGCCTTAGTTTTCGCTTAACGTGCAGAGAGAGAGAGAGAGAGAAACAAAACATGATGCGTCGTTAAACTTGTGATGAATGTATAATCCTCTCCCAGCGGTAGTATTTTGAGACGGGGGGTGGGGGTACATTCTGCCTGACTGTGTTTCATAACAATTAACGTCGGCCGTGAAATGTATCCTTTAACTTAACTAATTTATCCTTTAACTTAACTAATTCATCCTTTAACTTACTCCCTAATGCGAACTCACCATTCCTTTAACTTAATTAATTTATCATTTAACTTACTCCCCATTACGAACCCATCATTCCTTTAACTTAACTAATTTATCCTTTAACTTACTCTCCATCGGGAACCCACCATTCAGAAACCTCTATAGCAATCAAGAGCAAAAAAGAGGAGATTTTATCAGAGAACCCCTCCTCAAACCTTATTAGAACACAAGCATCAGATCACGCGCCTACCACCCCCGTTTTAGATAACCTTGTTATTGCTTTTAGGGAAGTTGCATGCTTCTAAATAACATTTAAGATAAAAGTATATTGGAATAATCACCTTCTAAAATGTCTGTATGTGAAACTTATGTAAACTTCTGCCAACGAGACAGCTTTAACTCCTTGTTAGATTTTAATTCTACTTCATACTTCAATTTTACTTCATTCTCCAACGTTCTATGTTATCAGTGTTAGATGTCAACTCATTTCGTATGATCCTCTTTCTCTCACGCAAAAGTATGTCATACGTAATTACACACAGTATTGTCGTCTCTTTTCGGCCCTGTATAATTGCATTACCGGGCCACCTATTTGTGTTTTCGTCTTCCTTTCCGCAATAAACTCGTCTTCCGTCTGACACACTCCAAATATTGATTGATCCAAGATGATGGGAAGAAAATCTTGTAGAAGTTTGTTTCAGTGTCAGAATATGACTTGGTGTTTTTATACATGTACCTCAAGTCGAGCTGCTGAGCAAATATTGTTGCTGCATGTATAATTGGCATGCTTCATTAGCCCTGACGTGCTCAAAATATCGTCCAAACCTCTGCCCAAACCTCGGAAGGACATGAAGGACCTATTTTCGTAACTGCATGCTTCAGGAAGTATAGAACGCGATACAAGTCCTCCTTTTCACCTCCGCCTGGAATAGACCAGCTCTGTCAAATAGACAAATTGGATTGGAAACTGGTACGTGTCTGATATAAAAGAGGGAGAGAGAGAGACAGAGAAAGGTAGAGAGGGAGACAGAGAGAAAAGGGGACAGACAGACAGAGACAGCTAGAGAGAGAGAGAGACAGAGAGAGAGAGAGACAGAGAGACAGAGAGAGAGAGGGGGGGTGAAAGTCGGGTATTTCGTATACTGTTGACTCAGAAAGAGTTAAATTACCATCTGTTTTCTAACAAGTTGTTCTTCTAAGTCATGTTTCGTGTTAGTGGAGCAAGAGCGACTTTTGTAAGACCATAAGCGTTTTCTCTCGCTCTCTCTCTCTCTTTCTCTTTTAAAATGCATTTTCTTCTATTCTAAATGATACTGGTATTTATTCAGCCAACACGCTGAATTACGAATGATTTGTACATGCATGTGACAAGAAGACAACATTGACTGATTGACTCCCTTTGTAAATAGACCTCAAAACAGGCGTTCAAATAATAAACAAACTAGATATAAGAAGGGGCAGAGCATACATCTCGAAAAACGAGAATGAAGAGGAATAGCAAGAAGACGGAGAAGGTAAAAAGAAGAAGCAGAAGAAGAAGAAGAACAAGAAGAAGAAAGAAAGAAAGAAAGAAAGAAGAAAATGATAAAGATGAAGAAGAAGTAGAAGGAGAGAAAAGGGAAGGGAAGAAAGAGGACCAGGAAGAAGAAAAGGGAGGAAGAAGGGGAGGAGAGGACAGGAAATAGAGAGTAAGCAACATATAATAAAGAAGAAGGAGAAGGAGGAGTAGAGGAAGAACAAGAACATGAAGAAACAGTAGGAACATAAGTTTCAAAACAGGCGAGAATGCGGTGTTTATCACATAAAATGGTAGAAATTGATTGCGCAATACCACAGACAGTGGAAGATCTATATGTTTGTAGCAAGGCTGGATTGCTTTATTGGAATCAGGGCCATCACACACAGAAAGACGCCGTCGCACATGTAATTTGCGCCAGTGCACATGAAGTCGGCACCCCTATAATAGTGCCGCTACCTTACTGATGATCAAGGTGTGCGTCGCGCGGCCCCCGCCTCCCTATACTAAGGGTTTTCCCGCCCATTTACGTCACCTCTTCATTCACTTTTTAAAATATGCTTTCGGTGTCGTCTCTTGCCATGTGGAATGTGCAAATGCTGGTTTCAGTTTCGTCTTTGGTCGATCAGTTTTGAAACATTGTCATTCAATGTCGTGCTTTGTCACCCTTTTCGTCAATTACAATTCAAATCCGTTGGTCACAGCAGCTGGGCACGAAACAGCAAAACCGATTTCGTCTGTTGGCATTCATTTTCTTCAAAAATTCATTCAAATTCGTCTCTCGGGTATAGGCTACGATACTGACTGATCCTGTCTCAATAACACATAGCGTGTGGGTGGTGTATCGTACGAAATTACTTTAATGATACAGCATCCCACATTTACATGCAATCATTTTTCAAAGAAACGTAACAAAAGTCAAAATAAAATCACGAAAACTTAAAAATGGCTAAATGGCTTAAAAATGGTTAAATCCTCCATTCGAATGATGATGAATTTGCTTGAAAAAAATGACAAATCTGATCCAAGCATTCCTTACTCGCTTATAGCGGCAGAGAAGAATTTTAGTGCAATTGACGAATTTGAATGCTTGATTATTTAAATTGGTTGAAAAAATACGAATATGAATGACATTTTAACTAAATTGAATTTATGATTCGAACGCAGTTAGCTTTTCAGGACGAAAGTGAATTGAAAATTGATAAAATTGAATGAAAGGTAACGAAAATTTGCGGGAAAATCTATATATCCTTAACCTTGATCGGCTGGTGCAAAATAGGATTTTCATTACCTGACGAGCTATATTACTATATTCAAAATTTAAAAAGTAATTACACGTTAGCAGATGTAACTGCAGGCTGTAAAAGATAATATTAGAAAATATGTTGGCAGATTAAAAATGTAAATATGTTTATATGTAAACATAAGGCGAAGAAAATGACGAGTGAAAGAAGAGAGTTCCATTCGAAGAGATCAGATGCAATGTAAAATAGTAGAAGGATAAAGGCCTGACTAGTAAGTAGGGACAACTTACAGATGAAGAGAATTGAAAAAAAATGAGAAAGGGGGTTTAAAAGTTCGGAGGCGTCAACTCTTTGGCAATGAAATCAAGACACGATCCGAGAGAATGGGTCTGAAAAGCAGCCCCCTTATTTCCTGTTATACTTCCGACGAGCTCTTAGCTATAGTTACGGTCCAACAAGCTAAAATATCGGTTCGATAAGTGGTAGGGTTGTTCGCTTCCTCCGCCGAGGTGCAGCAGTATTAGACGGACGTTTCATAAACTTACCTTTTAGTCCTTATTTAGAGTCGTTATGCTGCATTGCCCAGTCAAACACCACGTCTATTCATTGCATCCCACCGTTTAACTAGGCAGGTCCCATCATCTGATGTAAGCGTGCGTGCAGAGGCACCATAATAATGTTCTACCGACCTCAGATGTGTGGAGTTGTCTTAAAGATGAGCTCTGACGAGTAAACTTATGACCAGTCTAGGAAAATGATACAAAAATTACCTTATCAAGACCTGTAAATAGTTTTAAAACATTTTAAAAAACAAAATATAACTACATACATTAAAAAACAAAAAAACATGTGTTTACTACTCTTAGATTAATGATTTAATTCATGGTAAGGTTTTATCGAGTATGCAGGCCTTCAGCTTAATAACAACATCGGCAAAATGTATAAATATTATTATTTGCAAGAATGTCAGATCATGTCAAAAAGGACATATAAGGTCAAAATTCTTTTGCGTTCATACCGAACAATAACTGCTTCGCGCTTGCCAGTCCTGCTACATTAGATAGTGTAAGCTAATAAAGGTTCAAATGGCATCAGATCAAATGACTTATTGGTGGAGAGTTTGGGATTGGGTGTTGAAAGCTGAGGAAATGTCAAGAGCAATGGTGACGGATGGTGCAGAGCAAGTAGAAAAAGAAAAGGGGAAAAAAGACGCCCCTCGGGGCAAAAAATCAAATAAGTCTGACAGACTGACCCGTTCGCGATTATTCGTGTGGATGCTGCGTGTATAGATTACTTAGCATCTTGTAATTCAACTCCTCTACGTTAATCATCCACTTAGCGACTCTCTCACTATCACACTCACTCATCCGATATTACACGCACTCACATTACTAGCGCACACCCTCACTTGCGTATTCATTTGATTTTCTAGAGTAGGCGTTATTTTTTCTTCTTTTCTTTCTTTACGACTCCTAGCTCTCTCTCTCTCTCTCACTGAATCACTTTTTCAGGCACTCACCTACCAATAGATTCCCCCTTGCTTATTCATTAGATTTTTGGTGGAGTGAACGTCATCCTCCTATCTCTCATCGTTCTTTGTGACTCACACACCCACTCACATCCTCAGTCGCTTATTCATTCGATTTTAGTGGAGTAAACGCTATTCTTTATTTGTGCCTCTCTTTAATACTTAACCACTCCCCCCCCCCCACACACACACTCTCTTGCTCAGTCTTCTAATTTTCTCAAGTGCACGCCATCCCTCTCTCTCTCTTAATCTTATGTCTTTCCCCATTTCCCTACCTCTCTGTACTGCCTCACATTTTGGGATAATTTTCCCGGCTTCGCGCCCGTTCCTTTGCCTCTTTTCTCTTTGGTATTCAATTTCTTTAATCAAAAGCGTGCTTTCCGCAATCTCTCTTTCACTCACTAACGCACTCACACTGTAGTTGTTTATATTGTAGTTCCTCATCCTTCGCTTTTATGATGTAAGAGCTTCCTTCTTAATTATGAACCCTAAACCAGTCCTCTTCTCTTCTGTTTTTAGTTTTAGAATTTACCCTTTAGATCAAATATCGCTGATGCTAATGTAGAACATTCCTTCTCTGGTATAGTTTCTTTTCTAAACCTCCACTTCCATTCTGTCCGATTCTTTCTATGCTCCTTTTTATTCCTTCCCTGTCCTAACACTCCTTCCTTTGATTTCCTTTGTGTATGCATTCTTTCCCCATCTTTGTCTTCTGGTCGTACCTGCATTTTGGAGCTAAGTGTTCCCTAAGTTCCTTCGCATTTTTCAATGCATTGTAGTTTTCCATCATCCCTTTTATCATATCGCATTTTCTGTATTTCTCTTTGCAACCTGTGCAAGATATTTTTTTTTTCCATTCGTCTTTATAAGCCCTAATCGGCATCGCGAAGAATGCCCATTAAACCCTCTTCTTCGCCCGCCAAAATACCGCAAGTACATCGAGGCCGAATTTCCGAGAACAAGGATTTTTCATGTAATGTTGGAGCATCCTCATTTCATATAGCGGCTTAACGTCGACATTCAGTATGGATTTTTGGAGTAGCCATGTGCATTTCTTCTATCGCATTCAGAGTATGCTCGAAGCATTGGGTTCCATTTTCTCTGGAGTTTCTCGTTTCCCTCACTTCACTGGCGCCTTATGAAGGGCGCATGCTTCACGTTTAATATCCACCCCTACACGGTCATGTTTGAAATTTACTACGTTGACCCAGACATACAATACATGAATGAGCGTCAATTCGGGGGGGGGGGGGGGGGGAGGGGGTGGTAGGGGGACACGTCCCTTAAAACTTTTAACGATGGGGGGGGGGGAGGGGGGCACAGTTGCTTATGCCTGCCCCCCAAAAAAGGCTGCGTGACGACATTAGAATAAGAGTTTGCCCCCAAATTTAACACTTATTGACGCCCCGCACTCGTGTAGATCACCCGAGTTTCATATAACCGTTCTCACCTCATTAAGATAAATGCCTCTCTTAAGACTTTGCTTTCCCTCTTCAACTTGCAGTGGCGTGCAAGCCACGGAAATGTGTCCGTTTCGATTTTTATTTAAGATGATACAATTATCATGCCTATAGTTCCAATTAGTAGAAAACTGTCTCATGTAACAAAATGTAATATGCCCTGTGCTGCTCGTAATCTCTCTCATCCATTTTGACCCAAATGCATTCCTAGTTCTTTTTTTTTAACCTCTTGCTTTCTTTTACAAGAACTGGCCCGGGTCTCACTCTTCCCCATGCAAACATCTTTTACTTTATTTTCACTCTGCCTTTCTCTTCCTTCCCAGTAATCATGATTGTTTAATAAAATGAAAGTGTTTTTTTTTTTCTTCTTTTTTTGATATAAGCAACTATGACCCTTCATTTTCTAAATGAAGAAAAGCAAATCTGTCTTAACCGAAATGTCGATGTGCAATTCCATTTCCCCCCTTTCCGAGCTGTAGGATTAAGCAACACAAACCGTCTTCATTCATTATTCTCTTTTATGATTGTGTTTACGACGCCCACCGGGTTGGTTTAGCGTCGCTGCTTAAATACAAGATCTTATCTCCTCGAAATGCGCGAAATGCCTTGAAGTATAGCTTTTTCTTCCTCAGTCTAATTAATGATGTTTCGTATGTCGCAGTGTCTGAGTACCGTAGCTCCTGTGAAGCACTCTCTCTCTCCTTCTCTCTCTCTCTCTTTTCTGCCCTACTTTTTCCTTCACCTGCCAACCATATCCATGATTTTTTGCCTGTCCCTCCCCATCTGCCTATATTTTATCATTTTTTTGTATTTTTTTTCATTTCTCTCTCTGTTATCACGATTTTCCTCCTATTACGATAATATTATAAAGGCCGTTTCTCCAATTCATCTTTCGCTCCATCTCTTTAGTTCTCTTTCTGTGTTTTCTTTCGCCCCTATTGCTCTTTCTCTTTCTAGCACTCCTCTCACAAAACCTCCATTTCTCCTCTTTGGAGGGGGGAGCGGGTCCTTTTAAAAACCAATCCCCTCCATGTAACCGTTACGTTAGCTGTCTTTCATTTTTTCCTGATACTCCTCACCTTTGCTTCTTTTCTCGCCCTCCGTTCCCTTTTCTACTCATATTCTTTCCTCTCTCTCTTTCTCTCTGGTTAACACCCCTCCCCCATTTCCCTCTGTTCCCCTAGCTTCTTTCTCATCACCTTACTAGGTCCCTCTTTATCTTCGACCATCGTATAACTTCCCACCTTGAATGGCCCGTTTCCCTCGCCCACTTAAACGTTTACCTCTCTCACTTGCGACTCGAGCGGCGCTGCCAGCCCCCGGGGGTGAGGTTGAAATTGAGGTAGAATTCCTATTTTGGCAATAAAACGTGTCGAACGTGCACATTTAAGGCATATTATGCTCGTTCTCTTCCTATATGTCTCTTAAGTAATAAACCTCGTGCCTTGGATAAGCTCTCGTGTTACCTATTCCTTTTGCAGATCGCTACCGCATATCTTTCATTTTTCACTGATTACAAAAGAAGTGTTGACATTATGGGCCCGACATTCCTGTTCTCATTCCATTGAATATTTGGTGTTTAGCTTTAATGATCTGTCAAATCAATCATACAACTACACTGTAAAAGGTCTAAACACTTTTATAAACGCTTTTCTGTAACACTTTATAAACACTTAAACACGTTTAAATGGAAATCATAAACACTACTAATTAGAAGTTATCATTATCGCCAGTATCCACGTTTATTTTTGGAACTCTTCATAAACACTTAAACATGTTTACATACACACTAAAACACGTTTAATATGAATATTTTGGAACACTTTGACACGTTAATATGGAATCACGTGTTTATAAACTTATCGTGTATAAACATTTAAACACACATCTCAACGTGTTTAAGTGTTTATGAAGTGTTCAAGATTCCCAATTAAACATATAGGATAAACGTGTCTAAGTGTTTATGAAGTGTTCCAAAACTAAACAGGGACTTTTAATATCATACAGGCGATAATGATTACTTCTAATTAGTAGTGTTTATGATTTCCATTTAAACGTGTTTAAATGTTTATAAAGTGTTACAGAAAAGCGTTTATAAAAGTGTTTAGACTTTTTACAGTGTAATGTTTCTCTCATGTCTAAGATGAAAATATCTTGAAACGTGTTTTGTTACACGTCCTCGGGTATCTGTGTCATTTTGTCTAGAGAGATATTCACCACGTGTGCTCTATCTAATGTTTTAACATCTTCATAAGATTTAATTAAGAATACAGTAAAGGAGATTATAAAAGCCCTTGCTCTACGTTTAATTTTGGCAGGATTATTCGCTCTCATATTAGCCTAGTCATCAAATATTTGTGCTCACCAGAATGATTTATACATCTTTAACCCATTCATGACAGGAATTATTTAAAGCCTGATTTGATCAGCTTCTATTCTTCAAATTAGCAACACCAACATTTTTATTTTATTGCTACATTTTTCTTATAAAACGTCATGTATCTGAAATGAATATAAATTGACAGAAATTATGATGAGAAGTCAAAAAGTTGCCAATTTGCAGGGGGAAACGGTGATTTTAAACTTTCTATCACATTGCCAATTTAAGGATTTTAATGCTTATTTTCCTTTTAAAAATTTTCAGCATCAAACAACAAATATTGACGCAACCAAAATGGGCACAGTAAGTGTAGAATTTTTTGCTCTTTCTGCTCATGTATTTGGTATGATTTTTAGAGCTCTGAATCAAAAGTTATTAGACCAAACCACAAAATGTGGACCCTCTGTCACGAATGGGTTAATAAACATTTCTTATGGGTGAAACATGGTATGATTTGGTGGAGGGCATAAAAATTCATACATTGCTCTTCTTTTTCCCTTTTTGATGATGGTGGAGGGGACTTTTTGGTTGACAAGTTATTACCAAAAATTGACAAATTTTTCTTTGCTATTATTGCGTTTTATTCAGGTATTAAAGAAGCTCTCAGAAGATATAAACTCAGCAGAATTGGAGAGCATTCCAAAGATTCCGAGGACAACAAAAATGCATCTAAAAATCTGGGTAAGTTGTTTTATTACTTTCATGCATGTACTGTAGGATTACGCCTCTAATCATAATTTGTCAGATTCAGTCAGTATTGTCCGTTATGTAAATGCACAGAGACATAGACAAAACGGAAGTAAAATATTCATTTCATTGGTATTTCCTGACCTTGACTTCTTCAATGACGCAACGATGAATACTAGCATTGTTTAAAATGTGTGTGTGATTTACATGTGGTTCTATTATTATTATTATTGTTATTTTATTCCTAAAACAGCAAAAGCACCCCAAACTCGCTAGAGTACATACACAAACTTGGAACGTATTAACCGGAAAGGTTTAGAATATTCATTTTATTCACCCACTATACCTCTTCTGCACCTAAGGCATGTAAGGCAAAGGGGTTAATGGATGCAAAGGCCTTGCGTTTTAGGAGGCAATGACGAAGTGGAATCGTCTGAATTTTGGCTAATGGTATTAATCAGCCTTTTTCCTCCACAGAGTCTCGAGTATGTCTGTAGATTTTGATAAAAGATGATATTTGATGTTGATATCGATATACATGCTATGACTGAACAACGTCTTAACAAACTCAACACTACCGCGGCTGTGTACAAATTTTGGTAACCTGGTGATACATTCATACAACGTATTACACTTTCTTCCTAAGGTACGTCATGCAAGTTTCCTAGTATTTCTTTTTACAAACATGACTAATGTATCATGGGATCGTCAACATAGATTAACAAAAATAATAACTACCTTCAGACTGACCAAGTTACAAGTATTTTGAGATGGGATGAACCCCTAATAGATTCTACAGACATGATGGAAAGGCAAGACTAAGATAGTATTTTGAACAAAAATATGATCGAATGATCATTTTTAAATTGACAAAAAAAAAAAGAAGAAGTCAGATCAATGGATAAACAAACAAACAATCAAATGAATGAATAATTAATTAATTAATTAATTAATAATACAAAAAACTACAGTCTTAGATGTGGTAAATAACGTATGAGACAAAATAACTTGGTCTTGGCGTCAATCATGTCTGTAATCTATTTTGGGTTCTTCCCATCTCGTAACAACTTGAGAACCTTGACTGTAGTAATTAAACGGGATGTCACATCAAGTCCAATCATCTTAAGGTGTTGACAAAAGGCTATTTATATCACCTGTTCAAGGTGGCACGCACACTGTATCGCATATGCCAAGCTCAAACGAAATGATAACCCGTCTGCTGCGCATATCTGAAACTTATTTAGAATGATGTGTAGCTGAGATGATGAATTAAACACTTCCCTTGGAAACCATCTGGCCGGCGTTCGGTTTCGATTTAACATTTAGAGTGGTATTTCAGCTGTCAAGCGGCAAAATTAAAGGTGTGAGATTCGCGAGAAACTGCAACGCGGAAACTTCGTTAGGCCGTTGATTCTGTATCAATCAGAATGAGTTCTCAGTGTCGCCACGCCGATGGAAAGACGAATTCGAATGCTTCGCGCTTTGATACCGTGTAAGCTGACACTTGCGGTTTTTGTTCAGGTCCTTCCGCAGTCGATGGTAACGTATCGATATGATGATTGGTGAGCCAAAAGGGTAAAAGTCACACTAGACTCGTAGTTTTCTCCTTTCTCCTTTACCGGTAACCGTTATTGACTTGAATGAGAGCAGCTTCGATGTCAAGGCTGTAAAAAAACTGACAGGGAGTGTTTCACAAAGAGTTAAGTTTGACTTAGAGTCGTGCTTAAGCGCCAATGCGCATCCGGTATTTAACACGTAAACTCACTGATAGACTTCCAGTAGTGCGCGTCCCCTGAGCATGATCTGACCAATGGGGTGATGCGTAATGTACAGCACGCAAGTAGGAATTTAAGTGCGACTTTAGTCAAAGCGTAAATCTTTGTGAAACACCCCCCTGCTCTGATTATTTGAAACTGGTGATCTCTAACACTATAAATTTGAAACAAATGTGCCCTTGAGAAAACATACTACGTTTTGCCAATTAAGGCAGTGAATCCCTGTGTGAAATCCCACTTCAACACTGTTCAAGTGACGGATGCGTAAATTGAAGCCAAACTAAATAGTGATTCTTTAAACAGTTGGTCGATGGAACGTGCAAGAGTCGCAAAATGAACGTTAAACGAAGCCAACAGTTTTTTTTAATCGAAGCAAAGACGGAACATAGCAGATCAGCGAAAACTTGAATGAAAATCGGGCACGTAATAAGAAATTCATGGCTACATTAAATTTTCTTAATGACATTTTTTACACTGTCCTAGTTATTGATGACATCATTTTGTGGACATCTCTCATTATATTTTGTACACATATTTTAGAAATAGTCCAAGACAGGGATAAAATATTAACTAAGTTTAAACTTGCAGTTGAATTTTAGTTTTTCCTGCCTGTAGGCATGATAGGGTCAGAGTAACCGGTTAGGATTTAGGTTTAGTCAAGCGTGGAAGTTGAACGCCGAGCATTTTGTCCCCGGATTATCTATCGCACAACCTGTTATACCGCACACTGTTGTACCAGATGTAGTAGAAGGAACGTATGATTAGCAAACTTTACAGTCATTACCAATTTGTGGGTACAAACTCCTGGAAAACAAGGTTGTCTGATCGATTGTAGCCTCGGGTTCTTCGTCGAGCAGCTACGAGTTGCGTGTGGTCTTTATGAAATGCAAAAGAAAGAAAGAAAGAAAGAAAAACCAAAAGATTCAAAACAATATCTACCTGGTAAGTAAAGTATGTTAATTAACTTCAAAATAAGGCCTTTTGATCGATTGTTACAGAAGGTATGTGACATTAAAACTTAGAGTATAATTACAAAATAACGCTATGTAAAAAACGAATTATTGGCCAATGAGATCAGATGATAAGCTGCAAAGCAAGTGTGTTTGATCGATTGGGACTCATTGTTTGTAGTCGCCTTGCCCAAGCAACTTCAAGGAGAGAATGCGGCAGTGCTAATGACTATTAGTATGTATTTTTTGTTTCCATATGCCCTTCGCTCCGTTTCATACTTTGTTATCTTAAATTAAAAAAGAAACAAAACAAAGCAAAACAAGAAGCAAAAGAGCAAAAACTAACAAAAAAAAAAAAAAAAAACCCGGACGAACGAACAACTTCAGTTGATCTGTAATCTGTACTTTGCACAATGCAAAATACTACTTATGTGAAATTGAAAATCTTTAATTTAACTTATTTTGTAGAAATTATCGAAGCATCTTCATCTGTTTTTTAAAATGTCAGGAAAATAATTCTTAAAAAGAACGTTAATACCTAATTGTTGATTTTTGCATCGAGATGAGAGCTCTTTGATAACACTTCTGACTTGAACCGCACCTTCATGATGAAATGATAACAAAGAGCAATTTCCGTTTGTATGCATTAATAACAAAACGTTCTCCGCACATAGATCATCGTAGATAAATTGCTTTTAAAGATAACCTTGCTAGGGCGCTAATGCCATATACTTCTTGATTTTTACTTAGATCACACGGAAGTGATTGCTCGATAATCCTCTCTCATTGCAGCAAAAAAATGCTATGAATGTGTTTTCGTGGAATTGCTTGTCTGGAATATTTCCGTTTCCCGTCACACTGCTGCATTGCATAGTCAGTAGTTGAGATATTCAAAAGCATCCAAGAAATCGAATGCTGTAGAATATAAAAAAAATTGTGGGTTATAATTGTTATGATCTTTAGAACAGTTTACAATGCACAAGAACGTCGCTAATGTCGGCTAATATTAAGAGTATTAATGATTAAAAAATGATTAAAAAATTGTTTGTGTGTGTGTGTGCGTTTGTTGGAACAATTGCAGCCAAGTTGCTACCGACTTTGGACAGGACCCCTCCCCCCCACACACACACACCCACGCGCGCACACGCTTTTGAAATTAGTCTGACCTTGCTTTCTGATAAGAACCTGATTTATTCAAGCAATTGAAAACTTGACAATTTGACAAATTGGACATATTATATTGCCAATTGCATTATCAAGGTGAGCATCTGTAGAAGGAAGGCAGTGAAATTAAATGAGACAAGATTTTGGATACTGGTAGTCATCAGATATAAATGGGTTACCAGGTTGATTCATAGTTACACCATCCAAGCAAATCAGTTATTGGATAATCCAGGTTGATAGCTTTGCGAAACACTATCAGACTAAGTCCATTTCGAGTGGGTTTCGTTATTATTGTTGTTGTTCTTCTTCTTCTTCACTTGTTTTTTTATTTAATTCAGCTGTTTTTCTTGATAATTACAATGAAGATATTTCTACTACGCAATATATTCACCCCAAATGGTGCTCAAGGCGCTTACAATGGGTTATCATAAACATTTACTGCTTTCACACCAAGGTACGGTCGCTGGGTACGGTCGCAGAGACCGTACCCAGCGACCGATGAAATCATAGTGTGAAAGCATTTCATCGTACTCAGCGACCGATCGTTTTGGTCAAAAACGATCGGTCGCTGAGTACAGTCGCTGAGGTACTTCAGCGACCGTACCCAGCGACCGTACCTTGGTGTGAAAGCACATCGTACTCAGCGACCGATCGAAATGCAATGACCCCCCATACATGCCCACGCGCTATCTCTACTTCCGCTTCCGGCTAGGTCAGCTATACAGCGACCGATCGCTCTGTGCCTGACCAAATTTTGACGGCGGTGTGAAAGCACATCCGATCGGTCGCTGGGTACGGTCTCTGCGACCGTACCCAGCGACCGTACCTTGGTGTGAAAGCAGTAATTGTTATTGCACCAGCAGCGCCAGACACCCTTTTATACACCCTGGTAGAGTGCAACAAAGGTGGATTAAATGCCTCGCTGGATAGAGGAGACAGGCGTCAGTCGAACCCATGACCCTTAGATTAACCCTCTCACCACTCATGCCTACCCTTTACAACACCACCATATTTAAAGGTTGCATATGAATATTTCATCTCCGTGACATGTCATGTGAACTTTTCCTCTGCCCCTGGCTTGTAATTGCTAATTTTGAAACAACCATTCTGATTGGCTCAGGGTCTGCCCTTTTAAAAAGACATGCATGCAACAATGATTTTGATTGGCCAGTGACAATCAGTTGCAACTTGCAATCGATTGCAACTTTCTTGCAACACCCCATAGGTTATGCACATAGCTGAATTTCTTCCCAGGATGCATGCCAAATTTTCTGTTTGCTTCATATTACACAAGTATCAGAGGGCTGAAATAAACACTTTCAAATGTTTGATGTGAATTCATGAAATTACTATTGCCTTTTCTTTGACTTACTTCTTCGGGTTATGGGCGTCCTCTCATTTATAGCAGTGATCCTTATTTTGCGTTTCTGTCATATTTTCTTTTGCAATGCCACCAATTTTCCTTACCTTATCCCTCGTATTGTCTTCGTTTCGTGTTTTGAATTTCTATCCACCTTTCCTTCCTTTACGCATATCCACGCTACCTCGTTTCCTTTGGAATTGGATTTTCTCTCTTTGTCTATTTCTATATACATTCCACTCTATTTCCCACCTATTTTCTCATCACTTAACCACAATCTCTTGTTTTCGTTCGAGTGATGATGACACTTTTGCTTGCCGAAATATATCAATTTGCCCGAAGCATGCGGAGTTAACAAAAATTAGGTCAGTCTAATTTCATTTTTGGCGTCTCTCTATTATTGCAGCCGTGTAAATACAAGTTACATTCATGTCGGGAGTCTAAAAGGTAAAATTTACTAGGTCATTCTGTACGTGGGAGAAAGAATTTGAATGGAATTTTCCAACCTTCTAACCATCTGAATATACGTACCTTTCCAGAAATGTCGCTTCCTGGTCGTTGGGATAAACCTGGGACTGAAATACATTGCTAAATTTAGTGTAACAGAGAAGTCTACAGAAATGATTTATATTTCTGTTTATCTAATACAGTGCAATTAATCACTCGGTATAGTCATAGAATGATTTTTCTCTTTGGTATCACTATGGCAACGAACGATTTTCATCAATTATTTGTACAGTCTGTAGACTATAGACAAAACCCTTCTTTTTTTACAAAGATACAAAGAAATGATCAGGCATGATTCCATCTGTTGTGTAATTCGAAAGCGAATAATATAAATAATGCTTCTTGAAAACTTGGGATATTGTTTCTGTATGCGACGGATACTGAGGTCCATTAAACGACTTATAGGACTTCAGGAACATCTGCCCAGAATCGACAGAATTTCTTCTTTTCATTTTTCTTTCTTCTTAATTTTAGAGAATTTCACATCTGTAGTTCTTCACCAGAGGAAGGAAAGTTAGACTGCTGAAATTCTTATATAGGGAATTTGAAATTACTTTCCGCTCTGCAGGACTGAAATCCCCCTATAAGATCGACCTTGTCTTGACCATGTTGACGAAAATTCTTGCCTGAACGGTCAAAATTTCTCCCGCTAACTCAGTAGTGCAAAATGCAATAACATCGGTGCGGCCTTTGATATCTGGTGTACTGCACTAACTTTCTATAGGTGTTTTTCGCTTCATTTCATTCCACTTTCACCCCGATCGACCGTTACTTGCCAGCTGTAAGCCTACCCAGTTACAACATTTTCATAATAAATTTGATAAACTTCCGAAATTGTGAAAATCCGATACGATTTCCCAAACACAGGAAAATCGATATTGACTCCTTGGCCTTTCAACACGAGCGCGGCTATTCATAGAGACCAGTTCATAGATCAGAAAATAGTTCACGCGGAGAATGGTTGGGACTTGGAGGGCGTAGTCTGCCTCGAGCCCGTTAGGGACTTTCTGAAAATTAGTGATTACTGACGTGACTCCTGGGGGATTAAAAACATAATGAAAATCGAGTTAATTTTGTGGGTTTTTTTTTTCTTTAGAGGGCACTCGATATTCAGACCTAAACAAGAGATCAAGAGATTTCCAGGGGGGGGGGGGGGACATGTCTATGGAGTTTACGTGGAGAAAGGTCACTTTAATGTTTTCAGAGTATAATTTTAAGCGAAAAAAAGGAATCCAATATGTTCTATGGAATTTTTTTGAAATAAATGTGAAAAAACCTGTCATTAATATACTTTTATATAGTTTACATGCAGTACATCGCTTCTATCATATATCGGTGGAGAAAAGACTGATAGGGGTCTAATGTCCCCTAGTCCTCCCCCGATTGTACCCCTGCTTTTATGGATTTGGGAGGAAGCCACGGAGGATGACGTTGCTCCAGCTTTTGTTGCAACGGCCGGACCTTGCCTCTTCCCGCCGTTCAATTATGATATCCAGTATGCATTTTGATCCAATAAGCGGGTATTTTGTCGCACAAAGTGCAAACGGTAACCCGAAACGGACCCATTCCGGGAGCTTTTAATGGACCCTTACGAATCTTTAAGGGCACTTCTCCCGAAAACCCTGACACCTTAAATGAAGATGAGAGCTTCAGAGGTTTGAAGAAGCTTGTCATTTCTATGTTTATTCCTTTTATATTTCCATATTTTTACTGAAAGTAAGGATTTGTCTTCGAGATGGGAAGGCTGTCCATAAATGTGATAGAGTTGCTCAAGAATGTAAAGAATCTGCTACCTTTTTCATTCACTTACATCACTGCACAAAGATTCTTGTTATATTTCATTTCATTTATTTCACTCTCTTAAAAAAAAACTGACATCAACATATACCATTTCATAATTCAAAATAATTATTTAAGTGGTGAAATCTCAAAAATCACTGATGATTACCCAAAATATGCAATTGAATGACATACAAAAAGTCTTTGAAAACACGGATAGGATATATCACTATACAGTGTGTTTCATAAAAAAGGAAACCAAATATCTTGTCGAAATAAACATCATGAAAAGGTGATTTCTTCTTATTAGAATGCACAACATTCGTGAGGATAGAGTAAGGGACAAACAAATTATAAGATTTTGTTAAAAAACTAGCAACATCTAAAGTGATTTGCACACAAGATTTTGCACAGGTATTTGGCAAAACATTTTATGGTCATACTTTGAACCTCTCTTTGTGTCCGCAGACAAGGGATCCACATCAGGGGGCCACTGATGTGGAAGGTCTATGGGGCTGAATATTGTCAAATGCTTTGCTTCTTGAAAAAAAGGGGGGGTCTTTAAGGATGTTTTGTTATTCATCAGCAACACTTTCAAAACTGCAAAAAATCTGGTGATGATTTAAGAGAACATTATGAAAAAAAAATCACCTTTCATTTTTTCCGAGAATCATACTATATCATGCAGCATTTTAAGGTTCATGGTGTAATAGGGGGACGGGTCTGAAATAGAAAAGGAACAGTAAAAGATAATGAAAAATAAGGCGATATGAGAGGAAGATGAAAATCCCCATCAAAGTTTAATGAACTGGAACAAACCTGGAGGAAATAGCTGCGGACACAACTGACAACGTGGTTGTCGAAATCGTAGCTAATATATCGATTCGGAATAAACACTGAGAAATCAAAATGATTACGTTTTTCCTCTCCGTGGAACGAAAAGCAATCAGGTAAAAAGTACATTCAACCCTAAGGGAAATATCAAAGAGGGTATTGAAAACATTTCCGGCTCCTCCTTTTTTATCATCTAATAATCCTCCATTTGATTTGTTTTTCTGTTTCACTTCTGTTCCATCTGCTCATGGTTTAGTTTACTCGGAATCATTTGTCATGTTTGTTGTGGATGTTGCTTATAATGTATCGTACTCTGTGTATTGATTACGTACAAAGTCCTGCAGTTAGGGATAGAACTTTTTTAACAGTCATGTAGTATTTTCGTGATTCATTGTCCCAAATTGTCTGATTGAAAATGGATTTACACAACTAAATACGAAAGTTATGTATGTAATCCTACGATTTGTTTCAGCATTTATGGGGTTTTTTTTTTGTTTGTTTTTTCTTCAGCTCGAATTGGAAATTGAACCCCATTACTTTTTTCTGTTTTTTGGAATTATTTTGTTTAAAGGACCGGGAAGGCTTTTCCCCGGCGGCTAGTCTTTGTCGTAATCAGTAAAATGACACAAAGTGACACCACTAATTCCGTTAACGTGGGTGTAGAATAAAATCCCTTGGCCATTATGCTGTCATGGTTGCAATGATACATTTTGCCTGTCGAGGACTGTTGCTTGTTGACTCACTCTTTTAAATCGACAGTTCACATCACATTTTCGATTTGCTAAATTATCCGGTAATTATATACTTGATCTTCATTATACAGCGAATGTTCAATCAGCACTTTAATTTTCATTGCAATAGGAGAAAATATGCTGTTCAGGAAATTTTATCACAGGATTAACAACTTAAAAAAAAAAAAAGAATTATCATTATAATGGGGACAATACATGAACAACATAATTAATTTAACATTGTGTCGGATGATGCACCAGAACAAAATGTATTTTCATTCAGAACTAGGAAAAGAACAGTAAATGTTGAAAGCGGAAATTCCAAATTTATTTTGGCAGTCTAAATGATCGAAAAAGATAAATCAGGAAAGAAAGAAAAAATGATGACAGCAACATACGATGATTTTAATCCTAGGTTATACTGTTTCCTTTTTAACGAGTTACACATTCTTTGTTAAAAGTCCAGGGAATAACAGGATTAGGAAAAAAAGTCATTATTCTATGAACACGCCTTGGATTTTTTTCTTACGAATTAATTTCGCAAGTGAATGGCTTTTGGATCTTTCCCATGATGACAAATGATAAGGGCAGGGGTTCCTCTCACGATAAACGAAAAAAAAATAATAACAACGTCAACTTTTTTTGCCATCCCCCTAAATTGCAAGGAGCCTTTCGATGTCTGTGACTACATATTCCCTAAAGGCTTAATATCCAGTCTGACGAAATGAACAACTTTGCGAGATGATTTTATGTGTAATTCATTTCTGTACTATCGTGACTATTGTCAGTTTTCAAATCGTTTCTTGGCTTGGGGTAAGTGGAAATGCAGTTTACATGACGCCTGCAGTGGCCGATGCATTGCGACCCCTTTTTAGGACTTTTCTTGGTACCTTATTAGCAAGTTCTTCAGTTATTTCCATTTCCAACAGATGAATTACAAATTTTATGTACATAGGGAAATTAATTGAAATTCAGCAATAACACTACAGTTGCATAACATGACAACGTTACACTTAACGCTTGAAGTCAAACTAATTCTCAGTTGTGAAATTCGGGGGGGGGGGGGGGAATTAAGCTGGACTTGTAGATGTGTAAGTCTGACTAACCATATATGATGGTTATTACTAAAGAGGCTTTAAAAATAGATGTAATTAATATTTAAGAAAAGGTGTATCTGTGTATGCTGTGATAGGAATTATATTCAGTAATGATAATAATAGTGGTAACTATCATTAATGCATATCAAAACGTCTTTCTGTTTGATCGTTACATTGAAAAATATGTACAATGCAATATGATTAGATTCAATTGCAGTTGCGGAATCGACGCTATATATATATATATACCTAAGAAAAAAAAGCTAAGAGTCCACTTAGCTGCCAATCAGTCTGGCGTGAAATAAAAAAAAACATGACCAACTAATGATTCGATCCTTAATGCCCTTGTGATCACTCTCATCTGTCCCCAAGAATAATTAATCAAAAGTTTATCTGCTCTTCCTCAATTCATAATTAAGTTTCTCTACGTTGTCACATGTCATTGCCCCTACTTCGTGAATGCCCACAGTCCAAGTACGTATTCAAAATCAAATGAGATCAGACAATCGCAGACTGATTTGAAACTTAGTCATTGGGCAAAGGGAAACCCCAGTGGTAATTTGCTGCATTGATTATAACCGGTTAATAATTATGAACCTATGATTTATCACACAGTTTTGTTGGAGGGTTGGTCCGATAAGTTGCCCAGTGATAAATCTTTCCAGATAGTATTCAGAAATTATTTTTTCATCGTCTCTTAGATGGTATATTGATGAGGCAGTGCCGCTAGGGAATACGATATGCAAGTTTAAGGCGCCGTAGGCTGGATATGCGGTGCTGGTTATTGACCGATACAAGAATCATTGTGTCCACGTATCGGCTTTCATGGAAACAATATTTCTCTGTGAAGGAAAGAAAAATATGTATTTTTCTCATGCCCGAGTGAATCTTCAACAGGGTGTCGGTTTTGTGTAAATACTTTGATGTCCGAATTTATTATTGTTTTTAGAAGAAGATCGTTGTTATGATGATGATGATGATGATGATGATGATGATGAAGATGATGATGGTGGTGGTGGGTGGTGGTGGTGGGCGTTATTTTAATATTTAGGCATTGCTCTGATTGTTATTATTATCATGGTTGTCATCATCATCATTGGCTTTGTAAATATCAGTATTATTTAAAAAAAAACCGATGGTATTGTTTGGCTTGAATATAGGTTAACAGGATTAAGCGTTGACTTCTTGTTATTTACCCCTTTACTGTAACCAGCATTGCACACTAATCTTATTCTGATCGGTACTGAATTTAGTAAGCTATAATAACGAAGTGGGAGACATACCTTAACGTATTAAACATGCACATTTAAGCCGAACGTATAATTATGTGAGGACGGGTAAAAACGGCAATGAAAGAAATGCAAATGAAAAAAAAAAGTTAGCTTTGACATAATGTCAAGACGGATATATTAAACAGATGTATATAATGATAACATATTCCAAAACCAAGAACCGACAGTATCGTGTTGAAAGTGTCATTACACAGATGCAGCTTGCTCGGATGAATAATCTGGAAGTCGATTCATTATAACCAAGACATTTCGCAAGCAGCTTAGTAAACAGGCAAATGTGTCTATATGATTATAGAATGAACTATCGTCAATTGCCTAAACGATATGGTATTGTTTTCCTCAGCCCCCTGTTTTTTCTCATTTGAGGTACTTTTTTTGGAAGGGGGGGGGGTGGCTATTAAATTGTAATTTGCCGCATATATATTTTTTTGATGATAGGTGGTTAATTAGAATTCTTCCAAACAATCGTGATAACGAACCATTTGACTGGCATTTAAGATGTTCAGCCCATCAACCTTTGGAAAGCAAGCAAGACTACAAGTAAGCATGACTTCAAGTAAGCATGACTTGTATAACAACTTAAATCTCATCGCCCACATTGATATTTTCGTCAGGGTTCGTGGGATTATTTCTCGCACATACGACGAGAGGGTTTCCTAAACCATGCAGCTAAGAATTTATTCAGATTCATCGACATAAGACTTCAGACATCTTCGAAAGCAAAACGAAGTAGCATTTTGTAAGATCACGCTCGCTCCACGAGTAGTGGGAAGTCGCCAGTCCCTTTCTCTGGCGTTGGTTTTGATTAAGCCCCTAATGTTAGCCAATCCTCTTATCAATTTTACCCAGCTCACGTATCGGTATCAGGTCCTAAGGGGATCCCCCGCGTCCGCGAGTGACGAAACGGGAGAATGTTTTTCACACCACGGCCTTTCCATCGCAGCCTCTCTTCTCCGCTTTCATTCCCTGACGTAGGCGGGCCCCCATCTTCAGACTGCAAAATGGCACCATTTATCGTCCTACGAATTTCCATCTTTCTCGAATCAAGGAGCATAAAAATATAGCTTACAAACATGCCTCTCCATTTTGTATAGGGCCCCAAAGTTTCAAAGAGCAAATTTTATCGTGTCCCCACCTCATAAAATCAATGAGCGTGCAAATATAACGTCTAAACATGCGTCTCTAACTTTCCCTTCGAATTCCTCACTGAAGAGTTTTGTTGTTGTTCTTGTTGTTGGTGGTGTCGCTGTAAAGTTATATACGTGTATAGGGTTAACATTCATGAAGTTGTCGTCTTGGGATTTTGTGATTTTGTGATACATGACGACTCCTTCATTTTCACGTAAACATGTACACCGATAAGTGGCCTGGAATCATAAAACAAACCTCTTGACTGGTTTACACACTGACTAGATCAACTGATTAAAGGAGAACGAAACCCTGGTGGAAAAATAATGTTAATGAATAGAAAGAAGCAATTTCAGAAAAAGTTCCATCGAAAACGGTTCCGAAATGAGAAAGTTTTGAAAGTTTGAAAAGTCTGAATTTACTTTCTGTAGCGATCCTCAAATTGGCAATGTTGCTTCAAAATGGCAGGTTTAGAAGAACAACTCTCATTATGTTTTGTACACAAACATTCATATTTTCTCCATTATCTCTGAAACTGCAGCTTGTATCTTTGTAAACTCAACATAATTTTGGGGTCAAATACATTTTCCCATGATCTTGAGCTAGGAAGGAAACAAGCAGCATTTTTAGAGATGAAAAGAGAAATATGAAATTTTGTGTACAAAACATATTGAGAGTCGTCCTTCTAAACCTTCCATTTTGAAGTAACATTTCAAACTAAAGATCGCCAGAGATAATAAATTGAAACTTTTCAACCTTTCCTACATTTCTAATTTCGTTACCGTTTTCGATGGAACTTTTTTTTTTTTCTAATTGTTTTTCTCTATCTTCTTTTTAATTGATTTTCCCCATAGTTTAATTCTCCTCTAAAACGGAGCACCGTCTATATCAAGAAATTTAAAACTCAATGAAGTTTATAGCAGTTGCTTTCAAAATTTACATTATATAACTTTGTTCGTTGTGAAAATTGGTTTAGTGAGTTATTTTTTTGGAATAAATTAGTAGACTGCCAGAATAACTTTATGTGGGGAAAGAATATGTAAACTGTGTTCTGTAAGCACTGTAGCAGCTTGTGAGATTGCATTCATCGTTGGTGCTGAGTATACATTATTCTTCTTTTTGTTTTAATTTTGAAATACTTTGAATCCCTTGATTGATGAGAAAGACTTATATCAGACATGGGTTCAGTGATAATCATGGCAGTATGTTGTTTAAATAATTCTAGATGAACACTTATTTTGATAGCATTCGAATAAATGTGTAAAAATAAACTACACGAACCACGGGCACAGAAACGCATGAAAATGGAAATGACTGTTTCACAACCATGCACATACATAATACCCAGGCGCCTGGAGAATATTCAACCACCAAAATAGAGATACGGGATTTGAGGGAAATCCGCCTGAATGTCATGGCAGGCAGACAAAGTAGTCATGGTAGTAGTCAGCTATGGTATCTCTTTAGAATGCAACCAATTTACGCAAAAATCACTCAAAGGAATCTGTCCGCAGGCGCTATATTTCCGGTAATGAATAGATATAAATTTCTCCGTGGTAAACGATATCTCTTTGAGTAAATCGAAGGGTAAAACTGCGCCAGCTCAAGAAAGTTCCAAGCCTCGAGTTTTAACGATCGTAGTGACAAGACATTAAGGAGAACAGTCCTTGTTCATACTCTCTAAATTTTCTATTCTCCTTAGCTCTGTAGCATTAACGACCCCCCCCCCCCCCCCTCTCCCATTTTCTTACTTCTGCGATCAACCATGCAGTAAACCATGTAAAAGGTCTGGGGTGTTTTATAAAGCTATTCGTAAGTTACGCACGACTTTACGCACGACCGGTGATATGTTCTTGTGCTACATGTGAATGATTGATAATCTTATTAGCCCCCAAGAACAGCTTTATGAAACACCCCCCCCCCCCCCTGAAACGATATATTGATGCGTCTCATTTACTTTCCCGTCTTTGATTCATGGTTTCAGCAAAGGACCAAACCGTTACGTGGTTAAATCTTGAGATTTGAGAAAGAATGAAATAATGATCCAGTATCCTAACTTATCATCACTTCCAAGTCTTTATGACGTTATCATGGTTATGTTCCCACCAAAAAAGAAGAAGAAAAAAAAAATAGGGACGAAAGCGTGGAGAAGATGCGCTGTATTACCATTGATGTAAAAGTTTACAGAACGTGGTTCTAGTTGTTGTTTCTTTCTTTTTTTTAAACTGGATGTTTCCAACCCATCTCCAAAGCGAAAAGGGAGCAAATTTAATCACGATAAATTTCCCAATAGCCAACTGACACATTAGCATTCGTCGTCTGAAGAAAGGTCTGGAACCGTCGCTCATCGATAACGGTTTGAAAACACTCTCCGATGTAATACTGGAGGAAGGAGTCCTCCTCGAAAACCATCAGGGGGATGAAAACACGACGTAAGAACACCCAAATCCAATCCAATTTAATGATTAAGTAATGCATCGGGTATATGCCTCTGATATCATGTAACGACTGAGATGGGTACGGCCCATTCAAGTCTGCTTCCTTCCCGACTCTGCCTTACGATCGAGTATCGCGCTCGGTAAAATGTTGCCAATTTGAAACCCTCCAAAGTTTCATTTGCCTTATTGAAGAGGTTTACGATGTCAGAGATTTAATCAATGTCTTTGGACATGTTGGATATGACACGCACGCATGCCTGCTTCTGAAGTGTAAATTACAAGTACTAATCTCGTAGACCTTAAAAAAACGTTGCCGATCTGAACACTCCTTTTAAAATTATTTTTCACCTGTGAAGAGGTGCACATTGTCAACGATTCTGTCATATCGGTTTTGAAATGGGCACGCATTAAAGAATTCCGCTTCCCGAGTGTAAATAAGAGTATGAAGCGCGTCGATGGTAAGACGTTGCCAATTTGAACCCTTTACAGTGAATTTCATTTGCCAGTCTGACAGTGTCAGTGATTTGGACATTTGTAATGCTTTTTTTTTCTCAGTCCGTGTAGTCATGACATGCATACAAGCTCATTGATAGAGAGATTAACATTTTTTTTTTTTAAATGGGGGAATTGGAGTCAAGTGAATCTCCTGTAACTCTAATTGTCTAAGGTATTATGGTTGTTCATTAAATATTTTCGTGCAAACGAATACGATGGTTTATTGCTTGGGTAGACAAGTGACTCCAAATTACGAAAAAACAAACAAACAAACAAACCAAAGCCAAAATAACAATACCTTATCATGTTTATAATAGGGTACTGTTTAAACTCTTGGCTATTGGACATGTTGGGAACCGGGTGGTCCCTGTACGAAACATATGGGAGTCCGAGAATTCAGAAGTCAATGAGTTAACTGTTAAGAAGAGTAAAAGAGTTTCTAAGCTATAAGCAACTTCTGTTGTATGTATTAGCAGAAAGTCAGAAGAACCCTTCTTAACTAGCATGATTTATTATCATTATTATGATGACTCATGATGACTCGTTCACTCCTGCCGTTCCCTTTACGAGAAATTGAACTTGCACTGGCTGATATGAATCGCGGTGGTTTTTGTTTTGTTTTGCTTTGTTTTTATTTTGTTTTTGTTTGTTTGTTTGTTTGTTTTTTTTTTGTTTTTTTTTAGTTATGTACACATTACTCCTGTCTAAAAAATCTCAATTGGTTGCCCATAAAGGAACGCATTATCATTAAAATTCTTCTTTTGGTCTTTCATATCATCAGTGGGACAGCATTCGATTACAATAAGTCTCTTGTGCAGCATTACCAACCCGCACTTACACGTACTCTTCGTTCATCCCAATCTGGCCTTTTACATATTCCACTATCAAAGAAATCCTGGGGGGATCGAGCATTTGCTCATGCCGGACCAGCCCTGTGGACTTCACTCCCACAGGAGCTGAAGAATGCAAACTCTTCAACTTCCTTCAAGGGCAACCTTAAATCCCATTTGTTCAAACTCAGCAGGTACTAGGTTTGAAGACAGACATTTTCTTCTTCTTTTCTGTGTTGTAATATCGTTAGGCATTCTTTGTTTATCTGTATTTTTTAAAAAGCGCCTTGAGCATTTAATCAAAATAGAAAGACGCTATAGAAATCCTATGTATTATTATTATTATTATTATTATTATTATTATTATTATTATTATTATTATTATTATTATTATTATTATTATTATTATTATTATTATTATTATTATTATTACTATTATCATTATGTAGGAGAGCATGTAGGTCCGGTTGGGGTTCTTGGAAATAAAACTAGTAATCATTATGTATTGAAGAAACAAAGAAACTACTGGTGCGAAAGATATTTAATTACTCCAGTGGAAGTTTCTGAAGGCAATTCTATCAAGTGTCCACTTCCCCAGGTAGGTATTCCTTGTGTACGATGACATAAGTTATGGTTAGGGACGACTGCCCTTGCCATAAATGTTCTGACTAAACGGGTATCTTCTTTGCCTTTTGTGTAACATGCAACAAACATGACAACAGCCCCCTAAGCCATTTCCCTGAAAATCAATCACATTGATGCATTTGAGACTGAAAATCTTTTTAGGCAAGAGAATAAGATGGCATTCACGTATTTAATGCCAGATTAGGGGAGGGTAGCTTAGCTGTGATCGAATACATTGTTTGAACAACCATCATGACCATGGACTTGCAGGCTGTCATGTGGAAACTGGTGTACAGAACCTTTTGTTGGAAAGGGACACTCATTGCAAAACAACGGCCAAATCTAGAAGAGTGAAAAACAAAGTTTTAAAAACCATGTGAAGTATGGGCTTGACGCGATATTTTTGCAGGCAAAATGAAATGCGGTTGATTGCAAGCATTCGGATGAGCTTGCATGAGCGAGTTTGAGAGAGATAGGAACAAACATTGATGTGAAGGAAAGAACGGGGTGAGTTTGATCATTTATACCTAAGGCATAGGAAAGACACTGACTGACGTCGACAGGTTCTTTTGGGGATCTTTCAGCTCCGTTGCCTACCCTACGTCCATTCTGGTGAACTGTCTAGGAGTGCTAAGGGTGAGCAGTTCCTCTGGCATGTCTGGATAATAATGTCAGAACTACCTAACCATGCTAACGTCTCGTAGTTGGTAGGTGGGTTGGTGTGCGTGTGTGCGTGAGTGGGGAGTCAATGTACGGGAACGTTCTCACTGCCATTACTGATATTGACCATGTACAATTTGTTCATTAGTTATTTCAACGTTGTCAAATTTCTAAGTGAACGGTGAAGTGATCGATCCCTTGTATGTTCTGTACTTTGGGAAAGAAAAACATCCAACATCCCCACCCGCTTTACATGGCACTTTATTGCTAATCTGAGAGAGGCCTACAAAACTTCGGTATATCAGCCCGATGACTTCAGAATTCTGTAATTCCCATTGGTTTAATACAGGGACAACCTGATTCCAGTAGTCAACGGGTTAGCCTCCTATTTCAGTTTGAGGCCATCTTAAGACACGATGCCATGTCGTTTGATAACAAGTATACCATAGAACTGTGAATCGAGGGAATTTATTGAACGAAGTCGATTTTAAGATCAATAATTGTACCTATGTGGGCCAAACATATGCATGGCAAGGATATGGGATTGGGGCACGTGTGTTGTTTTCAAGACGCTGCTTACACATGCATGCATGTTTTTAATATCCTTGACCAGCTTGGTTCAGTCAATTTACCTCTAAAAACGAAATTTCCTCTACGCAGCAGAGCAGAATTGCACTTGCGAATGTACTTTTTGTAGATTCTGACGGCAAGCCGGTAGCCATTCTCAACCTAAATCTATCCCGAATTGCCTAATGGCTACTTTCAAGTTAGTTTTTGTCGTCACATCAAGACTAACTTGCCTGAATCGCTTAAAGTGTGGTGACACTTGGAGCCCGTCAAAAGCGGTCTTCCGCCATCGTGGGTTATTCTCTGTAGGCGCACCCATGGGAGTGTTCATGTCGTCTGGCCTTTTCCTATAGGCTGTACTCGGCTGTCTTTGAATGTTGCCAGAAAGAATATTTTCCAAGGGTCTCCCTAGTTGAGGTCGTCTCTCTCTCTGTCTCTGTCTCTGTATCTCTGTCTCTGTCTCCCTCTCTTATGTTCATCTTTTCTAGCAACTGTATTCACGTTGCTTTCTTTCAAACCATGGAGCTTATTGCTTATTGCTCCATGGTCAAACTGTGGATAGTCCTTGCAAGCCCCTTGTGCATGTCCGTTCGCAGTGTAAAAAAAATGACATTGTTGTGTAATGATTTATGATATTTACATGCATGGACTACCGCGACACACCCCGGACACACGTTTCTTCTCCCTCATTAGCCTCACATTTATCATCATGTACAGTTGGCTATGACAATGGGCCGCCCTAGGATGTATGGAGCAAAATCATCAATACCACGAAGAACTTAAGTACGGGAAATCTGAGACATATATCTTAGCAGGTAGAATGTTGTTCAGATTTATTTTAAACATACTAGCTCATCCAGAGTTCCCATCGGTTGAACAGAATACCTGAACAGTTTTCCTGAGTGTTAATTCGATATCGTTGAATTCTCTTTGGCATCGGAAAAAATAGTCCATGATTGAGATCAATATGCAACCTAATCGCTCCATATTACCCGATTGTACTACTTTTATCATCGTTACCTGATGATATATGGTAATCGATTGGCAAACTAGTTCATCTTTGAACCAAGGAGGGAAACGAACACAGATTGTAGACGTATCTTAACTTTCAGATCTGGAACGGGGTGTGGATGGCGCTGCATCCCGAACGCTCTGGGCTAGTGGAATGTGAGAAGCTGGCTTGGCGTCATCTCAAAACATATCGCGCATATTTCTCTCTCCTCCAGTCATTATGGTTACTCGGATTACACCTCTACTCCCACCACCCCGATAATTCTTCTTTCGCTGCCAAATTAAGGTGCCAGAGTCCCTAAGACAAGGGACCCTTGATTCATGAAGCCTACCGAGAAACGTGCTTCAATTTCGGTCCATAAATAATCAGTCTTCAAGCGTTCTGAATCCATACCATCATCCTCATTTTCTGTAAATAACGGGAAGATAAACACAGGCCAAAACATAATGTATGGAATATATTTAAGATTATTAATCTCTGAAATAGTATCGTTCATCAATACCGGTATTAACCACAAACATTTTTTTTAATACAAAAGATATTTCTGAAATGAATGCTGAAGTTCCCAAGGAAATGCAGTAATATACATCTAAGTAGTATAAGGCGTTTATCATGTTTATCAGAACTCAAGAGGTTTTCAGATGTAGCCTTTAACTTGAGATATTGGCTCAGGATACTCTCCTTCGGAAGCGGTAGATCTAGAACTCCTTTTCATTGACGTGTTGTTCAGTGTAAGAGCCAGTAATGGGGCTCTAGCCCGGGGCAGAAGCACAATCTCACATTCCAGGGAGACCCTCCCTCTGGAGTGTATACTCGAGGAGGTATGGTATAACGGACATCGAGATAATTCTCTGTGATTATACAAGAAAACCTGTGCGAGTATCAGTGGGTACACACCTGTTCTGGAAAGCGTTTAGCTTTACATCGCTCAAGAGGTGCTTGTCTTCCGCCACCAGCTTCTCTCCGTATCGCTTGGGTGTCCGATGCTTGTTTGTGACGAATCGCTTTCGCGTCATAAATACACAACCCGGAATTGATGGCCATGTATAAATTACAACACATCTCATCGGATTCTGATTAAAAGTTTGTATTTTGAGATGTTTCGTGGGTTTTAAAACTTCCGTAAGTGCAACTTTGGCGCTTCATAAATATCCGAATTATATGACTGTTCAGGCTTTCTTAAATGTGGAAATGACATATACCATCTGACATCAATGAAGAGAGTAGTTTCGCCTCTTATTAAACCTTAAATTACGTCTTTTCTGTCTTTTGACTTATTTTTCTCAATTTTCTGATTTTCCTTGTTCCCTTAACCATGTTAACTTGCAAGTCTTGGAGAACTGTTTTCCGTAGTTTGGCTACGGACCATGCCGACAGAGGCACGTGTCATCCTGCACTTATGACAAATTAGCCTGAAAGTATAGAATAAATCGGGAGTCTTATTTCAGATTTATCCAGAGAGTGAGAACTTATACCCAGTGTTATTCAACGAACCTGATATCAGAAATGATCACATCCGTGACAGACCTTACGTTTGAAATGCCAAAGAAAATAAATTGACTTTGCAATGTTCGCGTTCTTCTTGCCAGTAGCACAAATGCATCTTCTTCGAAGATAGCGATTCATATTCGTGCAACTTTTCCACTTCTATATTTTCAGGCATTCAGTTCTTCCAAATAAGGCATGAAGTAACAAAGGTCACGTGTCTTTCCCGCATGACACCATAACGAATTCTTCGGTCTTCTTTCCTGTTGTTTATATTAAAAAAAGCACAACAGTAACCACGGCAAAATAGAAGTTAATGTAACAAAATCGTTTATTCTGGATTATTCAAAATGTCACTAGATACCTTCCGATGATTCAAAATGGTACTAAATATAACTTGAATTCGAAATACATACAGTAGATAAGTTTTAGCATGGATCCTACAGGAACACATAAAACGCTCTAAAATTATAAGACCCGACGTGAATCAGGGACAACTCCAAAATTCGATTAGAAATCTTATTCTGATAGATTAACTAAGAAATCAGTGTTATTGATTTCAATTTCTTAATCTAATTTTTGGAATTGTCCCTAATGACAATCGACGTATAATCTCGAATCTATATTGAGTGAATGGATCAGTTCTAGGAACATATTCGCAAACATGCATGAAAACAGAAAGGTTGGAGTTAGTTTGAACATTTGTCAACAAAAGATGTTCGCAGAGGTAAGTTTTTCTCATTCCTTTCACGTATACATGATTTAGTTTTGTTTTGTTTTTTTTTTTTGGTACAGTTTACGTTGCATCTGGATTTACCGGAATCACACCCTCATAAAAGTGCCCAATCACTGCATAAAAGCATTTACAAACGCGTCAGTAGTCATGAAAGAAACATTCAGAGCCTTTCATTATCACCTGCACTTGAATCAACTTCCTATTTGAATTCGAATTCAATACACATGGTAGCTTTTATTAAGGTGAACTTATTCCCTGGAGGGTGCCTTTTTGCTGCGATTATCGCAATGCGAGCCTAAAATATACAGCGGAATGGCTAAGTTGTAAGAGTTACCGTCTCCCGATCGTAACCGAACCCGGCGGAAGGAAAAAAGGTCCGCATCTTCCAATCATTCGCCTAATCCACTCTCGATGCTCAAATATAACCCAATTTTGCCTTCGTTGTAATACCCTAGTTACACTGACGAGACCGATTCCCGATCGACAGTAGTCTGATCTTAAATTTGTATTGCTTCAAATAACGACATTGGTTATCGGTCGGTTCGGATTTTCCGTGGCGGTTGGCGGTGTGGCGGTGCTGCGTGACGGGGCTGTATTCAGCTCAATGTGAACTCTCGCTGAAAGCGCCGACTCGACTTCGGTTGTGTTTACACGTGTCTCATTTTGTTTAGTTTTACACTGATTTGATCCGGAAACTTTACACCATTTTCCGTAGTGGATCTAGAAAACAAGATGCAAACGCAAAGGAGTTTTCCGATGATGAAGACAATACCTCGAGGAAAAATTTTATCAAGAATATAATTCATTTGCATACGACCATTTTAAACGTGATTACATTTGAAATATTTTCGAAATTCTGATTCGACGTAGGATACATTAAACCCGTGTAAACACATCCCTGAAGAGTGGGATGGTGCGAGGAAAAGGAGAGCAAACAAGAGAAAAAAAAGCAGCAATGTAATAAAAGTGGCAAGGCAATATTTGTATTATGGTCTGCGCATTTTGGATTGTTGGTTGATGTCTTGTCGCAGCTGATGGGCAGATTTATGCTAGATGACAGCCTTCGCCTTCACAGTAAAAGACGGCCTCCATCTTCTTTGTTGTGCGATCCGCGTTGATTCTTCTTTTTCTTTTTCCTTCAGTAATCCCTTTCCCCCATTTTGTTATTTAAGCCTAAAAGCATGCTTCCAAAGATAGGATAACCTTGTTAGATCACGATTCGGAGTGTTTGAATTGTACCCATGACCCTCGGGCACCAATTACCTTACTTTTCCAAGACATCATGCTTGACATAGATCAATTCTATATTTCCCATTTTTCATATAAACCAATTTAAATCTCCATTTAGAATTCAAAAATGTCTGATGTACAACATTACCTACTAGACATGCTAGATGAATCGCAAAACTGTTAAAATGTAAAGAAAAGTTGAAATAGCATTATTGTTTCATATAACCCAATTCAAATCTCCACGTACTATTTTAATGGGCAACATTACCTGCGAGACGAATCAAAGTACAACTGTTGAAAGGAAAGCAAAACTTGAAATCTCGTAAATTCTTGTTTCACATAACCCAATCAAAACCTCCATTTATGATTATAATGCACGACATTCCATACCAGAGGAATCAAAGCAAAATGTTAGAAAAGAAAGCAAAACTTGAAATCGGTAACAGTAGTCTGTCTAGGAAATGTATTTCACGAAGGCAATTTCCTCATCAAGATTGATGTTCATCTTCAATATCAGGTATCTTAACACACTGATGTAGTCATTGAAAGCTTAAATCTGTTTTCGTCTCAGTTCGTTGCAAATAAATCGTGTCTACATCCACTGTCATTTGCTTGACACTAACTTATGATAATCGGTCTGTAATTTAAAACAACACGTCAACGCAAATATGGAGAAATGTTTTCGAGTTTACGAGCTGCCCTAAAACCATGAAAAACTCATTCCATCTTGGCAGACGATAAATAATTATAAAATGGCTCTGACGCAACCTTAACGCATCCAATGTTATCAGCCCAAAGCGAAGACTTATCTTAGTTCTTTCATTTGACATTCTACTACATATATTCATTGCCTCCATATGTTTTTTAAAAAAAGCCAACCCCCCAAAAAGTAATCGAAATGACGCTTCGTATGCAACAGGCATAAGTGACAAACCCAAAATGGTCGGGGTGGTGTGGAAATAAAACTACTTGGCTACATCACAAAGTTTGATATATGTTAACAAGATGTATTCAGCATGTTCATTGTATTTCAACTGCCTTTTCATCTCAGCCACAAATTATGCTAGATATCATTTACAACATCGGCCAATTACTATACTAATAAAAAAAAAAGAAAGGTTGGTATTTGAGTGGGCTGGAACGACTGTATGTGCATGCATCGATGCTAATGTATTATTTCTGTGGTTTCATGCTACCCTTTGGTGAATACTCTCTTAAAAACCACACAGTAGAACGGGGATTGGATGGTATTTGTCTCGCTTTGCTTCTCAGGAATCCGATACAGGCAATTCTTAGAAGGAACATTCCCCATGAGATATCATTATGCATAGTTCATGAATGCTAATGCGCAACAAGTGCAACAACAACAAAAAAAAATGAACCAATGTCCATTCCGCATTACATCGCTTTGAATCCTCATTTCCCCCTTTTATTTCACTTGCCACCATTGCCTGAGACCTTTAACCGACAAAACACCCTGGTATCTGACTCCGTCCTACCTATGAGACTTTTGGCAGCGTATCATGTTCTTAAAAGTTTCCAAAAAATCCCACCTTTATGTCCAAAAAATGGTCAGGAGACTCTCAAAGATTTACTGCTTACATCATATTTTTTTCGCAACCTTTGAATGCCAAAACATACATGTATTCTACCCTTCCGGCAATGCAACGAACATAGCGTAAGTCAGATTTACTGCGACATAACGCATACTGATGATTCTTGATAGGGCTCCCGTGGCCTAAAGGGAATATCGTCTGTTCAGAGCCAGAAGGGCATTAACTCATATCATTTTATACCGATTTAACGCCCTTCTAGCTCGAAACAGACGATATTATGTATAATCGAAAGCGAAATATTTTCATCATTGCTCTTGACCGTTTGACTCTATATCATCTGCCTGTCCGTCGGCCAACGTGTCGAAGATATAAATTCCATGTAGAAAAAAACAAGAAGTTACGAACAGGAGGAGAGTAAAATCTAAAGTTAAGGGGTAGAGAAGAAATGGGTTGCAATAATTCCGGTCGGGTCATTTAAGATAATCCACATGTTCCATTCATTCCTCTTAGGCCCTTTAAATTTTCTATCAAGACAAACATGTCAAATGTGAGATGAGAAACATCTGATCTTTTATTCAAGGAAGAATGAGTGTGTTAGAATAAAATGTTCTTCTTTCGGCATTTTTGCCGGTAGATTTTTTCCCCGTCACAGTCCTTTACATCGTGAGTAACCATGGTAACCTGTAAATTACTGGTGAAAGTACAGAAAAATGTTTGGCGTATGCATCAAGTCTAACTATCAACATGATCAATCTGTCTAATTCGGCAAGAGCTTGATGCCAGACCAGAGAAGAATGTACTTACATGTACATGTTTTAGGCTCTAACAGCTGGAATCGTTTTATGTTCCTATTTACCAATTAGAATCGAAATGTACCGGATAATTTAAGCTGTCAGAAGTGTTTACATTTCATTAAAATCGACTCCCAACATTAGGAATCGATTGTTCTTCATCCCGTTGCCGCTAAATTCTTAGAATGCACGTATAACCTTTGTGCAGGGAGCACCTGGTTCCATTTGGTAATGGGTTGAATATGAATATGAATATGAATATGAATATGAATATGAATATGAATATGAATATGAATATGAATATGAATATGAATATGAATATGAATATGAATATGAATATGAATATGAATATGAATATGAATATGAATATGAATTACCCTCTTTACATGGAATACATGTGCCCTATAATAATTGCTTTCTGATGGCAGAGTTTCTTTGCAGGGGTATTCTAACATTCATGTCTCAGTTCATCTTCCTCCTTCCAAATTTTGCTTTGAAAAAATACTTTAATTTTATATATTTTATGAAAAAAATACTTTAATGGTATATCTTTTATTAAAAATACTTTTAATTGTTCTATCTTTTATAAAACACTACTGGTCACGACCCTTTTGGTGCTCTTTGTGTTTTTTTTTTTCCAGTCGCTCTGGACCCCCCCCCCCCCCCCACCTCTCTCTCTCTCTCTCTTTCTCTCTCTCTGTTGCTGGCCTCATTGGATCCTCAAACTCCTATATTGACCAGCGGCGTGCAAGATGATCGAGTTTGTACAAACTTAGTGATGTTGGGTCGAATGGCTCTAGGCTCTTCTTCCTATTTGATCCTTGTTTGTGCAGATTTTTGCTGATGGGTGTGTTACACTGTTGCACAGGTTTCAGCCATGTTTATCTCTCCTAATTGACTGCCAAAATTCAATTGCAAACACCCAATCTCTGCTGGGACCGCGTATCAGCTGCGGAACTGTCATGCTCCCCCCTCGGCCCCCTCTCTCATCATCGACGAACACCCATCTAACGAGATGAGAACCAGGTTTATAAATTCTGCATCATCTCGTCTGGGGCGAATTCCATATCTCCGAGTAAAGCCCCCTTGCCTAAGATGATGCGTGCGATACGTTGTTGTGCAGCTGTTGATAGTGCCTGGATGGAAATGACCGAGTTATCGTAGTGGATGCGAAAAGAAGAAGAAAAAAAAAAGTGTTTTCCCCCATTAAACCACCTTCCTCTGGCTTTCTTTCCTTTCCCCTTCTCTAGCCATCTGTCTTTGTCGTTTTCGTCTCTATACCAGAACTCATTACTAGTATTTCTGATTTGTTCCACATCCTCCGTCTCGATGGTGCGTTATACGCTTAGCCTCCAAAGAATTGAAGCTGTCTAGGGTAGATATGGAATTGTCGTAAAATGGGCTTTCTTTCCTTTCCTCAGTTGGGTAATATTCGTCTCTTTCTCTCCTTTTCCATCTTTTTTCAATCCATGTTAAATTAATTCTCAATATTTTTCTTTTTCTTTGTTTTCTTCTTTTTTTTCTATGTTCTTCTTGCTCTTAGGTCCTCCTTTCCTTTTCTTCCTTAATTCTACTAATGCTATTACAACAACAACAACAACTATTACTACTTTCTTTCCTTTTCACCATCTCGATCCGTCTGTCTTAGTCGTTTTCGTCTCTATACCAGTACTCGTTAAGTATTTCTTGATTTGTTCCGCACACTCCGTCTCGAATGTGCGTTATACGCTTAGCTCACAAAGCAACGAAGGCTGTCTACGGTAGATATGGACTTGTCGTAAAATGGACTTTCTATGCTTTCCTCAGTTTGATTATATTCGTCTGTTAATACACAGCTCCATTTCTCGATCTCTCTCTCTTTCTTTCTTTCCTCTCTCTTTCAATCTTACCTTTCAAAATTACATCTTCCTTTTTTTTTAGTCAAATTCTCTTTTTTTTTTCTTCATTTTCTTATCTGACTTCTTGTTCTTCTTGATCTTAGGTCCTTCTTCTTCTTCTTTCTTCAACTAATTCTGTTACAATAACAACAACTATTCCTACTATTCCTACTACTACTACTACTACAAGTACTAATACTACTACTACTACTACTACTACTACTACTACTACTACGACTACGACTACTACTACTACTACTATTACTACTGCTACTACTACTACTACTGCTGCTGCTGCTGCTGCTGCTACTACTACTATTACTACTGCTACTACTACTACTACTACTACAACTACTACTACTACTACAACTACTACTACTACTACTACCGCTACTACTATTACTATTACTACTAATCACAATCATAATCATAATCACATAATAATGGCCAGAAGAAGAAGAAGAAGAAGAAGAAGAAGAAGAAGAAGAAGAAGAAGAAGAAGAAGAAGAAGAAGTAGTAGTAGTAGTAGTAGAAGTAGTGGTGGCGGTGGTGGTGGTAGTAGTAGCAGTAGTATTTGTAGTAGTGGTAGTAGTAGTGGTAGTAGTAGTGGTAGTAGTGGTAGTGGTAGTAGTGGTAGTAGTGGTAGTAGAAGTGGTAGTAGTAGTAGTAGTGGTAGTAATGGTAGTAGTGGTGGTAGTAGTAGTGGTAGTAGTGGTGGTAGTAGTGGTAGTAGTGGTAGTGGTGGTAGTAGTAGTCGTAGTGGTGGTAGTAGTGGTTTGGTGTGGTAGTAGTGGTAGTAGTGGTGGTAGTAGTAGTAGTAGTGGTAGTGGTGGTAGTCGTAGTAGTAGTGGTCGGTAGTAGTGGTGGTGGTAGTAGTGGTAGTAGTGGTGGTTAGTAGGTAGTAGTAGTGGTAGTAGTGGTAGTAGTAGTAGTGGTAGTGGTGGTAGTAGTGGTAGTAGTGGTAGTAGTGGTAGTAGTGGTGGTAGTAGTAGTAGTAGTAGTAGTAGTAGTCGTAGTTGTAGTGGTAGTAGTGGTAGTAGTTGTTGTTAGTAGTAGATGTAGTACGTATAGTAGTGGCAGTATTTTTATTATCATGTCTACAATTTTCCCTCCATTCTTCTTCTTGTGCTACTACTACCACTACTTCTCCTCCTCGTCCTGTTTCTTCTCTTCCCTCTTCTTCTCCTCCCCCTTCTCTGAAATTCATGTCGTGATGAGCTTGTGTTATCATGGTAATGTAATGATTTCCCTCGTTGTCCAACACGCTCAACTGATCTTCATTTTCATTTTAATATCGCTGTTCTGTCGTTACGCCAAAACAAATGCGATCCAAACTCGTTCATGAAAATGAATGCAATCCCACTATCAGTATTTTAATACAAAAAAGAGCGCACATAATGCGAGCTTTCAGTGATTTCGGCGAATAAGCTTTATCGAAATGGCAAAGGTAGTATCAAACCGTGTTTAAAAAACTCTGTCCCTTTTCAGAGCCTGAATCCAATCAGAACCCCCCTTTTATTCGTCAACTTTTTTTCGAAAAACAAAATAGTCGACTAGAAAATCCAACATTTACATTTCATGGGATGGAGCAACAATCCTATCTAGCACTCAATAGATTACCTTTTTTTTTCATTTCCCTCCTCCTAAGCATGCTGAGATGAGAATACGAATTTCGAGGATTATCAGTAATCACTTAAGTGCCTCATTTGTTTTCCCGTCACTGTGCTAATGACATATCTTCCCCGGCGTATTCAAAGGAGGGGCAAAGGGACAATTTTCCCCCCTGTTGACGGACTCTCTTTAAACACTCGTATTATTGCGGAGTCAAATTTGACTCGGAATGGAGTCAGCTGGGAGTCAACTATATTCTGCGTTAAAGTGACTCGGATTTCCAAATGAATTAGACTCGAATTTGGTTGATTCTCAGATGACGCCACACCATCCGAGCAAAATCAATTCGGAAATCTGACTCACTTTGACTAGGAATAGAGTTGACTCCCAGATGACGTCATTCCGAGTCAAATTTGACTTCGCAGAAATTAGAGTTTAACCATAGAGAGAGAAAAATGCAGCCACAGCTATTAAAGGGTAATCATTTGTAATTCAAGAATTATAAGAGAGCTCGTACAAAAACACGAAATATACTTCTCTTTCTACTAGGCCTCTCATTTTTTGTTTCTTGTTATCATGGTTATGTGTACGGCTTATTGTAAGTTGAGGTGTTTTGCCCCCCCCCCCCCAGTAAGGCAAGTGCTGTATATGCCTCAGCATATTTTCAAACCTATTACACTATTTTTGCCAGCGGCTTGTTTTATTACAAATGGCATTTTCGGCTAATCACCTCAATATTTGCAAGAAACGGTTAGTTTTTTCCTCTTCTAAATTGATTTTCAAGCTTCAAAAAAAGAAATTGTCTTGTTTAGGCGGATGAAATCTTAAGCTTGCTCAAGACTAATTTTCTTACTTTAATTCTTTTGTTTATTTTCAATTTTATCTTTTAAATTCTTAAATACTGATTACTTGTCTATCCCAAATATCATCGTGATCATTCCTTCTTTCTTCCACGCACTCCCTCTTCCCTGGTTTAATTAAGCTGTCATTTTCATTTTTGTTAAATTATTTTGTTTTTAAGCATGCATTTGTACAAACTATGTCCTACTTCTTGAAATTTAAGAGATGGCAGCCTACTTGAATTAAAAATTCAAATTATCAAAACAGAAGCACTTTAGCCGACACCTTGTTCAATTATACCAAAATCTCAAATATGATGACAGAATTCCTATTTTTAGAGGGGGAGGGGGCATTTCAAGTTCTTTCCCCTTTTTCCTTTTGTTAACCTACAGGAGCGCCAGGATTGTGTGGAATTACTTGATACGATTGTTCAAAGTACTGGCCATGAAGAATATGTTTTATTACTTATTTCATGAATAAAAAACAACAACAACAAAGAAACATACAGATTCTAAGTTCCAGAATTTCGAGAGTTAAACCTTACAGCTGGGAAAAGGGAAAGACTTCCTAATAAAACAGGAAAACCATGCTGATACCCAGATTAGCTTGCACCTTCATCCCTTGCTCATGGGCCTCAACACGAACTAATCATCTATTCCCAAATTGTCGGTTTTCGCATGACTTCACGCATTTGATATGCCTATTGAATTTCGAGCAATGGAGCCAGCGAAGTGAGCGTTCGCATTAAAGAGATGGACCCGGGTCATGTTAAGCAAATCAAATGATAATGACATCCAAGATTCATATTGAAATGACTTCAACTATTTGTTGCCCGATGCCATTAAAACTTTCTTTTTTAAAATATCGACAATATTCTAAAGACTAATGTTATTAGAAGCAGGTTAATAATTTTCCTGGTTCCCATATTTTTTTTTCCTTTTTTTTTTTTTTTTTTTTTTTTGGTGGGGGGGGGGGGGGGTCATTTTTCGACCCGCTGACTATGAAGAATTCTTTCATCCCCACAGGCTTACTTCAGAGGCCACTCGGATCCAATAGCCAAGGGGGTGACTATTTTTTGCCAAACTTTCAGAAAACGCTTTAAGCGTTATCTCGTATACTCTCCCAAAGTAAGGCAGGAATCAACTTTCAGGGAAATAAGGAGAGGAGTGGAAAAAAATTCAAGGGATAAGTGTCAGCCACACGTAGTTATTCTGATTTCATCGCGGAATTCAAGCCTCGAAATTCGATTCATCACACGTCATTCGCTCCGATTTACATAAGGATAATGTTCATTAAATACATTAGATTCAGGAACGATTTGGCTACACGCCTCGTTAAATTTTCTATCTGGTGTCGCGCAATCTAGAATTGTGGCAGTACTTCAGCTTGCGTTATCAAACATGTCAAAGGGTTTTGTATATTTCATTAATCGTCGGCAATGGTTTGGAACAGTGCGCGGCGTGCTGGCATCGTCATTTCCCATCTTTTGTTTTGTCGTGAGGAACGATAAAATTGGCGCAGTGCCGTCAGCAGAGTAATTTGTTGCATTTTAATGGTACGATAAAAGGAGGCAAAAAGAGAATAGATACCAGTAATTTGTTCATGGAATAACAAATGGGATCTCGATTTTATGGGAGTGGTATATTATCCTAGTCTAATGGGGTGACTTAAATTCAGGGTGTAAAAAGTAAAAACAGTCATTAAAGTGAAACATGAAAAAGAAAGAGAAGGGGGGAGGAAATGAATATATTTTTTTAAAAATGATAAAGGGAGAAAAGGATTGAGCAGAGACCTAGTCATAATAAAATATTTGGGGTTTTTTCCCCCATTTGTTTTGTAATCATATTGCCTCTGATTTCATAGAAATCATTCTTCAAAGACAAGAATTGAGGAATTTTGCTCAGTTGGTTGTCAAGTGTTAAACTAAGTGTGTATGTGCGCGAGGGTGGGTACGTGTGAGGGTGTTTGTGTATGCGAAGAGGAAACGGGGGAGGGGCGCCTTGTAAGAATGCGTGAGTGTGCGTCGGGGAAAATCACCCCAAACTTTTCAAGGTCGGAATACTCTGATGAATCTGAATCAAACATGGATGAGGATGGGGACCTAGCGAAAAAGCGATACATTTGAAACCTTCCTTCTCGTCCCGTGCATTATTTTAAAGTCTTAGTATGAAGGGAGCTTCATAATTTGTATCTCCAGCTCTCGATTAGGGCATTATCCCGCTACGATTATGAAGACGGATCGACGCCCAAGGAGTCTACTACTGGGTAAGCATTCTGAAATAGAATATCTATTCATGAGTTACCATTCTCAAGAAGTGTAACACCATAAATGGAAAGCTGACAATTGAATTTTCAAGACGAAATCGGTTATATGAAGGGCTATTTCTCCGAGCAGCCGACGCATTCATGAATTATTTTACCCATCGTAATTATTCTAGCGCTTCATCGTCCTTCGTTTCACGCCCCTCTAGATTGATAGCAGCCTCTCGTCAATCACCGACTCTTTCACACTTGCAAGATAAGAACGATCTTAGCCGGGTTGTCCGAAACAAGATTTTTCTCTTAGCACGCTTAAATCAGTGCGGAGAGACACCTGTAGATAAAAGAAGCAAATAAAGGAAACAGAAGATCAGAGAGCAAAACACACACACACACACTAACATAAAAACTGCACCCATCAAGGTAAACGACCACTCCCCCCCCCCCCCCGAAAAAAGAAAATCTATTGGGTTGTGGCGATTCACTCTTTTTTCAAAGTGTGAACTGGGTCGGTCACTGCTGCTACTGCAACGCAATTATCTTGACGACCTTGGGGATGACTTATTGGGATATAAGATTCATAGAAAATGATACACGAATATTGGAAGTTGTAAAGCCTCATCAGCTTCCCTTGTTGATATTTCGGTAACCGGCTCGTATACATAGATGGGTTATTTTCAGCGGGTATCCTATCGTTATTGAGGTTCTTCGTTTTTCCTCATCTTGACAGACTTGTCGCTTGCAAGCCACGCAAACACGCCTCTCTGTATAAAATTGTATGTCAAGGTGGATGTGCGCTAGAATTCTTAAGAACTGATTATGTTGACTTCATGATAATCAAATATGACTGATGGATTATGGACTGGTTAATTGATAAGTGAGCTGATAACACCATCAACTTCTTTATGAAATTTCCCAATTGTTCATTCGTTCATTTGTTCATAGTATGTTCAGTAGACTAATGATAGAGTGATGCTCGGACCAACAAATAAAATTAATGATTGATTTATTATAAAGTAGACTGGGTTACCAGTCACGACGGTATATGAATAACCCCACAGACTGCAGAAGGTTACGTCAGACTTGCGTCAGCCACAGCACACATGCCGTGTCATTTCGACTGCGTTGTTTACATGCACCAATCGAGCCTACACAGACGACTTCGTGCCTGTGGCAGCATGATTGAACATGATGTTAACACTGTTTTCTTTGCATTCAAACTTTTGAGTGATTTTACTACTCTCGTCTACCTTAGACAGCTGCCGAACCAACTACAACCCGACTCTAGCTGACCCTGCTGACTGACTTTTCGTCATTCTTTGAGATGTAAGTTCTCCTTCAGCCTGTAGTCCATCTGGCATCTGTATTCAGTGGAAGTAGGGAATTTCGAAATACCTTACTCCCACGATCGTGGCTCGTCAAAGACCTACTTTAGTTCGTAACGCAGTTCTATGGCAGACTATTACGCTTCCGTCTGATTTCTGCTACTAAGGAAATAGGTTCACCGAATAGCATTTAATGATTAAGTTTGATTTTCAATGTATCTAACATGCAAAATGTTTCACTTGTATTTTTTAATGCATATAGTTAGACGAAGCCTAAGAAAAAAAGATAAACACCATTCTTTGTAGTTCGATAAACTGCTCGACTTATGCCTCTAGTACACGGTTAGGCAATGCACTGTCTTTTATGAGTAAGCAGTGCTTCTTCAGCGATCAGAGCTGATCATCGGGCTTGCAGTTTGAAGGTGAAATAGAGCCCTCGATTCATGTATTATTCAATCATCCTCCGGAGTACCCCGCATGTGGTATTATCATTAAATAAAAACAAAAACAAAATATAAAACGTAAAGAAAAGGCTTCCCCCTCCAAGGCGACTCTGGCGACCCGAAATAAGGTGTGGAACTGTGTGATTTATTTAAGACTTTCATTCGAATTGAAAGGCCCCCTTTTCACTCTGTTTGCGTTCGCTCACAATCATATGAATTGCAAACGGGTCTAAACGTTGCCAATTTCCAATGCACATGAATATCTTCGTGCCTTTTTTGGGCTCTGATCATTGACCTTTTGGTGGATTGTGTTTCTGTTTTGGAAATGACAGCAATGCAATGGAAATGAGGATGCTCTCTAGAATAGCCGCTAGATTTTAGAGTGCGTCTGCTAACATGGCTAAAGTATCGAATCTTTTCTTGTAGATGTTTGTCTTCCCCAGTGCTTTCCTCGAAAAAGTGAACTTTGATTCACCTTGAGGTATTCATGCTCATCCAAAAGATTCAGCAGCCTACGTATTTTGCAGAAAGTGATGGAAGTAATATTAGCAGGAAAAAGCACTTTTTTTCAAAACATGTCTACATTGTCAAAGAAGTCAATATTGGAAACTATTGGAAGATCGATTCTGTTCTTGTTGATGTTTGTCTTCCCCAGTTTTTTTTTTTTCCGTGAATAACTTAACTTCGATTCATCTTGAGGTGTTCATGTTCATCCAAAAGATCAAGCAGCCTACAGTATTTTGCAGAAAGCAATGGAAGCAATATCGGCAGGAAAAAGCCTTTTTCAAACATGTCAAAAAGTCAATATTGGAAGATATTATCAAAGACACGTGCCAGTTGCTATTTTGTTCAATCAGTTTAACCAAAATCCTCATCTGTTGCCGATTTATGCTTTTATTTTGATTACTTTTTGGGTGTAATTTTTTTCACCCATGAACAGAGGAATCCTTTGGAGCAGCCATCATTTTTACCTAATTCGATGGAGCATTTGATCGATTTGCATCATAATGATTTCAACCATCTTTCTACTTGTTCTACATATTCCCTTTGCTGAGGTCAATTCTACTATGGGAGAGGCTCAGTAGTTCGATATCGTATTAATCGTAATTAAGTTGCATCTCTTATCGAACTCCGCGTCAAATTTATCGCTAAGCAGGCGTATGGTGATCGATATTTATTCAACCACACCACGCATCAGCTTTCCAGTCGGCCACACCAGGTTTCGCAGAAACGTGCGCAGAATCCGGCCCAACAAGTCCCCATTCCCGCGTTCCAGATCACACTTGGCGCTCCACACGAGCAAATAAAAAACAGCCTGTAATTAAAACCGACTTTTCTCACACTTCGCCTTGATGTGACCTGCCTTCAGATCAGACGACTTTCAGCGACAATCAATGCGTGTATAATACCAAACCGTTCGTGCGTAGGTGGTATCGATATTTTAGGCCATCGTCAGTTATCACAATATCAATCACCCCCGTCATGCTCTGATATTGCTATCTCGAACGTTTAATCGCCTTTGAATATGAATTCAGTTATTCAGTATAACTTGATCCGATAGCAATTAGTGTGTTCCATTTCTGCCATTCCCATCTGAGTCAACACATAAATTGAGGCCAAATTCTGCTAGATAAACTTTAGCTTTCCTATTTTAATGCCTTGTGCTCTTTCCAATCAAGGCTATAAGCTTACAGGAAATTGACAATATCTCTGAGTAGAAGATTTCTCAATAAGATTCCACCATTCCCATCCTATCAACTATTCCAATCCTATCAATTTAAATGTCTTTTCTTTAAAGAGTATGCAGAGGAATATTTCTATTCCCAATAAAATCAAATTGTTTTAGTTAAGACTTTACAAAAAGGACATCGACCAGAATTTACTCGTTTTCGCAATTATTTTCTCATGCTGTCTTTAATAACACTGACATACGATCCACAAACGTCAACTGAGTTTACATTAGAATCATTATTCGAATTCAATTGTATATCCAATATGACCGGGGTACCATAATCTACTTTCAACGCTGTATCGTGGACAATACGTAGCCAGATTATTTCTTAACACTGCTTAATATTCAAAACCTCTGGGTAATAGATCACATGATCTTGGTGTTTATGTTTCATAAATGTTCATGTAAAAAAACAAAGAGAAAAGAATGCAAGGGAAAAGTATAACTTTTAAGGAGGTGGGACAGTTATATCGGAGAATGAATCAATAACCCCATAACCGGAATATTGACTCTAACCCCCTTCTGGTTCTCACGTGATTCCTTTGAGCGACATGAGCACGTGACCGCGCACAAGGTCGGTTAGTAAATGCTAACTCACAGGTGACGATGCTATCCACCCCAGTCATGCATCAACCCTGCTTCTTAAAATGGACTTGGCCAGACTTTGGTTATATGAAAGTTGGAACGAGGTCACAATGGAGGTGGATCGAGCTAAAACAATAGCATCGCCCTTGCTCGAGGGACGTGAATATGTGTCAATTAAAAACACGACTACCCTTGACAAAGATTTGGTGGACATGCTTGCATATGATCATGGCCGTGTATCGATTTATCTGCGGCCTACCAGAACAAGATTTGATATGCAAATACAAGTCCTGACTGCACGATGCCAATTGGATGAAAGTGTATCTATCAGATACGTTTATTCACGTCGGGAACCGACCTTTTTACTTCACCATCCGAAAGACGTGTGACTCGAGCCTGCGTCCGAAAACAAAGGGCTGACTGTGGACTTGCCATTTCAAAAGCTAGATATGCTTAGGATCCCCCTCACACACACACACAGAGTCTTTGCTAAATATCAATATTAATATAATCATTTACTACCATGAGTATGCAAAGCAAAATAATAAGTTGAGCCAATCTTAACATGGCATGGAACTCTGCCAATGATTATGAAGATAGTAAAATATTGGTGTGAATCCGGTTATTAAGATACCTAGGGGACATTTTTTTAATCAAACTGAATGCAGTCTCATGACTCGTCGTTCACCTTGCACAAAGGGCAAAATTTCCCCATAGAACTCATGAAACCTGTAAAAAGGAGAACATCCTCAGTCTCCTTGAAGGCGGCGATAGCGTACATGATATTATAAAAGGTATTAACTGATAAATGGGTCGCGAAGATCGGTTAAGTATACAGCTCTTTTAGGTTTGCTGCAAGCACAGGCCTCTCTTCGTTCCGTTGCTCCTCATTAAATGCAATGCTGTTTAAAATAGGAGACATTTATATCAGGATCTGAGATGGACTAAGGGACTGTCTAATCGTTAAAGTCTTCGGATATCCATTTTTACTGTCACTGGCTGAAAGCTATTCATACTTACGACCCTGGTTTTATGTTTTCTTTAGAGAGGGAAATTTATCTATAGTGATGTTTATTTCGCAAAATTTATTTGCCCGCAACCTTGCAAATGATAACTGCCCCCTTTTTCAGGCGCAGAAGTCATGACTATAACATCTGTTTGATTTTTTTTTTCCTCGGGATTTTTTTTTTTATTTCTCTTCCTTTGTTTCAACATGAAACGTTAACAGTTAGTAATTCCATTTACTTTCTGAATCTTCAAGTAAGTTTGGTTTTCAAATAATATAAAAAATGAAAATATATTTTAAAAAAAGTTTGGTTTTCAAGTGCGCTTGTGTTGTTTCGTTCTGTTTTCCCCCTCCTTTTTTTTGGTTATGTTTTTTTTTTTTTTTGTATTTGCATGTTTTGTACATCGCTTGATCTATGCAAAGTACGTAATTATCTAAGTTCACAAAATCTCAACAACAACAAAAAAGGGGGGAACGAAAAAAAAAGTGCGGAAAAATTGGGCCATATTGGACATGCTGGATATCTCTTACGATCTTGCATCCTTCCTTGTCTTGTCATTGACAAGGACAATCACATTTGTGGCAGACGATTTTCATGATTGTAATCATCTGCGGCTTTGTCAACTGGCTAAATGGATGTGGTCTAACTTTTTTCCAAGCGATCTGATCTGACATTAGATTGAAGTATATCCGTATCAAACCATGAAACGAGATTTTTAAAAAAAATTATTTTATTTCCTTATTTCTCTAGAGCATTATTGTCTTAAGACATTTGCCACTACATTGACTTGAACAAGCGAGACGAAAGGGCAAGGCATAGCTCTGGCTGTAAAGAGTCCACATGAAAGAGAATTCCCCAAACAAGATGAATCAGACTTTATTACCCGGAAAAATATTCTGTTCTGTCAAAAAAGGGACCCATCGTCTCCTAGAGCATGATTTGAATTACCACGGCTCTTGTTCTTTTCAAAGAATGTATATGGGGTTTCCGTCGTGGCGGGGTATTTTCGTTCAATGACTTTATGAGTGATGACAGTATCGTCACCCTCGCGTGGATATACTGCGATCTGTTTGCACTGATGTTCGGCTGCAAAAAGGAAGGCAGTGCGAACAGAAGGGTGTGTATTCCTCCTGCAGTGCTTTGCGTGTGTGTGTTTACTCCCCCCCCACCCCCCCTCTCTCTCTCTCTCTCTCCCTCCCTCCCTCCCTCCCCCTCTCTCTTTCTTAAAGTTCCCTTCCCTCCATCAGTCTATATCCCTCTGGTTCTCTTTTAACTCTACCTCACGCTCTATCTCTCTCTATTTCTCTCTATCTCTCCCCCCCTCTCTCTTTCTTAAAGTACCCTTCTCTCCATCTGTATCTCTCTGGTTCTCTTTTAACTCTCACTCACCGCTCTCTCTCTCTCTCTCTCTCTCTCTCTCTCTCTCTCTCTCATATGCACACAGCCTTTTGTCTTACCCTCCTCTCTTTTTCTGCTCGTTTGATTTTCCATCTCTCCTGCATATGTCTATGTGTTTTCCTTTCCTTAACATTCTCCAACCTTCATATTCAATGTGTATCTCCCCTTCGTTTCATTGTATCCTCTCTTTTTTTTTTTTACCTCCCTTATTCTATATCCACCTTTCCATTTTTATTTTAAAGTATGTCACTTTGACGGCAATAACATTCATAATAAAATAATCTCGTCATGTCCGAACCATTCACGCTGTCTTTCATGAAGTATTTTCTTTCCTTCATTCTAGTTTGCCTTACTTTACTGGGTTTATGTCTGATGATTGTGCCCCTTCTATTTCTTCTCTCTATGTCTTTCTACTTTCCCTCTTCCCGATTCCACTCCTTCCTACTTTTTCCTCAGATTTCCTCTTTAAATTTGTCCTATTGCCCGAGCCCTTCTCCCGCGGAATCGGGAATCAATTTACTCGGCAAACAACGATTTCACCCCCTTTGAATGTTGGAATTCCGACGCTGTAATTATGTTCAGACCAAGTCTTCGCAGGTGTCATTCACTCGCGAAATGTGTTTACCATTCTTATTTCAGAAATCGCCAAGAGCTTTTCTCGATTGTATTTGTGATCTGTGGTTTTAGATGATGACCACCATTCACGCCCTTCTTTCTATGAAAGGTTAACGTTTATACTGACCTGTACAAGACTGTTATCGCGCGGGACTCCTTTTAAGACTTAATCCGTTTCTTCTGTTTGTTTCCCTCCCCTCAGATTTTGAAGGTTTCCTTCCCTCTTTTTGAACTTTACCTTTATTTGCATCCCACAAAAAAAAAACCTTTTTATTGCAAAATCGAGGCAAACCACGAGTTATGTTCCTACATTCACCGGTCAACTGCTTAAGACAAATACCTTCTGATTTCATTTTCAGCTATGAAATGCTTACGTATAAATTTAATCCGAAAAGAGAATGGCCCACGCGGAAGCAGCGTAACTTTTCACCTAACGCTAAAGCCATCCTTTAATACCGCCACAATGTCGGATTACTGATTGCGCAGTGTGCCCCGATCAATCGGCACAGGGTAAGCCAAGCCTTTCGTTAAGGTTTCATCCCTCGGAACCTTGGCGGGAAGGAAAGGGGATAGACACGACCGCCTCTTCCTCGCATGTCAAGAGCTGGTGGTGTTGTCTGCACATGGGTTAGACCCCAAACGAAGGGGTAGGAGAAACGAAATCAATGGCACCGCTCCAGTTTCAACCGTTTGGAAAAAAACAAAGAATTGCGAGACGAAGGGAAGAAACCAGCAGCAGGAATGCCCGAATGTGCCTTCTACCTTTCCGCACCTGTACAATCTTTTTTTCCTGCCTCTGAAACTCGAACTTGGCTCCCAATACCTGTGCCATCTGTCTCAAGTCCCTCGGTACCAGATTGGGCCTCACATTTTTTTTTTCAGTCTGTAACCACGGTTTTGTGAACGATTTGCAGATTTGGTTTCAGAACGCTCCAAGTGGTAAAGTCGTTTCGACCCTATCATCATTTCGTTTGTTTGCTCGATATTACAAATCGAAAAACCCTTTATTGAATAAATTGAGCGTGTTGGGAGTTTAGTTCACATCGCTTTTACGCAGCGTCTTGTGTTCGGCAGAATCCAGCCTAAATTTCTTCGTTCGTGTCGTTCCCAAATATATTGACTAAAATCGGGATGATGTTATATGTGCAGACAGAACTATTTTAATCTTGTCTTTGCTTTCACTTATCTATCATTCATTCTTTTATCGCGGAAGTATCTCCACGAATACAAAAACAAATGCGCTTAAATCCTTAGAAAATATAGCTCTAAATGGCAATTAGATGTAGGAAATTGATTGACCATAACCACAAAAATGTGAATGATCGCAGTATGAAACACAACACTATTACTTTCACAATATCATTTGGAGCCTTTACACTATTTAAGCTGTTTGTTTCTTTTTTTAATGGCACTGTTGTCAAACATCGACCTTAAACGCCGTCTTTAGATATTCCTGTCAACTTGCAATTAGCTAAACAGACATGCCATCCACTGCTTAATGACCACATGCATATCATGGAAACGTATGACAGTGAGAGTTGACCACAATGCCAGTTGAAGTAGCTTAACTTGTCAGAATGCCATCAAAATAGTCGCCACAAAGTCATAACAAAGAAAGTAGAGATTGTTTTAAGAGATCTGTCAAGGAAAGCTAGCTTTATCTTCGGTATACACAGCGCGGCGCCGTACGTTTGTATAAATTTTCCCGACATAAACATACAATCTTTATTTTCGTGTAATCCAGCCCTATCTGATGAAGGCATAACTACATATTTATGTTTTGCTTATAAGTTTTGAAAGATACATTGCAGAGAAAGCACGGTCTGCTTTATTCTTTTTCAGTAAACAAAAGTTTTTTAGAATACAATGTCGGGCAATGACAAGAGAGTGTATTATCTTCACCTGATGTGAACTTACTCCGATATTTTCTTTGATTTTCTGCTTCATTCATCTATGTTTTTTTCTATAATCGATAATTCAGAAAATACAGTCTTCACGTGGAATTTAAGATTGGGTTGGAGCTACATCTGACTAATCCCTTTTGTTTGAAAATGAATTGTGACTTGATTTCGAAATGTAACCCCCCCCCCCCCTTCATCCCCTCATGTATACGTAGTCATACAATTGACATATAATTGAAGTAAGATTGTAAAGAAAGACAGTAATGGATTCATCGAGAATATTTGGAGAATATCAGGATCCGAAAAAGAAAACTCTACCGTAGAATTATCTGCTTCGTGGCATTTTCGTCACCATTACCCCTAAAAACAAAAGAAGTCTTTATTTTCCTTTAACTTATATTGGAAACACCCTGTCTCGGCAGTCAATGGATTATCACGTCTGTCCCATTTAAATTGCTTATGTCCTGTAATTCCAAACAATATCATCGTAGCCTTTCAAACCCTTTGGCTTTAGAACAAATCCACAGGAAAAATAACTGTCGTGGCCTTTGGTGCGTTCGATGGAAATAGATCTGAGATCATGAACGGGTTAAGTTCCTTGAAATTTCCACTGCCGTGAACATCATAAACTTGATTTGTCAAAGACCAGCGGATCCTTAGGGGAAGCCAACCAAGCGAGAGGCCGTGTCTCGCGGGGACGCTCCCCGGGAATTCTGAATCAACAACCCTGCCAATCGTCCTACTACCACAGGGTCATTCTCACGGTGTGTTTCAGAACTTGTCTTTTCCCTTCACTTTTCGTCTCCATTTTGTGTCCTCATTATAGTTTCTCTTTATCCCTGTTTTCTTATCTCATTCGGCTGTAGCTTATGTCAATCTTATATACCCCCACGATTTTTTTCCTTTCATTTATCATGTTAACATATCTTATTTAGTGGTCCTTCCAAATTTGCTATATTATTAATTCTGTCAACACGCCGAATATTTCATTTGGATATTTCATTCCTAAATAATCTGGTCTTCAGTATCATACTTTTTTCGCTCACAAATTGTGACGTTCCCTTTTCCTCATTTAGGGGAACTTTGAATACTGCTACCTCGCCCTATATTTCATTTAATTTCTGTTCAATTGATTTCTACGCAGAGGCTATTTATAGTACATAACAACTTGGGATTACTCGATAATATGAATATTCTCAATTAATAACTGCAATAAAATGTAAGTTAATAGGTGAATTTTAAATATTTTACACGTCGGGGTTAAGCAGGTAATATGATTTAATTTTTAATTTTTTTACGGTTATCATGGTAATCGGGAGAATTATTAAGGGGCAAGTAGCAAAAAAATCTACCTCCCTCTCTCTCAATATGAACATTCTCTTATTTTGAGGTTTGTATGCCTATGATTTGCCGGGTTGCCCCCCACCCCACTCCATGAAAATCTGGTGCTAAAACACTTGAGCTTTTATAATTAATAATAATAATAATAATAATAATAATAATAATAATAATTATAATAATAATAATGATAATAATAATAATAATAATAATAATAATAATGATAATAATAATAATAATATTAGGGTAGCTTCTTTAGTACTATGTACTGTTCTCCCAGAGGGCCCTGCAAGAATATTATTACCCTGGCTTTAGCTCGAGCAACCGTAGTGCTTCGTGCATTCAAGGAATGAATCCTACCAGGTACCCACTTACCACACCTGCGTCGAGTGTGGCAAATGTAGATAAATGTCTTGCCAGAGGACATTAGTGCAGGGATTTGAACCCCGTACCTTGTCGTTCAAAGCCCGGAGACTTATCCACTGGACCACAACACCTCTACACCTCTTTTCTCTTGCAATGAAAATATAATCCATTTTATATGCCCACCCCAGTCCATGGATGCTTTAAGCTTAATATTCCACCAATCATCGTCATCGTTCAAAGCGAAAATACGGTATTCAATATTTCCTTACAGGATGAATTATTACAGATATCATTATCGATTCATATGATATTTTCCGGCTTAAGAGTGTCAAATGATTTCGATATACAAACAAGAACAACAACAACGACGACGGCGGCGGCGGCGACAACAGCAGCGCAAACAACAGCAACAACTACAACACATCACAGACTCACAGTAATGTATAATCATAGGGTTTCTTGAAAATTTGATATACATATACCATTTTTTTTCAAGGACTTGTACTCAAACATCGGATACACTGTAGGTGTCTTCTTTCCTACCCTCGGCAAAGGTTTTTATGTAAACATGGATCCTTGCGTTTCATATTTCTAATAACATAGATTCCATAGATTTAATTATTAGTTAAAGCTGTTTGCTCTTGGCAATACAGTGCTGCATGCTTCTAATAAATCATCTTGTGATTACATTTGGCTAATTTGTTCGATGCCCGGCAGATGCTTATTTTTCTGACGTATGTTAGGTCTCAATGCCGATGGCGTTTTTCAATCTCGTGTCCAGCCGCAGCGGTAAAGGGCAAGAGTTGGTTGCTGCAGCTTATCTATTGAATTATGTTTTGAAATGATTAGCTCTGAGTTGTTATAAATCAAAATGGACAAATCACTCTTTTCTGTCACGTTCAGCAACATTGATAGCCGTAACTTTTAAAAACGAATGGTAGCCATAATTATCGTAGGTTTCATGCCAAATACGTGAAATATGAGACGCACATTCCAATACTGCTACAATGATGATATCCAGAAAGATCAGACATGGACATGTCGCGTGTTTGGATATTTAATAATGATACTCTATACATCATCGAGAAAGGGACCAACTACACAAAACTTCGTATTGACAGTATGACATCGGTATTTCAAGGGTCATGCAAAATCTCTCACGATCAAAATGGTTTATGTGATTTCCTTAATGAAATTTTCTATGTAAATACCACTTTCGTTTGTTTAAGCTGCTTTACCTAGCATGCCAAGAGTAAATATACCCCTGGATTCAGACAGTGAGTCTACTCTCTTGTTGATCGGGAACACAGTGAAAGTGGTATGCATGTGCTTCATTTATAATCGCCATAAAATTTACCAGACATTTTTTTTCCATTCGTCTCCTTCCATGAAATGTTTATCCTCTTAATATGGCTCGGTAGCTTTAATTGCGTATCCAGATATTCAGAGGAACGGCTCGGTAGCTTTAATTGCATATTCAGATATCCAGAGGAACATGGCGAGGGAGTAGGATGGAACATTTTAACATCGGGTGGTTTGAGGAGATGAAAGGCTGCAGTATAATAGACCATCTTTCGAGATAAATGATAAATGATAGCGATGAGCTGTAAATAGGTGCCGCGGTCTGACGCTTCCTTCTTTGATGCATAAAGACTCGGCTCTTTTATCGGTAGATTAGGCCAATTAGTCAGTCTTAAGCAACTTCCAAAAGTGTACTAGATATCTCCTAGATACCAAGAAAGATGTGCCTGCAAAATCCTTCAAAAATCAACTTTTCTGGATCATGGCCATACTTTTTTTTTCAAATAGGTGCTATTCTTTTCTCTTTCCTTCTCTGTTTTGTTTTTTAAAGTAATAAATATGTGAACATTTTAAAGGTGGCAAATAACGGCAGGTATGAACTTTTCGGCTTGTATGCTGGCACAGTGCCAGTGATGTAGCTGCTCTCTCGAGCCTTTCCGAAACTTGGTGGACTACATTCAAAATGTCGTAGGTTTCTCATTAGAATTCGGAATGGAAACCTGTGTCGTACATGCTACTCCAAAAAGTGTGTCTATTAAACGATCGTTTGGACCTGAAAGAGCCTTTCGGAGCCTGTCAACTTTCAATCAATACGGGTTTACGAACAATAAAACCCCATCGATTTTGATAGGTTCTTTAGAGATTTACGACCCTGGTAAACTGATTGGGGTGACACAAGACCCTCTACTTGTGACCCGAATCCGTGGCGTCAAGCGTTGAGTCATCCGTAACCCTATCTACAACTCAGAAAACCTCATGTAAGGCAAAAATGTAACATACGCTACTTTCTAGTCAATATGCCTTCGAGTGCTGAGGATAGCATAAGCCTTGTGGAAGCGTTTGTTGATTAGACTGCTAGAGGTAAAGTTGCATTCTTATCAATGAAGTCAGGAGGTATTCATGCATTTGCATTTTGCTGAGGTTTTTCATCCTTGCTTCCGAGAACCCACCAGCGCCGTGTGTACATCCGCAGCAATCAAATGCCGGTCTCTGCTCATATCAAGGGTCCTATTGCCGTGTTCATTTACCTCAAAACGATTCTTTCACTTCAGCAGAGGAATTTTAAAGAAGCTGATGGCATGCTTTCCTTGCAAATTCCACCATCATGTTTTATAGATAATGACGAGCAACCATTTATTCAGTGCCCACTGATCATGCTGATACAACTTATACATTTTTTTTTAAATTTCAATGTCTGATTATGCCCGAAAGACATGAATGTATCTGACATTTATACCATGGCATTCAATCGTTTTGTTCCATCATTTGACCACAAAAAAAGCAACAATAGACAAAAACATACAAACAGACAACTTCAGTATGGTTACTGCCGAAGGTATGTGAAAATTGTTTTCTTTTCTTTTCGTGTTCTTTTTTAAAGAAATATTTATTAATCAACCGATGCATTGTTCTCTTTCTGTGCTTCAGATGTTGCGGACGTTGATCACAATCGCAGTCTTGGCTGCTGGGGTTCCCGTCGTCAGCTCCCAGGACATGGAAAGCTCGGACGCAGAAGAGGTAGTCTCGAGGAATGAGCAGTACTGCATGGATAGTCATGTGAACTACACTTTCGCAGACGAGGACCCACCCTATCAAGGTGAGAGCAATTAAACGCCCTTTGCACACGACGCGTCAACTGCCTGGCGCAAGATAGCGTCAGTGAGCAACGCATTCTTTTGGCGCACCACATCGTAGTGGTATCTTGATAGAAAAAATGAATAGCTGGAACAATTTCCCTAGTTGGAACAATGCGTTACTACCGTAACAGATCGTTACAGATTGTAGAAAATTGTCACTGCTTCGATTAGGTCAGGACGTGGTAAAGGCGCATTCGGCGTGACGCCCTATGGGCATAAAACCCGGCTCACAAACTCAGCATAAAGTGGTATTAAAAGAATGAGAAATCTTGTAGACTGTCTTTCACCTCCTAGTACTTAAGTTTCTGCTTGAACTACAAAAGGAAAGGCAAACGGCAAGGAAGTATTGATGTAGAAAGGGCACATGCATGCATTCGATAAAATCAATGTTGCATTCTTTTTCGTCTTTTTTGAGGATTTAATTGCAAGTTGGCAAACAACAGCCCCTTTCATAAATATTAGTAGCTTGGTTCGTTCTGTTATATGATGGGGCCAGTCAAGTTGGTTCGTTGTAGATGTAATGATAATGTTAAATAATTACATAGTATTTTGACAAGGGATACAAACATATTTTGAACCAATGATAAATACCCGATGCACACATTTCTTTCAATTATTTCATTTCAAGACTGAAACAATTGCCCCAACCCGCGGCCTTTCTGCAAGTCGGTGCATAATACAGAAAACATTGTAAAACGTATAAAGTATAAACAGATCAAGTTGCATTGCGAAATGGTGACAAAATGTATTTTGAATTTCAACCCCTGATGATTGTTGCATAGAAGTAAATCAAACAGTTATGAAAAAAAGAGACAAAATCTAAAAACCCGCTCCTGCCAGCAAAATACAATCATCATTATTATGACATCACCAGCTGTAACTACATAACAACTCATTGATCACAACTACTCCACAAAGCGTATACGATTCGTAGGATGAAATGGTGTACAAAATAATATCCAAAGCCTTATCTTCTTTTCCAGTTGGAAAAGTCATGATACATCAATAGACAACCGGGTGTGGGATCGCGCAAAGAAATAGATTTTTTTTCCTGTCAGTTTAATGGCAACAAGTATAAGATATAAATTTATTAAAATAACATAGGCTTACGTAGCAAGTGAAAGTGAAGCATGTGAAGTGCAAGAATGTAAAGTATATACGAACCGATGTTGGCAAGAAGAACATTCATTATATTGTTGACCAGAATCGTGAGCAGTTATGCAAGCTTAGATGTCCAGGGCAGGTAGAAATGTTCTTAGATATGTAAATTGTCATTTTGATTCATGTAATGGGAGATTGAACGTTAAAATTAACAGTTACAAAATAAAATAGAGTAAATGAAACAGAGAAAAAAGAAATTAAATAAAAATGCTAGTTGTTCTTGTCTCATTTTTTTTTTCAAACAGCAAATTAATCTTTGTTGCGTGTTTTTTTCCTCCTCCTCACCCCATTTCTCTGTCTGTCTGTCTGTCTGTCTGTCTGTCTGTCTCTCTCTCTCTCTTTCTCTCTTTGTAACATGTAAAAAGTCCCCATCCGATCAGATTCATTCCCTTCCCCCTTAACTTTCCGATCTGTGTAAGCACATTTCGGAGAAATGCTGAATAAATCAAAGCTCCATTTCACCAAATTTCCTTACTTAAGTATCACTTAGTGTTACCCGAAACGAAAGTCTGCGTGTTGTCACCGCCTAACAAGTTTGAAATTAGGCTTATTGCAGTTGCGTTTTAGAAACGCAAGCAAGTGGGCTGCGGTTAGGGTCAAGATTTTTTGCGGGATGACCCAGAATCGCTTTTAGGATGATGTCGGGCTTAAATAACTGGATTTTAATTATCAACGCTTTAGTGACAGTCGATTGATACCCGCAAAATGTGATTACTAGTATTCGCACTTCCCTTGCCTGTATCAGCACCACGGCCGGCGGGGAAGAGGGGAGGTGTGGGTATTGCCAACTTGGCTTCAGGCTGGTTTGGCCTTGGACTTGGGTAAGCATATATACATTATTCACGAAGCCCTCAAGAGGCAAATTCAATTTGGCGCCCAATTTGAGGTGGAATCAATTGACATTTTTTCGTCAAAAAGCCACTAATATCGATTATTGGAGCTGTTATTTATACCGCTAGTGCAGTAAATAACCTATCTCTGCAATTCGGGTGCATTGTTGACGTTGACAATGACGATGATGTAATATCAAAAGTGGGTTGCGTTAATTAAAATTGTAGTAGTAGTAGTAGTAGTAGTAGTAGTAGTAGTAGTAGTAGTAGTAGTAGAAGCAGTGGTGGTAGTAGTAGTAGTAGTAGTAGTAGTAGTAGTAGTAGTAGTAGTAGTAGTAGTAGTAGTAATAGTGGTGGTAGTAGTAGTAGCAGTAGTAGTAGCAGTAGAAGTAGCAGCAGCAGCAGCGGCAGCAGCAGCAGCAGCAGCAGTAGCAGTAGTAGTAGTAGTAGTAATAGTGGTGGTAGTAGTAGTAGCAGTAGTAGTAGTAGCAGTAGAAGTAGCAGCAGCAGCAGCAGCAGCAGCAGCAGCAGCAGCAGCAGCAGTAGTAGTAGAAGTTGGTAGTATCCTGCATATTATGTGAAAGGGGGTATTGATACCTAGGGTGTACGATCCGAAAATGAAGCTTGTGATGAAAGTTCACTAGTGTGAATTGGTGCCACATCCGATATTAAGCGATAGTTGTTCTCGTCTTCATCCTCCTCGATGTAATGGGGCCGGGTCTCTGCGAGTCAGCTTCCATCATGGTTTTGTAAATGATTAGGGCGATGATTTCTCGAAAACTTACCCTAAATTTACAACTTCTATCTCCTAGAATTAGGTTATCGGAATTAAGGTAAAGAAACAGCTGACTACCGTGTACTGCCCACAAGCTATACTTATCTCTGCTTTCGAAGCTGTCTGTTCATTTCGCCAAACGTTCTATTTCCTTATACTAGCGAATATAATTTGTCATTGGCTGAAAAATGAAATCAAAGATTCTTTTATTTTAAATTCTTCAAACAAAAGGACGACATATTAAAAGTAAATGCACTTCCACTCAAGTCACTTGTATTTATGGATTTAAGATTTCACATATTATATGTCTTATATGTTTTATGTTCATGATAACAGATAGAGGAGGAATTACAGCTTAAAAAATATATATCTATAAAAGAAAGATATATAATCTTAATATTTTTAGTACTTTTACAGCTGACCTTTTCCGCTGGGTACCAATGCACACAATATGTCAGATTTTCAGCGATTTGTTTTTCTATGTTTTATGTGAGGTGCATCGTTATCATAATTACTTATCGAACATTTCTGATATTGTGTTATGAAACTCTATTCATAATTACGTGCTTATATATAATGCCTCCCATTTCATTATGTAACATTTCTCCTTAAATCATAAATATTTCACTTTTACTCAAGAAAACACTTGATGCTGGCCTTGTACAAGTGGCTCTACAAATAGTAAAAGTAATCTGGTCCTAGGTTTGTAAAATCACTCATTTATATTCACCTCAAGTGCACGGACAAGTGTATCATTGCATGGAAACAACTTATTGGGAAACTCTTGGATATTCGGAGGACATAGTGGGACTATTTTATCTCTGTATTTATATCGTCCAACGTGCGATAAACTTCCGCACACACCTGGTCATAATGGGGGATGTTATAGGATCATTAGTGCCAGGTGGTCTCATGAATCATACTCGGGGTTGGGTTACTTAAAATGACGGGGATGTTGTAATATATAAGCGGACTGTTCTCGAAGGTTTGGAGGGCTCGAGAGCCGTAAAATGTACTCTGAAATCGAGGGGCGCCTCCCGATCAGACTTCTGCGATTATCCTTCTTCACGTCGTAGCAAGAGGCCTCATTCGTGTCACATTTCCGGCATCAGGATATTCTTAGATCGATTTGATGACAGCAACTTGGGAGGGGTACCTTGCACCCCACCCCATCCCCCCCCCCCTCGTAACGTGCTACGAATTTTTATAGGGAGGGGTACACTGGCCTATGCCCTACGCCTCATTCATGTCATGTTAAAAGTTAATTTTACACATATATCATACACTCTGCTCTTCCTGATTCACTATTGCTTCTTGCACAATTACAATGTATTTTTCTGAAATCCCCCTCCCCCCACGAGTTTAGCAAAAACTCGGTTTGTCCCTCATCTATGACACCTGCTGGGGAAATCTGCCCCCTCGCAAATACGCACTAGTGTGGTCAGATGGTGGTCGTGCTAACGACGTAATAATCACTCAGATAGGTAGTGGCTTTATTTTAATAGGTATTTTACTTTTTTCAAAGGGATACTTTACGAGGATAATGTCCGAGTTTGGCATTTTTGGAGTTGTTCAGGAGCTTAGGATAGTAAAATGTATATTTAAAAAAAAAAATAAAACAAAAGTAGATAACACCAGACAATTTGGTTTTATTGATCTGTATACGAAATTAATATATTTGATATTCGTTTCAAGTGTTTTTAATTAATCTACTTGATCACACCCTGTTGATGAGGACTTTCTAGCACAAGGTGATATATTGAGTTTAAAATCAGCATTTATTTCAATCTTTTTTTTTTCCTGGCTACATTCTATTCATCAAAAGCTACAATAAAGTTCCTTCCAGGCACCTTTCACTCCATCCCTTCCCAGGAATTATAAAATTGGTTTTGAAATGGATTAGTTTAATAATGGCCTTGCTATCCACTCCAAATTGTGAATACAATCTCTCTGAATCATGGAATAAACACAACATAAAGACAAGCAATGTGATGGGACAACGAAACATTTGTTATGTGTAACTCAAACATAAGTGGTACTCTATTTGCCTGTTTACTTTAATTTATAGTGCTTTCAATGCACCTTGAACATGTTAAATGGTTGTGATGGAGTTTAATGGAAATAACCACAAAGAAACAAGAAACATTACAGAAAAACATTGCAACAAAACATCCGGTATCATCAACTCAAAGAACATTATGCCATCAAAAACGGTTATGCAAGCACAAAACGAAACGGGGTGGGGCAAACGACAATGGGGTGCACTGAAAAAAGTGGAACATAAAATATTGCACTTATCCCATTAACTTGCAATAACAGAACATTGTATGGCCCTGCATGTTTTCGTAGGTCCATTCTGCAGAAGACTTGGATGAAGAAATGATAACTTTAATCATTCAGATATTGGATATTTATTACAATTCTGACTTCGGGTGCCGTTGTTGATTAGATCCTTGCCGAAGAAAGGCTAGGGGAATGACCATGTTGTTGTTCTTTTGGTAGCAAGGACAAGCTTTATTGCTTAAATGAATGTTTTTTACTGCGCGTTTTTCTTATTATTATTCGTTTCATTGGTTTTCTGCTTCCCGAGGCGCTGACTATTCATATCATGCTCTGATTTCTTTTCTTTTTCTCTTTTTTCCCCTTTTGTCATGTACTTGAGTCCAATTTTTTTTTTTTTGTTATTTCATTGTTTTGCAATATTGTCAAAGAGAGAGAGAGAGAGAGAGGGAGAGAATTACAGCCCGGGTTGGTGCTATGATATATGATCTTATCCATGTTATCTAGAAGCAAAATACAATTAAACATTTCTTTATGCCTCCGGTTACAACCAAAATCACATTGAAAGGAATGAACAGTGCTAAAATATGATTAAAATTGAAAGCAAATATTTTTTTAAATACCTATGCTCCTCGTAAGATGAAATAAAAATAACTATGATAAAAAGACTCCCCTCCCCACTACAAACGACCTGAACCCCCATCCTCACCCACACACACACACACACACACACACACACACACATAAATGGACCGACTAGTATAAGTAGGAAACTAATTATTTATCTTATCAAGGCTAGTGTATATAAAATAACATGCGCCACTAAGATTATTTGTAGTGAGGGACTTAGTTATATAGTACTTTGTTATTTTAATAAACTAGTCTTGAAAATTCAACTTGAAATTAATGGGGGGAATAACATGAAGAAAACGCTTCACAATTTGAGTCATATTGATATCATACAGAGCAAATGAAAGTACTCATAATTGCGAGTAAATATTGCAAAACATATTTTTCTTTGTGGAGGGCGGCGAGTTTAAAGAGAGCATCAGGTTCGCGGCTTCTTAGAAAAGAAAGCTCTTTGTTTAGTAAGGGCTTTTAGAACCACATGAAAATAAAGGTATTCATGATTATATGCATCTCATTCGGAGCAGTTACTCTCACCGGTACTCGATGATGTGAATTATCACATTATCAATTTTGCGACATAACCCCTTCTTTGGTGAAAAATAAACTCTTAAAAATCGTTTCGACGTACACATTTTGATAGATGTTTCTATGAAAATAAATCTATTTTCTGTTTGTGTATGGGGATTGACCACACTTTTGAATATTGAAGTGTTTCATAATTTGACTCTCCCCAGAGCAGTATAGGTTTCAGTTATGAAATGTTACATTATTTTTACAACTGTAGACGATTTGATCATATACGACCCGTATCGCACCACAACTCATGCATTGCCAAATAGAACAAAAAGGAAAAAAAAAAATCCTTGACAGATTTCGTTCTCGGGTTTCTGTTCAGTATATTTTTGCATCTAATTTTGACAAGAGGCAAAAAAGGCAATCCTCGAAATTGGAATGCAAATCATATTTTTATCCTTAGTATGCATAAAGCCCCGGGGGTAATATACCCCCGTAAGCCTTTAGAAAATCCGCAAAATTGGTTCTTGCTTTTGTTGGTGTTCATGTTATTTCAGAATGTATCCATTCCGTCTAGAAGGATATTGTAGGTCAAAGCATTATCTTTATCATGGAAGCATACTTTCCGTATATTGCACAAATTCTGCACAAGACCGGCCTGAATTAATATCATTCTACCGTATACGTGAACTTTGAGATTAAGCTAATATGGCGCCTTTATATGGATGGGAAAGAGAGAGGGAGAGAGAGGGAGAGAGAGAGAGAGAGAGAGAGAGAGAGAGAGAGAGAGAGAGAGAGAGAGAGAGAGGAGAAAGCGGGGGGGGGGGGGGGGGTACGAGAGAAGGAGATGGAGAGGAAGGGAATGGTGAGGAGAGATTCGAAGGACAGCATCTTGCATGTCTTGATGAAAGAGAGAGGGGTTGACAGGGGGAGAGGGAGGGAGAGGAGAGAGAGAGAGAAGTAGATAGATTAGTAGACAGACTTTGATCTGGTTCAGCAGACAGGCACCGCTACACGCACAGAGGACTAAGGCAGAGATAAACCTAACATGTAGTTTTAGCAACAGAATGACATGGATTAAAACTTAAAAAAAAAAAAAAAACAGATCGAAGGAGAGAAATGGAGAGGGGGGTGAAAGAAAGAAAGGGTAGAGAGAGAGAGAGAGAGGGAGGGAGGGAGAGAGCCTTTGAAGGTTGAAATAATCTGTGGAAGATATATAACCTCGGAAATGTCACCGCAGTTGTTTAGAAATTTTACATTCCCTGTGTCACAAGATTCTATAGATGTTAGTAGGTCACAGGTCAACGTCAAAGCTTTTTGTAAGGTACTTTGACGTAGATTACCGTTAAGTGAACGTGAAATCGTAGCCATTCTTCCAAGGTCCGAAAGATATAGACCCGTTAGAAATCGACGATTCTCGATATTCATAGGAGAGAGAGAAGAAGAGAGAAATCGAGAAGTCCGGACGCACTCGACGATGGTCGGTTACTGAATCCACGCGGTGTAACCTATACCAGGGATATGCAACAACTGGATAGGGGAGTCGATAAAGCAGGGATATCCCTGCCTATACTTTTAGGCGTTTCTATCCCGTCATCATTCTCTTTTCTCTCTCTGTCTTTCCCTCTCGCTTTTCTATTATTTGAAAGGAATTCGTTTGACTTCCCCTGGTCCGCTTGTTTCATTCCGTTCTCTCTCATCTGCTCATACGCCCTCTCTCCCCTCTCACTCACTCAATATTTCTGTCCGTCTTACTGTTACATTTTATCTTGGTTTCTCAATTTGATTTCATCTATGTCCTCAATTTTGTGTTCTCCCTTCTCTCTCTCCCTCTCTCTCTCTATCTCTTTCCCTCTCTTTCTCATCTCTCTCTCTTTCACCTTTCTCTCTGTCTCTCTCTCTCTTGTCTCTTCTCTCGATCCTTCCTCTCATTGCAGTATATCTCTTTCATCTCGTTTACCATGGCTAGTTGTCACTTTAATGAATTCTACTTCTCTCCTTGAATTAAAGGAGGACGTTTTTAGTCCAGGATATTGGCCTACAAATCTGTGACTTGACCTCCTTCTCATACGACTTCTTGAAAGAAGTGGGAAATAAAAGACCACCACTACTTTATCCCATCTTCTCAGTTCCTGGCAGTGAAAAGTCTTTCACAAAGAGGATGCCATATCACAAGGATCCCTTTTTGTACCATTCCCTCGGTATGGTCCAATGAAATCTTAATAATAATAATGATAATAATGATTACAGGGTTTTATTAACCCAGGGTAACCACATCAGTATTACTCTTGCTCTTCCTGAGGGACCTGCAATTAGTATTACCCAATCAATCCCAGGTACAAATTTAATACATGTAGGTCGAGAGGGACACATGTGCGCAAAACACCTTGTCCAAGGATGTAAGCACCGGGCAAAGATCGAACCAAGAATCTCTCGTATGAGAGGCAAGAGCCTTCACCACTATGCCATAATGCTCCCGCACTGTAATAGTAATCAGTGGTGATAGTTTCTGCCATTATGATATTAGACATAAGCAACATGAGATGGAACTCGATCCATAAAATGTTCAGCTCACATTCTCTCCGTCCTTCCCCCTTTCCTTTTTTTTTCTTCTTCTTTTTCAGGCAGACTTGGAAATTTTTAAGATGTGATATTCCATTATTTTCATCAGCATGATCAGTTGTATCAATCTTGTAAAGCTAGCGCTACTCTGATGGCACCGATACCAAACAGTCCTTTTGCATGGTTAGACGGTGAAGTATGGGCCAGAAATGCAGCGCATGACATCGACAGTGTCGGTCTACTCACTATGAACACGACGGACAAAGAAAGCGGACAAAATAAACAACCCCTCATTCTACCCTTCACAATGGTTCTGGTAGTCAAAAGAACATCCCTTCACTGCTATTGTCTAAAATATGTGGAACAGGTGCCACATGCATATTCACGTGGAACTACATGATTAAACATAATAGTTGTGAAGGGATGTTCTTTTGACTACCAGAACCATTGTGAAGGGTAGAATGAGAAGTTGTTTATTTTGTCCGCTTTCTTTGTCCGCCATGTTCATAGTGACTTTACCGCGAGAAGAGCTGTCAGAAGGTCCACAAGACCGTCATTGCGGTCCCATGGGAGTTGGATGGGCCGTCGGTCAGGTGTTCTTCAGAAGGCTAGTCAGACCGATATTATCAGTCGTTGTGCAACCTTTCCTTCAGATCATATTCAAAATACCAACGCTGTTTGTCTCAGTATACTGTTCGAGTGATGCCCCGGTTTGTAATATTGATATTTTACTTCTAAAGACGTGTATTCATGCAGCTAAGGAAAATTTAAGTAATGCTGAACCAAACTGCGTGCATGCAAAGGTTTGTTCATCTATACAGGGTTTTATTTATGTTGGGTTTAGAATCTGCGTCCAAATCAATTGTAATGTTATTTTGGCATGTTTGGGGAGGTAAAAAATATCCCGAGGTAAAGAGAGAGAGAGAGAGAAAAAAAATGCTGAGGCCCAAATATCATCGTGTCCCAGGGCCGCAAAAAGGTGTGGACCAATCAAATTTTAAAGAGTGATAGCAAAGTATGACATCACGATTTTATTCTGCACAGCTTTTGGCAAAACTCACCTTCATTTAACTGAACGTGAACTGATATCGGCGCTGATCTCATGATCAAAAAGAAATGCGATTTACCGCGTCGTAATTAGATGAGTACTGAAAAAAAAAATCGGGCTCCTGCGGGGTTGGGCCTGAATTGTACTTGATCTAACGATGTTACGGATATCTATTCTGCCTCTGTATTTATAAATGTTTATTCTTCTCCTCTTTATTTCCTTTCTCTCAATTTCATGGTAATAGTCTTCTGTTCCCCAAGTGCTGCCAGGCATGCCATTGTGTATGTGTTCTAGACGATTTAGGCCTGGCTGTATAGGTTTTTTACGGCAATAACTGATACCTTGCCCCCCTTGTCCTAGCTTGTCCCGCTAGCTGCAGCAACGGAATGCAATTAGTTCGGGGGCCCTGTCAAATAGCAACCATGCTATTCTGATAAATGGCCCTTATGTAGTCCCATTTGTTTGTTCACGTGTCTGCATATCCATCACTGCTACCTCGCGATGAAGCATTCCTCAAGTGTCTCAGCAGTTCGATTAAACGTTTAGTTCTTATCCACTCCTCCTACCCCATCTTCTCCCCCTCAACACGAGTATACAGAGATGATGGCTGAATTGTTTGTCTTATAACTATTGATTTGCGAAGGTGAAGATGACTCGTAAATTAAATCCATGTCGCGCGGTAAAAAAAAAACTACATGAAGTTTGCAGAGCTGCTGGTATTTTGCGTACCTTCGTGCAATTCCTCTCAATAAGTACTTCATTTTCATAAAATCTGATTAGTCCATCGATTTTCCTCTATCTTTTTGTTTAGCCGCTTTGAATACGGGAAGAATGTAATCAAATATACTCGAAAAATAATTTTGCTAAGGAACCGTACTATTCGAAATTAAACCAATTTGCAGTCAATCAATTTTGGCATGACTTTATTTTTTTCATGAATTACGGAAATGAAAGGTGTACGATAAAGGTTCTTCATTTCATTATGACGATCTTCGTTTAGTATTTGCAAGGGGTTTTGATTTTAGCATGTTTCCATACAGCCTATACAAAAACAACTTCCGCTTGTCTGCAGACACGGTTCTCATGCAGGACATAGCTGCGTCCTTGCTGTTGTCCTTTCCATCTAATTTGTTCACTTGTCGCACCTCCAGCTCGTATGGGTTATCCTGTCAAAGTATATACCTTCCGTCATCGTTATACATTTATATCTTACATTTTAGTCGTTGACGAATCGAGTCGAATCGAATCAAATCAAATCAAATCAAATATTCCAAATAGTGCAATATGAGGGTTCAAAGGCGCACCGGTGTTCAAAAGTGCTAAGAATTCGGCATCTATCCCCTTACTCTGATCATGCTGGTTAAGCTAGATTATGGTTTGGTTAAACTTGAATTTTCTTCGTAAACATGGTAATTGAATTTAGCTTTCATTTCTCTGTACATCGTCGTAATCGTTAATCCATTATTTCATTCTATTCATCCATCTCTCTCTCTCTCTCTCTCTCTCTCTCTCTCTCTCTCTCTCTCTCTCTCTCTCAACACACACACACACATACACGCACACACCCTCACCCACCATTTCAGCAATAGCCCAAATCCATGCACACACAAAGATTAAATGGTATTTACGTTATCCAAATCCCCAGAATAGGCATAGGCACGAATCATTCGCAACGGTATCGCCGTGTCTCCAGCCGGGATAGGGGTGCGAGTGGATACAGGGCTCAATGGCGGAGGAATGCTTGCTTGTACAATGAAGTTTCGAAAATAATTGCCACCATGCAATCAATCAGCGTGTCGCCTTGAACTTCAAAATCAAAACATAAACTGTCGGCGTAGAGGAATGCCGATTTACTCAGCTGCAACACGGAGAGAACTGAAGTCGTCTATCTTCCTTCTCCTTCTCCTTCTCCTTCTCCTTTCCTTCTCCTTCTCTTTCTTCTTCTTCGTGTGGTACTTGTACGGGAATCTGTGCCTTCCTCCATTTGCGCTTTATTACAATTAGCGATTCAGCCCTTGTTATTCCAGAACGCCTGTTGTAGTGACCGTATACAAGGTACATCCATAAATAGCGAGCGGCTTAATGCAAGACCCATATTCCGAATCGATTTTTGATATAAATAGAGTTATGAGGAGGGGAAAATGATTCAGATAAAGAAAATGAAACGAAATAAACAAAAACAAAAAAACCCATTAATACAAAAAAGACAAAAGGAAAAAGAAATATATGTGAATTTTAATTCATTGGTAGTTTGATAACACAAGAATCACGAAATACTTAAGGTTGTTGATAAGTTTCATTTAATTAACTTACCCTTTTGTTTCGTTACGTTCTTTCATTATAAGCTAGGGGTATTCATCTCTAGAAATAGTCAGTAAAGCTAAGTATAGCACAATGATGTCATACAAAGCAAAACGAGATTTAGGAACACGAACGCTTTTTTTTTTTCAAATTGTCATACGCATTATTTGCATTCCCAGCAAACCGTTTTGTGTATTCTGTTCTCTTTTTTTTTTCGCTTACATGTATTACCGAATGCCGTAAATTCCTTGCTTAGATGTTCATCGATGCTTGTAAATGTTATCCATCAAAGGGATATATCAGGAACAGAAGTTATTACGTCAAACGTTGCCAAGGTTTCTGGTATCTTTAAACAGCGATTTGAACATGTTGAAAGTTATGTCAGCATCTGTACTCCCAACACTTCAAGCGTAATTTTAGTATGTGCGAATCGATATCGAATCGAATCTCGAATCGGTATATTATTCTCTACTGTATCAATTTCTACAACTTTTGAAATGCGTTGACCTATCCTTTTTTCAACACCAACCGTTTTCATGCAGAGTTTACTCTTGTATAGTTGTCACAAAATGTGTGTGTGTTTTTTTTTAAAAGGTATTATGTATTGTACACCAGGACCTGGTGTCCGAGTTTTTTAGTAGGCCGTCGTTTTGTTTTTTGTTTTTTGTTTTTTGTTTTGTTTAGAAATTAATGACCTGAATTTATAGGTAGCGAAGGTGCAAAATTAAACACTTCAGCTTCTCTTCGTTCGTGCTACCGAAGCTAGATTTTGATATACATATTTACGGTGGTTATTTTTCTAAACTTGCATTTGAAGATTTATAGTTTTAATGTAGATGTGCGGGAGTAATTTTCCTAGGTGATAGTTTCCGGTTGTGGTTATCTGTTGTCGCTATTCCGGGTAGTTATCATGATACGGTTTTTTATGCATTGTTATCACAAATTAACCTGAAACCGGGGGGTATCTGTATTAAATTTATGGGAGTTGAGAATTCACTAGCCAATGGGTTAAGTGGTCTATAGACACTCGTTTATCTTAGGTAGATATGAAGTTATTGTCATTTATTTTACAGACAAAAAATATGATGTAATCTCTTTAAAAAAAAAAAAAGAAGAAGAGTGAGTGCATTCACCCTATTGCTAAGGGTGAATTTAAGAAAAGAGTGCATTTAGAGTGAATTAAGAGTGAATTAAGAGTAAACCTTGCGATATTCACTCTATAGGGGTGACCTCTCGGAGTCAGTAATCACTCAAGGATTTGAGTCATCACTGAGGTCACCCCTAAAAGAGTGAATAAAAGGTGAATATCACAATCTTTACTCTTAATTCACTCTTAATTCACTCTAAATTCACTCTCTCTTTTTCTAATTCACCCCTAACAGAATGAATGCATTCACTCTTTTTTCTTTTTTTTTTAAAGAGAGTATTGAGAAATCTGACGCACGATAGAGAGATAGACAGAGAGAGAAAGAGGGAGGGGGGATAAGTTATCCCCAGGCTGCGGTGTATTGATAGTTTTTTGTGTGTTTAAGGAGGATTTTGAGTTTGAGTGTTTTTAATTGGTTCCCGCTTTGAAAGGGGAAATGGGAACGGGTTTGGGAAAGAGCCATCTTACATTATTACACATTCTCACACATACGCAGTGCGTGCTGCTTGGCAGGTTCGTCACCTCTTATGCGATGTTCGCATGTTAGCAGGTGTGATGGACGTGGTGGATCAACTCAGTTGGCGATTATAGAGTGTGGGGCAAAGACCTTGATGTTAACAAGAGCATCAGGATCTCGAATGAAGCCAAACGAGACCTGAGACATAGGCTATGCTCCGGCGACAATTGCGGTTCCAAGCTTTTTTTCTTCGGAGATAATATCGTCTGTTCAGAGCCAGAAAAGCATTGACTATAATTATGTTAAAGCATAAGAGAATAACGCCTTTTTGGCTCCAAAAAGACAATTTGTTAGAATTAGAGTTAAGGGTTACCACTGGGTTGAAGGGCTAGGTTTAGGGTTAGCTTTGGTATTATGTTAGGCCGTCCTCGAAGTATTTGCCTGTGCTCGGTTCACAGTTGTATCAGGTTCAATATTTTAGTCATAAAATCTGAATCTAAGAAAACATGGATTACGGACACATTAAGGCTTTGTTCGCTACACTAAAAGATATTTCATTCAACCTTACGATTTTTGACGGTAAGATATATAGCAAAATGAAAACATAAAAAAGGAAGCCTATGAAATCGTGTTTCTATCGTCTTGTTTAAAAGACACCCTGATAGACTAACTTCGATTTTTTTAAAATAAAAAATACAACCAGACTTGTCTTAACAAGTTTAGATTTTGATGTTTTCAGATCTGAATCGTATTTATTTACGTCATGGCATTGGCTGAAGATTTCATGAAGATCTCCTAAAGGCATTCCCAACCTTCAAGGAAATCTTTATCCTTAATTCCTCAGATTGGAATTTCAATCAACACTACATATCAATCTCCGGAGGAGGATTTAGTCCGAGAAAAAAAGAGAAATGCTGAATAGTGTTTGATATTTCGGGGAATCAGCTGAAACCGAAAAGATTAAACTTGTTTTTAGATCTTGAAAATAATTATCATGAAATGAACAGTTCTCGCAATGAAAAAGATGATAAATGAATATTAGGGAGCTTCTTAAAATTATGGCGTATCATTGACGGAAACCTGAGTGAAATATTATTACTTTCAGTGTACAACGCCGAAAAGAGAAATGGGTATGGGCAACTGCACGATCGTGGCATGAAAATTTGGTCCAAACATTCGAGCTATTTCCCATAAGGGTCAACCTTTTGATAAGCGGTCACCTTCCAATTCTAATTCTACACTGATTCTCTTCCACTCTGATATAAAAAATAATGATAAGGTTCAAAAAGTATTGATCACCTGTAACAGAACTCTCTCGATCGTTTCTTTAAGTCTCCCATTAACAATCGGGATAAAAGGAAAGACCGTCATATATTTTCTTACATGCATGACATACTTCTTGTCTCGTAACCCCATTTTTTCTGTCGCTGAGTTTGTGAAACCGTTTTATTGATTCATTACATTTATAGCTAAAATATTCGCGATTTTGATGAAGGATTTGCAATTTCGGCTCACCTATACTCTATTTACCGTCTAGTCCTCATTAATCTACCTGTCACGTTAGCTCCACCCCCTCCGCCTACGCTTCGAATGACGTCACGATGATAGTTATGGGGGACAAATAACTATTAGGCTTATTGTTTATTTAATTTCTTGGTTTTACTATCTCTTTGTAAGCAAGTTTCGATCTGCGTCACGATGAAAAGCCTTTCTAAAACTCGACCCGAAAGCCAGAATAACGTATCGATTTAGGTGAAATCTCCTATTATCGTGATTAGGATTATTTTGAAATTATGAAAGAGTTTGATATTAGAAATGATACAACGCGGTATTTCAAAAAAAAAGGGGGGTAAATAGGTAAAAGCGATCGATTTCCTCCGAATCGTCTTAATAGTCAATGTTTAAAGAGAAAGATGACCAAAAAACAAAACAAAACAAAACACTTAATATTTCAGTGAATGATGAATGTTTATAATGTTATGCATTTTTTTTTAAAGTACAAAAAGCGATTATTTATCCATAACTATTCTGGACATTCTGTAGAAGAGCAAGGTCTGAATTCCCGTAATTCTAACATTTCATCTTTGAAATTACCTATTTATTAATTCACTTTTTCCCCTTCATTTTAACCAGTTGAGTACTGAATTCACACATTCCCATATACTAACACACGCAGAGGCCACCCAATTTTAGATAGCCGGCGGGTTAATTTTCTATTAGATATTCTTTCAATAATTTAGTTATTCATGATTTATTTTGTTGTTTATTCACTCATTCGCTCATTGATTTATTTATTTATCTATTCATTTGTTTTACAGGAATGGTTCATAAAGCGACATAGTGCCAACATGACAAGAACAGACAGTAGTAATAGACATAAACAAAAATTACAACCATTTTACTCTTGCAATTGCGAATAATAAAAAACACATGCAGAGGTGTGGCAATATAAGCTAATTACATTACCAGTCAGACCCAACCTTGGAAAACCGAGCATAGGTTTATACTCCGAAAACGGCCAATAGAGCAAGGTGAATATAGAGCCCTCATCGTTCAGTGCGAGACATTGTGTACAAAAGGCATGAGGAAAATTCTGCAATGTCGACCTGCTGTTGATAATATATTTTTTCAAAAATAATGCTGCGTATACATTTTTAAAGGATGTTTTTAATTTGAAAGTCATTTCATATGGCGAATAATTCACGGATTTATAAGAAGATTTACACGCAGCATTATTTTAAAGAAAATATATATCATTGACAGGTTGACTTTGCAAGATTTTCCCAATGTATGTTGTACACACTGCCTCACATTGAACGATGAGGGCTCTATATTCATACGCCGTTTCGGGAGTATATGCCTATGCTCGGTTTTCCGAAGTTGGGTCTGACTGATTACAGGAGTTCATCATTCCCGAGAATTATTGTTAAAAAAAAAAAGAAAAAAATGTTACTGCAGGGGAACAGTCGTGTGAATTTTACTCTTAATCTGGATTTGATATCATACCTGCATCCCTTTAACTCTCTCTCTCTCTCTCTCTCTCTTTCTCTTTCTTCTGAATAGGTCTATATTGCCCAGTCGAACATGATCGAATCCTTTGCTGGCCTCCTACTAAAGCTGGTGAAACCACATACCTACCCTGTCCAGCAGAGGCTGACCAGTACCAGACAACAATGGGTAAGGACTCATTATACGCCCCATCAAATATACCTGTGCCACAAGTATGATTTCGGAAGATTTAAAGGGATATGTCCCTGGGCTGTCACGTGCGTTTGCATCGGACTAAATACACGAAGTTGACCGAACTGACGAACGTAAACCGACCTCCCCCTCAGCTCACGTTTATAGGCTCTCTGCAAGGCTCCGGATCATGATCGACACCACCGACATGAGGTTAGCGTGTGTATTTAATACACGCAGTACACACACTGAACTCTACACAGTGAGTAAAGACACCACTGCCACTGACCAATACACAGCATGCAACATACACAGGCCTGGATGTATGTAGAGCTAGAGGTCCGATACAGTTCAAGCGATCCTCATCGCTGATTGGTGTGTACCCTGATTAAAGACACTCACACGATCACTGTGATGCAAATTTTGCGCAGGTTGCCAGTGTCATATCCCTTTAAAAACGTCTTCTGATTGATTTTACACGTTCCACAATAACTATAGTACATGAAGGAGCTAATCAAACTTTGGAAGCCAGTTGATTATGCAATTAAAAATGATTGTTCAAGCGAGACCATCAATACATCAATATTCTACTACGTGTACCAAATTTTTAACGTGGGGAAATATGAATTTAGATTTTCCCAAGTTCCTAAACTAATTCGATGTTTTGAGCCCAGAGATGACGATGATGATAATGATGATAATAATAAGGATTGATAAGAATTAGACATTTTTGTGTATAGCGCATAATACTCAAGCATAATGCATGTCTCTAAGCACTTCGACAAATAGACTACAAAGGAAGTATTTCATAACAAGAAATGGGGCACTGCATGCATAATTCTGACATGCTGTCATTGTTATTAGCCAGAAAATGGGGTTGCTAGATAATGAACAATTTTTTGGTCAGTGAACCACACTTCTGCTGAAGAGGCGGTCATTATGACGTCATCATTACCAGCGTTGGCGTCATTAAATCCGCATTTCAATTTTTGAAGTGGAAAATGCCCTATGATTTTGTATGTGAATAATTGATAGGGGGGCAAGAAAGGGACTACAATTTTTATATTAAAGTTCTTCAGACGGTCATAACTAGAAATGTGAGATAACTTAAGTGTTATTTGTTGTTATCTAAAAAAAATTGGCCATAGGCCCATCAAAAATGAAATGCCAATGAACTGTTGGCTCTCTCCCTCTCTCTTTCTCTCTTGCTCTCCCCCTCTCTTCTTTCTGTCTGTATAAACAGTTCATCTGTCTCTCTTTCGCTCTTTTCCTTCTCGTCATCGTAATTATTATGGAAGGATGCTGTAACGTCACTGAAACCACATTTTCATTTTTTCACCACATTGCGTGGGTTATTAAGTAGATGATTTTTGTATATTTAGAAAAAGGGGGCCGTGCAAGATAGAGTTTATATTGTAGACCTTTGGACAGGTATTATGATTAATGTGTAGGAATTTACGAGCCCTCCATCATTCGAACCATTCTCTCTGTCTGTCGGTTTGTCTATCTATCTGTCTCTCTCTATCTCTATTTCTCATCCCCCATCCCTCTCTCTTAGCCTCCCCCTTCTTTCGTCTATCTACCTACTTTTTCTATTTTCCCCTTATTTTTTTTCTCTCTCTCTTCAATTATTTCTCCCAACTCCTCTCCCCCCCTCTCTCTCTCTCTCTCTCTCTCGCTTTCTCTCTAACTCACTCGTTTCTTTAATAGTGTCATAATGTATGTGTATGCTAGTGTTTCTATATATTTATATACATGTATGTGTTATTTATTATCCTTTCTTCACAGCGTTTCGTACGTGTACATTGAACGGTACTTGGGATACATCTATTTCAGTAGAAGATATTTACCTCAGTGGGAAAATCTGCAGATGTCTTCACTGCGATGTAAGTAGAAATATACGAATACGGTAGAATTTGAACAGCGCCACCAATGTCATTCCTTATATTAGTTGCATTTTATTTTGAATTTTAACCGACAACTCGCTTAGAAAATAAGCACATTTTTGTTTAATCATTGCAAACTATAACTTGTAGCTTATAAATGTTAGAATTGCCTGCAGTCACATTCTAAGCTGCTACTAGGGAAAATGGTGCATGATGGGAAAATAAAATGCACAGACATTTCCCAAATGCTGTTTGAAGATGGCGCTATTTTAGGTTGTTAAGTATAAGGCAACTTTAAACCTTAAAACAAAGGGTTGTGGCAGAAGACGTATTATGAGGTTGTTCCTGTCCCAGATTTCAAATGCTAACCTGATATGATACTTTCGAGAAGAAAAGAAGGGATATGGAATCAAAGTTCTTACGGTTCTTTGGTTCCCTCCCATTAATTTGTCTGATTTGTCTTTGGTAACAGATAATCTTCATTATCAACTCGTTTGGCTGTGCTCTTTCAGTATCAGCGTGCATCGTAGCCTTTCTAATCTTTTTATTCAGCAGGTAAGAGCTTACTACTTAAAGTTTATGAACAGTTTTGGTGGCCCTCAAAAACTATTCGACAGATTTATTTATTTATTTTTATTTGTTTGTTTATTTATTTATTTATTTATTTATTGTATTTATTTATTTATTCATTTATTTATTTATTTATTTATTTATTGTATTTATTTATTTATTCATTTATTTATTTATTTATTTATTTATTGTATTTATTTATTTATTCATTTATTTATTTATTTATTTATTTATTTATGTATTTATTTATTTATTCATTTATCTATTTATTTTATTTTATTTATTTATTTATTTATTTATGTATTTATTTATTTATTTATTTATTTATTTTATTTATTTATTTATTTATTTATTTATTTATTTATTTATTTATTTATTTATTCATTTATTTATTTATTTATTTATTTATTTATTTATTTATTTATTTATTTGCTTTTAGCTGGTCAGTAGCAAGATACTAGCAAAACTAAGTTGCTGTGAAGTTTTTCACCCTCAGGTTGCATTTTTAAACAAATGAATGACGAAAGATACTTTTTGAGCTTGGGTCCGCGACGTAAAATCTAACAAAATCGACGTGCATTCACACATTACCTGCACACTTGTAAAACCAATGAGAATTCCGTTTTTATTCCGGAAAATTTGATAGAGGATAATAAGGTTATGACTTTCAAAATTTGTAGTCCGCCAAATGCTATCAGGCTCAAATTTATTGGCAGCTCTGTGAAATACGTTGTTTATAATATAATCCATCCGCAATTTACTTTGTACATGTAATCACAAGCGAGGAATTCTATGTTTTTCTGTTCCCACCGTTTCTGATCAAGTGTGCGTATCTATTCCTTACCCCACAATAACCTGTGGATTCTAACGAGCATGGCATGTTGGATTCAATAACCTTGAAATAAGTATGTATACTAAGTGCCTTTCGACGAGCTACTTTCTGAAAAAAAAAAATCTCGACTATCCTAATTTCAAGCAGCGGAGCAGTCCGCTTAAAAAATGTAGCACACGTTCTGACCTTTTCCATGTAACTACAATACATATTATGAAATAATGATGACCGCCCTCTTCGTGCGTTCTCCGTTAATGAATGTAATTGTTTAATGGAGTTGCACGTGGGCACACCTCTTTGTAATTTTAATCCTTGTAACCCTGAGGCCCAATAAGAATATTGCAAATTAATTCACAGTCTTGTTATCGCATTATGTTCAAATTAGGTCAAGTCAGCATTTTTTGCTCCCTCTTAATAATATAATCATGCAAAGAAATACATTTTCGAACCTGTATTGCAGTAATATCAATTCGTATATATATATATGCAAAGCTTACTTAATACATCTGTCAGATTCCGTAGCAGTATGTTTACCATTCAATGTATCATTATGGTCGTCACATGGATTTATCGAATCTGCTACGGTGTTTGAGATTCTCACAAAAAAAATGGGTTTGGCTAGAGAAATATCAAGAGAAATATTTCATATTATCGCTCCACCTGCTTGAAATTTTGACAATTAGGGTCATTCCCATATACTTGATCGCCCCTCCACCCTTTTTTTTATCATCGATGATTGTTGATATTCCAATACACAATTACGATGTGTCTTACGTGATGCAATGCCAGTCAATCAAATAATTATTTTTTTCACTTGTTCATTGTTTGTAAATCAAATGTAAATTAATACAGATGTATGTCACCTGATGCGGAAGAGTAAATATCTTTGATTTGTTTTGATACCATTTGTGTGCACCATTTCTTCGAGTCGGAATAAACAGCGGAGCGGACAACTAAACGGAGGGCATAACGTCCCAATTTCCTTAGCATTGCTTCCTGGTATTTCTGTTTGCTCTTCTCTTTTCCCATGCTCATTCAAACGTGAAAAACGGACAACTAAACGGAGGGCATAACGTCCCAATTTCCTTAGCATTGCTTCCTGGTATTTCTGTTTGCTCTTCACTTTTCCCATGCTCATTCAAACGTGAAAAAGGGGTCCACAAAAATTGGTTTTGGAAAGAGGTACTCATCCAAACCATGTCACATACGTTGATCTTTACACTCTAATAATCATGATAAATGAAAAAAAAATTGAAAAGCGTTGCGTTTTTATTGACTCAGACGGTATAACATGATGTACCCTTTTGCTTTTACCATCGGTAAACTGGACAAAAAGTTTGCTAGACAGAATATTAGTCAAGTATTCAATTTCTTTTCATTTTCCAGGCGTCTTTGGTGTCGGCGAAATCACATACATTGGCATCTCATCACTTCGTTCATCCTCAACTATTTTGTTTATTTTATCGCCCTTGGAATGAACAGATTCAATAATGCCACCAATATCAAGGTAAAGTACAATCATTAGTCTTTCACTCGGGTGAGGGATAGCGCTTGGGCAAGGGCAAATTTTGCATTAAAATAGTAAAATAAAATAAAACCCCCTTTGTTAACTAACATAAAACTAAAAAAGTATAACTTGGTCCTCCACATTCGAGGAAATACAAGTACCATGACGTTTGGAACAAACACATGACTTAGAAATATATCTGCTTCACCCCCTCCCCTTCTTTAAATAGTGTAAGGGCGGCCTGTCAAGTCCTTTAAAAAATCCTAAAACGAAAGTGAAAAAAAGAAGAAGAAGAAAAAAAGAGGACCTCTATCATTTTCCCCTTATCCCCTTATTCTTGACAGTGATTGACCTAGAAAACCACTGCCGCCCCTCCCGATATGAGACTCCTCGTAAAAACTGGCTAAACAAACACTGTACGCCATTATTTCACATTATTTTGTGGGCGCCCCTGACGCTAGTCGTCTTTAATTAGTTTCAAGAACACAGCAACGCCAGTAAATTGGATCATTTGTCTTGCAAAATGGGTCAATTAAAATATTACTGGTTGAACCCCCAAGAAGTTTTCGGTGGCGGTTCAATACGGCATGTACGGTAAACCGGATCAGAGAGTGTTAGAAAAATTTACATGAACTCCTCAACTAACGCTTTTTAAAGGTAGTAGCCCACATTTGCAAGTGGCACCCAATCTGCACAGTAGTTTTACTTTAGATTGCTTTAAGCCACAGAAAAAGCACTCGTGAAGTTTTAGATCCCAGTACATTCCTGTTTAGGATTGAGAAGGAAATATTTAACACAAATTTTCTTTTATTTTCTTTGTTGCGTAAAGGCATCTTCCTGACGCTTTAAGAGTAAAACCATTCATTTTTTCACTTATTCTTTGGAACATTGTTGTAAATTTGATAACATGATAGCTTTACTGGAATATCTGTCATTTAAAATTGAAATTGTCTTATTTCTCTTCAAATTCTGAAACGATGTTGTGGGCTACTACCTTTAAGGGGTTTGTCATCCAGGTTTCCTTTTTTCCTATGAGACTGGAATTAATGGAAAAGAAGTGAAATGGTGGAAGATATGGGGAAACGAAGAGAAATAGGACGATGAAAGAAGGTAAAAGACTCAGTAGAGATGGAAAACATATCTCTCGGCGAGAAAAAAGATGAAAGAAGAGGAAGAAACCACAGTGTCATCATCGAGAAGGAAATGCGACAGAGCAATCAATAATTATGAAAAGCTTCCTTCCAAAAGGCGCTAAATCCATTTTTTGGTAACTCGAGAGAAAAATGTATTTCTTTGTCCTGAGTTTGTACACGTGTCAATGGAAACTTAAAATTACAAAACAATATCCCATCTATATTTCTTGATAACTTTGCTTCAAAAGTGTATTCATAGCAAAATACTCCAGCTGAATAACACAATGACGTTGATAACTCAACTTTTATAAAGAAAAAAATGGATATGGCGACTTTTCGAAGTAACCTCTTCATACATGTATAATGATAACCAGCCAACGATGAAATAGTGATAGGGAGAGGGAGAGGGAGAGCGAGGGAGAGAGAGGAGAGAGAGAGAGAGAGAGAGAGAGAGAGAGAGGAGCGATGTGGTTTCGGTGAAAGCTGAGAAGAGGTTCTGGTAAAAAAAAAAAAAAAAAAAAGCAGCAAAAGCGTCTGAATGGTGCGAAGAAGACTGATGTGACGTAACTTGATCGCAGAAAGAGCCTAAGAAACGGAAGAATCTTGTGAAAGGACACTTCACCTCACTACATTACTCACACACCATGACGGTGACGTACCGAATAGCAAATGATAGCATACTAACAAAGGGTATTCATACTATTTCATCCTATATAGTCCCAATTCAAACGATGATGTTTTTTTCTTACTATATAATTCATTTATCTGGATTGTATGAATCTATTCATTTCTCGTAGTGGTTGGAGCACCTCTTGGGTACATAATATTTCTTTGAATGCTCGTAGATATGGTAGAGGGCCTGTGTTCAAATTCTTTCATCCAGAGTTGATGTTGTAACAAATCAGTTTTATCATTTTTTTCTTCTGTCTTTCTCTTTTTTTTCTCTCTCTCTTTCTTTCTTCCTTTCTTCCTATCTTTCTTTCTTTCTTTCTTTCCTTCTTTCTTTCTTTCTTTCTTTCTTACTTTCTTACTTTCTTACTTACTTTCTTTCTTCCTTTCTTCCTGTCTTTCTTTCTTTCTTCCTTTCTTTTTTTTCTTTCTTTCTTTCTTTCTTTCTTTCTTTCTTTCTTTCTTTCTTTCTTTCTTTCTTTCTTTCTTTCTTTCTTATAGTGGCTGGAGAACCTCTTGGATACGTTGTATTTCTACGCCTTGATGACGAATTATTTCTGGATGCTCGTAGAGGGCCTCTACCTTCACACGCTCGTTGTTTTTGCTCTCAGAGTAGACGCCAACCGAATCAGTTTTCTCATCTATGTTTTCATCGGATGGGGTAAATCGAAATTATAACATTTTCTTATTTTTTATTTTTTATTTATCTATTAAATGAAATAATGAAGGTTTGAAACTCTAGTATAATGTAGAGAGGAATTTCAATCACATGTTTTTGTTTAAGTTAGCAGTTTTGGTGCATTTCTATAATTATCATTCACATTCGTTTATTTTGCCATTTTGACCTGTCTTGAAGTATATAAAGAATGACGTATAAGAAAATTAGTTTGGTGAAAATTAGACTTGGAAATCCTATGTCTTATGACATAACAAGGATGAGGCATCCATTTAATCATGCATGGGGGATGTTTATTATTTCCTCTGTAGTTGTTGTTGTTGAAACTTTTCACTGATAAAAGGAAATCGATCCATACCAATCAGTGATGTTCATGTCAACTGTTAGATTACAGGTAAATCTCTAGAAATACTAATTTCCCCCTTTTATACTCGTCTTTTTGCTAGAAGGGAAGTCTATTTCATGGATAAAAAGTTACGTACAGAAAAAACTATTCTCGGACAGTTCTTCAATATGATAATTCCAACCAACTATGCTACTCAGTAGGCATCTGATATACTAGAAACGAGGTCTTAAATTTGCCATCAACCTAAAAGAGACAGATCGTAATGAAGGATTAACCTGTTTTTGCTGTATTTTGTCTCAGTGGTACGAGGCTTGGAAAATAAATGTAATTCCATACAGTCTGCTGGGGTTACTGTATGCACCGCCGAATATATACCTAAATGCCAAAAGGCATGTTATATACGTGCCTCACTGCGATTGTCGGGACTGTTCTAATGATTCGCACGCATCGTTAAGTGTGATATAGATGTGCATAGAAATGAATACAACTAAAGCCTTTGATCCGGGAGACTCTGTATAAGGGGAAAATCTTAACAACGCTTTTGAAAATATGCGTCTGGCTTAATCTGTGAGACTTTTACGTAAAATCTCTACCAAAAAAAAAATGTCTTGTATCTATCATTGGCATTGAAACGTATCTTGATGCCCCTTCTTTAAAAAAAGAAGCTTTACTGCATGACGCCCTATAAAAATAATGGTCAGGGTCGCAATAGCTCTTATGAAGCATTCCATTTAACTTTTAAAAAGAGGGTAGTACCCTTTCTTTGACATTTGGCAGTTTTATTCAGATTGCTTATAAAGCAATGGATAAAACTGAATAAAACCATTTTTTTACGAAATTAACACAATTTATCACTTTTGTGATGCAGTATTTGCCCGCGTTAGTGTTAGTATTTCCACATTTCTTTGCTGTTGTTGTTGTTAATTGTTGTCGGTGTTATTGTTGTTGCATTTTTTTATGATTGGTAGAAGTAGTCGCGCAGTTTGTGAGACTGCTGCTACTAGTGATGGGCGTCTGATTGAGCATGCTTGTGTCGTCTGTAGGTGGAAGTAAGCTTGATCACGTAATTATTACAAAATTATTTGTAGACATCTTCAGGAATTTTATTATTTTTTTTTCCGTCGCCAATTTATTGTTCTTTTCTTTTGTTTTTTGTTATTGTTTCTTAGTCTTACCAGCAGTTTTCGTTTCGCTTTGGGCCATCGTGTCATCTTTAACAAGAGGGTAAGTTTAATACCGACTGTTATTTATCAATATTGTGAGAAATGGACTCCCCCGTTTCAACAGATTTTCAAGTGCTTTGTAAATTCTCTTAAGTTTAAATGACAGGAAAATGTATTTACATTTTAAAGAATATTATTATATATTGTATGTATTTATTATTTCCATTCACTTCCATTTACTTTTATCATTATCATTTTGTTTTCCTCAGAAAATTTTCCCCTACTTTCACAAAATCCTTGAAACCGCCCTTGCTACAGTCGTTGTCGTTCACAGAATTAATTATTTTATGTCCTCACAATCCAACCGCAACGATCTTGCTATACAAGTAGATTTATACAGTATTGTTCCTTTTTTTCTTTTAGAGGATTCGCAAATCCGTTATCACAAAATGGGAGCGTTCAAGACTACGTCTGCTTTATAGGACCTATTGGAGTCGCATTACTTGTGAGTACACCCCCCTCTCTCTTACTCTCTCTTTATCTTTTTTTTTAAAATTATTATTTCCTATTGCTCCGCAGCCAGGAACGTCATAGGATTTGCAAGGCGCCATATCCTCTAAAATTCAAATGCTCAAGGCACAGCGTACGAGATGAAATCACGTAAAATACACAAACATAAAACGCGAGCAGAATAGAACATAGACATGATAGAGAAAGATAGCAATTAGTTATTAAACTGATATTGAATTTCCGATAATTTTCAAGCCTTCAGCTTATCTGCTATTTCTGTCTCCCAAGGGAGAACATTCCACAGCGAGGGCCCAGCATGAGCACGAAAAGCCCCCCCCCCCCCCCAACTCTTATCAAGTTTAGGAAATACAAGTAGTCCAAGTAAAGGCCTAGACAGAAAATCATGATTTATCAATATAATATCAATATTGAATGCAAGCAACAATAACCCTTGATCCTGTACTACGTTGATGGTGTCGAAAATAACCTGTAGATAGTGATATGCCAATCCATTTAATACAGCATTGCACTGCAGGATAAGAAGTAAAATTTTTGAATGGGTTAGCTCTGGTGCCAGCTCTGACTGACATAAGAACTGATGTTTTAATGCTCCTACTTAACCCTGTCAGCCGCATTTGTAGTATGTATGTTATCGTTTAACTAGAAAACAAAGATACGCAACAACAGTGTCTTGGGAAACATTGCCCCGAGAATTCGGCTAATGAACAAAGCCCCTCAGGCACTATCCCCCTAACCAGATTCCGTATGATCTCATTTTAAGCGACAAATAACGATAGGAGGCGCTCTTTCCTTAGTATTTAAATGGGGATTAAAGTTTAAGGCGCCAGCAATTGTTTGATGTTGTGGGACCACAGATGACCTTATTAAATGCTGGAGTTTTTTTATTGTCCAAATATTTATAGCAGGAACAGGATGACGATGAACGGCGTAATTAAACTAGTGGAACAGGCAGCCATCTATACGGAAATTGTCTGAGTAAAACCATATTTCGTACGTCTGTGAGGATTTTATAACCTGTTTGATTTGTCTGCGCAGGAGATGTTCATTTTGCTGTTACATATAGAGTGGATTTGTTCATTTCCTGAATAACTGATAACGAGGAGATCAGATTGTAATTTTTTTCCCATCTGAAAAAATACAATTTGTCTTCAGTTTGCTATACTTTTATTGCAAAGATCCAACACTTGGTTTTTCTTTCCCTGACAGAAATAGACTTCATGGTCCTTCGTCAAAGATCAATTTTACATCAACAAAATTTACACGAAATTAATCAAGAACACACATTTTACCCCAGGCTATAAACGAATGTATTCGCTGGATCTCTACCAGTAATAGATGAGATTTGTTTTTTTTTTTGTTGTTTTTTTTTATCTGTGGTGTCATTTTTCTCTCTCCCCTACAGATAAATTGTATTTTCTTGTTCAACATCATGCGCTGTTTGTGTAAGAAGCTTCGTGAAACAATGAGAAATGAAGAGCAACAGTCATGGTAAGATCTTCTTCTTCTTCTTCTTCTTTTTCTTCTTTTTTGCTCCTCCTCCTCTTCCTTCTTCCTTCTTCTTTCATCTTCTTCTTTTTCTTCTTTTTTTTTTTTTTTTTTCTTCTTCCTATTCATATTTTTGTCTTCTTCATTTTCTCTCTTCTTTTTCTTTCTTTCTTCGCATTTCTTTCCTTTTCAGCTCCTTTGAACGTGTTGACTATATTTCTCTTTCTCCCACCATAATCGATAATTCCTGTCTTTCTTTCTGAGAAATGATTCTTTCTTTAACAACATGATTAATTCAGAGAGGGGGGAGAAGGGGTTGAGAGAAAAGTGAACAATAACTCTGCCCTGCTTTGACAAAAGGAAGCAAGTGACAAAAGTGACATTTCCTGTAAAAGAGCAAAATGTATCTGTCATTTACACTGTCGTCAATGCAATAGCATGATGTCTTGCCTAACATATCTCTTGGCAGGATGAGTGTTCATGCAGAAGATTTGGTCTAGAAGGAGATCACACGAGGTAAAAATTTGCTTTATATGTCACCTGCTTCCTTTTGTCAAAGCAGGGCAGAGTTATTGTTCACTTTTCTCTTAACCCCTCCTCTCCCCCTCTCTGAATTAATCATGTTGTTAAAGAAAGAATTATTTCTCAGAAAGGAAGACAGGAATATTGATGCTTAGTAATGATAGCTATATTAGTTTCATACGTCTTTACGTAACATACAATCAAAGTCACAGATGGAAGGTGGGGTCGTGGAATGAGGGCACTGAAGAAAGTCGTATACAATTTCCAACGTAAATAAGAAGTTTTATATTTAAACTAAATTGTATGACTACTATTTCTTCTTCTTCTTCTTCTTCTTCTTCTTCTTCTTCTTCTTTTCTTTTTCTTTTTCTTCTTTCTCCTTTCTTCTTCTTCTTCTTCTTCTTCTTCTGCTTCTTCTCCTCTTTATTTCCTTTTCTCTCTTTCTTTCTCTCCGTTTCCTTTTCTCCCTATCTCTCGTTACTCTTTCCTGTTTCTCAATTTGCCTCTTCCCCCTCCCTCTCTCTCTCTCTCTCTTTTCTTGTACCTCACTCTTTCCCCAATTATAATTTTTTGTTCTTGTATTTTTTTTTTCTTTGTTCCTTCCTAATTCTTCAGGAGGGGCGCCAAGGCTACCATGGTGCTGGTGGTTCTCCTTGGCGTTCACTACGTCGTCTTCCTCATCATCGTCCCCATCGTGGAGTCGCAGCTCCCGATCACGGTCACGCTCGTTCTCCACTACATCAACACCTTCCTCACCAGCTCGCAGGGCATCCAGGTCTCCGTCATCTACGTGTTTCTCAACAGCGAGGTACGACAAAGCCTTCGAAGGCCAGCCTCCACCTCCACCTCGCTTCTCTAACAAAAAACTCACACACAAACCGGTCGCTTAGCTACCCCGCTCAATTAACAGGGTATTGATCCATAAACCATTCATTTCAAACATCGCATCTCTTATCAATATAGCTGTCAAGTGGTCCGTGGTCGTTTTTTGGTCATCATCGTCAGAATCGTCGCTATTTCATTCGCTTCCATCATTTCCAAGCATCTTAAATGTTTTCGTTTTTTTTCCATTCATTCAGTAGTCAATACGCATACTGTCTCTATAATGACAATAGCCATGATAGCGATGTTAAATTGCAAATAGTAGTAGCGCTTTGTTTTTCTCTAGTTATTTATAATTTCATTTTTCTCACACATATATACCAGGCTTTTCTCTGCTTTGTATTTATTATCAATTTATCGAATTTTGGGGTGGTATTAATTTTATTCTTCTATATTTTTGGATAATCGGCATCGTCATTTAAAAAAAGTTTGTTATGCAAGCGTGTACTTTACAATTGACAACTGTTTCATATATTGCTAGTCATTGCGCTTAGAATTGACAGGAAAAAAAAGCAATTAAAATACTATCAAATAAAATATATATATATTAAACCTAAAGACAGGAAGATATTTTGCACTTTTTCATCTTGCGCTCATTTTATATACAAAAATTGATTTTTCTGTATGTCTAACTGCCTTAAATCACTAACTTTCTTTTTGTTCCCATCGCTACTCATTCTCATTTTTACGAAATAAAAATTATTAAATTCAAATGTACGAACATGGCATAAGCTAAACCTGGAGGCGCCGAACTTTCACCGTAATGTATACAAAGTCTAACCTCTATGATGTTTTAATTCCCTATATTCATGATCATCCTGCATTCATCAGTATTGAAATAAATTATGCATGTATTCATATCATTACTACGATTACGTAATCTCACCTCTATCATCTCCATCACCATCATTAGTCTGTCATTGTTATCATCGTCCTTACCATTATCGTCATCGTCATCATCATCATAATCATCACCATCATCATAGTCATCATCATCATGATCGTCATAGTCATCGTCATCATCATCATCATCATACTTATGATCATCGTTACCTTCATCCTTATCACCATCAATATCATTATCATAGTCGTCATCGCCTATCTTCTCTTACTCCTATTGACCTTCGACATTTCCCCGACCCAATTTCCCGATGAATACAAATTTTCTTTCCAATACCCGTGTACGTTCACGTTCCCAGATATTGCCACCATCAATATTAATGATATTCTACTACCTGTTGTGAAATTTCTCTCGTATCTATTCTCATTCACAAACTAATACTAACTCACCCTGTTCTTTCCTACTAACATGATGTAGATTTCAGTGGCGTATCCATGCAATGTGGGAGGGGGTGTTTGTGTGTGCCCTTACCTACAAACTAAGAATTAAAAAAAAAACACGCACACATAAAATTTGTTGGTACTTTTTAGTGGTAATGTAATTTCGCGTATACATTATTGAACAGAACCCCTTTTAATGCTGTTGCAATTCGGCATGAAAAAGTATAACGCCCCCCCCCCCATTGGATACGCCACTAAAATTCGTTGTCCAGCGAGTGAACTTCAATATATCTATATACGTTTGCAGTGATGCATGCATGTAGAGTGTAACGTAGTTGTAATTATCGATGGCTTTATGAAATGAACTTAAAGTTGGTAAAAACAAGCATTAAAAAATAAATAAATAAAAAATTAGTATGATTGGTTGAATTTTAACAAATTAACGATTTCGTTAAATATTGCATATTTTTCTGCGCACAGGAAGCCGAAGGTTTTGTTTCACAATTTCATGACTTCTTCAATAAGTAATCAAGAAAACAGGGTGCAAAGTTTGAAATTTTGTGCTCTTTCTTTGCATCTGTGTATTGATTACTCAAGTCAGTCCTTATTTTGCAACCTTGTTTTGGTATCCCTTTTGGGTCTCCAATGTAGCGTTAGGACAGTTTACTTTACTTTTTAAAGAGATCTGTTGATGATTAAGTTATTCTTGAGTTTATAAATGTTCCTTCTGTTTGTTCAATTATCCAATTGCGTTTCAGGTCAAAGGCTCTATCAGACGCACAACGATGAAAATCATGAGAAAGCAGGACTGCCCTTGCATGAGAAGAAGACTTGCAGCTAATCGCCAGAGAAATTCATCCTATTCGAGGTGGTTTACCGATGAAAATACGTGCTTGAGTTCGTTGCGATCAAGTCCATCGCGGAACCCGAACATGCCGAACAACGGCAGGATCAACTCCGATTTGGCGGCAACGCTAAACGGCGGCATTGGAACGACTGGCCAACAGACAACACAGACGGCTTCGTCGGTGCCCGAGCACTCTCCGATCCAGGAGAAATCAGACGAGTTCGAGAATTACGAGCTCACCGCCTTGCCGGAGAAAGTCGACATGAGTAAAGATGGAGACGGGGTGGGCGGAAAGCACATCTTGCCGCCGCAGGAAGGCATGCCACTCTTGAAGGACAAGAACGTTGAGGGCGCGAGACAAGCTGCCAAGGAGAACAACAACGGAAGTCCTCACGTTGGGATCAGGGACACAAACGTAGAGAGATGTGTGGATGATGACAACAGTCAGTTGAAATCAAATGAAACGCAACACCTTACTGCAGATCATGTCATGTGCTAGCTGAGCGAGAAAAAGATACCGTAAACTTATCCAAACATCGAACCCTTGACCAACTCTTGCGCTGGATGTGAGAAAGAAGCCGACAGAATATTACTAACATGTGACTACTATAGACTATGGGTGCATATAATGCACCTGCCATATTTTATTGCACACTTTCATCTATTGGCTGAAGAAAAAATGTGAGCAGATACTGGATATTGTAATGACTTGCAGTCATCGTTGCTTTTTTTTTTCTTATTATTATTTTTGATTTGCTGTCATCGTGGTGTATTGTTCCTCAACTCCTCAAGGTAGCTGAGATGACATATGTGATTTTATCATCTGATCAAAGGATACTGGTTTTAGAGAAGCATTAACAATTAAGATTTTATTCATTAACTATCTACCAAATGGGTCTTGAAACATTAAGACATTGAATGTCTTAATGTAGGTATAGACAAGTCAACACTGCCGCATTTGCTGAATATGACTGATTGGTTAAGTTGATCGACAGACTTGGAAGAAGAGTGATAAATTCGTCACCCTGATGCAGTCCAGGCGTTGGTAAATCCCCGTTCAGTCTGTTTCTCAGTCAAGTCCATTATATTCCGGTACTGGTTTATACGTCCTGCAACCTGAACAAGGGCTGTTCTGTAGACTCCTTGAGCATGTTGTCCCTGGCTTACACGAAACGTCTACAGCTGGCATAAGAACAGCTGCGTATAAGTGGCTGATAGGTCTCTCTCTCTCTCTCTCTCTCTCTCTCTCTCTCTCTCTCTCTCTCTGTTTTACTTTAGTATTCATCGGTCATATCGGTCATGAATTCATTGAAATTAATAATGTATGTTTATTAAAAAAATACATCACACAATCAATGGAAATTGATGGCATGAGCGATGACATTATTTGGTTATTATCTCATGTCAAGGTTGTCCAAACTTGACAGGCAGAAAATGGACTAGTGACACGGTAATGTTTAGATAAGCTAACACTCACTAAAAAGGGTGATCAGAAGTTAATTTGACACATGTCAGAGTTTGATTAAGTTTTTTTTGGGGGGGTGTTACTTAGTATGGTGATAGATTATGGTGAAAACCCATAATTCCCATATGCTGCACATATGACAATTTGTCGATATTTTAGCATAGGGCGATGATAACTGTGAAAAAAAAATCAAAGAAAATTAGTTTTGACAGCGCCACCCCCCCAAAAAAAACAACAACAAAACACAAATGGTCGTTGATCGTTCAAGGATTTTTTTTTCTACTACATTTTATTATATATATATATAAAAAAATACCACTGTCTCAGTAAGAAATGTGTAAATATTCACATTACAAGATACTCGCATTTTTTTTTTTTGGGGGGGGGGCTGATTTTGATTCTGTAGCAGGTATCTGAAATATTAAATATGTTCAGTTTGTTTTTGTTTTTGTCAAATTTTTTTTGTCTTTTTGCTTTTGCTTGTGTTTTCTCAAATCAAGGCCCTTTTTAAAAAAATTGTTGTGACAAAATTATATTTTAAAGGCACCATGTAATTTGTATTCGTTTTTATAGTCATCCTGACTTTATCATTTGTGATTTTCATGATCCTACCGGTTACAGTTCGTTATTCCGAAGGTTCGTTTATTCCGAAGGTTCGTTAATCCGAAAACGAAATAAGGTTCGTCATCCCGAAGGTTGTCCGAAAATGAAATAAGGTTCGTTAGTTCGTTAGTTATATTCGGACTAACGAACCTTATTTCATTTTCGGACTATCGAACCTTCGGAATATCGAACCTTATTTCATTTTCGGATTAACGAACCCTCAGAATAACGAACATCACCCATCCTACCACTCTATCTCCTTCTTAACACACTGCCTACTGGAACCGGATGGTCCTTGTATAAAGTCTATGGGAATGAGAGAAATGAAATCCGTAACAGGTTAGGATGGAAAGAGAGTTTATAAGTCCCATCGTACACTGTGGATACGATGACCTGGGATCCGATTTTTTTTGTGAAAACATTTTGGATGCATATTCAAACATGTTAAATCTTAATGCCCAAAGTTCTGAATAGTCATATAAATACTAAAATTGAAATTCCGGACTATTGCGAGCCTCCTCGGAGAAGAAGGAGAAGAAGAAAAAGAAAAAAAGAAGAAGAAGAAGAAGAAGAAGAAGAAGAAGAAGAAGAAGAAGAAGAAGAAGAAAGAGAAGAAGAAAAGAAGAATAAGAAGAGAAGAAGAAAATAAGAAGAAGAGAAGACGAAAAAAGACGAAACGAGCCTCGAAGCGCTCCTCTGACCGCCTCTCCCTCGAAGACACTCACTAAGAGAACGAATCCGACAATAGAAGAACAACATTCCCCGCCAAATCATTTCGAATGGAAGTGACGTCGTGGATATTGCCTTGTCTTTGTCTACGATTGGATCTCGATATGCCTTAACTCGGGTCGCAGATGGATCGTACAACGCGTGGTAGCCTTTAGCTAGTCACTGTGAGAGCAGCGCGTCCATGGTGAGAGCAATGACGTGTATTCTAAGGGGTACTCGTATTATGCAGGGGAGTGGGGGAGGCGGCACCTGGTCTTACAAGTACAATGAAATCAAAATGGTGGGGGGGGGGCGTAGAAAAAGGGATCGTTTGATCATCTTGCCACCCACGGCAATTTTGTTAACTGATCAATTACTCTCATCCTCATTATAACAATAGCGCCATCATGATCTTCACCATGTCCATAACGCGTTCATGCTGTTCCAACTTGCAAACAGAACAAAACGAAACCAACAAAGCAGGGGAAAAAAAAAACCACGAAGCTTCCCTCCCCCCCCCCCCCCCCCCCCGCGCACTACTGAAATCTGGTGATACGTTTCGTGGCTTTTTAGGAAGAGGTCATTGTGATTTTTAACAGCATATTGCGGAAAATGCGGCATCTATAAGGAAGTATATATTGTGCCCGATTCCACTAGAGATATGCGCTACAGTCATGACAATACAAAATTAACATGAAATACACCATTTACACCATGATTTACAATATTAATATAACACTTCAAAGTAATTTAACAATAATTATTCCCACCCCTCCCCAATAATTTTTTTTTAAAGTCCTAAAATAATGTTTACAATGGTTATCTCCATAAGGTCTTCTTAGTCCTTCACTTTTTTGTTTTGTTTTGTTTTTAACTGATATCACATTCGCACCGCAGTGCCGTCTTAAGCCCGGCGCACACTGTACGATCCGTCTGCGATCCGATGTGGAAAAAAAATTGTAATAGCATTTGATATGAACATTCCAACCTGTAAACTCTTTACGATCAAAGTTCTAAACAGCGGTAGGAATACAAAAATCTAAATTCTGGGCTACTGCCAGCCTCCATGTAGGAATAAAAGCGAATTCAATTCCAAATCGAAGTGACATCGTAGCAATCTTGCGATCGGCTACGATTTGAAGCCGATTTGGCCTTTACTCCCACCTCAAGGCTCGCAGTTAAGCAAACGTTTGATTTTACTATTCCTAGCATTATTCCGAACCTCAAATAAGATAATTTCACTCCTTTGAACTTCATATTTAATGCAAAATGCCATTTGTTAAAAAATCGGGTCGCAGTCAGATCGTATAGTGTGCGGCGGGCTTTATGCCCCTCTTACCGCTTTCACACCAAGGCACGGCGGTATATAGTTAGGCTATACTGTAATGCAACCCATTGCTTCGTTGGCTTGGAATGATGGGTATTTGTAATGCTGATAGATGTAATTGTGAATAGTACCTTTTGAGGTCATTTTATTGAATTGCTGCAAACATGTTTTGTGTGTTTGTTTGTTTGTTTGTGTGATGCGATTGCTTAATATATACTGTGTGTTTCATTTTTTAAAACTTTACTTTGGGCATGTTGGGTGGATTTTACGATTTGCTACATTTTTGAAAAATAAAAATGATTTACATGCAATTTTTGTGAAAAGAAACATAGCAGTGTGTAAAAATTCTATGTAGAACTCACAGAGTTCAAACACCTTTTTACTTTCACCTTAATGTGTCATTTTATCATTAGATAGCTGTTTCCGTATTGTACTAGATGTAATTCTGTATTCAAATTAATCATTAATATGAAATGAACATTTTTTCCCCACAATTCACAATCTTTATATGTTTTATGTAGTTGGTTCACCTGGAATGAATATCTCAAATTATACAATTATTGTGATTATTCCTAAAACCACGATTGGATAAATGTGCTCCTCTGCCCTGGAGAGAGATTTGTATTAGAAATGTATTATATAGGTACAGGTGAAAGAATGGCATTTCTAACATAACATATTCTGAATGTCGAGTATGTAGAAAATAAGAGCATGTTCATAGTAATCGACAGATCAACACTTCGACACAAGAATAAAAATGATTAAATCTTACTGAATATTATAATCAGGCAGAGCTGTATGTGTTAGGTATAAGCATAAGCGACAAACCATATGTTGGATCAAACTTTCTTACCCCAGGGACTAGCTATTGACCGAGTTTTATGTACTTGACCTGCTCTTCGAGCCATCTTTTCTTTTCTCCCTTTAACGGTCTGTAAAAACAGGTTTTACTTTAGTAATTGTAGCGTGTAAGAGCAGTATTAGCTACATTTCTGACCTTAATCTATTTATCTGTTCCTATGATGTTCATATCATTCAGTGACACATAAAACGATGCGGTGGCTTTCAAAGTATTTTAAAAATATTTTACCAGTACTGAATTTATTTAGTCCTACGCATTTAAAGAAAAATAAAATCGTTTCTTGCTCTATAATCACGAGCCTTGTGAATTGTTGTTTTTATTTTGAATTACACCCCCCCCCCCCCGTCTCCCTTGCTGGGAGACAACTCTATACCAAATCGCTATTATTTTGTATATAACATAAGAATGATATGTCAGTATTGTATATTTTATATAACACGCTGTGTTATAAGCAGAAAGATATTGTAAAAAGTGTACATACAAATGAAAAATTATGTTATAGTCTGATACGTCGTCCACAAGAAACTATTACCGTCACGTTGAGTTTTGTTATGAAATATCAACTTCAAAGTAAACGGCTTTTGAATTTATTGAATATGATTGTTGTGACTATTTTGTTGTTGTAGTTGTTTTTGTTTTTGTTACTGGTGCTGCTGTTGTAGGTAAAAGAAGGAGGAGGAGGAGGAGGAGGAGAAGAAGAAGAAGAAGAAGAAGAAGAAAAACAAGAACAAGAACAACAAGAAGAAGAACAATAAGAAGAACAAGAACAAGAAGACAAAAAAAAAGTATTAAAGGAAGATTGGATACTGAAGTTTGATAAAACATGGATGGAATATGTATAAGATGGGCAAGAGGTTGCAGCCGTAGAGAGTCGGAGAGGGGGTAATGTGAGACAAACATAAAGGGAAAGATAGAAAGAGAGGAAAGGTAGATAGAGAGAGAGAGAGAGAGAGAGAGAGAGAGAGAGAGAGCGAGAGTAAATGGGCAAAGAAGGGAGTGAGAGAAATGGAGAAAGAGAAAGAGGGAGAGAGACAACTAGAACGAAGGAAATAAGGGTTAATGGGATGGAACTCAATGAAAAAAGTTACTAACACTAATTGAACTTTGTAGGAAATGACAAGCGTAAGTGAGAAGAACATGGGGGGGGGGAAACAGAGAGAAAGGGATTTGTCAAAGTACAACTTTATGTGCATTACGTGCAATAAACGATAGAAATAAAAAGTGATACACACTGATGCGCTTAACATGTCAAGTGTTTGTGTGTCATTCCAGTTATCAAAACAGTTATAAAGAAGTAACTCAAAAGGTATCAAATTAAATATTTCATAATATAAACCATATTTAAGCAATACAGAAAATGAACAAACTTCAGAGTACAAACAGGACTAAGGAGTATTCATGTAGATCATATATGTGATGCCATTAGCGTCTAAAGGGATTATATAATGAGAGAAGAAGAAAAAGAAGATAATGATGATGATGGTGATGATGGTGATGATGATGAGAAAAGAAGAGAGGCTCTTCACACCGGCTGGTGCACACATAAAACGAGAAAATGTGGTAAGATAAACATATACATGTACGTGTAACAAAAATTAAGAAATAATAATTTTTTTAAAAACTCATATTAAGCAAGACAAATGAGATTGTTCGTTTACAGAGGAAACGAACATTGTAAAAAAAGACACATAATTATTTTCTCCGCCCTTAACATTTCTGAGTAATCTACAACAGAATAATCCGCACAAAATGCTTCCTTGTTACGATATACACAAGCATTATTGAGAATAACACATTTCAATTTAAAGAGAGAGAGAGAGAGAGAGAGAGAGAGAGAGATGGAGAGAGAAAGAGAGAAGAGGTGGTGAGAGAAAGATAGGAAGAGAGAAGGAGAGAGACAGACTTTGTTATGTTCCCAAACACAACAGTGATAAAGCTACCAGTTGATACCCAGTCAATACAAATTGATGTGATTACAACTTTCACGTCGCTCATCTAGAGGGTATCGATCGATATGGTCCGAATACCCTCTCTCTATAGATGGCGCTGTTTCATGAATGATGGCGCTGCCCATTTCACTATGGAAAACACATCTTTTATTGGAGCTGCCTTCCTGTTGATATGTTTGAAAATGAGATTTGAGGGGCAGACACGAGGAAATCAAGGCTCCCATAGAAATATGTGTTATTGAAGCGCATCGAAAAAATGTTAAACTTTGAGTTGAGACTCGTTTTGATTTACAGAGTACAAGTAACATCCACAGAACTTCAGAATTATAGGTGCTTTATTTGCGCACCATTTTCTGCTTAAACAAAAACTACGAAGGCTGAAACCGGGCTAAGTATAACAGCGAATCGTCACTTCTCACAGCAAAGAACAGTGAAAAATGCACCGTAGATCAAATATTTCATATAAAATACACCGAATCGTCTAAGCTTCAACATAATGGTAAAATTTGAAGAATGACTCCCCAAAACTATTTCGCCAGTATTACATTTACAGCCGACAATTACTTGATTTATTATGAATCTTGATCAGCTGCTATTACATCATTTTTCGTCTGCCTGTCCGGCATGCATCATGAACGGATGATTTACTCACGTGTGCCCTCAGTCGTTCAAGGCCAAATATGCTTGAACTTTTTTCCTGAACGATGATTCACCTTCAAATTCATAAGAATTCAGTTCTCACATTCACACTATCACAAATCGTATGCGAATTGATTTTCTTTGAAATGCTTGGTGCCTCGATAATGACTTCCGTACTGCCGGGTATGAAATTAGGCCTACTTTTACTCGCTGTGCTTTGTTTGCTTCTTCCTTTTCACCTTTTTTAAAATTAATATTGTTGGATGCATTGCTTAACCCATTCGTGACAGGAATCATTTAAAGCCTAATTTGATCAGCTTTTATTCTTCAAATTGACAACACCAACAATTTTCTTATAAAACATCATGTATCTGAAATAAATATAAATTGACAGAATGTATGATGAGAAGTCATAAAGTTGCCAATTTGTAGGGAAAAACAGTAATTTTAACATTTTCATCGCATTGCCAATTTAAGGATTTTAATGCTTATTGCTTATTTTCCTTTAAAAAAAATTCAGCATCAAACAACAAATGTTGATGCAACAAAAATGGGCACAGTAAGTGTAGAATTTTTTGCTCTTTCTGCTCATGTATTTGATATGATTTTTAGGGCTTTGCATCAAAAGTTATTAAACTAAACCACAAAATGTGGACCCTCTGTCTCGAATGGGTTAAGCACAATCATTCCAATAATTATGCTCACAAGTCAAGAACAGGCTTTGAGAATTTTAAGTTCATTCCCCCTCCCCCCCCCCCCCATCGCTCATATTTATAATAATCATAATATGCCGTTCTTGTATAGCGTACATCACATTATTATATACCGTCTACAGCGCTTCATGCTTTCAAAGAATAAATCCTATCAGGTACCAACTTACTACACCTGGGTCGAGTGTTGCAAATGTAGATTAATGTCTTGTCAAAGGGACATTAGTGCCGTGGCAGGGATTCGAACTCCGGACCTTGTGATTAACAGTCAGGAGACTTTTTCCACTGGACCACAACACCTCTACGGACCACAACACCAGTCTTGCCAAAGGAGTTAGTGCCGTGGCAGGGATTCGAACCCCGGACCTTGTGATTAATAGTCAGGAGACTTTTCCACTGGACCACCACACCTCTACGTGTCGTGTCCAGGGAAGAAAAAAAAAGGTTCATCATAAGAATTATAACTCTGGTATATAATGAAAACGGATTTCTGTTTTTAAAAAATGGGGGTAAAATTTGTATTAAAAAAAAAGGAAAGTGCGCATGTTAAGCGTAAAATTCTACCCCGGTAACTTTGTATCCAATTTCAGGTACATTTTATCCAATATCGACTTAGTACATCCACCAATCAAAAAGGCATTTTCCCTTCTTATATTGTAAATTATTTTTAGAGTGATTTGCTACTGAAACCAGGATTCCCCTGCATGCATGCATTGTGAGATTTCATTAATCTACGGCTTTTCGGCTTATGCCCCCCCCCCCCCCCCCGGCGCCTACCACTGCACGCAGAAATGAGTATATAGGAACACACACAAATCTGTCGTTAATGTTCGACCCGAACACTTTAGCTTTTCTTATCTTATTTCAAATATGAGGTCATTTCAAGAGCAATCCTTTCTAGGAAACTTTTTTTTTCTTCTTCTTTGATGTTTTTCCTAGCTGACATGAAAAGAATGAGAAAGCTCACAAAATTGTTTTTCACCAGTTTCCCAGCACTCAAGCCTCTCTTTAAAATAAAAAAATAACATCAGCTTTTTGGGGGTCCGCTTATTACTGACACGAGCTCTCAACAGGGCAACATCAGAGCTTAGGGAAGACACATTAGATCACCATAAGATGTAAATATTGTACCCCTTTTCCGACCCTTACCTCACCCGGGAATCCTCGGGGGAGCCATTATTTTCCTCCCTGGATAGACCTCCATGAATTATTCGGCAAATGCTGGCCCACATTTTGATTTAACGACCCAAGAAGCTAGATAATATTGTCTCTCTAGGAAATCTATTCATATAGGCCTACATACGAAAAATAACTTCTTTCCTCCTTTTTATTTTAGGAAATTATGTCGTCACCTTTGAAATACATCGAGACGAATGAGGAAAGAAAGAAAAGAAAAGAAATTGCAATGCATGCATGATGAGAAGAAAGCTTGACGATATACTTTTTTTAAAGTGATGTGATATGAGGATGAAATTTTTAAAAAGACAATGTCCCCCCACCGCCATTTTTTTTTCAAAATCGTAATGCATCATAACGTAGTGGTTTTGCATTATGATTTTTTTGTTCAATTATTTCAGATATCCAGGCACTGTGAATCGGTAAAGTATACAGCAAGGGGAATGACCGATAAGTTAAAATTGGGCTCTAAAAGCCATGTGCACCCTGCCCAAGCAAAAAGTGGATTTTGATGTAAACTAAAATGATCTAAATCACCGCAATTCTCGGCAAGAGAGGAAATATTACTATTTTCGCACAGAGTTGAACGACAGGGATTGAACTTTAAGACGATAGATATATAGACAGATAGATAAATAGGAGGATGGATAAAGAGATAGATAGATATATGGATAGATAGATGGATGGAAAGAAAGAAAGAGTCAGCTGGGTGCAATTAATCTATCAATATCTTACTATATTCTAGTCAGAAATGACTGTGTTCTAGTCAAAATACGACGAGAAAGTAGTCAAGAATGATCAGAATATAGTTTTAAAAAAAGAAAAGAAAAAAAAAAGACTACAATAATAGTTGCTCCCATCTGACCTTTTGTTGTAGTTATTTCAACTAGTTTGTGTTTAAGAAAGTAGTAGATAGATAGATAGATAGAGAGAGAGAGAGATAGAGAGAGAGGGAGAGAGAGAGAGAGAGGGAGAGAGAGAGAGAGAGAGTCCAGACAATAGGAAAAAAGATGGATGAAAAGTGTGTTCGAAAAATAAGAGAAAGGAGATATAGGGATGGAGGAGACAAAGAGAGAGAAACAGAGAGAGAGGGGAGAGATGGAGAGAGAGAGAGAGAGAGAGAGAGAGAGAGGGGAGGGGGGTCAAGAGTGAGGGCAGGGCAGAGGGGAAGTGGCAGAATGGACAGACAACATTATAAAATGACATTCTACAACATGCACTTCGGATCCAGTTACTTTAATCAGCTCGTAAAAAAAAAAAAAAAAAAAAAAAAAAAAAACATCGAAAAGTGTCTCATCAGACCCGTCCGCGAAGCCCCTGCCCCAGATGACTAGGCCCACGCGCCGTCTTTCAATCCTGATGGCGCACGAGGCAATTTGTCAGAAATGTTATAAATATGTCACAGAAGTGAATGTTGTCGTGTACGTGGAGCAGCGTTCTTGGAAAAGCTTGCGCAAAATCATGCAAATGGTGACAGATCGGGGGAGGTGACTGGCAAGAAGTTTCGTGGTGTATCTACTATCTTCCCCTCTTTCTCTGGCTCTTGGCTTCTCTCCTTATCCCTTCTCTTTCGTTTTATTGTACATTTCCCCTCACGCTCTTATATTCGAAATATGAAAGAGAGAGAGAGAGAGAGAAAACAAAAAACAAAAAACAAAAAAAAGAACAGTACGAGTGTTTGGTCTGAGCACTTGTCTAGCCCCATATACCCATGGGGTGTATGTGCTACGCAGAAGACCGAGTTGATTTCTTATTATTGCCATCTCTGTTATGTCGATTAGGTTTGGGCATACAACGGTTATCAGCACACGGATAATTCCTGTAAGGTACCTACTAGCTACACAGGGGTCGAGAGAGGCTGATAAAGGTTTGATGTCTTCACATTTTATCAGTGATTTAAAGACGCTAGGCCGTGGGCTTTCATGGGGGATGGATCATAATTTGCTGACACCAGACTTTGTGAAAAAATACCTGTAATAGAGCTACATTTCTGGAGCACAGCAAAACAAGCTGTCCCACCTCAAACATTCTTCGGCCTGCTTCGGGCATTCTCGGGCCAGGGAAAGTGAGATAATGACTTTGCCATATGGGGAAAGGGTGAAGATACAGAACATTACATAAGGTCTGTTGGTCATAAAACTCACAGTGATGGACAACACCTGTTACTGGGTAAGCACCCATGGTGTCAAATTCCCCATGAAAGCCCACGACCTAGCGTCTTTAATATAATGATCAGTCATGAATTAGGCCCCTATAACATTGTTTCGCCTAAAAGCAACAACAACAACAAAAACCGCATACAAGAGCTTAGATTACATGTATTATCTGGTGAAATAATTTTCTTATGCCATTATTCAGATGAGTATTGGATGCATATTCTCTCTTAATCGCATTTTGTCTCATGTTTGTTTTCTTGAATTATATTCTTTTATTTCATGATACGTTCGTCATTTCTCATGCGCATATTGTTTTATGATTAATGTGCAACACAGTTGCGTTTTCACTATTATATCGGAGTAAAATTGTCATTATTGTTCTAATTCATGTTAACATGTACGATTCTACATTATAATTCCACGATATTTGGAAAGGTATTGGGTATTCCTTTGACTTGCCCTCATACAACATATTTTTGGACACATCATATTCAGACTACTACTACTACCACTACTACTACTACTGCTGCTGCTGCTGCTGCTGCTGCTGCTGCCGCTGCCGCTGCTGCTGTTGCTGCTGCTACTGCTACTGCTGCTGATGCTGCTACTACTTCTGCTGCTGCTGATAATGATGCTGCTGCTGCTGCTGATGATGATGCTGCTACTGCTGCTACTGCTGCAGCTGCTGCTGCTGCTGATAATGATGCTGCTGCTGCTGCTGCTGCTACTGCTGCTACTGCTGCAGCTGCTGCTGCTGCTACTACTACTACTACTGCTGCTGCTGCTGCTGCTGCTGCTGCTACTACTACTACTACTACTACTACTACTACTATTACTACTACTACTACTACTACTACTACTACTACTACTACTACTACTACTACTACTACTTCTACTACTACTTTACCACTGTCATCATCATCTTTCATTATTATTGTTTATCATTATTATCATTATTATCATTATTAGTAGTAGTTGTAGTAGTAGCAGTAGTTTTAAATACTAGTAACAGCAGTAGCAGCAGTAGCAGCAGCAGCAGCAGCAGCAGCAGTAGAAGAAGAAGAAGAAGAAGAAGAAGAAGAAGAAGAAGAAGAAGAAGAAGAAGAAGAAGAAGAAAGGAAGAAGAATTTTCATTTATGAATCGCCTTTTCATCACGGCAAGTACGACATTTTGTAAGGCGCCAATTCCACTCGATATCAAATGCTCTAAATACAAATCAGATCAGTGAAAACATGAAAACACTTCAGGAAATTGCATGAGTAGGATATAACATGAAAGGAAGAACATAATTACTGGTATTTAAAGGCGAGATCTAACAGAAATAAAGTCTGAAAAAGAAGAAATAATGTAACTTTAAAATTCTAAATAAAACAATGATCAACGTGGAATGTTGCCGGACCGTAGTCATTTATTACCATTTTTTTTTCTCAACTAAATCAACATAAGGATGGGAAAAGCGAGGAGAAAATATCTCTTTAATCCCTCACATTATCTCCAAAAGCTGGTTCATAGTTAGAGTTTTTTTTTTTTCAATTTGCCTAAGGATGAGGAAATCCCGTCCATAATGAGGCAGTTCTTGGATTTTGAAGAAATAAAAGTGGCACGACAAATCTCGGAAAATTGTATGACAAGCAACAACAACAACAATAACAGCAACAGCAGCAACAACAAAAATCATTGGGTCTCTTTAAACCCTTCTATATTCTCTGAAAAATAAACAAACAAAAACAAAAACATAAACAACAACAGGGCACAATGTGTAAGAGTATAAAGGGGGTATGTACAAAAGGGAAGGAGGCACAATACTTTGGTTTTAAAGTTGTATAAAAAAAGGCTTACAAGCCCTAAATCCTGCCACTGCTTAATCATGCCTTCCTTCCTCTTAAAAGAATATGGGAATATTCCTTCCAGCGTTGTTTTGCATTTTTATTTCTTTCTTGCTTGTTTTTTTTCTTTCTTCTCTTTCTTTCTTTCTTTCTTTCTTTCTTTCTTTCTTTCTTTCTTCTTTCTTCTTCTTCTTCTTCTACTTCTTTCTTACGACTAGAACAGAAGGATAAGGGTTTTATGCCTTTCTCTCTCTATTTTTTATGTTTCTTTACAATTATAGTTATGTTTAGAACAATAAAGGGATAGAAACAATCTCAATATTAGTTTTAAATAAGAAACGCCTGCAGCACCTCATTATCTTCTGCATCGCCTGAATTCACTTTTAATAATTTTCATTATTTTGTTTGTTTGTTTGTTTGTTTACCCTTCGAGACCCTGCCTGAAATTGCCCTTACCCCAGTAATGGTATGGGATATTCAGAGAAGGACAGAATATATGAAAAACTTGCCCCTACCAAACAGGCCCTTGCCACAAGCAGGTCATGATATAATGACTGAGCTGTTAATTAGATCGAAGCATCCCCCCCCCCCCCCCTCGACGATAAACGCTACGCCACTGCCATTTTCAGCTCACAAGTAGGTCACGGTCGCGATGCTGCACTGACTATTTAGTTGTCCAGAAATAAGATATGGGCAGTTTGTCATAATTCTCCAGTTTCATGTTTGTGTTTCTTCATGCCATACCGTTCCCCCAATCCCGCCTCGATTAGCCACGTTCAAGTTCATCAGTAGCAACGCGGATGCGATGTTGTTCTAAGATACTGCGACGTGTTATGAATAAACTTTCTTTATTACTTGCCTCGAGTGTTCAGCGTGGCTTCATTACCCCGGCTGTTGATTACGCCTGCAGATAAACAATTACGTGACATGAAATCCAAGACGTTTTGAGGTTGTTATTAGAAATATATTGACACCCTTCGTTCCCCAAGACGAAGACCGAGGTGTAGTCTAACATTGTGGTGATTTTTTTTTCTTCACAGAAACTATTTCTAGAGGAAGTTAAATTCATTTTCCATACTTTATCAAGCAATAAAATTTATTTTCATATTTTACGTTAAGTATTCCGGGCTTAACGTGATTACATACTTATATTCTGAATCTATTCTGAATTTGAATAAACGAATAAAGTATACGATCTGTATATTTTGCACCAACAGAAAGACAACGAATACTGTCAGAAGCTTTAATAACGAACGCAACAAACGAGTTTTTATTCATTTGATTTTCTTTCGTTTCTACCATCATGACCTGATGACAAGGATATAAAGCTCCCTTTGATGTAAGATAAAGACTAGTGTTCGCACTGGCGGTGATGCGTGTGGGGGGGGGGGGGGAGGGCGCAGGGGCGACCACCCCTATGATTTTTCAAATGATCAAAAGGAAGAAGACAAAAAGAAGAAGACGAGGAAGAAAGAAGAGCATCGGGAAGACGGGGCAGGGCCATGCAACTGTATTATAATGGCCCTGTTTATTCATTCCAAACGTAAATAAACTCAGCTGTGGGTCAACTTGCCTCCCCCCTATCAAAATACCCTGGCGCCGCCCCTGAGTGTTACATAGTTTTAACATTGCATTTGAAATAATCTATCCAGAAGTTATTGAAGAAGGATTATGTAGTGCATTTGACATGTTAGAGTTATGTGGAGTTTAGTAATCATTGAAAATGACGGTGAATCGGTCGATTCTAGCTGAAAATCGGATGGAGTAAACGGCGCTACACACAGACGAGGGTTTGGAGCCACGCCCACATGTGGAATCGACAGTCAGTCCAAAACTTTCAACTATTTCTAGTAATGTATAATATTTGGAATAAGGTGGCATTCCAAGAGCAATCATTTTCAAGGGACATGCATTTATTGTGTGATGTTCTTCCACTTAATAACATAATATGCGAGCACAGCGATCAAAGCTCCTGCCCCTCAAACGAGAGTTCCTGGGTTCGATCTTCTCCCGGTGTTTACATCCCCGGACAAGGTGTTATGCTCGCATGTGTCCCTTGCGACCTATATGTGTATCAAATGAGAACCTGGCATTTCTCGGGTAATAATAGTTGCAAAGCCCGCAGGGAGGGCAGTACTAATTCTGATGTTGATACCCTGGTTAAATAAAACCAAATAATTAAGATTAATAATCTTTAATAATTAGAAAGGAGACTATTTTTTTCTAGTCTCAGTGGCGCAGAAAATTTCCGTCTACAGTGATTCGTATATTATAGTTCGTTATTAGTATGCCACTTTCTGAGGCCCAAGATGTGCTGTACAAGTGCAGGGGGTACTAGTAACTGTTTTGGGGATAGAACGTTATTGGAGAACTAATGGTTCTATCCTCCATGCGTTTTCACAAATCTTACAATAATCATATCATTTTTCCGTGATATTGACAGACTGAGGAAAATGGCTGATTATCTTAACTTGATTGAAAATCTGTTAGGCATGTCGTCCTTCTATTAAATACACTTTATTCTTTTCGGCTTGAACTTCCCTTCCCTTTCTTTTTGAACGGGAAAGAAAGTTAAGTTGACCTGGAGCATAGTACATACTGAATGCTGCAAGCAGAAGGTGTCGTTTGAGTTAAATTGTGAAAAAAAAACCCAAAACAAAAAACACCTTCATATAACGAAATGAGGACTAGCCAGCAGCATAGATGAGTAAATTAAAAATGTTTTTGATACAAAGAATAATTTAGGGTATAAATAATTATGTGTATCTCATTTCAATAACCCTTTTGACACACTCTAATAAACGGTGAATGAAAATTTACCCAGTGTTTGGTAAAAAAAGAAAAGGAAACATGCATATTTCGTTGGGTAAGTTTTTGTCCAATATTAGTGAAATGAATGATTTATCAAAGTTTAACGCAACATAAATTAAATTTACACATTTTTGGTATCATTTTACCCCCAAAACATGCATGTTCCTTTTTACCCAATTTTGGGTAAACCTTTTTTTTTTTTTTTTAGAGCGCAAGAGCTTTGCAATGCCAGGTTCAACGGAATATATTTACCTACACAACCACAGGCGGTATAGTAGGTGTTTTTGAGGTGTGTTATACTGATCTTTCAAAGCTTGTGAATACAATAAAGTCCCATAGAGTCACTGCAGAAAAAAAAAATTGAGAGGGGAAATGAAAAAAAAAAAACTGTGAATAATACGTCACAGACACGTTGAGTGGTATGAGGAAAGAAAAAAATAACCCATAGATAAAATCAGTGGTGAAGAAAAGGGATGTGCCTAACTATGCTAGCGACGAAAACAAAAACGAAATCAAATTAAGATAAAGATGAATTAATAAATGAATATCAAATGAATAAATACGAAAATAGATAAATAAGTAAATACATAAATAAAACAAATAAATAACTGAACAAATGAATGAATAAATGTATGAAGAAATAAATTGTTACAAAATAAACGAACAGAGGAGTAAAGCAGATAAATAAAGAAAGATAGAAAAAGGAAATTGAATAAATAATAGAGGAGAAAGGCTTTAAGAGGACGACACCATACCTATGTTCACATTGTTCAACAAAAATATTCGACGGTTGCTTTGCTTCCTCACATAATTATTATAAGCAGATAAATACGATAAAGAGAGATAGAAAAGAAAATTGCTTAAATAATGGAGGAGAAAGGCTTTAAGAGACGGCACCATACCTCTGTTCACATTGTTCAACAGAAATATTCGACGGTTGCTTTGCTTCCTCACATAATTATGAAAGGGCTATCAAGCCCCCACCCTCCCCCCCCCCCCCACCCATGATTGTCAAGAAATCCCTTAAAGGTGTCATGTACTGTGTAGAGGTGTCATGGTCTGGTCACTCTAGTGGATACGTCGCCGGACTGTAGATCACAAGGTTGACGGTTCGAGCCCCGCTGTTGCACCATTGTCTTTTGGCAAGACATTAATCTACAATTGCCACTCTCGACCCAGGTGTAGCAAATGGGTACTCGGTAGGATGGGTTTCCTTGAAATGCTAGAGCGCCTTAATGGCTACCTTGCTAAAGCCGGGGTAATAACAGTGGAGTGGCAGGAGTGTCAATTCAGACAGACATGAGCGCTATGCAAGGACCCAATGTTAACATCATTATTAATTATCAAACCCATGCTAGGCGACTTGTTCGAAATTCTTAAATAATTATAATGCCATGCATAGTAGCGACTGCATGTCTTGACTTGGGGGGGGGGGGAGAGGTCACCTAACTATAATTTTGGATAATCTGTCGTTACTTTTGAAATACAGTATTTTCGAAGTGTTTAGAATTTTCGCTTATTTTGTCAGGCTTGTGGTAGCTGCTATGGTTCATACTGCATTTTCTGGAGAGTTCATTTCGTTTTCATTAAGTGTATAGTCATTGAAATCCAAGTTTAAGCTCCTTTCGTTAATGAAAAGGCTTTTAAAAACATTTTTTAAAGACTTCTCTATAGCTCACTTACAAGTAATTACTCTAAAAAGCACGAATATAAAACAAAATAAGAAATTTGATTGTTTTGAGATGAAGTGGATTTGAAAGCTGTTAATGTCATTATCACTAACTAGCTTGTTATAAGAGAGAGGGAGAGAGAGAGAAAGAGAGAGAAAATAGAGAGAGAGAGAGAGAGAGAGAGAGAGAGAGAGAGAGAGAGAGAGAGAGAGAGAGAGGGGTGGAAAGAGAGAAAGAGAGGAGAGTAAATGTGTGTGAGGGGGAAGATGGGGCTGGCATGCATCAGGAGTGACCTTGGATGCACGGTAATTATGCCTTAGCCCGAGTCTGAATCGGTAGACTACAAGGGCCTCTTGTAAACTGCCTGAAGATCTTTATCTTATGCGGCTGTCTATTTTCTACCAACTTCATCATCTCATCCCCTTCTGTCTCATTTGCGCATCGTTCTTTCGCTCCTGGCAGGGGAACAACAACTCCCTGCTCAATCCGTGTATTTATATCAGCGAGACTGTCAGTGTAAACATTGTAACGCAACTCCCCGTGCCAGCTACACGTCAGAACGTCAATCCCACCACGACCAAGGATTCGGCGAACATCTATACCAATACCGCGTTTCTCCATCGCCGCATCCCGCCTGGACTTTTTCACGCCTCACGTCCCAGGTCCATCTCTGTTACTTCTGGCTTTTATTCTGTTTTGTTTTTAATTTTCTCGCTCGTGTTCCCTCTCACTTTCTGACTTCAGCCGGAGGGAGAAAAGAAATCAGGAGGGTTAGAGTTTAGTTACGAATTCATGCAAGTCGCGCTGTCCCTGCGACGGAGCGAGATTCGCGACCCAAATCCCTGGTCTTCGCGGATCTGGTTACCGGGGTATATTGCACTCCTAGCGGCTCGTCTGCCAAACATCACTGAACATGGGTACCTCACGTCCATCTCCGCTTTCCTAAATCCGAATATAAAGGATAACTTGAGGAGGAGGAAGAGGAGGAGGAAGTATCTCGTGAAACTCGGCAGTTTGTTTTCGAGAATCTCTTTCCGAGAACAGAATACAAAATAAACCCAGCGGCACCAACGCCAGGGCTATCTTCGTTTCAGGAGACATGTCTTCAAACTACTCGGTTTGATTCATGAATCTTGTTTTGAGTGAATGGAATTATTGATCAAAACTTCATCACAGAGATATGAAGAGTGATCAGACGGTTATATTACAAGAAAGTATCTCTTGAAACTCCAAGGCTTTGTAACATTCTTGTATCTCTTTCACTGCACGGAAAGCTTTAACCCTATCGCCAATGACATTTGAATAGTACGCGAACATCTGTTGAAACTCAGCGAATAAAATCATTAATGTCTTCGAGGGGCAATTTAACCAACTCTCACCCCAGGGGGCACAGCGGTTTTTGAATGAAGTTCAGCTTCAGAGAGCCGTTCTGATCCGTTCCCTCCGTGGAGGAGGAGGCCGAGACAGGGATGCGCTGATTCCAGTTGTTTCGAGTGTGAATGATTGATTCCACCATATGCAGCTCCGGGCTAAAGACTTGACTTGACTCTGGATTATCAGAGGGTAAGATGAACAACCGACATCTCACCCCGTATCACCGGTTGATGCGTATCTCCTAGGTAACCCATCCATATTCTCACTTATAGTGGATTAGCAACCAGCCCAGAGAGGCCCCACTCAGATAGAGAGAGAGAGACAATCAGCCCCAGAACGAGATCAACATCTTTGTCCTCCAGCTTTGCCCTTTACGTTTCCTCATGCTGGAAAGATTTTCCATCGACCTTTGAGAAGTGATTCTGTATTTTGGAAAATCATAATACTTTCTGACTTTCGGATAACACAAGCGAGGAATAATTGTGTACACTGAAATACGCGTATTGTTTATCTTCTCTATTACTGTTTCAAACATTCTGAGACCAGCAAAGAGCAAGTTTCGTCATTTTGGATTCGTTTTGATTTCAATCATCAAGAATAAAAGTGAGCGATCACGTTTTGGCTCGTCTATTTTGATAAAACTGCCATCAATATTCATTGATGCATGGGAGTTTGCTTTTAACTAAATTCAGCGATTCGGTGGATCATTCGTTAATCAATTTTTAAGTGCACTCCAAGACGTTGCATTTTTCATATCATCCCTTTGCATCGAGATGGCGGGAAGACAAAAACCAAAGTTAAGTGATTTGTTCTCGACATCGTTTGCTTGCGAGGGAACCCTGCGACCGACGCGGATTCTCCTTTTTCTACTTCTTCTGCAAACGGCGTTTCTACAAAGGGTAAGCTGTTTCTTTAACGTGTTAAAACCTCCTTGACTAACAAAGCTGTGATTCATTTACCTCCTTTGAACCCCTTGTCATTATTATGTCAATAAAAAAGGGGTTTGTCCCCCTTTTTGAGCTTCTCGCACAACGCGTGTCATTCTCCAAACGCTTTCCGCCCAAGGGACAAGGTAACAATACCAGCAGGCGAACAATATCTTCCCTGAATTGTAAAAGTAAACTTTTATTTTAGAATCGTTCTATAGCTGGACAGTTGTAGGGTTTAACAAGTTATATAGAGCTTGAGTACTCTCTTTTGGAACCAGCAGCAGTTTTCACCCCCGGGATGGCATCATAGCTTTAATATCTTGCCTTGCTTCCTCTTCAATTATTCTCCATACTTGATGCGTAACAGTTAATCCTCTTAAGTGATGTCGCGCAATAGAATAACGGCGTGTTCACAAGCCACTAATTAAGGTTCAAATCTTGTTAACTCTGCGAGTGTCGCAGTCAGCAATATCATGTTAATTCCCATGTAGTTCAATCCTGTGTTGAGATGAGATGTGTAAAAGGTGATTTGGAGGTCAGCGGACATGGCAAGACGCTGCATCAGTCAGTATTCTCTGTTTTGAAAGTGACATTGTCAGAGTTTTATACGCCTGATGCAAAATGAAACAAGATGAACGATAGATAATATAAGAAATTAGTGTATATCCATAAGTATAAGAACAGTAATATAGTGTTTTGTTCATGAATATGAATGTATCAGTGTCGTAGGAATTTATCGGTGTCGGGAAGTCACATTCTACAGTATATCACATACAGCCGAAGGGGGGGGGGGGCGTCCATCCAAAATATTACGCACATTATCGTAACTGATAATAACCGGTAATAAGTGATAATTATAATGATATGATGCACTTATAGTAAGTCACTTCCTGTTCATTCATAAGTGCATGAATGGTAGTCATGATATCGGCACCCCTTTCTCGAACCTCTCTGCTCTGCTCAGGCGCAGGACTTACTGAATGTGTTCCATTGCTTCACCTGGGTGGTGAGTGGCAGGTGCAGGAAAATATTCTACAAAGAAACATTTAGTTCTTTGGCAGAGTGCTGTTCCATGCCTTGTCATCCTTGTGACGTGACGACCATGACGACTTATCATTTATACCTTCACGACACCTTTTTTCTCAAATCGAATGTACCATGCAGAATATGGGGGGGGGGGGGGATACTCTCATTCATCAACGACTGCCCCCCCCCCTTCACCCATTTCACTTATTTGCAGTGATCATGGTGATACGACACCTTTACCTTTTTCATGTTCATGTAAAAATTTTCACCCAGTGGCGCGCAAGTCTTTCTGGCTGGTCCATGGCAAAATTAATTAGTTACACCATTCCTTTTCCTCATCTAGTAAGCAAACAATGGAGTGACATTGAAGTCCCTAGCTATATACTGCCAGTGGCGTGTTCAGAATTTGGCCAAAGGGGAGGGGGCTACAACACCTCGGATTACAATGATCCAATGCAAGGAAACAACTTTCTGAAAGTACTTATTCCGTATAATTTGTGGTATTTCGTGCGTATATGTACGAGCGGTCTTACAATAACTAAATGCAATATGGCCTGAAAATTGTGGTTCCATTCTTTTTTCTTTGTTCAAAATATGTCAAGGGGGAGTTTGCCCCATTGCTTTTCCTTCAGATAAGCAAGTGCTGCTTGGCCATACCAGCTGCTAAGCATGTCTCTTAAGACAAACAAAAACTCTTTATTGCAGGTCGTGCACGTAATATTATAATGTGATATGCGGGAGACGGCAGAAAAACGCTTTGAATGTTTTTTTTTTTTAAATCAAAATCCCCTTTTCTTATACTGTTCTATTGGCAATAGCCATTTCCTTCACTATATCTCAAATTTTAGTCTGTTAGGAAACAGGGGCCCCTGTGCACTTCGAGATATATTTTTAAACCAACCTTTCTTTTTTTCCTAGAATGTCTGATGTTATCGAATCCCTGGAAATGAAATGAAATATAACTTTTCTGAGTAATATCGATATTATAAAGAATCGTTTTAGGTAGTTTTTTTGTGCTTCAAGTAACATGAAGTCCACAAAAAAGTGTCAAAACTGAAAAAAGGGTGATAAGAATTGTACAGGAAAAAACTACCTGATAAAAAGATACCGAATCAGCTAACAATACTAAGTAGTAGAGACAGTTTTCATTTAGTTCCCGACTTTATGTCTGTATTTCATACTCATATGCCAATGCTTATTGTTGAATGCAATTGTTATTGTAACTTATTTCATCTTCTGTCATTGATTCGTGGAATTAGAGATGAAATTTATATTTACCTTTGTTAACACATACATTTGGTACTCTTTCGATGTTATGTTGCCTGTAATGTTGCATGCGCAATACTTGTGCCCAGTTCCTCAATTTGCTTAAACTACTGCACCCGTTTTGATCAAGTTAAACTGGTTGTCGATAAGGCGGAGAATCTGGAAATTGCATTTAAGATTCATTTGCGTGTTTACAAAGCCCCCAACACTTGTCTGAACTAATATAATTTAGATCGCATTCATGCGCATTAAAACACTTTAAAATAAATTGGTTTTATTACTTTTATCGATCATTATTACCAATAACAGCCTCGATCGTTGCTTTTTTCTGCATTAGACACCCACAGGTATCATAATAAGGAGTACCATGGTGTTGAATTTAGGATGAGATGGTTATAAATGTGATCACATTTTATTCTCAATCTGCGTAGGCCTACGTGCTTTTACCTGATTGTGTTTCGAGAAACGTATATTTTGACATTTTCTTCTTGATGAAATTACGTCATCTTGGGCGGCAATTAACACGGTTAACGCAATCAGAGACCAACGGGCACATGAGAGAAGCCTCGGTTCAAATTATCATATATTTCAGGGTACACTATGATAGATATTCTAATTTATTATGCGTTTATCTGTTTATAGCTGATTATTACGTCGGAACGATATACTGCCATATGAAATGAAGTGAAACCTAAATTGAACTGAGAACCTTTCGTTGCTTTGCTTCGGGTTTGTCATGTTTACCTGACTAACGTAAGCAATGAATGATCTATTCTTGATGGGCCAACTCCCTGGTTATATCCGGGACACGTTATAGAACTTGTCTCTGCTATACCAGGGAGGTAGAATAGAGATATCCCTGGTTATATTATTGTTGGGAAGCTGTCACCCCCGTGTTGATAGCACGTTCATCATAAAAGCTTAATCGTTCGATAACTCCGGCCCGCTGCATTCCCAATCATCGGCAAATAGCATTCAAAGCACAAACCGTTTAACTACGGAAAGAGGTCTGGTGAACCGATAGGTGGGGGAAAATAGGACATGGAGGGGGGTGGGGGGTATATGCCTACAGTAGGCCAGACATATCATGACACAATTACACAGATGCATCAATCAAAGTGTCTTCCTTGTCTTAAACATGGATGTTGGGTTATTAGACCCTCTTCATAATTTCCGTTTTCAAAAGAAAAGATTGATTGGGATTAAATATTTGGGAAAATTGAAGAGGAAGTCTAAGAGCATTAGGAGGAAAATAAGAGGAAGAGGTAGATAGATCAAAGAGGAGGGGATAGAAAGAGAGAGAGAAGAGAGAGAGAGAGAGAGAGAGAGAGAGAGAGAGAGGTGTGTTTAAAAGGACCAAGAGAGAGAGCGGGTTGGGAGTAAGCGTGAGAGAGAGAGAGAGAGAGAGAGAGAGAGAGAGAGAGAAGAGGGAAAGAGAAAGAAGAAGGGGGGGGGGTACATCATGACATTACATGTATTGTATGGTATTTATTGAAATTCGTTACCTGAATATTCTGTTTTTCTTTCATAAACATAAACATGAACATAATTATAAATCGACATAAAGTAGATAACGTTAAGTTCATAAACAAAAATAAATTAATGGGAGAGATAAAAGATAATGAAAAGGGAACAAGAAAAAAATAGATGCTGGTAATATAACAGTAATGACAAAAAGGGCACATGTATGTTAATCGAGGCCCATCTCTAGACTAGAGAACCGGAGAGAGAGAGAGAGAGAGAGAGAGAGAGAGAGAGAGAGAGAACAAAGGATGAGGTCTACATGGAATAACAGACTAAGAAGAACACCCATCGATCTGCCACGTATCCGTTGAAAGTCAGAAAGTGAATGCCAAGTCCGGCAAACCGAAGGATTCCCTCGGTCTCCCGAGAACGCGCAATTCACGTGTAAGACGAGATGCTATTTACCCGTATGACTAGATTTGCTCGTGCGCAATGGACAAGAAAATTGAATTTGGAGGCTAAGAGGAACGTAATCAATGTATCATTACATATCATCGGACCCGCGATGCCCAGGATTTCATTATCAGTAAAGTACTGCCCGAAGGTTTCATTCAAATATTGCAGATAATCAAGAGTTTTGATGGGGACACAAAATAATAATAGTAATACAATTTTCAAAAAATATTACGGTTCTTGGAATGCAACTTAATCCAAATTTCGGATGAACAAACTTAAACTTTGTCTGTTCAAGATATTCTGTTACCTGATAAAAGGGAAAGAGGGGAACATCGCAGGATTAGGAACTGATATGAATAAAATACAAAATCATTATCCCATAATCATTTCGTATTTCGGTATTGCCCGAAGGTTTCATTCAAATACTGCAGACCATTGAGAGTTTTGATTGCAAGAGACATCATAAGATTCTTAGAACCCAACCAAATTCGAATATCGAATGGACACAAATACAGGCAAACTTTGTCTGTTATAGGAAATCTTAACCTGATGAAACACTGCAAAATGCCCACAATCTTCATTAAGTAGGGAAAGAGGAAAACAGTGCGAGATTCGGAATAGTAATAAAAAAAAATAAGAATATTACAGTTCTTGGAATGCAACGTAATCATAATTTCGGATGAACTAAAAGGCACTTAAAATTTATCTGTTCAAGATTTTTTTTATTATCTGATAAGAGGGAAAGAGGAAAACATCGCAAGATTATGAACTGACTTGAAAAAAATACAAAATCATTGTCCCATAATCATTTTGGTATTGCCCGAAGGTTTCATTCAAATACTGCAGATCATTTACAGTTTTGATGGAAACAAAAATAGTAATGATAGTCATTTAAAAAAAATATTGCGGTTCTTGGAATGCAACTTAGTCCGAATTTCGGATGAACAAACAGGCACTTAAACTTTGTCTGTTCAAGATGTTTTATATAATATACCTGATAACATTGCAAGATTATGAACTAACATGAATAAAAAAAAAAATCATTGTCCCAAAATCATTTCGTATTTCGGTATTGCCAGAAGTTTTCATTCAAATATTGCAGACTATTGAGAGTTTTGATTGCAAGAGACATAATAAAATTCTTAGAATCCGACCAAATTCGAATATCGAATGAACACAAATACAAGCAAACTTCGTCTGTTCAAGGAAATCTTAACCCGATAAAAAGCCTACAATCTTCAATAACTATACTGAAGGAGGAAAACAGCTCGAAACAGCTCGAGATTTGGAACTGACAAAAAAAAAAAAAAAACGTCTAAGTCATTAACTTATTATGTGCTCGTAAAAGTAGTAATCATTTACCCGACAGAACCAAGTCCATTCGCGATACAGAAATCGAGATGCAACGATAACAGTTCTGGTAAAAGGCGAAAAAGGGAAAGCCTATTCGTTAGAAGAAATGTCACAGCTTCACACTAATTTGAATATATGACTTTGGAATTGAAGTTTTTAAACCATTGTAAAGATGACTTAGCTTAACTGTCATGACTGTGGAGCAGTGACGACGGAAGAAAAGTAACATTAGCCATAGTACTCTATGTACTGAGAATCGTTGACATCATTTTTTTTTGGCATCACCAAGATCACTGGGCATGCTGGGAGAACCGTGTTCGTCAGAATGAGAGAATACTGTCTCCCATGCATCGGAGTCTTCAAGACCATGATCCCAGCCATCAGTTGACTTAAACAAATTATGATTGGTTTATAAAAGGGCTCAAATCCAAAGTCATGGGCGAAATAATAGTGTTGATCTACATTAAGATCTTGGAAGTAAACTGATTGAGCATTGCCGAGTGAAACAAGGTGCAGGCTGTGGCACAACCAGTTGCATGCAGACGGCTTATGTCTTGAAATCAAACGAGCTGGATTCTGCATGGAACCACTACCTAACTACGACGGAACACAGATAGACCAGAGAGATGGGAGATTAACGACGTATTATTTTCATGCATACATGTACTGTATTTTCATCTACAGTGCCTACATTTCTGTATATTTCCTAGGCCTATATCTTACTTTATAATGTGTCTTATTTACATACGCCTTTTGTTACAAAGGCGACTATTGCAAACAGAAGATTCCTTCTTGATCCAATTTCAAATAAATTCAGTTTCGAAAAAGAAAATATTGGCATTTTCAGGGGCGAACCAGGGGAGAAATTCATTTGGGGAGTCTCGAAGTGACCGCCCATCAGACGACGAATTGACCGGCCCTCAAGTCCAAATGATTGCATTATTTATTTATTTATTTATTTATTTATTTATTTATTTATTTATTTATTTATTTGTTTGTTTGTTTGTTTGTTTGTTTGTTTGTTTGTTTATTTATTTATTTATTTATTTATTTATTCATTCATTCATTCATTCATTCATTCATTCATTCATTCATTATTTGTGTATTTATTTATTTATCTATCTATCTATTATTTATTTATTTATTTATTTATTTATTTATTCATTCATTCATTCATTTATTTGTGGATTTATTTATTTATCTATCTATCTATATTTGTTTATTTATTTATTTATCTATCTATTATTTGTTTATTTATTTATTTATTTATTTATTTATTTATTCATTTATTCATTCATTTATTGTGTATTATTTATTTATCTATCTATTTATCTATTTTTTTTGCATGGTTCAAGAGGCCTTTGGGAAAACTCCCCAAACTCACCGTGACCCGCCAGTCCCTGTGCCTTCTTTTCAAGAAAAGGAAGTCACTCACATGTCGCGGTCGTCATGTTTGTCTGGTCACCAACGACATACATGCAAAGGATATATATGTGACTGACCTATATTTTATAAGCTAGTACATCTACTTGCAATTGTTACACTGGAAGCTGAATTATGATATACCGCCCATCGGCACTATAAAGTACGTGAGAAAGACAGATCGCCCCATTGTTAAGAGCTCTATAAATTATATCAGGCATAGGAAAAAACGTAGCAAAAATGTTTTAAGCCCAACCCTAAAAGCATGCACTTGAGTACATGCATATAGCGACTATTCTGTTAACCGATGTTAGGGCGGGGAGCCGGAAAGGGACTAGAATGGGAAGGGGCCGGGGTGAGGCCCAATTTTATTTCTTTCACTGGAACGGGTATGAGATAAGTTCATTATTGCGAATGTGCAATTACTCACGTAGGAATAACTATCCAGTGCGTTTAAGTAAGTTTGAGCAACGAAGAAAGCTGAAATAGCAAGTGGGTGGTGGCGCCTCTCGTTCTTCATACTCTTTTTAACATTCAATCCCGCGAGGGCCCTGAGGGCTGTGGACGCTGAACTAGTTTAGTCGTAATGAGAGGTTAATACACATTTCCCTTTTAGTGCGCTAGATGCATTCAATTACTATCACATGAATATATCAACAATAATTCATATCATTGCCACATAGCTTACGGGTGCATTATTTGTCTGTGCAACTCAATAAGAGAAAGAACAACATTTGGCTGACGAAAAAATGACTAAAAATCATTCTATAACTTAAAATTCAACAGATGTCCAATCCACCGAAAAAAATAAAGAAAAATTTAGTGTTATTCATTTTTCTCAATTTATGGGGTCAAGATACTAAGTTTACCCCCACACACCCCCGTATCTCCCCCCCCCCCATGTGTTCGTCTTTGATTTTGTTAAAGAAAGGAAAATAAAACTTTCTGTGATGATCATTAATTCAATTTGCCATTTGTCAATTCTGTACATTTCAGAGAACATATTGTGCATCCAGTCGTGCGATATGTGTTTGTGTCCCCCCCCCCAAAAAAAAAACATATGCAAAACAAGTCCATAACGCTGCAATTTGGTGTAGGCAATTTTCTGAGAAACTACCTGCCAGTCGTTAGTCATCCGCTATATTCAACGTCGTCGCCCCTCTCAATTGTCACTGTTAGAGTAATTCTCATTAATGACCATTTTCTCTGAAACAATTCATTAAATGGGTCCAACAGAAAATAAGAGATATGAGGCGTCATGAAGTAGCAATTGATGTGTTGTTGTTGTTTTCTTTTCAGAGGAAAAGACACACGTGACTAAGTGCTGAGTGGAAGATGATGACTCTAAAGTCTAAACTGATGTAATTACCTTTAAATTACTTTCAATTTATAAACCATGCAAAGTTTGATCAAACTGAAAGTGAATATCATTTTTTAAACCATCCTCTCTACGCAAAAACAAAACAGAACAAAACAATTGAAACAAATAAAAAACTGCCTTGGCACATGTTACCTGATATCCCCTCCCGACAGCTACCCCTCCGTACATTTATATTTGAAAAGTGCCCTCAGATAATTAGAACTTGTTCGTAATTAAATTGGAGGATGTCCAGGGATATTTTCATGAGATAATCTTTGTCATACTCACTAAGAAAAAAAATCAATTTTGCACCCTTCAAATGCAACACTGGGAGCTCCTTTATAGGTACAACTTTGCACCCTTAAGAAGCATTTTGCACATTTGAAGGTGCGTTGAGCTACATTTTGCATCCGTAAAGGTGCGCAGCTGCTGTACCCTTTAGGAAAGGTGCAAATTTGCACCCTTTTGAATGCAAAAATTTCTGCACCCTTAAAGGTGCAACTTTCCACCTTTAACCTGTTTTAGGATGCAGACGGGCATTTTCGGCTGCAATCTAGTACAAAAGGTTGCATTTTTGCACCTTTTTCATGAAGGGTGCAAGATTGCACCCCAAAAGGTGCTGTCAGTGTTGCATTTAGGGAGCAAAATGGAACCTTTTTTTTTTCTTAGTGTGTAGGCGCTCCTTTTTCTGATGATATATTCCAGGAGGGGGTGGGTATAGTCCCAGGGAAGGGGGGAGATGTCCTTGAATTATAGATGACACTGTACAACTGGCCATGCCGCCATGATCATACTGATACCTTTAACTTCTCAGACAGAGAAATACAGTGCAATGGGAAAAAATTCAGTTACATTAAAGCCATGATATACTCCTTTTTAAAGTAGCCTAAGTGTGGGAGTATATTAATGAAAATGGCGAACTTCCACCTTAGTCATGTTAGTAAATATGAGTTGAGGTGACGACTTTATATATATATTATATATATATGATTTTACTGATGGAAATGTGCCTCTGCGATAAGTAACTCACACATAATTGAGTATTCGGCGATATTAACATGATCATGATGATCACGCACATTTCCAGTATCAAAGGGAGTGCTTAGTACGCAGCGGTTTTTGTTTTTGTTTTTTTTCTTTTTTTTCTGTAAATGCATCTATTAGCGTCATTTCTGCACGTCAAAAGTAACATTTCTTCTGCAACCTGGTTTCAAATGCTAGTAGATGGACATGACTGTATAGTGTATACCACACTCCTCTTATTTTGATTTTGGATCTATATGCTCTCTTATCCATAAAGACAGATGAATGTTTCGGCAATTGTTCGTGACAGATGCATATGAGAAACAAGCAAAGTCCTTAAAGTTCCATGCTTTATTTTGAGGGCAATAGCACGCTTAGGAAGTGTCAGGGACGTTCGTTCATCTTCGGAATTGGCAGAGAGAGAGAGAGAGAGAGAGAGAGAGAGAGAGAGAGACATATAAACAGAGAGACAGAGACAGGGAGAGACAGAGAGAGAAAGAGAGACAGAGACAGAGTGAGTGAGAGAAAGAAAGAGAGAGAGAGAGGCCGGCCGACAGAGAGAAGGGGAGGGAGAGAAACTATTTAGATGGAATCATGCACTTCCTAGGAAAAAGAAAGTGATTTCGAAATCGAGGTGGGGGGGGGGGGGGGTGGTAATTACTGCCACTAATTTCACAATGAATTGCCCGCCTCTGTTTAATGTGAGAGCATTTCTTTAAATATTAGCTCTAACGTTACCACGGTTACCTCTGCAAACAGATGTTGCCGTTTTAAACCAACATGAAAGTGGAAGAGAACTCGTAAGTAAGACATCTAGAGGCTTTTTCCTTAAAGTGATTACACAATGGTAAAAAAAAATTGATACATGATCGAGAATAAAATTCTAAGAAGAATAACATTAAAAATTTGATGATTTTTCAATCGAAATCAAAGCATTTTGGATAATTTTCTCAAAATTCAAGAGTTGACCAAAAAATTTGAGTATGAGGTATGACGTAAAAGTGGGTACCCAGCTTCACGCATTGCATTTGTGCTGCGCGCTAGACTGTACAATATGTATTATACCTTGCGTGCATTTTGCTAGAAGTGCGCGACAAGGTAACCACTTTGACGTCATTTTGACGTAAAAGTGGGTACCCAGTTGAAACTGGGTCACAGCTGAGGGGTCAAAAATATCCTGAAATCTTACCACCTTTGGAGGTTTCCTTGGCAACACGACTTTATAAGAAACTCTAGGCAGATGATTTTCTGCTAATAAAATCATGCTCTTTTAAATGAGCTAACATTGTTTCAGCATTGGGTACCCCCCTTTAAGATCTAACATAACCATGTCATACTTGCAGCGTTCTTTTGAACCACATCATTTTGTTTTTTCTGTGAGTACCCATACAGATCATCAGATGCCCGGCATTCTCCAGAGAACAATGTGTATTTCAAGCGTGATATCATCCCCCACGCTATTCACACACTTATGAACAGATGGGCATATCTTCATACCCGAGAAAGAATCAAAGAGTTTGGTACTGTCGTTCAATATGTTTGATGGGGTTCATATAAAAGAAAATGTAATGTAATGAATATCTGAAACGGGCACTGCACGAACATACTCTTGGGAAATACATCATCATGGTTAATGTATCCATGTCACAAACATAAGAGGCATTCATGTTCTTTTCATGTTCTGTTCTTATGTGGATCTGCTACACTGTGTCGACCTTTTCTTTTAAGGTGAACCAAAATTAAAAGGTATGCATTACCTTTCTTTATACATAACCTTCTCTTCTTTGATAGAAATTGTCACATCAGCTTTCGAATCCATGTACAGATATAATCATAAGGCGTTTAGATTATTACATTTTAGTTAACTTTATTCTGTTTTATTCCAATGTTTTAGCGTACCGACAACAACCCCCCCAAAAAATAAAAATAAAAGAAATGAAATATAGGGACGTTCACCATCTATGAAAGTATGACCAAGATTTGGCAACGATTCAGTAGGTCCCCAGGGATTTGTCAAAAAGAATAAATATTGCAAAGCATGGTGATTGATGCATGATGGTAAAAATTCGATACTCTAAATGGTTTCGATTTTCGAACAAATCAAGGCATTTATTTCCCCCAATTATATTTGGAAAAAAAAATAACAATGCAGCGATAGAAGGCCTGTTGTATATCTGCTCGGTTTACTCGGCGCTATCATTATATTGCTTGGCTTTAAAAATGTCTGTAGAATATAGTGGCCCTGAAGTACGCTCGACGACAGGTCATGTGCGACGTGAATTTCGCATCCCAGGTCCTGAACCTCGCATCCAAGTCGTGAAATTCACGCCCGCGGGGCGAAATTCAGGACTGGGGTGCAAAGTTCGCGCCACGGGTCCTGAATTTTGCACCGTGGGTCGTGAATTTCACGACTTGGATGCAAAGTTTGCGCCACGGGTCATGAATTTCGCATCGCGGGTCGTGAATTTCACGACTTGGGATGCAAAGTTCAGGACCTGGGATGCGAAATTCACGTCGCACATGACCTGTTGGCGAGCGTATTTCAGGACCACCATGGTATGTAGAACAGGTCATGAGGCGAACTGGTTACAGACATGTTGATTGTGGACCAAAGTACACTTCACCTGACAAGCCATAATCCAGGAAGTTTTTTTCCGGAAGAATTAGGCTTACATTTTACCAATTTTTTTATGTTTATGGCTTTTTAAATTGGATTCTAATGTATTAATGGATATCAAGTCTTCATTTAAACATCAATCACACCATTTCATAAAATGTATGACTTAAGTGTTTACAGTTTTTGAAGACAATGTGTTCAGTAAAGAAATCATAATTTGATTGAGAGCTTGCCTGGAATTTTGAAACAGATATGACCAGACTTCCTTTCTATAAAAGTACTACAAGACGTTTGCATTGTTCAATATTCTGCACGAAAACTGAATGTGTCGGCGTAAGAACGTCAGCGGCATATTGCCTTAGAAGTTGAAATTTCAAATCAACTTTGGCACGCGTGATATTTATACATCACTCTATGTGCTATACGATTCACAGGGCGGTTCTTCTTGATAAAATGCAGAGCAGCCCTGCTTTATGAAGTCACTCAATCCCGACGCCAAAAGAATTACCTCTGCTTATTGCCTCATTACAGAGAAAGATATGAGAAATGAAATCTTTAAGTGGATACATGCGTGAGGGGGGAGGTACAGAATTCGTCTTGGCATGTTGATTGAAAGACTAGAAACAAAATAATCAGTAAAACCAACAACATGAATTTTGTCCACGCAGTCCATTCTCCACGCCAAGGTTGAAGTGCGTGTGACATGCAAACAACACTTCTAAATTTTGCCACATTAGTTGTTGCTGCTAGAAAAGTACTCCGATAAGAGCCATTGTGAGTTTCAAATTTTCGATCTTTATTTTTAGATCATCTTCATCTAGCAGTATATCTTCATATCTTCTGTGGCAATATTGGATTCTTAATTGTTGCTCTACGAACATCTTTTTTTTTTAATAATTACCAACCTCAATGTTATTTTTACTTCCGTTACTATATTTCGCCAATAGGGTAATGATCTTTTATCCCGAGAAGGTAAACGGTTTTGTACCTTGTGATTGCTGGATGAACAGCACTGATTCTGCATTTTCTTTCTGTTCATTTTTTTTTCCTGAAAATGACTTGAATTTAATGAAGTGTCCACCCTTCAAGTATCTTTCACCACCTCTTACACTTTCCTCTTTTGATTCCCTCATTTTCTCTCCTACTCTTTGTCAAAATTTAGAGGGCAAGTCCGGGACAAGATGGAGTTCATTTCATTAAAAAAAATAATAATCTGAATAAACAGTGAACATTTGATGAAAATCGGATGAAAATAAGGTAATTATGAATAGTTTTGCTATTTTTTTTGCAAACAGTTCTTGGAATAGTCGATATGAATATCCAACGAATGAGTTGATGATGACCTGTACAATTTTTTTTTCCCACTAAAACTGAAAAAAAAACCTCGTCCATCATGTCTACACATATTTAGACTTAAATAAAATTTTGTAAGTAATGGAAGGAGTATTTTAGGTCAACCTCGAAAATTTTATATCGCTAAAATATGAAATTTTGGTCATTTCTGTGTGACGTTATGTGCTTGAAAATTCTGAGGATATGACACCATCAGCTCACTCAAGTGACTATCATATTATTTGTTCAAGAACTTTATTTGCTCAAAATATTGCAAAACTCTGAAAATTCATAACTTCCCTTGTTTTTCATCCGGTTTTCATCAAATTTTCACTGCTTTAGTCATAGATTTTTTACTCAATTTAATTGAAATGAACTTCATCTCTTCCCGGACTTGTCCTTCAAGCCTAAAGGAAACCCTAATTAACGTTTCTCCCCTCTTCTCTCTCTCCTTCCATACTTCCCCCCCCCTCTCCTCTCTCTCTCTGTCTTTGTCTCTTTCTACCTCTCTACTTATCTATATACCTGCATTTCTATATCTACCTGATACGTATGCTTAAAGGCAACTGGCTAACTTTGTGAGCAGCTGATTAAAAAATTCTCAAACTAAGATGAAACATGTGTATGAGTACTTTGTACTTGTGCTAAAAAACCTGAAACCAACCATAATTTGGAATGAAAAACTGAAAGTTAGACGCAAACCGCGATTTTATTACTTTTCGTCTCGAGAGACAATAAATAAGATGACCATTTTGTCGAATTTTAAAAAATACCGTTATCTGCCTTCCGCCGCGTGATATGCCAATACACACAATACGGTCCGGTGAGCAATGCGCCGCATGCGCACTCCTTACGTCTAGAGTCTGTGCAACCGACCCTCGTATATTTTCAAACATTGGCTTCACATTTCTAATATTTAAAATACTTCCTGTGGATATTATACTCGAAACTTTCAGACTGGTATTTTTTACACTATAACCCTAATGTTTATCCGTTTCAAGTATAAAATGAGATTTTAAAATCATAACAATGTTAACCAAGTCTTTAATATATTTTCTCCATTTATATCTCTCTCACTCTTTCTATTGGCTATCACCTTTCTCTCCCTTTCTCTCCCTTTCTTCCTCTGTGAGCATTCAGTATATCACAGACCACGTCCATTTAATCCTTACTGCGCTTTTTCAAACTGTGCTCATATCTAAGCAAGATCATATCCGTATATAAGGGCATATATCAACATAAATATGCCTGCCAGGGTTTCGCCATATATGCGTTTAAGGCATGTGCTAAGACACGTCCCCAATCTCGATAGCTCTAAACTAATGCAACGTGTTTTCTCTTTAGCAACGGCACACGCATGATAAAAATATTTTTGAAATAGGAAACCTCGGTTGGCTTGCTTGGACGCTTTTGAGGCGTGGATTATGATTTATTGTCCGATATCTGAGAAGGATCTATATTTTAGATTATATTTTGTTGTTTTGTCTCGCAAAGTGCAATATATAACTGCAACCAGCGAGCATCGAGGTGTCTCGGGGGGGGGGGGGGGGGGGGGCCACAGAAAGAAAAATGAAAGAGATGGTGGGGGGGGGGG
>CM057167.1:15021707-15114439 GCA_029962745.1 Echinometra lucunter
GGGGGGGGGTACATCATGACATGACATGTATTGTATGGTATTTATTGAAATTCGTTACCTGAATATTCTGTTTTTCTTTCATAACATAAACATGAACATAATTATAAATCGACATAAAGTAGATAACGTTAAGTTCATAAACAAAAATAAATTAATGGGAGAGATAAAAGATAATGAAAAGGGAACAAGAAAAAAAATAGATGCTGGTAATATAACAGTAATGACAAAAAGGGCACATGTATGTTAATCGAGGCCCATCTCTAGACTAGAGAACCGGAGAGAGAGAGAGAGAGAGAGAGAGAACAAGGGATGAGGTCTGCATGGAATAATAGACTAAGAAGAACACCCATCGATCTGCCACGTATCCGTTGAAAGTCAGAAAGTGAATGCCAAGTCCGGCAAACCGAAGGATTCCCTCGGTCTCCCGAGAACGCGCAATTCACGTGTAAGACGAGATGCTATTTACCCGTATGACTAGATTTGCTCGAGCGCAATGGACGAGAAAATCGAATTTGGAGGCTGAGAGGAACGTAATCAATGTATCATTACATATCATCGGACCTGCGATGCCCAGGATTTCATTATCAGTAAAGTACTGCCCGAAGGTTTCATTCAAATATTGCAGATAATCAAGAGTTTTGATGGGGACACAAAATAATAATAGTAATACAATTTTCAAAAAATATTACGGTTCTTGGATTGCAACTTAATCCAAATTTCGGATGAACAAACTTAAACTTTGTCTGTTCAAGATATTCTGTTACCTGATAAAAGGGAAAGAGGGGAACATCGCAGGATTAGGAACTGATATGAATAAAATACAAAATCATTATCCCATAATCATTTCGTATTTCGGTATTGCCCGAAGGTTTCATTCAAATACTGCAGATCACTGAGAGTTTTGATTGCAAGAGACATCATAAGATTCTTAGAACCCAACCAAATTCGAATATCGAATGGACACAAATACAGGCAAACTTTGTCTGTTATAGGAAATCTTAACCTGATGAAACACTGCAAAATGCCCACAATCTTCATTAAGTAGGGAAAGAGGAAAACAGTGAGAGATTCGGAATAGTAATAAAAAAAAATAAGAATATTACAGTTCTTGGAATGCAACGTAATCATAATTTCGGATGAACTAAAAGGCACTTAAAATTTATCTGTTCAAGATTTTTTTATTATCTGATAAGAGGGAAAGAGGAAAACATCGCAAGATTATGAACTGACTTGAAAAAAATACAAAATCATTGTCCCATAATCATTTGGTATTGCCCGAAGGTTCATTCAAATACTGCAGATCATTACAGTTTTGATGGAAACAAAAATAGTAATGATAGTCATTTAAAAAAAATATTGCGGTTCTTGGAATGCAACTTAGTCCGAATTTCGGATGAACAAACAGGCACTTAAACTTTGTCTGTTCAAGATGTTTATATAATATACCTGATAACATTGCAAGATTATGAACTAACATGAATAAAAAAAAAAAATCATTGTCCCAAAATCATTTCGTATTTCGGTATTGCCAGAAGTTTTCATTCAAATATTGCAGACTATTGAGAGTTTTGATTGCAAGAGACATAATAAAATTCTTAGAATCCGACCAAATTCGAATATCGAATGAACACAAATACAAGCAAACTTCGTCTGTTCAAGGAAATCTTAACCCGATAAAAAGCCTACAATCTTCAATAACTATACTGAAGGAGGAAAACAGCTCGAAACAGCTCGAGATTTGGAACTGACAAAAAAAAAAAAAAAAACGTCTAAGTCATTAACTTATTATGTGCTCGTAAAAGTAGTAATCATTTACCCGACAGAACCAAGTCCATTCGCGATACAGAAATCGAGATGCAACGATAACAGTTCTGGTAAAAGGTGAAAAAGGGAAAGCCTATTCGTTAGAAGAAATGTCACAGCTTCACACTAATTTGAATATATGACTTTGGAATTGAAGTTTTTAAACCATTGTAAAGATGACTTAGCTTAACTGTCATGACTGTGGAGCAGTGACGACGGAAGAAAAGTAACATTAGCCATAGTACTCTATGTACTGAGAATCGTTGACATCATTTTTTTTTGGCATCACCAAGATCACTGGGCATGCTGGGAGAACCGTGTTCGTCAGAATGAGAGAATACTGTCTCCCATGCATCGGAGTCTTCAAGACCATGATCCCAGCCATCAGTTGACTTAAACAAATTATGATTGGTTTATAAAAGGGCTCAAATCCAAAGTCATGGGCGAAATAATAGTGTTGATCTACATTAAGATCTTGGAAGTAAACTGATTGAGCATTGCCGAGTGAAACAAGGTGCAGGCTGTGGCACAACCAGTTGCATGCAGACGGCTTATGTCTTGAAATCAAACGAGCTGGATTCTGCATGGAACCACTACCTAACTACGACGGAACACAGATAGACCAGAGAGATGGGAGATTAACGACGTATTATTTTCATGCATACATGTACTGTATTTTCATCTACAGTGCCTACATTTCTGTATATTTCCTAGGCCTATATCTTACTTTATAATGTGTCTTATTTACATACGCCTTTTGTTACAAAGGCGACTATTGCAAACAGAAGATTCCTTCTTGATCCAATTTCAAATAAATTCAGTTTCGAAAAAAGAAAATATTGGCATTTTCAGGGGCGAACCAGGGGAGAAATTCATTTGGGGAGTCTCGAAGTGACCGCCCATCAGACCACGAATTGACCGGCCCTCAAGTCCAAATGATTGCATTTATTTATTTATTTATTTATTTATTTATTTATTTATTTATTTATTTATTTATTTATTTATTTATTTATTTGTTTGTTTGTTTGTTTGTTTGTTTGTTTGTTTGTTTGTTTGTTTGTTTGTTTGTTTATTTATTTATTTATTTATTCATTCATTCATTCATTCATTCATTCATTCATTCATTCATTTATTTGTGTATTTATTTATTTATCTATCTATTATTTATTTATTTATTTATTTATTTATTTATTTATTCATTCATTCATTCATTTATTTGTGGATTTATTTATTTATCTATCTATCTATTATTTGTTTATTTATTTATTTATCTATCTATTATTTGTTTATTCATTTATTTATTTATTTATTTATTCATTTATTCATTCATTTATTTGTGTATTTATTTATTTATCTATCTATTTATCTATTTTTTTTGCATGGTTCAAGAGGCCTTTGGGAAAACTCCCCAAACTCACCGTGACCCGCCAGTCCCTGTGCCTTTTTTTCAAGAAAAGGAAGTCACTCACATGTCGCGGTCGTCATGTTTGTCTGGTCACCAACGACATACATGCAAAGGATATATATGTGACTGACCTATATTTTATAAGCTAGTACATCTACTTGCAATTGTTACACTGGAAGCTGAATTATGATATACCGCCCATCGGCACTATAAAGTACGTGAGAAAGACAGATCGCCCCATTGTTAAGAGCTCTATAAATTATATCAGGCATAGGAAAAAACGTAGCAAAAATGTTTTAAGCCCAACCCTAAAAGCATGCACTTGAGTACATGCATATAGCGACTATTCTGTTAACCGATGTTAGGGCGGGGAGCCGGAAAGGGACTAGAATGGGAAGGGGCCGGGGTGAGGCCCAATTTTATTTCTTTCACTGGAACGGGTATGAGATAAGTTCATTATTGCGAATGTGCAATTACTCACGTAGGAATAACTATCCAGTGCGTTTAAGTAAGTTTGAGCAACGAAGAAAGCTGAAATAGCAAGTGGGTGGTGGCGCCTCTCGTTCTTCATACTCTTTTTAACATTCAATCCCGCGAGGGCCCTGAGGGCTGTGGACGCTGAACTAGTTTAGTCGTAATGAGAGGTTAATACACATTTCCCTTTTAGTGCGCTAGATGCATTCAATTACTATCACATGAATATATCAACAATAATTCATATCATTGCCACATAGCTTACGGGTGCATTATTTGTCTGTGCAACTCAATAAGAGAAAGAACAACATTTGGCTGACGAAAAAATGACTAAAAATCATTCTATAACTTAAAATTCAACAGATGTCCAATCCACCGAAAAAAAAAGAAAAATTTAGTGTTATTCATTTTTCTCAATTTATGGGGTCAAGATACTAAGTTTACCCCCACACACCCCCGTATCTCCCCCCCCCCCCCATGTGTTCGTCTTTGATTTTGTTAAAGAAAGGAAAATAAAACTTTCTGTGATGATCATTAATTCAATATGCCATTTGTCAATTCTGTACATTTCAGAGAACATATTGTGCATCCAGTCGTGCGATATGTGTTTGTGTCCCCCCCCCCAAAAAAAAAAAAAAAACATATGCAAAACAAAGTCCATAACGCTGCAATTTGGTGTAGGCAATTTTCTGAGAAACTACCTGCCAGTCGTTAGTCATCCGCTATATTCAACGTCGTCGCCCCTCTCAATTGTCACTGTTAGAGTAATTCTCATTAATGACCATTTTCTCTGAAACAATTCATTAAATGGGTCCAACAGAAAATAAGAGATATGAGGCGTCATGAAGTAGCAATTGATGTGTTGTTGTTGTTTTCTTTTCAGAGGAAAAGACACACGTGACTAAGTGCTGAGTGGAAGATGATGACTCTAAAGTCTAAACTGATGTAATTACCTTTAAATTACTTTCAATTTATAAACCATGCAAAGTTTGATCAAACTGAAAGTGAATATCATTTTTAAACCATCCTCTCTACGCAAAAACAAAACAGAACAAAACAATTGAAACAAATAAAAAACTGCCTTGGCACATGTTACCTGATATCCCCTCCCGACAGCTACCCCTCCGTACATTTATATTTGAAAAGTGCCCTCAGATAATTAGAACTTGTTCGTAATTAAATTGGAGGATGTCCAGGGATATTTTCATGAGATAATCTTTGTCATACTCACTAAGAAAAAAAAATCAATTTTGCACCCTTCAAATGCAACACTGGGAGCTCCTTTATAGGTACAACTTTGCAGCCTTAAGAAGCATTTTGCACATTTGAAGGTGCGTTGAGCTACATTTTGCATCCGTAAAGGTGCGCAGCTGCTGTACCCTTTAGGAAAGGTGCAAATTTGCACCCTTTTGAATGCAAAAATTTCTGCACCCTTAAAGGTGCAACTTTCCACCTTTAACCTGTTTTAGGATGCAGACGGGCATTTTCGGCTGCAATCTAGTACAAAAGGTTGCATTTTTGCACCTTTTTCATGAAGGGTGCAAGATTGCACCCCAAAAGGTGCTGTCAGTGTTGCATTTAGGGAGCAAAATGGAACCTTTTTTTTTTCTTAGTGTGTAGGCGCTCCTTTTTCTGATGATATATTCCAGGAGGGGGTGGGTATAGTCCCAGGGAAGGGGGAGATGTCCTTGAATTATAGATGACACTGTACAACTGGCCATGCCGCCATGATCATACTGATACCTTTAACTTCTCAGACAGAGAAAATACAGTGCAATGGGAAAAAAATTCAGTTACATTAAAGCATGATATACTCCTTTTTAAAGTAGGCCTAAGTGTGGGAGTATATTAATGAAAATGGCGAACTTCCACCTTAGTCATGTTAGTAAATATGAGTTGAGGTGACGACTTTATATATATATATATATATATATATATATATATATATATATATATATATATATATATATATATATATATATGATTTTACTGATGGAAAATGTGCCTCTGCGATAAGTAACTCACACATAATTGAGTATTCGGCGATATTAACATGATCATGATGATCACGCACATTTCCAGTATCAAAGGGAGTGCTTAGTACGCAGCGGTTTTTGTTTTTGTTTTTTTCTTTTTTTTTCTGTAAATGCATCTATTAGCGTCATTTCTGCACGTCAAAAGTAACATTTCTTCTGCAACCTGGTTTCAAATGCTAGTAGATGGACATGACTGTATAGTGTATACCACACTCCTCTTATTTTGATTTTGGATCTATATGCTCTCTTATCCATAAAGACAGATGAATGTTTCGGCAATTGTTCGTGACAGATGCATATGAGAAACAAGCAAAGTCCTTAAAGTTCCATGCTTTATTTTGAGGGCAATAGCACGCTTAGGAAGTGTCAGGGACGTTCGTTCATCTTCGGAATTGGCAGAGAGAGAGAGAGAGAGAGAGAGAGAGAGAGAGAGAGACATATAAACAGAGAGACAGAGACAGGGAGAGACAGAGAGAGAAAGAGAGACAGAGACAGAGTGAGTGAGAGAAAGAAAGAGAGAGAGAGAGGCCGGCCGACAGAGAGAAGGGGAGGGAGAGAAACTATTTAGATGGAATCATGCACTTCCTAGGAAAAAGAAAGTGATTTCGAAATCGAGGTGGGGGGGGGGGGGGTGGTAATTACTGCCACTAATTTCACAATGAATTGCCGCCTCTGTTTAATGTGAGAGCATTTCTTTAAATATTAGCTCTAACGTTACCACGGTTACCTCTGCAAACAGATGTTGCCGTTTAAACCAACATGAAAGTGGAAGAGACTCGTAAGTAAGACATCTAGAGGCTTTTTCCTTAAAGTTATTACACAATGGTAAAAAAAAAATTGATACATGATCGAGAATAAAATTCTAAGAAGAATAACATTAAAAATTTGATGATTTTTCAATCGAAATCAAAGCATTTTGGATAATTTTCTCAAAATTCAAGAGTTGACCAAAAAATTTGAGTATGAGGTATGACGTAAAAGTGGGTACCCAGCTTCACGCATTGCATTTGTGCTGCGCGCTAGACTGTACAATATGTATTATACCTTGCGTGCATTTTGCTAGAAGTGCGCGACAAGGTAACCACTTTGACGTCATTTTGACGTAAAAGTGGGTACCCAGTTGAAACTGGGTCACAGCTGAGGGGTCAAAAATATCCTGAAATCTTACCACCTTTGGAGGTTTCCTTGGCAACACGACTTTATAAGAAACTCTAGGCAGATGATTTTCTGCTAATAAAATCATGCTCTTTTAAATGAGCTAACATTGTTTCAGCATTGGGTACCCCCTTTAAGATCTAACATAACCATGTCATACTTGCAGCGTTCTTTTGAACCACATCATTTTGTTTTTTCTGTGAGTACCCATACAGATCATCAGATGCCCGGCATTCTCCAGAGAACAATGTGTATTTCAAGCGTGATATCATCCCCCACGCTATTCACACACTTATGAACAGATGGGCATATCTTCATACCCGAGAAAGAATCAAAAGAGTTTGGTACTGTCGTTCAATATGTTTGATGGGGTTCATATAAAAGAAAATGTAATGTAATGAATATCTGAAACGGGCACTGCACGAACATACTCTTGGGAAATACATCATCATGGTTAATGTATCCATGTCACAAACATAAGAGGCATTCATGTTCTTTTCATGTTCTGTTCTTATGTGGATCTGCTACACTGTGTCGACCTTTTCTTTTAAGGTGAACCAAAATTAAAAGGTATGCATTACTTTCTTTATACATAACCTTCTCTTCTTTGATAGAAATTGTCACATAAGCTTTCGAATCCATGTACAGATATAATCATAAGGCGTTTAGATTATTACATTTTAGTTAACTTTATTCTGTTTTATTCCAATGTTTTAGCGTACCGACAACAACCCCCCAAAAAAATAAAAATAAAAGAAATGAAATATAAGGGACGTTCACCATCTATGAAAGTATGACCAAGATTTGGCAACGATTCAGTAGGTCCCCAGGGATTTGTCAAAAAGAATAAATATTGCAAAGCATGGTGATTGATGCATGATGGTAAAAATTCGATACTCTAAATGGTTTCGATTTTCGAACAAATCAAGGCATTTATTTCCCCCAATTATATTTGGAAAAAAAAAATAACAATGCAGCGATAGAAGGCCTGTTGTATATATGCTCGGTTTACTCGGCGCTATCATTATATTGCTTGGCTTTAAAAATGTCTGTAGAATATAGTGGCCCTGAAGTAGCTCGACGACAGGTCATGTGCGACGTGAATTTCGCATCCCAGGTCCTGAACCTCGCATCCAAGTCGTGAAATTCACGACCCGCGGGGCGAAATTCAGGACTGGGGTGCAAAGTTCGCGCCACGGGTCCTGAATTTTGCACCGTGGGTCGTGAATTTCACGACTTGGGATGCAAAGTTTGCGCCACGGGTCATGAATTTCGCATCGCGGGTCGTGAATTTCACGACTTGGGATGCAAAGTTCAGGACCTGGGATGCGAAATTCACGTCGCACATGACCTGTTGGCGAGCGTATTTCAGGACCACCATGGTATGTAGAACAGGTCATGAGGCGAACTGGTTACAGACATGTTGATTGTGGACCAAAGTACACTTCACCTGACAAGCCATAATCCAGGAAGTTTTTTCCGGAAAGAATTAGGCTTACATTTTACCAATTTTCTTATGTTTATGGCTTTTAAATTGGATTCTAATGTATTAATGGATATCAAGTCTTCATTTAAACATCAATCACACCATTTCATAAAATGTATGACTTAAGTGTTTACAGTTTTTGAAGACAATGTCTTCAGTAAAGAAATCATAATTTGATTGAGAGCTTGCCTGGAATTTTGAAACAGATATGACCAGACTTCCTTTCTATAAAAAGTACTACAAGACGTTTGCATTGTTCAATATTCTGCACGAAAACTGAATGTGTCGGCGTAAGAACGTCAGCGGCATATTGCCTTAGAAGTTGAAATTTCAAATCAACTTTGGCACGCGTGATATTTATAACATCACTCTATGTGCTATACGATTCACAGGGCGGTTCTTCTTTATAAAATGCAGAGCAGCCCTGCTTTATGAAGTCACTCAATCCCGACGCCAAAAGAATTACCTCTGCTTATTGCCTCATTACAGAGAAAGATATGAGAAATGAAATCTTTAAGTGGATACATGCGTGAGGGGGGAGGTACAGAATTCGTCTTGGCATGTTGATTGAAAGACTAGAAACATACTAATCAGTAAAACCAACAACATGAATTTTGTCCACGCAGTCCATTCTCCACGCCAAGATTGAAGTGCGTGTGACATGCAAACAACACTTCTAAATTTTGCCACATTAGTTGTTGCTGGTAGAAAAAGTACTCCGATAAGAGCCATTGTGAGTTTCAAATTTTCGATCTTTATTTTTAGATCATCTTCATCTAGCAGTATATCTTCATAATCTTCTGTGGCAATATTGGATTCTTAGTTGTTGCTACGAACATCTTTTTTTTAATAATTACCAACCTCAATTTTATTTTTACTTCCGTTACTATATTTCGCCAATAGGGTAATGATCTTTTATCCCGAGAAGGCAAACGGTTTTGTACTCGTACTTGTGGATGAACAGCACAATTTCTGCATTTTCTTTCAGTTCAGTTTTTTTTTTTTCTTCCTGAAAATGACTTGAATTTAATGAAGTGTCCACCCTTCAAATATCTTTCCCCACCTCTTACACTTTCTCTTTTGATTCCCTCATTTTCTCTCCTACTCTTTGTCAAAATTTTAGAGGGCAAGTCCAGGAAGAGATGAAGTTCATTTCATTTTAAAAGAAATAATAATCTGAATAAAACAGTGAAAATTTGATGAAAATCGGATGAAAATAAGGTAATTATGAATAGTTTTGCTATTTTTTTGCAAAACAGTTCTTGGAATAGTCGATATGAATATCCAACGAATGAGTTGATGATGACCTGTACAATTTTTTTTTCCCACTAAAACTGAAAAAAAAAACCTCGTCCATCATGTCTACACATATTTAGATTAAATAAAATTTTGTAAGTATGGAAGGAGTATTTAGGTCAACCTCGAAATTTATATCGCTAAAATATGAAATTTTGGTCATTTCTGTGTACGTTATGTGCTGAAAATTCTGAGGATATGACACCATCAACTCACTCAATGACTATTCATATTATTTGTTCAAGAACTTTATTTGCTAAAAATATTGCAAAACTCTGAAAATTCATAACTTCCTTGTTTTTCATCCGGTTTTCATCAAATTTTCACTGCTTTAGTCATAGATTTTTACTCATTTAATTGAAATGAACTTCATCTCTTCCCGGACTTGTCCTTCAAGCCTAAAGGAACCCTAATTAACGTTTCTCCCTCTTCTCTCTCATCCCTTCCCATACTTCCCCCCCCCTCTCTCTCTCTCTCTGTCTTTGTCTCTTTCTACCTCTCTACTTATCTATATACCTGCATTTCTATATCTACCTGATACGTATGCTTAAAGGCACTGGCTAACTTTGTGAGCAGCTGATTTAAAAAATTCTCAAACTAAGATGAAACATGTGTATGAGTATTTGTACTTGTGCTAAAAAACCCTGAAACCAACCATAATTTGGAATGAAAAACTGAAAGTTAGACGCAAACCGCGATTTTATTACTTTTCGTCTCGAGAGACAATAAATAAGATGACCATTTGTTCGAATTAAAAAATACCGTTATCTGCCTTCCGCCGCGTGATATGCCAATACACACAATACGGTCCGGTGAGCCATGCGCGCATGCGCACTCCTTACGTCTAGAGTCTGTGCAACCGACCCTCGTATATTTTTCAAACATTGCTTCACATTTCTAATATTTAAAATACTTCCTGTGGATATTATACTCTGAAACTTTCAGACTGGTATTTTTTACACTATAACCCTAATGTTTATCCCGTTTTCAAGTATAAAAATGAGATTTTAAAAAATCATAACAATGTTAACCAATGTCTTTAATATATTTTCTCCATTTATATCTCTCTCACTCTTTCTATTTCTCTCTCCCTTTCTCTCCCTTTCTCTCCCTTTCTTCCTCTGTGAGCATTCAGTATATCACAGACCACGTCCATTTAATCCTTACTGCGCTTTTTCAAACTGTGCTCATATCTAAGCAAGATCATATCCGTATATAAGGGGCATATATCAACATAAATAGTGCCTGCCAGGGTTTCGCCATATATGCGTTTAAGGCATGTGCTAAAGACACGTCCCCAATCTCGATAGCTCATAACTAATGCAACGTGTTTTCTCTTTAGCAACGGCCACGCATGATAAAAATATTTTTGAAATAGGAAACCTCGTTGGCTTGCTTGGACGCTTTTGAGGCGTGGATTATGATTTATTGTCCGATATCTGAGAAGGATCTATATTTTAGGTTATATTTTGTTGTTTTGTCTCGCAAAGTGCAATATATAACTGCACCAGCAGCATCGAGGTGTCTCGGGGGGGGGGGGGGGGGCACAGAAAGAAAAATGAAAGAGATGGTGGGGGGGGGGGGTTAAACATATTGATCTAAAGCATACAGTAGGAGTACATCACACACGGCAAGTTAGTCTTTTTTAGTAGATCCCTCCACATATCATTTTGTCATTTTTTCTATGTCAAATTCATGTGTTTATTTTTTTTTTTTGCAGTAGTTGCTACGTACTGTTGTAATTTTTTGTCAGACATGTTAAATGTGAAATCTGCTTTTGAATCAAATCAAATCAAATCAAATCTGTGGACTGTTGAGGGGGAACAAGACACACCTCGATCCCTGCGCTGACAGCATATACGTTACGCGATGAAGCTTTTTTTCATAATTGGGTGTGTGGGTGTGTGTGTGAGAGTCGTAGGTATCGTAGTCGAGTGGTTTAAGGCGCTTGACTGGAGACGCGAGAGTCGGGGTTCGATCCCTGGTACGGCATCTATGTCCTTGAGCAAGGGATATTATCTCTATTGCTCTTTATCGTACATTAAATAAATTTGTGGGTGTTTCTTTTTTTTTTTTTTAAAGTGTGTGTGTGGGGGGGGGGGGAGGGGGGAGGGGGGTGAGTAACACAAAGTCTAAAGCTCTATGTGAATGGCAAACAGTACCAAGTGAAATGTTGAGGGTAAAAGAGCGCCCAATAGTATACCCCTGACCCGGCTACGGCGCAGAGTGCGTCAAAGCCTTCAGGTGAACATATTCCTTTCCTCGAGAACATCATAGATCACTTACAGTCAGGAGAAACTGTAAGAATGAATGTAACCTTTTAATTCCTGACATGGTGCCATCGCTTTCAGGGGGTCCTTACACAGGGTCGAACATGACGTTACGTGAAAGTGATACCAACTAACTGTAAACTCCGTGTCGGTTGGGTTTCATCACCTTTTTTTTACAATGAACATAAGGTTTGATCTTTGTATAATAATTACGAGTAGAAATCGAAGAGGTTAGGGAGAGAATCACTGGGAGGAAGGAGGACTGGGGGAGGAGGAGTAGGATGGGAGAGAAGGCTTGAGAGAAGGGGGTGAAGGAGGGAAGAGAAGGGCAGGGAGGCTGGGAGAGAAGACGGAAAACAGAGAGAGAAAGGGCGATGGACATGGGGAGAGAGAGAGAGAGAAAGAGCGAGGGAGGTAGCGTGAGAGAGAGGGCGTGAGATTAATATGAATTATCTTAGCGTAAAAATTCACTTCAAATAATCAGAACCCGATCGATGTGTTATTACTAGTATTTTTTTATTTACAATAGTATGATTTGGAACACCGATTGATAAAATATAAAGAAATTGGCCCCGCTCTAGTAATCTTTACAATTTTACATGATCATGGTAAAATAAAAACACGGCCGCGAGTATAAGCAGATTGCCTGGTTATAGTGCGGGAGGATGATGATCATTTCACTGGACATGGTAGATGTAGGCATGCCTCAGCTCGCAGCCCCCCCCCCCCCCCCCCCCCCAAATGGAGATTGTTAGAAAAATGCTTTAGCTTTAGACTGTTACAGAGTGTAATACCTTAATTTCAAATACTTCTTGGCAAAATATTTTCCAGTTAAGTCACGATGGTGAAGACACTTCTTATGTCGGTAGATGTTTTTCTTTGTCAAATCTATTGGCTTTCCCCCCCCCCCCCCCATTTTTTAACCCCCCCCCCCTCACTCCATTCAGAAATATCAGGGGCTATTATTTTTTTCGATTGTATTTGGTTGCACATGTTGTATAGCATCTCCGATAAGTTAAGTGAATGGGTAGTGAATGGAAAATGTTCTAGTTATGTAGTGGCGAGGATTGTATGACTTAGTCAGTGAGGTGGAATGTGGGGAGGGGCGGTTTTAGGATTTTCATAAAGTGCGAGAGAACATTAAAAACATAGGATGTGTGTGGGGAGGGGGGCGGTCGTTTCATCATATTTTTTTGTCCACGCTGCCTCCCCATTCCTCCTTATTTTCTCTTTCTTTATCGATTCTCAAAGCCATTTTCACCATTTGATTTGGAACACGTACCTTAGCTACCTCATGGGTAATGTTAACGGAATATTCAAAGTAGGTGTCGTAAAAACTTCTTCTGACATCGTCCCTTTCTTTCTTTCTTTTTTTTTCTTTTCTTTCTTTTCCCTCTCTTTATTCCTGGGGCACTTTGAAATCAAGGGGCACTCCTCCCCATTCACAGCTACCCCACTAGTAATGTTAACGGAATCTTCAAATACAAAGCAATGATGTCGTATAGGAGATGCTATGCCTGTTTGAAACCTCTGCGTCGACTTAAGCGCCTGTTGACACAGGTGTATCCACAACTGTTATCTCTCTTCCGAGTTCGTGCTCCCTTACTTGCCCACCAAGTGTAATGACGGTTTTGTGTTACTGTTAAAAGGGAACATTTGTTGTCAAAAGCAGGTATATTTCGTGCCGATGGAAGGAAAAAAGTTGACATCTATCAGTATCTTGTCAAAAAGAGATGCGGGTGTCACGTCAAGAGGAAAAGAAATTCAACAATAGCTGTCACGAAAGGTTACAAGATGATGTTAAAAGGCTACTCTTGAAGTTTGGGTAAGTAATTATAAATTCTGCGAAACTGTTAAAAAAAATGCATCAGATCATTGAAAATGTAATAAAAATACCAAAAACTGCCTATTGCCAATGAAATGAAATACTGCAAAGAAAAACAATTGCCAACAACAGTCCTGAAGATAACCATTATGACGGATTTCCTGACATGTTCCCTTCAAAATAATGGATGATGTGGCAACCCCCATTGCTATGGTAACACCCTTGTACATGGTTTTTATTGGTTTCAAAAGATGAAAACCGCAGTCACCAATGTTACAGCATCTAATAATGATTTTATCGTACCGTTTGAAATGCTCGCTAATTGAAGGATGCAATTTTGCAAATTAATTAAACATTAATCAGATAATCGCTGCATGTTCGTTAATTTTTCATAACCGATCTCACTAATAATCTCCCACATGGGTATGTGATATAAGTCTAGTTGAAAAAATATATATATATACATTAAGCTATGCAATGTATGTGGTAATGCAGTGTTCCCTTGAAGGGATTTAGAATACCGTGCTTGTCTGAATATTGATAAACATTATGCTTGTTAGCTCTTTGCTTTATCACTCCCCGCATAACTCTACTCGAGATATTGTATTAACTTTCTCCCTCGCATAAGATAAAGTGCAGGGCTGTTTTTGTCAAGCTTTACCCGCCCCTGGTTTACATGACGGCAATGATTAAAGTGAAAGGATGAGAGAAGGTAATCTCAACTTATGAAGGCCGCAGTGCCAAGCACACGTACCGCTACTACTATCCATTGTATGAAATATCAACCTTGTATTTCTATTATCTGATTTTCTCATTTACAGGATTTATTGATTAAGGTTCTCCCCGCCCCTTTCGAATCTCCTGTTCCTTCCCTTCTATCTTTCTCTCTCTCTTACATTTTCCATTGTATAATATCAATATTATAGTCATGTTGTCTTCATTGTCTCACCTATTATGTATTAACATGATTAAGGTACTCCTCATCCCCCTTCTGCCCCTCTCATTCTCTTCTCCCTAACACCCCCTCTCTCTCTCTCCCTCCCTTTCTGAATCACTTTTTTTTTCTTTTTGCGGTCCCTCTCCTTGGGCTGAACGTCCCTTTGTCATTATGAATTAGAAGTTTTTCTCTCCCCTTCAGCAAACTCTGCGTTTCCTCTCTCTTACTTTTTCCTTTTCCCCTCTCTTTTTTTCCTTTCTCCCACATCCGTTTTCCCTTTTTTCTTTCACCTTTTCTAATTCTCTTTTTATGCCGTTTCAATTCTGTGCATTGCCCCTCGCCTTTTATCTCATTTTCTTCTTCTTCTTCTTCTTCTTCTTCTTCTTCTTCTTCTTCTTCTTCTTCTTCTTCTTCTTCTTCTTCTTCTTCCTCTCTCCCTCTCACACACTCTCTCACGCAAACCCGGCTCGTATGACAGAAACTGTAGACAATGATTTCCGCTAAATATATCCCACTTGATCTCAATGTGGCGGTGAATATGATAAAACTTCATTTGAGCAAAAGGGTACAGTGCCGCGCACAGGCACTGAGCAAAGAGATATATCGAAAATGTGACGAATAAGACGAAATTTTTATGATGGATTATTTGTTAAATTCGGAGAGAAACGACGGTAATCCAATCGTAGAGGCATTACTCCAGCTCTTCAAGGGAGCCATATTTCAGTTGAAATCCAAAAGAGGGTCAAAGTAATATTTCTAAGAAAATGTTTTTTTTTTTTTTGTGATCTAAAGAATCGGGCAAAAGTATTAGAGAATAAAGGATCAAGATATTTGCGCACATGATCCTTCTTATATCATCAGACTTAATCACAATTTATTACCATCCGTCTCACAACCTGCACACTCTGCGCTTGGTCCAATTGGCAATGCGTAGGCCTGAGCTACATGTATGATCTTCTTGAAGCTGTTCGTTAAGTTAAGCATGACTTTACGAACAACGTGAATATGAAGTTCCAAACGCGATGCCCCAAAATTTGCCTGACATAGGAACAAAGGGGGACTGCATTTCATGTAATCTCAGTTAAATTATGGCAAAAAAATATGCTTCGCAGTGAAAATGCTTGTAAACAATAGCAATTTTAATCTACATCTGCATATTTCACCTTTAGCTAATGCGATTTATAATGATTGAGAATCCCATTTGGCCATATTCAAGCCGTGCGTATTGTCATTTGTAATTTACGAACAGCATTATGAAACACCCCCTGCTCATCTACGATTTTTATCCAAACTAGCATGAAGTATTAATGCATGAGATTTTTAAGATCATACCGAATAATCAATGCGATAACTGGTAATGCTAGTAAGAATTCATTTACCACCAAAGCCTGTTTTTGAAGATGCGGAGGACGGTACACAGCTGAGGGAAACGGAAGATGGTTTGTGTCGGTTGCCATGGTAATTCGATAAAGTCAACAAGTTGTCTGCTGTATGAAGGGAAGAGAAATAGACAGAAAACTATGAATTATATATCCAGACAAGCTTTTCCCCAGCAGTCATATCACATTTTAGGGAAAATATAATTATATGTGTATATGTAAATATTGGGAAGTAGCGTTACATTTACTTGCTTGTTTTTTCTTGACCTTTAAATGGGATATTATTGAACATTTATTTGATTTGCAAACAATACTAGCGACCCCCTTCAGGCGTGAGCTCTGTAGGCAGGTAGGGAAAAGGGTAAATGTAGGGAAATAGGTTAAAATTTCAGTAATGCGTATCGAAGATTTTATCCTTATGCCCGTCGAAATAATTTTATTATTATAATTATGTTTACTTTTCATCCGTTCATCTTTGATAGAAAATGAAATTAAAACAAGATATTTATAACAACCACGTCAACAAACAGACGAATATCATAGCAGGTTGTGATTGCTTATATCAGTATAGTTTGTTAATGTATAACGCTCCTGATTAGTGATCTAGTTTTCGCTCGCCAAAATATTAATCAAAATAGGCCTATTTGTTAAGGTCCGAGTGCAGTGTTGGCCATTATGTTGGTTCTTTCATGCCTTATTTTACACTTAATGATTTGGAAGCTTGCACAAAGTCTTCATTGTAGAAAACACTGTCACTTTGTTCGTAGGCCTAACTCTGAATCAAAATCAAATTGAACACCCACTAAGTAGAAGCAGTAAAAATGTTGAACGAACAGTCAAATGTCAAGAAGTTACATAAGTTATCGATGAATGGACAATGGCTTTATGTGACAAATTGTAATAGGAACTGCTGTAATCCATGATACAATTAAGAGTGTGCAAAATAGTATGGTTGTATCCCTGCTTAGAGGCCCATTAATTCGGCCTTCCGGGTGTTTTTTTTTCAATGGTTTTATTCACTAAACGTCAGGAAAATATATAGACCACCTGAGGAGTTACAGAAAAGTTATAATTAGTGCAAGAATTACTCCAATTGTGGTCCCGGGAATAGTGCCTATTTTTGAAGGATTATTGTAATGAATAACAACAACAATCTTTAGTTACTGAAATCATGTATCTCCCACGCTGAAATGAACAGATTTGAATCGCCTAAGCTTCATACGCGTTATTTGGTCCAAACAATCAGCCTACTTGTTCGGTAATAAACAAACACAAGAGCTCTTACGAAGGGGGAAAGCACAGAGGGCCCGGTATATTCTAGTCTCAACATCCTTTTGTATTCTTATTGATATCAATAGGCCGGGAGAACACAACGTCATTGTGTAAGGTGTAAGGACCTCGGACGATCTCGTAAAGATTACGTATCATTATGATCATCGCACCTCTGCAAGAAACTGGCCTGGTGACATGACAATACAATCGTCAGAACAAGATCTACAACAAAATAAATGATCCGCTACAAACTGCTTTGCCGTCAATGCCCTCTACCCTGGGTGCTTAATTAATTTGTCTCACGGGCCAGGAATATTTCTGAAATTACACCGTGGACCACTGAGGAATAATAGTATACACAATGGTGTGACATCTCTTGCCCGAATATCAACCGTTGGGTTTCTAATTATGCGAGTGAGCAAAGCGAAAGAGCATTTTTTTTTAAACAAACATAATTGACCTTAATAGGATATAAAAAGAAAATATGAACTGACCACCCATTTCCTGAAAATGAAGTGGCTCAATAATGGTCATTTAAAAATCACCATTATAAGGAGTTTTACCCCCCCCCCCCCCCCCTCCGTCATTAAGCCGAGGCTAGGGGAGGTAGATCAATTTCAGAAATCCCTCCACCCCCATATTATTAATACTTCATCATGTATTATCATCCTTATCTTAAGCCTTGTTCTGAAGTTATTACCATCATATGTGGCAGGACATCAGACTATAATTATTAACACTATAATATGTCACTTGCGAGCGAGCGGAGCAAGCCAGTAAAGATTTTGAAACTTTCATCCGTGTATAATTATCTAGCATTAAAAGGGATTTTTAAAATATAACTTAATCTTTTCTTTTTTGCGGGCCGTATAAAATCATCTCACAGTGGACCGCTGTTTAAGAACAGGGGAATGGTATACTAAAGATAATCTTCACTTTATTAAACCTAAGACAAAACTCTTTAACCAACCCTCTTAAACACTAACTTCAAACCTAATTCAAACATAATTATCTAGCATTATATATATATATATATTGGGGGGGGGGGGCACTCTTTAAAAACTCCTTAGCTTCATTTTTTGTGGGGACGACATAAACACAAAAATTTGCTCACAAAGAATAAGATTGTCAGCTTAAAATGTGGGGGTATACCCCATTGTGTCCCCCACCCCGAACAAATTGTGGGATGTGTCAGCCTGCCTGCCTCCCCCTGACCGACGCCTATGGCCCAAAGCAAGTGAAGCGTTTATTATGCAAAAACAGATAAACGTCATTTAAAGAAAAACAATGAAGTAAGGTCACCATCATACAGTTCAAAATAATATCTTTAAAATGATATGTTGTTCATGACATATAAAGGTTTATTATTGAAGTTATGGCCAAAGTAGCACAGATTTTCTTAATATTTTCTTTATTAAAACTCTTCATGTGTACATACACCAGATACAATCATCAGTCGTATAGAAGGGATAACATTTTCTGTTATGAAAATTACGAAAATGATGTTGGCCTCTCTACATATTTAGCCCTTTGAAACCGATATAGATGATCTAGTTTCAAATGCCATTTACAATATATCAACTGTTTATCAGTCGGTAATGAAGAAGGATCGCGTTCCTTTCGTGAAGTTATAAAAACAATCATCTGGCACAAACACGTAACCTAAATTTATCAAATGGTTTTCAAAGATAAATCGAATATATTAAAGTTGATTTATATGAACATCTATATTGTGTTTAGGGAATGTTTTCGTCTTCCTATATGGGCTCCAAAATTCAAACATTGTTTTATGACATTACATTTGCAATCCTTTAATTTGTGTGTGTGTATACAAGAATATGACTGCTATTAAGCTAAATGATTAAAGTCCATTTGTTCATTTTTGTTATGACCATTCATTGTAACAACATTAAAAATAAAATTTTGTATAATTAACAACATGAGGACTTAAGCATCTGCAGTTATCAACAAGATGATAATACACTTTCGTAAGCAAAACACCACCCACTTTTTTATCGCTCAAAGTAACAGAAGAGGATAATTTGCCTCGATACTTTAAGGGATTATCTAGGGACGTCTTCAGGTCATGTTCTTTGGTATAATAAAACTTGTTTGTCTTCCATTAAAGCTTTAAGAAGAGTATTTGAATACCTTCCTTCAAGGGTACTCCCGGATTAAACAAATGTCATTAGCTATCTCCGAGCCTGGTCAAGAGATTTTCCCTACTCCTCCTGATGTGGGTCAACATTTGAAGAGTTTCCTACCAAAAGGCGTTAACTCCAATTTGGTAACTTGAGAGAAAAATGCATTTTCTTTGTCTCGAGTTTGTACACGTGTCAATTGGAAACTTATAAAGCACTGTCTTTTGTATATTTCTTGATAACTTTGCTTCAAAGTTTCATTCATAGAAAAATAATCTGGCTGAATAATCCAACGACGTTAAAAACTCAACTTTGATTTAAAAACTGGATATAGCGCCTTTTGGAAGCAAGCTCTTCATTTCACTTCGAGTCCGAGAGCATCCTGTGCAAGAAGGGGTTCCTATTTCGAAAAATAAATACTTGTCTGTAATAATGCTACACCGAATGGTTTCGAAATCAATCAATGTCTGGCGAAAATGTTCGAGAAAATAAAACCCTGATCGTCAAACTGTGTTGGAAAATTTCTTTGAAAAGACATTTAAGAATTACATTTGAAGGATTAAATTTGAAGGATTAAATACGGAGAACAAGGAATAACCATTTACTTTTATTGCCACCGTGTAGAATAAGTTTCCAGAGTAAGATTGTCATAAAACTTTATTCCATTTTATGTTGACGATCCTAGGCGAAGTCTGTAACCCCCTCCCGCCCCCTTCCTTCGCCCTTTTCTTTATCAATCGAACCAAATATACACTCCAAAAATAATCTAGTCAGTTTTGACTAGATTACCGGTCAACCGGGCACTTGCACTATTTCTAGTCAAAATAACTAAAATTCCAACCAATTTAATGTAGAGCCAACGGCATTCTAGTAAAAAAAAATGACTCGGATTCTAGTGAAAACGACTAGGTTTCTGGTCATTTTGACTAGGAAAAGAGCAAGTGCCCTGCTGATCCGGTAATCTGGTCAAATCTGACTAGATTGTTTTAAAAGTATTTATATCATATTATGCATGGAACTTAACAAAATAGTTTCAAAGATGAATATTATCAATACAGTTAATTTATATGAACATTTTTTTTTTGGGGGGGGGGGGTGTATAGTGACACCAACGATGGTGGCATCTGATCCCAAAGTACACCAACAAGAATTCTGTCGCCTTGCTTGGCCTGTTTTTCTGGGGATCAAGACTGATTTTCACTCCAGCCATACTCCAGCCTCCGACTAATTTCATCTACTTTGTATGAGATGCGGTAATAAGATAGGTTAAGCTTGCTATCGACGAAAATAGCACTTCGCCCGAGGGCAACGTTAATGGCTCAAATATCGTCCTAAAATAGTCCTTCGTGATGTAGAACAGGTACTGGGAGTGACACTGAAACTGCTTTTATTGTCTGTAACATCCCAGCATGAATAATCATGTTAGTGTTCCGTCCCGTGAAAGTGTAAAGTTTGGTGACGAGTTACCAGTTTATTTCATTTATAGTTTGTTATTGTTTTGTGGATCTAGTAACGTTTGGAAAGTGAAAATGTGCTTTCGGCTGCTTCAGAACTCTTTCGGAATTTAAAGCGAATCTGATGCGAACCTTGATTATACCATTGTATGTATGGATGTTGGGGCTAGGGGAAAACTATTCTCACCAGCAAAAGGCAATACGGTGCATCAATGAAAAAGAGTGTTGTTTTCAGACCTTGATTTTAGAACTTAATGCAAATGAAGCTTGTAATTCCCTTCCTTCACATGATTTGTATTTCCCAGTGCAATTTATTTTGCTTTTGATAGTTGGTTTGTGATTTTGTTTTCACACACACTAATATATGCAGGTACCAGTTTGTTTCCATATATGTCATATGTTTTTGTTTTGTTTTGTTTTTTTTAAACAGTTTTAGTCATATTTCATATGAGTTTTTTTATAAAAAAAAGAAATGCTATCTCGGGTAAAAAGAGAAATTCAATGAAAAAATAAATAATGTTATAGCCGTTATGAAAAGAATGAAACAAAAAGAGAGAGAGAGAGAAAAGGAAATAGTAGTAATTATAAAAACTGAAAATTGATTTATTAGTACCTGCACTATTTCTCGCAGCCAGTATCCAAAATATCAAAATAATCATTTTTGTTCCGCATATCACTGTAATTTCATTAACTCAGATATATGGGTAGTAGTTCTTTTTATTGACCAACATTATGGTCGTGGTATAAATCACAGGTGACAGATAATTATTTATTACATTTTGTATGACCGTGATCAAGCTGACTGAGTTTGAAGTATTATTAAAGAGCGTCCTCTGTTGTAGAAAGACAGAACGTTCATTCCTTCGCACTCTCCGGCAGCAGCTCACGTCGGCAATTTAATCAAGCCTCGCACCCGTGAACTGTCACTGACTTCCTCGTCATCTACATCGATAGCGTATAGGCCGCATGTCCCTTATTGACATATTTTTAATGAGCTAGATTCAATTATGCGATCACCCATTTAATGACGCCCAAGTTCCGACTATGCCATTTTCATTTTTTCCCCTGGATAATTATATCCGCTTTAGAGCATCTCTCATTTTGGTTGGGGCAATGATGTTGGAACCGTGCGTCATAATGGATGGCCGTGGAGAAAGCATGTAATATTCCTAATCATGGCCGGAAATCTGAAATGTGTGTGCGTGTGTTAGGTGGGGGGGGGGGGGGGGGGGTCACCTAAAATTGTCATTAATCAAAAAAAAAAAAGGAAAGAAGAGAAAAGAAAAACAGATAAATGAATAAACAAATATATGAATAAATAGATAAATTAAAAAATAGGGGGTCATGGGAGAGGTCTAGTGTATTAATCCGAATTTTCTGGTAAGCACAACAAAAGACAAACACTGAAAACAAACTAATGAAAAGGTTCCCCATCATTCATGAGCGTCGTTTTTACCTTTTATTTATTTTCTAAAATCTGTGATATGTCAAAATTTGCAAAATCAGGTCGGATTGGGGCGGTCCTTCTCATTCATATTCTTGGGGGATGCGCCCCCAACCTTCCCCACGATTTCCGGCCATTCCCTTAATGTTTGGTACTCATTTATTGGCTGACAAGCAGCTTGGCGATCTGCTTAATTGGTCATTAAAGACACGAATTTAATTAATAAGAGACATTTAGTGTCTATTATCTTTACCGCGGAGTATTGGAGTCCTTCTCCGAAAGGTTTGTTGGTGTTTATTCTGCAGGTTTATCATGTTTATCATGTTTATGGAAGGACTTACGAAATACTGAGAAGGTCAAGTTGAGATGATGTAAAGAGCAGATGAAGATATTAGAAAAGCAAACATGAAGAGAAGAAGATGATGAACTTTGAATAGAGAGGGGAAGGGGACGGGGAAGGATGGGGGAGAATGGGGGAAGGGGAAGGGGAAGAACCAATCTAAGAATTAGACGCATGTTAAAAAAAATAATAACACCAAAACGAAAAGAAAACGGAACAAAACATAGCAACTTGTCAGAGATGAAACGAATTCGGAAAGAAAAATTATCACTGCGTTGGGTGACAGATAAAAATATTAATATCCTATGCATCTTCATTAGTAATGAGTAAAATTAATGCCTACAGACGATTGTCTTCATGATAGAACATTGAATAGTTATCATATTTCCCTGTTTTTTATGTGAGCAGTTTCATTATCATTAATAATATACTGAAAGGTAGTTTCAGTCGTTTCAAGAGTTTTATTTTTGAGTGAAATTCGGTATTGTGTTGTGTTTTGCAGTTTTGTTCTTGCCTGTCTTAATTTCAAACAAACGTACATTAAAATGTAGTTGATGATACAATAATCATGAACATTTCTTTGAGCCCATCTTAAATGACAATATAGACTATCAGATATTTTTGCCAAAAAAAACCAACCAAAAACAAAACAAAACAAAACACAGAAAAAATGGGTTTATAGTTAATAATGATATTAATGAATAAATATTTCTTTTCCGTTTTTCTATTTCTTCTTTTATTTTCGAATCAGTAAGCTAGTGATACGAAATAATAGTCATGGGTCCATGAAACTTGGCTGAGAGCATGGAATTATATCGGGGCCGACTCGGGGGTGGGGGGGGGGGCATTGGGGGTAAATGAAAGTACCACACAGGCGATAAAATGTAAACATTGAGGGTTATTAGGGTAAAATAGGTTTAACGTGACAACTCCAAGAATAAGCGGATCCAACACACCAAGGCTTTTTGTTCTGTCTCTGTCTCTCCTTTTTCCAGGGACGGGGAGATTGATAGGGGTTACGGAATGTCAAGTGTGATAGGCGCTTAATGGCTGCTCCCTGACATAGCATTATCACTCTTTATCAGAGGACTATTTTGTTACGGAATGCCCTAATGACCAGGAAAAAACCCACAAAAACTTAACCAGACACGCAACTTGGCATGTGTTGTTTCAGCGCACATTTTTCCTTTGCTGATTTTACATATTACAAGCATGATAATTAACAGAAACTGTTCGCATGGCATCTAGATGATTGTTGGGATTTTTTCTCTCTCTGTCTGTTTTTGTTTTTGTATTGTTTTTGTTTTTGTTTTGTATTTGTTTTTATTTTAGGCCTTTGTTTTAAGAGATTTTTTTTTTGCTTGCTTGAAGATGAATTGTTCTGGTCATGTGATGTCATTCATTAGAAAAATAGCAACAACAATGACAACAACAACAGCAACAACAACAAAACTAGTTGAATAGTGGGGTAAATATTGCATAATATTATGCATGATCTCGCAGATCCGTGACAGAAATGAGTGAACATTATTAGGATTTACGATTCACTGAAGTGTTAAAAAAGTAACCAACTAATATTTCCTTGAAATCACATACAATAAAATGAATCGCAAACATAATCATACGAATATATTGGGACATACAACCTTGTGCTAACATAGGCCGAAGTTTTAAAGTATTTTGGGTTTTTTTTTAAATCAAGGATATGGAGGATTTTCAAGAGCAACATTCCTTTTTTTTCGGCATCTCCATTGGATTGTAATATCATCTCACATAGCAGCACAGACCACCTTCAGGAGTAAAGATCCGTAGGAGAGCTCACAGAGTAAAGAAACAACTGCTGAAAGATTTATATGCATAAACTCCAGTCATGGGCGTAAATCGGGGGGGGGGGGGGTAGGGAGACGCGTCCCCAAAAACACAACAAACAAAAACAAAAACAAGAACATAAATAAAAAATTCCTAAGGGTTCGAGACGCAACAGGGAATCCCCCAAATGAAATATATAAGCTAAGGACCCCTTTTTTGCTTGTCTATAAATTTGTGCTGTATCCCCACCAAAAGGGGCCCCCTAAAATTCATGCCGATGACTTTTTTTAAAGAGAGTGTCCCCAAAATATAAAACTGATTGACGACCCTGACTGAAAGAAAAAAAAAAGGGTACCCCTAAAAATCTATGCTGAGGACTTTTTTTTAGAGAGTGCCCCCAAAATGTAGAACCGATGACGCCCTGACTGCAAAACGAAATATGATGATAGATTATCCGAATGTCTTGCGATTTAGACAAGGCGATTATGTGGCACTACACATGAATACGAGAACGGTATGATTATTCTCGTACGATACCCATAAATCTCTTACGACGGGGGAACGAGACATGCTGATTTATGTAATGTGATTTTATAACGTCTCGTTTGGGAATCAATCGATACAGGGTGACACGTTAAACTTGGAACATTGACATTTTATTGCATGTTTCAGGTACCCGACACCATGTAGTCGTGTTCTCATGTAGACGTTATTCATTTATTCTTTAAAATAGTTTCTGTATCGATATGCTCGTAAATTACATCGCATTAAAAGAAAGAAAAAAAAAAAAAAAGATAGAGAGAAAACATTCGATCCTCTGGCCAGCTTGAAGCCGTGCTAGCATCTAACGTTTGTTTTAATGGTTTTCGTTGTTCTTGTTTTTATTTTTGTTTATAATTATTTTGTTCGTTGTTTTTTGTGTTGTGTTGTTTTGTAATTGTTGGGTCTTTTCGGTTTTTTCTGTCCTTCATTTTGGTTTGCTTTTATTAGAATTAAATTATCATGTATTCGTTTATTTGTTTATGTAAATGCAAATCATTAAGGCTATGATTTGTATGTGTGCATGAGCTGAGAAGGAATAGCAGCACCTTGGGAGTGAGACAGATGTTCTGACTAGGCGATTTGGGTGGGGGGGGGGGGGGGGTTGGGGAGGGCTGGGCGCCTATTGCCAGTGCCTGGATTGATCTTATTTCGTCTTCATGAAAGATGGCGGGATCGAATTTGATCACATTGGTGTCGCTACTGATATGACATAAATAGTTTATTTTAGTTTGTAGTCTATAAGAATTCCAGATACCACCTAACATTCTCATAATCATGTTTGTTCTTTATTGCGATCAGTATAAGACCTACCGATAAGTATTTTCCTGGTTGCGATATGTTTTCAAATCAGTTCGGTTCTTTCCATGTTCGTTGAGCCCCCCCCCCCCCCCCGGACAAGGGGTTTGCTAACTTCAGAAAGTTTTCCTCGGTTTTTGGTCATCCAAATTCCCGAAAGGTTGACATGTCTCCATAGAGTCTCGCTTTGAGTGGAGAGGGTGTGTGCTCAATTTACCTTAACTTTCTATTTTTAGCTCCTTGTATACAAATCATGACACAATTTACCCATCTTCAAATTCGCCACGACTTCTCTTCTGACCTCTTGCAGTCTTGTGTAGACAGTTAGAATATGCCCCTGTGAACTTTTCTACACCACAGGATTCACTCCAGAGAGTTTCGCTTGTTTTAGTGTCTTTATTATGTCACTGACAGTTTCAAGTATTACAGTTTCAAGTATTTCGCCATAAATATTTGAAGTGACACGAACTCCCTCTCTCCTTATTGTCATTAGATCATCGTTGACAGAGCAGGGCGTGCAAATGTGAAGGATCTGACCTAAATTACATTAATAATATTGCTTGACAGAATAGCCTATGTTTAAAATAAACCCTCAAAAATAACCTACTTTTTTTTCTTTTTCATGATACGTTAATGAGTATCTGTCCGAGAGTTACTGAAAGCATAGAATTTGGCGACTACATCGCAGAATTTCTTTTTTCTAGTAACGCCGAGGTCAAATGTTCATCGTCACTTTGACGACTGCAAGTCTTTCGATTATCTTTTTTAAATTTTTTTATTTTTGTCACAAAAATAGAAAAAAAAAATCCTTTCTAAACACTGACTATACTCTCCTAAAATATGCCAAACCATTAGACTGTTACCTTGGTTACGATGAACTATTTTCGTGACCACGAGTATGACTGTCAATTTCTATCATATTTCGAAGGTGAAAACATTTTAGATCCCGCGTGAAAAGAAGCAAAGCGAAATAAAACGAAACAAAAAAACAGACAAACAAAAAACAGAAAAGGTATACCTCAGCATCTTGTTGAAAGCCATACAGGAGTGAGCAATTTCAAATTACAGTCATGATAACAGTGCATTATTTTATGAATAACTAGGATTGCTGCACAACAGGTCGCAAATGCAATTCACGGTCGAATCCCAAGCGAAATCTTGTTTCATTTGGACTCGAAAATCGGATCAATGCCAGCCGGAGGGGTTAAAAAGGTACAGAATGAAATTCGGATAAAAACACACAAACAAACAAAAACATGATATGTGCAGCTTGAGATAGACCAGACAGCTTTCGAAGCGTTGGTAATAAGAAAAAAAGAGTTCTCTTTTCTTTTTTTCTTGCAGGGAATTGGCACAAAATGTCAGTGGGTTGACTGTCATGTTGTGACTGCCATGAAGCCTACCTAATTTTTGATACTTTACTGTACGAATTTAGCCGTTGTTTTCTCTCTAGACGAGGCGCTCTGTAAGTGAAATGTATTGTAATATGCATCTGGAAGAGCTGACGACTTTAAAAACGAAGTTTTGTCCTAAATCTTTTCCGGTCTTTAACGATAAGCGAACTATATTAAAACAGGGCATCATCGAGGATATTTAAAGTAATAATGAAGAATGATTATCAATAGCACTGTTGACCTATGCTTCAGGGGCGCAAATAGCGAGGGGGGTTGGGGTATGCATCCCCCACTTTTTGAAAACAGTGCACAATTATGTTTATTAGGCATTTATCTTTACGTAGTAGTGCGAAAGAACGCGTCCGGAATGCAAAATGGAAAATTATTGAAAATCAGATTTCTGTAACAATGACTGATAATTTTACGAGTAGCATATAGACCTTGTAAATTGAGATACGATCTTCTTGTGGCAAGATCTTTGCTAAAATTCTGTTCCAGTATGTCAAAATAGACATTATATTTTTTGTATTTTTGTATTTTGCGTTCCAGGCATGTTCTTTTGCGCAACGACATAAAGACAAAACACCTATATATATATATATATATGAGAAATCAACACACCCCCCCCCCCCCCCCAGCAATGAGGACCTGCCTATGCAAATGCTATGCTTTCATGATGGTTGCCGGATCCACACATACCATTCAATTTTCCAAAACCTCTTTCTCCAAAGCAGCTACACCTGGAACAGGTAATCAAATATCAATAACTATAGAGTCTGCGATATGAGACTAGTCTGATAGATGCGCGCGCCCCTGGATTACTGCCAGTGATCTTCATCGTCTTACGGGAGAGCCCCGGGGATGCGAGCACTGTGCTTCGATTCCAATTTTAGCTGCGCCTTGATTGAATTGATGACAGTTTCGTTTATGATGGCTGCTTCTTGCGTTTCTTTGGTTATATACCTAATGAATAAGCCCTCATCCCTTTCCCTCGTGGATTCATCGCCTTGAATCCTTGATACACACTGTACCGTACTGGGGATGCCGACATTCGTGGAGCTGAGAAAAGCCCCGACCCCCTCTTCCTATTCTAAACCACAGCGTATCCGCCATTGCTGTCTTAAATTGTTGACGGTTCCCTGAAAGATTTTTTTAATGATCGTCGAAGAATTAAACCGATTAGAGCTTCTTACTGTTGGCAAAGTTAAGATCCCCCATATGCATGATATGACATATTTTCGAGCCCCCTGTTTTCACACACTGTATATAGCATAACCAAAACACTTTCACGTGCATACTACTCAAGAGATAAGAGGTACATATTTCTGCATAAGCATGTATCTCCTTCGTGAAATTAACACAGTCGGAATCCTCTGATTGTTGGTGCACCCCGACCCCTTAGCGATATAAAATGCCCTTGTGACGCCACTACACACGTGTCATTGGCTTGGAAAGAACAGGCTCAAAAGAGGGGCGCCACCTCATCAATCAGTATATTTCAGTCATTCCGCACATACCCCGTTCGCCACACAGGTGTCGGGTGCAAGGGCCATGCCATTTGTCTTAGGGTATGTTAAGGTATTGCATTAAGAATCCAGGGTGACATGCTTAATGAATGGGACGGGTGTACTTTTGCAATGTAGTTGTCCCCCTTTCCCTTTAAAGCCATTGAGTAACTTTTAAAAGTCTGAGCTGCATGACCCTACATGCTATCAGTGTATATAATATTGTATATGAAACCCTGAAAAATGCACTTCAAAAGCATCATCATGTGCTTCACAATGATATACGAGTGACCGGAAATACAAGACCTGTTCTACTCGTAGACTTCAGTGTTATTCACAAGCATACCCACTTTGAAAGTGACGGTTTTCAGTGATAGATATCTTGAGAACGACTCCTTATATTAAAAAAAATGTATATTCCTGGCTGTATATTTATCTTTCCGAACATCTGTTTCACAACACAGAAATCGAAATTCATTAAATCAAGCCTCCACAGATTTACCGGATTCCTTTAAAGTAGGGGTACTTTGCTTATTTCATCATCATTAAGGTTTTCACCTCACCATTTATTTTTCTACAATGCGATGCCAATGGGTATGGTCACTCGTTTCCCGCACCCTCCGATGGGCATAAAACAATACGGAAGTTTTGCTCTGTTGAACACAAAAGCTTTACAAAATGACCAAAATGACAACCATTTAGACACCCCGTTTAGATTCATTTTGCAATCTAAAAACATTTTATTAATCTTATTAATCTTAAAGTCTGTCCCATGAGAATTATGGTGTTGCACTGGGGAAAACTTTTGGGTAGCTCGTAAAGAGTTGATAATAAACAGATAAAAGGAAATTAGGTCTTAAACCGAGGGTATAGCCACGCCATTATCATGATGATCTAGACTACTCTTCCTGCGGGCCATGCAATTAGTATTGCCCAAGAAATACAAGGTATCCAATTTACACCCGGGTAGATACAACGGAGATGGACTAATGTTTGCAAAACACCCTCATCAATCAAGGACCTCTCTCACGGGGGGGGGGGGGGGGGGGGGGGGGGGGGGGGCGGCTTTTCACTCGTTTTTGCTTTATTTTTTTGTTGTTGTTTTTGCGGGATGTTTTGCTGTATGTCACATGAAATTTGAAAGCCGCTCCTCAAGATAACCATGTGTAAATAACATCAGCCCCATTTTCCGTACCTTATCTTCTTATACAAAAAAACATGTATAAGGAACCTTGAACATTTCTTTCATATCATGGGGGGGGGGGGGGGTGCATAATTTGAAACAAAAATACATTAAAGAATGCAATATTAAATCCTTACCGATGGCGGAGGATAGGCTTTCACCCGTATTAAGCCCCCTCCTATTCCTGAGGAATCGATGCCCCTGACTGGAGGTCCAGATAATTACAGGGGCCACTCGTTCATTTTATAGGCTTGGCTCTTGTGTTCCTGACGGCGAATTTAATCAAATTCTACAGTATTATAACCTTATCTCAATCTCCTTCCAAACTTAAGTCTGTGTCAAACAAACCCCCCGTTGTACTTTCGTACGCTTTTTTTCCAAAGAAGAAGAATCGTAAACTTAAATACAACTTTAAGAAGGCAACAACGCCCCAAAGCACCATATTTCTATATGTATAGCTCTTTATGGATGATTATGAGATCATGGCTTAACAAAGCTTGCAAGGGTCGGAATGGGGGGGGGGGGGGGGGTGAAGGGGTTCCTTTTTGGCCGGTTGATAACTGAATTCTTTCATTCCCGTTGGCTTAATACTGGAACCAGTTGTTACAGTAGGTAATTGGTTAAAACGAAACGCCATTTGAAGAACTTCAGATTCTGTTGATTGTATTTGGGTGATTCCACATGGGAAGCACAATCAGCTTACTTCATGTTTATAGTAAAAACAATCACTTTGATATTTCCTGAATAGACAAATCTTTTAATCAAAAGAAACTTTTAAAAATCCACCAACTTAGCCAGTCTTGGTATAATGCATATTCTGATTTTACATGACATTGTTGTTATTTGAAAGTGAAACAATTTTCCGATAATTCCATTTCCGAGGTATACCTGTAAGTGGAAAATAATTGTCGGAATGTAAGAGTACAGGTAAAAGGATGGACATATTCGCAGAGTATTAAATGGTGAGAAGGATGGCATGGGGCAAAATCGGCACATACACTCTAAAAGTGTGAGCTAAAAATCTCTAATTTGTAATTCCGTTGCCGGGGAATTGCCCATTTAGATAACAATTTTCAGCTAATAACAGTAGGAAAACTGCAGTAATTTTTTACCATACGCCCGCGCAGTCTGATGGATATCTATATAGGCCCTGTAATTCAGGCTTCTGAACCCCTGGCCGTTCGTTTATGTTATTATAGTCTTGATAGAAGCGGTTATCATTATCGAGTGTAATTATCGTGAAATTCAAAGAGATATTAAGAAAAAATGGAGTTCAGATGAATTATAGCTCTCGGGCAGGACTGCTTCGGCCTACGCGTGGTCTTATTATTCTTATAAAATCTTAAGACCATTGATATTTCTGGAATCCCCGGTTATATCACTATTCAGTGTTTGACCGGTAATTCTCTCTATCCCATTAACGCTTTGATTAGATGATTGTGAAAATAACTGCCTCCTACTCTGACTATAGCCTTAAGGAGGATCCTCAAATACGGTCTATAATATATGCCTTCACAAACACACCAATCTCATAATGATGATGAGTAATAAAGAATAAGGTGTGCCAATGAGGAAAGTAAACGATAATACAAAATGTAATTTCCCTTATTAAGTTCCTCAAATATAATGCTTTTTTAAAATACATTTTTAATTGTCATACAGAAAATAGAGAGACGACGTTGTCAATTATATTTTCATTCTTCATAAATTTCTTTAATTCAACTGCAAAGGCTTGTAATTATTACTCTTTAATACGAACGGCCTGGTTATACTTGTTGAAATAATTGCTTCCGTATTCTCTTGCTGTGCTTCGTTGTTTGTTTTGTTTTTGTTTTTGTTTTTGTTTTTGTTTTTTTCCCGTCAGTGTCCGAATCACTTTCCACCTGTCAGTCTCTATCCCTCACTCTCTTTCTCTCTTTCACACTCTCTCTCTTATTTTTGTCGCCTCTCTTTCTTCCTCTCTCTATCTCTATCCCTGGCTTTCTGACTATCTGTTTGTCTCTCTCTGTCTCCGTCTCTCTCTTTTCCCATCTCATCTCACTCTCCTTTTCCCTGTCGCTATGATTCCTGCCATGTCTCTATAGGCACATCACACCTGCAGCCTGTGTTCGATATAGAACGAATGGTCCCTTTCATTCTCCAGAACTTCCTACTCTCTATTTATATCTTTCTCTCTCTCTCTCTCCCTCCCTCCCTCCCTCCCTCTATTTATCTATCTTTCTTTCCTTCCCCTCTTTTTCTCCTGTCCTCGCATGTATTCATCTAGGCCTAAGTTATCTTCCCATGTCTCTTTTCATGCTCTTGACACACCAAACCGGTCCTCTGCATAGAACGAATGGAGTTCATGTTTCCTTCTATTCTCCAGACCCCCCTTCTCTACCCCTCCACCCCCTTCCTCTCCCCCCCCCCCACCTCTCTCTCTCTCTCTCTCTCTCACTCCCTCTATCTATTTATCTATCTATCTGACCATCTCTCTTCCTTTCTCTTCATCTCTTTCTTCCGTCCTCATGTATCTATCAAAGTTCTCCTCGCACGTCTCTCTTGACACACCAAACCTGCAGCCTGTCCTCTGTATATAGAACGAATGGAGTTCATGTTTCCTTCTATTCCCGGGACTCCCTTCGGGCCCTGTCTTCTGAATAAATCACGAAAAGGTCGTCTGAACTATTGTCCCTTCAACTCTTCAACTCCTTCCCATTAACAGATCCGGACGACAGGGAAGTGAACCAACCCAACTCCGCCTGCCCCGCCCATATGTTCATTTCATTCTTTCATTTCTATAGTTCAAGAGAATGAAAGAGAGAGAGAGAGAGAGAGAGAGAAAGAAAGATAGCATGAATGAGAGTCGCTTTAATACTCTCTCTCTCTCTCTCTCTCTCTCCTCTCTCTCTCTCTCTCTCTCTCTTTGTGAAACTATATAGCATAATTCCATTACCTGATTATACCTCTATTTTCCTCACATTTGACATTCGAATAGATGAGGTACATCACTTAGCATTACAGAATAGAACGAAAATGTGCAAATATGTCCAAAAATAGAACGAAAATGTGCTTTCTGCCAGTAGCATGTGATCGATCAATATGGTCCACACTTTTCGTGCATTTGTACTCTCTAGTTTTAAAGTACCCCTCGTGTAGGATTGGGTTTTTTTTATTTTCCCTTTTTATGATCTTTTATTCTCTTTTCTTCTCTTCTGTTCGCTTTTCTACTCTCTCTCTCTCCCCTCTCTCCCTCTCTCTCTCTCTCTCTCTCTCTCTCTCTCTCTCCCTCCGTTCTTTCCTCACTCTTAATAAAAACGTTATAATTATGTCCATGTCTCCATTCTTCACCAACCCCGTCCCGTTTTTTTCTGACTCCGACAGGTGGGTGTCCGATGAATGCCAAGTTATTTGCCGAACTCAAACACTCACTCTGTTTTCACATACATTGATAACGCCATCTATCGTCTGATGTTTTCACCTTTTTCTATCCGATTCGAAAGGGGGAAAAAAATGTAATTTTTCCCTAGCACAAAATGTGTGCAGGATCTACTATATTTAATAGCACCTATACAGCATCATTCGGATAGGGTCTTTAAAAGTTGAATATTCAACAGGTGTTCAAAAAGCGAAATCTTATTTTCTTTGAGGAAAAAAGAAGAATGTTACACTGAATGTAACCTTCCTCTCATTGCGAGAAATCAATAAATTTTATATTGAATTATTAAGGTCAGGAAAATTGCGACCCGGAAGTTAAACATGCAGTCGCTCAATTTAAACAAAAAGTATCAAACGTTTATCTTTAATTTTTCTTTGAGTCCCCGTCAAAGGTTTTTTATTCTTCTAGAAAATCATCAAGCGGATGATAATAATGTCTGCTAACCTATGGGTGTATTCATCTTCCCTCCCACGCCTTTCCATTCTTTTTTTTTTTTTTCATTCTTAGTATATAGTTTCTCTATATTTTCTAATATTCGTTTTATCAGATGTTTATGATAAACACTGTAATGACAATACATATAAAATATATGAAGCCGTTGGGTAATCTCTAAAAGAGGACGACTTTGAAGGGTTAGGACAAAAGCGGATAATTGAATTAAGTATTTATTTTGTACCATGCATCGACGGTCGATTAGAGCTATCATTTAATTTCTGCCTGAATTGTCTGTGATCCTTATAGCTGCACGCGATGCGCCCATCATGCCTATCAACCACAGCAAATTGGCAATACCGGCTTCGATAACCGAAAACACATCGGTTTTTGAGGCGGAAACTATTGCCTGACAGCAAGCTTATTTGCCAAAAATGCGGCTGCTATTTATTTCGCAAATATATTTCTATGATTTCAAGGAAGTTTTGTATTTAGGGTATATTTCATCAAAGAGCTGTGTATTTCAATAGATGAAAGGGGGAGTGACAGACACAACGGAAATTAATGGCGATATGCATTTTGGCAGAAATTCAGGCGATCGTGAATGAATGAATTTACTTTGAGTCTTTTAGACTGATATCAAGAAGCGCATTGGTATTACATTATGAAAAGAACTCTCTAGAAGTCTTTGCACTGACTGACTGTTTTTTTTTTTTTTTTTTTTTGTAAATAAGAACGTTTCTATAATCAATATAGACTGTGGGTGCCATCAAGGACTTAACAGAATAAGCAAAATCTTGTTTGATATCTCAAGCACTAAAAAACACGAAAAAGTAGTACACACGGGCCTTCATGGGTATACAGGACTACGCAAATAATATACTAGTAGGATATTTATCATGTTTATACATCGCACATTTCCACCTGAGGACTGTTCAAGCCGCTCCAATATTACCCCGGATCAGCTATAGGTGTCGACGCTCATTTAAAGGAATTCCTCCCTGCCGGTACCCATTCACACCCGGGTGTAGAGTGGCAACTGTATAGATTCACGTCTTGCCAAGGAACTTTAGTGCCATGGCAGGACATGATCTCGGACCACGAAATCCACAGTCCGGTGACGTACCCACTAGACCACCACACCTCTACGCAAATGGTATGATAACAGATCAGGGGCCCCGTTGCATAAAACTTACTATAATAGTAACTTTGCTATTATAGTAAGTTTTATGCAACGGGCCCCTGATGTAAAAAAATGGTTCTATTCTAAACTATACCCATTTTTTTTTTTTTTTAATGAAAGCGTATAAAAGGCAAGTTCATTCACACTACGTCTCGATAACAATTATCGTTTTCTTTATCACGTTTATTGGAATAAAAAGATGAGGTAGCACAAACATGTCAAGTGTATGTTGCCCCCTTTACCATGTTTACCGGATATTAAACATCCTTTAACGGGCTTCTCCCGAACAGCAATTCGAAGAAACCCTGTTTTCTATGAAGGCGGAAGCTTACGAAGATGGATTGTCAATTTTAAAACGGGTTCTTTTTTTTTTTTTTTTTTACCACTGTGAAACAACACCTAAATTTACTTGGCATGGATATTGCATTGATGGCACGAATTTCTACCATAGAGAACGTGGAATAGGCTACAAGGAATACTAATGAGGGGATGCTAACATAGCCATAAAGAGATGATAAAATGTATTATGTAGAAAATACCTCGATTTAAATGTGATGAAGAACCTTTTTTTTCTTCTTCTTCTTTTTTTCCAGATAGCTACCAACAAAACAATAAACGTGATAGGAATCAGATTAGGAAGACAATGAACATACATTACTTGCGTACAGTGCATGGATACATCCGATTTCCATCCTTGCCAGTACTGAATATGTGTGACAAATATCCAATGATAAAATATCTTCATTTTTAAAAAGTTTAACATGTTTAAGGTCACCCTTCAAAGATGCAATAACTAAAAAAAACACGTTAACATATCTTTTTTTTCAAAACATACATTTTCAACGCATTCATATAATGCACATGGACATAATCATACCGTTCCCCTTGTGCTACTTACCATTATAGTAAACATGTTACGTCATCATGCATTGAAACAAAAGAATATAGTTCAAATTATTGAAATACCCACCAATACCCAGGTGTTCTTAAACTGTTGCAAATGATGGTAGACCTCTGTTATTTGAAATTCCCTTTATTCCTTCTGAAATCATATCAAACATCTGCTACATAGTTTTCCATTATCAAACCTGATGAAAAATTTGTGTATAGTCCTTCATTAGAATTGAATAATTGTTTGGGTTTTTCTGTAATTCAAACGCCATGCCATTTTTCTTTTCTTTTTTTATCTGATTTGCTTTAGTACACTCCTTTTCCCCTCTTTTTCGTTTAATATTACTTTCAACTACTAGTTTAAGACTAACTAACTAAAGCTCGACTCTAAAAAAGCCGATTTCTATTCATGATTAAGAATCATGTAGCTCATTGAAGGCAAGATCAGAAAACTTGTAAGACGGATGCAAGAAGCTATTTACCTCAATCTGAAGTTGATTAAAATGGGAGTCCAGTTTGGGAAATTGTAATTAAAGCCGGATTTGTGATCAGTAATCTCGGCTTGAAAGTAGAACGCTTCTCACCTGTGGCAATCTTTCTTGGAAGATAGTCCTATTTCCAGATTCACGCAGTAGATATATACTGCTCAGAAATTTTAATGATTTGAGGAGATATCTCAGAGGCGCAGATGATACAGGAAACAAGTCATGTAGCATTTAAGTAGAGGCATCACTATTGCGGGCGGAGCGGAAGTGGTAACAAGTTTTTGTAACTGAAACTTTTCCCCAGTCAGGCCACAAAATCAAGAAAACAATAATAAAAAAAACATATTATGTATCTCCCACTTAATTAGTAAACTTTAAAAAAAAATTGCTGGAAACTTTTCTTTTTAAACTTGGAGGAGGGGATGGGGACGGACAGGAGCTGATCCAGAATTTTCTGAAGACATGGGGAAGGGCGCAGTTCTGAAAAATCCCTGAGAAAAAAAACCAGTGTTTTATGTATTAAATTTTTGCAGGTGTATTTTTTAGACCCATCATGTCATGCATGTTGAAGGGGACACGTAATCATGATTGTGGGTAATATGCACTTTAAAGTTCCCCTACATCGGTCATGTGAGGGGAAGGAAGGGGTATACGTACGCACTCCACCAACCTTGGGACCTGCCAGACAGCATTGCCCCTGAATCTATGATTATTGTACATAATTATGTCTCTTACAGAATCTTCGCAAAAAGGGGTTCTGTCAACGCCGTAATCGTGGTGCGGAGAAAGAATATGCATAATATTTCACTAACTCTAAAAGTATTTCGGTAGCACTATATTCTACTGAACAGGAATGTGTCTTAACATTCTTTAACGTTCAATATATTCCTGCCTGCGAGAGACTCATGATATGCTATTTTCATATCAGTCTTGTTGTTCGTATCGAATGTGTCTCCCTTTACTTTCATCTTGTCAAATCTAGCAATGTGTGACATACGTGATTGTGTGTGAGAACAGATTCAAGTACGAACGCGACGCGCGCACGTACGGTATATGCCAGGCGAACGGCTCAGCTTTCAGTGCGTCTGTGCAAACATTCTCTTCCCTTGTAGCTGTATTTGATAATCAACCAGTTCTTTAACTTTAGGGGCCAGCAGTTGAGAGATAATCGATTCCTTTCGTTTAACCCTAAGTATGCGCACTTTTCATATCAGCGCTGATCTTTCGCCACAAAATACCCATCAGAACCAGATATCTTCAGACGAAAATTCACGGAGAGAGCTCGAGGCAAGATACTCCATTAAGGAGATAATCCACCCTCGTGAGCTGCAGAACTACTTTGAGGAGTCCTGAGAGTTATCTGACGTTGGGCGAACATTTCAATCGCAAAAACGACATATCTCCACTATAGGTCTTATGGCAGTAAAGCGAGGTAAAAATATTCAAAACTCTATAAACATGATAAATATCGGGCAGATTTTCCCCTTTTCCGGGATACTATTCGGACTCTAGTTTGTTTGGTGGACTAAGAATGATCAAATACATGTTCAAACAATTTCATTTTAGACGTTTGCCTGACCCAAGCATAGTCTCATTTGCATACGCACTAGAAATATTAAAATAAAAGGGTGTGTGTGTATGTGTGTGTGTGAGAGAGAGAGAGAGGGGGAGAAAGATAGAGGGGAGAGAAAGAGGGTTACAGCTCGTTATTCCGAAGGTTCGTTATTCCGAAGGTTTGTTATTCCGAAGGTTCGTTATTCCGAAACACGCAAATTGCATATACCTAGATGTTCGTTAGTCCGAAAATGAAAAAGGGTTCGTTAATCCGAACATTTGTGGAGTTATTCCGAAGGTTCGTTAGTCCGAAGGTTCGTTAGTCCGAAAATGAAATAAAGTTCGTTATTCCGAAGGTTCGTTAATCCGAAAATGAAATAAGGTTCGTTATTCCGAAGGTTCGTAAATCCGAAAATGAAATAATGTTCGTTATTCCGAAGGTTCGTTTATCCGAAAATAAAATAAGGTTCGTTATTCCGAAGGTTCGATAGTCCGAAAATGAAATACGGTTCGTTAGTCCGAAAATTATTTAAGGTTCGTTAATCCGAAAATGATTTAAGGTTCGTTATTCCGAAAATGAAAAAAAAGTTCGTAAGTCCGAAAATGAAATAAGGTTCGTTAATCCGAAAATGAAATAAGGTTCGTTAGTCCGAAAATAGAGTAATCTGTGGCGAAGTCGGGACGGACGTTGGGAGAATCACCCTTTCTGTTCAATAGTTATGGGGGAGGGGCTGATCTATCGTGACCAGGGGCGTATACGTACGCAGGATTCTTTCAAAGGGGGTGACCATAGGCTTATGGGACTAGTTCATTTTCAATCCTGAATCCATGCAAGAATCGATGTTATGTTTACCGCTCTTCGCCAGTCCTGCTGATGTCGGGGGGGGGGGGGGTTCATGTATTTTTCATTGTTTTGTCCATGTTCGAAGATCCATTCTCGATTAGATGTTTACCACTTGTAAACCTTAAAAATGTCGCTCTGCGGGGGCCGGAGGGGGCTTGTTTGGACCAGAATAGAAGGAGTGTTTAACACCCCAAACAGGGGCGTCGATCCCCCTTTTTTATGGGGGGGGGGGGGGTCACAGCCATCCGTAGCTAGCGTGGTCAACTTTTTGGAATGGGGGGGGGGGGGGGATACACACTAATTTTGCAAGTATGAAATAAACAATGCTCGCTGTGTATGTGGAGGAAACCTTTAATAGCAAAGCTTGTAAATCAGGTTCTCATGGAGAGTAGTAGTATTATTTTCGATTACAACTACTTTTTATTCATCTGTTAGTAATTAGGATCTGGAGGGGCATTGTTAAGCATAACTTTCACTTTTTATTAATGTCACTTTTCTCTTCTGTATGTATATGTACCCCCCATCCCCTTCCCCCTCTGACTAGGCTAATGTCAAAGGCTCGAAGAGTCAGTATCATGAATGGAATAGCTATAATTATCTAAAACTATTGATATTATTGCTTTGCCTAGTACCTCACCATTCATGCCATTGTAATGAGATGAGCTCAAACTTTTTTTTTCCTTGGGAAGGGGGGGGGGGGGTGAGATTGGCATGCATCGAAACAAGGATTTCAGGGGTTCTGTGTACAAACCTAACCCCATCGCCTCAGCACACACATTTGTTTTTTGTAACAAAATATGCACACGTTGGTATCAATATGAACATAGCACATCACTTTATTTGAAATACGATAAAACAGCAATGTAGATAAAATGCCTTGTTCCAGGGCATAAGTGCTGTCCCGGGAATCGAACCCCCGACTTTCGCGTCTCCAGTCAAGCGCCTTAGACCACTCGACCACGGCACCTCCACGGCACACACAACACACACACCCACACACAATGCTGTTCCGGGGAAATGAACTGGAATACAGTACCTCTTCAAATCCCACATGATAATGATAATGAATTAAAAACAATAATTATAATTGCTTTTATCATTTTTACCATGATTAATAGTATTATCACCATTACTACCATCATAATCATTCTTATTCATATTTATATTTTTGTTTTATCATCGTTATTATTACTAATATCATCAATGTTATCGTTATTATCATTATCATTAGCAGCAGAAGCTCTTAAAATAAATAATGACCCCCCTCGAAAAAACCCAGAATAAACCACACCCCGTCACCCCCCCCCCCCCCCCAAAAAAAAAATCCCTCTTGCCTGGAGGTAAGTTACGGATGACCCACAAACAGCCCCCAACACTCTAAATCCATTCGCTCAGGCGGCAATTGCTCAGATAAAATCAAAATCAAAATTCTTGATCTACGCCACTTTTTGATGCAACATATGCTCTGCCGAATCCTCCGTTGAGACTATACCAATATTTTTATTGCGTAATATCCTATTGTTTTTTAATCAAAAAACCTTATTTGTTACTTAAGGAGTTTATTTCATTTTCGGAATAACGAACCTTATTTCATTTTCCGAATAACGAACCTCATTTCATTTTCGGAATAACGAACCTTATTCCATTTTCGGACTAACGAACCTTATTTCATTTTCGGATTAACGAACCTAATTTCATTTTCGGACTAACAAACCTTATTTCATTTTTCGGATTAACGAACCTAATTTCATTTTCGGACTAACGAACTTTATTTCATTTTCGGACTAACGAACCTTATTTCATTTTCGGATTAACGAACCTTCGGAATAACGAACCTTTTTTCATTTTCGGACTCACAAACCTTCGGAATAACGAACCTTATTTCATTTTCGGACCAACGAACCTTCGGAATAACGAACCTTATTTCATTTTCGAAATAACGAACCTTCGGAACAACGAACCTTCGGAATTGCAAACCTTCGGAATAACGAACCTTCGGAGTATTCGAACCTTCGGAATAACGAACCTTCGGAATAACGAACATCACCCGAGAAAGAGAGGAGAGAGAGAGTGTGTGTGTGTGTGTGAGAGAAAGAGAGAGGGGGAGGGGTTGAATTTGTTTTGCAAATCTTCCAGAAAGAAACAACAAGAAGTCTTTCTACTTTCCGAAAATGTTAAATGCGGAGTTAAGTCCTTTTGACACGAGTATTTCGTAAATACATACTTGTAAAGAAAGAAGTGGCCATGAGCGTTAATGAATGTCAGGAATTGGCAAACGATTGGCAGATGACACTCCGACCTTGTCTTACTAACACTTCTTATCACCCCCCCCCCTTCTATATCTTTCTCTACTTATGTCTGATATCTCTTTCCTTATCTCTGAATTTAGAATCACCGAATGTGATATGGCGCCCATTAAGTGTTTCTGGGACTTTTCCCCTTTTTTGAGGAGATGCATACTAAAGAATTGAATTGAACTGAACTTGACTGAACTGAATTTATTAACAGCACAAGTTCTAAGCTATGCGATTGTGATTGTATTCAGAACCCCCCCCCCCCCCCCTCCCCCGGAGATTGAACAGAGCTGTCAACTCTTCGGCTTCAATTGCAACTGCTAGAACTACCCGTTGCCAATTGAGGTATTTTTCATCGTAATTTTTCTGGGATGTCCATGCGTACTTGTCCATGCGTACTTGTCCATGGTGGTATTTTGAATTGGTGGTTCTAATATTATTCAAAAAAGCTAAATAGGCCCAAGCAAAAAAAAATAAGGAACAAATTAAGAATCTTTATTCCAGCAAATGTTGCAATTCTTGGTTGTTTATATCAGTGGATGGTACGAAGTTAATGAACTGCATATTTTGCACCTGCGACACATCCTCCGTAGTCAATATCCAACGCTGACTCACCCCTTCTTACTACTCTAGACATGCTAGACTCAACAGCATTCCCACCCCGAATTCAAAACCTAATGTGACCTAGAAAGGGAGTGCAACCCTAGCCCTATACCCATATTATTGACGAAAAAGATAAGCCCAGATCTAATGGCGCCGGAGTATGATTATGTCGCACTACTTTGATTTGTTTCAGATTATTTCAGAAGACACGGTAGAGGCTTCTAAATGATAAGGCCTCTTTTCATTCTTATTTAGATATTTTAATACCTCGTGCTAGGTATGCCTTCATCTCTCTCTCTCTCTCTCTCTCTCTCTCTCTCTCTCTTTCTATCTCTCTTTCCCCCTCTCTTTCTCTCTCTCTCTCTCTCAATCTCTCCCTCACGCTGACTCCTCTTTCTTTCCGTCTCGCTGTCTGTCTGTCTGTCTGTCTCTCTCTCTCTGTCTCTCTCTCTCTCGCTGTCCATTTTCTCAGTCCCTTTCACCAGGCTTCCTCAGCAACATAGCCTATTGATAAACCCTCTAACCCTTAACTCTGCAATGTTGACGAAAAAACATAAGGCGGAGTATAATCATGATAATAATGTCGGACTATACTTTTTCCAGGTTGTCTTAGAAGAGGAATCCAAGTAACTATGTTCCTATTCATTTAAATATCTTTATGTAATAGTGTGCATGTGAATACTCTATTTTTCTCACGGCACTCTCTTTCTTTCATTTTTTCCCTCCCTCCCTCTCTCCCTCTCTGTCTCTCTCTCTCTCTCTCTCTCTCTCTCTCTCTCTCTCTCTTTCCCTTTATTTCTCAATCACCATTTCTTCTGTCCCTTAAAAGCTTCATATTTCAATTTCATACTTTCAGGCCTTCTCCTAGGTAGTATCGTTCTTTTCATTCATTTGTCCTTCTGAATTTCAAGTTCTTTTACTTTCCTCTTCTTTATGCATCTCACTGTCTCTCGTTTCCTTTTATCTCTCAATTAGTTTCGTACGTCGATCTCCAATCAGTCTAATTATTATCTTTCTCTTTTTTTTTCATCTACGTCTCCTTCTGTTTTCATCTTTATCACCTTTAATCCCCCTTTATACTCTAGCCCTCTCTCTCTCCCTTCTCGTTCTAGTTTTTATTCTCTCTTTCCCTCTTTTGTTTCTCTCCCCCTTTTTTATCTCTCGATCAGTTTTGTTACGTCTATCTCCAATCAGTCTAATTATTATCTTTCTTCTTTTTGTTTTTCATCTACGTCTCCGGTTTTCATCTTTATCACCTTTAATCCCTCCCTCTCTCTAACCCTCTCTCTTTCCCTTCTCGTTCTATTTTTTAATCTCTCTTTCACCTCCTTTGTTTCTCTCTCCCCCTCTTTCTATCTCTCCTCTCTCTATTTTTCTCTCACTCTTCATTTCCTTTTTATCTCTCAATCAGTTTTGTTACATCTATATCCAATCAGTCTAATTATTATCTTTCCTTTTTTTTTCATCTACGTCTCCTTCTGTTTTCATCTTTATCACCTTTAATCCCCCTCTCTCTCTAACCCTCTCTCTCTCCACTCTCTTTCTATTTTGCAATCTCTCTTTCCCCTTCCTTGTCTCTCTCTCTATATATATCTCCTCTCTCTCTCTCTCTCTCTCTCTCCCTCTCTCTCTCTCTCTCTCTCTCTCTTTGCTCATGTCACAAATCCCAGTCTCTGACATCTTGTCTGCAGGCTTTCTATGAAACATAAATCAACGTCAGTCTAAGGGCAAAAGTTTTATAGCAAAAGAAAAAAAGATAAACCGAAACACGAACCATCCCTTCAAACGACCCAGTTACAGCTGCGAGCTTCTTGTTATGAATTAATTGACCTAATCAGGAATCAAAAAGAAATAAGATAATAAAACTGGAACACAGCGTTACACGTATCCCTGTGCACCTCCTAACTGCGCACCATGCCGAAAACAGAAGCATATTTCATTTCTAACATGTCTAAGGAGGCCCTATGAATTATTCATAAGTGAAATTTTTGCAACGCTCTTCAATTACCGGTTCATAATTTGATTAAGTGCAATCGGACTCGTGATTTTAAGAACGCATTTTTTCCCCGAAGAATAACGATTTCTTTTGCTGTGACATTGTAAATCATAACTTGAAACAAATGACTCTTCCTAATGTTGTATATGGCGGGCGATGATAAATCGTTGATGCCTAGAGGATTTGACATGAAAACAAAGATGAAGGTTTCCAAGTATTCCCGTACTACCACTTCCAGTTTTTCCTCATTATTTTTCACTGTCCTATCCCTTCGCCAATTATCTTAAGCCTTTGTAATCTATGGTAGATGTGAACATACAAAGACGCTAAGAAAAACTGTCATACTATAGTCCGACTGCAATCTGATTTTCGAAGAAATCGTAATTTTGAAGTGGATATGGAAATTTAAAACAACTACAATTTTCCCGAGTGATGTTCTGAATATTTATATTAAAATCAGAAGCTTGGTGCAATGGAAGCCTTGCAGTTTAAGTAAAAAGACAAATCTGCTCAGTTGAAGCATGGACTGTAGCACCAAAGGACTGATGTCAGTACGATTTGGTGCCGATTAGATATTTCTCCCTTAAAAGTGGCCTGTGAAGATCTAGAATTTTGTTTTAATTTTATGACTGATATTCATAACCGACCAAATTGGTGGGATTTATCATGTTTGACAGAACATTCCTGTCAAGTATTATGCATCTTTTTTTTTTTTTTTTAATCGGATCGCAGCCTGGTCTTAAAGTATACTGGGGGGGGGGGGGGATACTTTGTTTTCGACAAGGGTGTGCCGCTGAAGCATCTCGTTGTTGTTTTTGAATTGGGTTTTTACAGACGTGTACCAATCAGATATGATTATTTACGTCTGGGACCCTGGGGACCGACCATTTTACGTCACCATCCGAAGGACCCAGACTCGAACTGGGTCCGCTGAATCAGTTTATATATTCCACTGTTAGCTTGATTCATGCCCAGCGCACGCTGAAACCTCCATACCGGTACCCATTTTTAAGGGCCATTTTGGCAGAAAAGGGTATCCATTAGTAGAGATTTTACATCTTGAGTGTGTACTAGCGACAATGTGGGCGAGCATATCCGATTGTAAACAATAAAGTTACCCATGTTTAAAAAAAATGTAAAGGGCATGTTTAGGGATATTCCGGCACAAAACCAATACCCCATGATTAGGGATTTCTTGCAAAAAGGCGGCCCATTAGAGCGGCACACCCCCGTATACCATATTAGGCGAGTACCCATCACTCGCATCCCTCTCTCTCTTCTCTCTTGCGGCTGTTTTTAGGATTTTTTTTTTCTCTCTCTCTCTCACCCTCCCAAATACCTCAGTACCATAATCAACCCGGCTTGTGTTCTTCAGCTCGGTTCATCGACACAGCGCGCTAATGCACGCCTTGATTGATGCTAAATCAAATTGTATTTATGCGCTACTTAAACTCTAATCGATTTCCATTGCACACCTCGCGCACTTTTTTCCCCTTACCTATTCTGACGTCATAAGCAAATAGAGTTTTACCCTAATCAGGGTGATTAATGAAATTACCTAATTTCTCGCCGTACACTTTAACGGATCAATAGATAGATGGAGCGCCCTAAAGTTGCACTGTAAATTTTCGTAACAAAAGCCGATTTTACTGGAAATTGTAAGGTTGAATCTTTTTCCTTCAAAATATTATTGAAAGCTTAGTTTATGTATTCCATATCGCTCCTCGGGAATATTTATCGTCTGATATCTTAGGGAAACTTGTACCCCCCCCCCCTCCACGAAATGAGGATGATTAATACAATTGCGTAATTCCTCGTTTTACACACAGATCGACAGAAAAAAAAATAAAAAAAAAACGTTTTGGAATTAGGAGTTTACAAAAGTATTTGATCATTAGCATGATTAGTTCATCTTAACCACTCGCGGGAAATTGCTGAACCTTTTTCCTGAACCTTTCCTTCTTCAGAGAAGCGCACCTTGCTTTGTTTGTTTGTTTGTTTGTTTGTTACCTTATCTTGAATAGGTCATACGCATTTTCTCCTAATTAGGATTATTAATGAAATCCCGCAATTCCTCATCCCACACTCGGATTAGCAGAGAGCGGATCATAGATGTGAACTGTGTTTTCTTTTTTTTTTTTTTTTTGTTTTTTGTTTATTCAAGTGTGCGATTATTAGTTAGTCAAAACAGCCGATTTTTAACGAGAAATCGTTGAGGTTTTTCCTCCGAATTTCTTCTTCTTTCTGTAGTCCACTGCAGCACAACCTTGCATAGTCGCCTCGCCGGCAGAAGGGCCTTAGCAGTTGCGCACGCGAAAAAAAGAGTTTTCGAGATAATCGTGTTTTTAAGGTTTGAAAGCCTCCCCAAAACGGATTTCATAATGTTGGTCGCTGAGATTTTGCAGTTTGGTAGAATAACATGTATTTCGTTACTCTGTAAATTTAGAATAAATGATACTTTTTACTCTGCACTCTCTTTTATACAAGGGCCTTCTGTCGGGAGTATTACTAGAACGCGATGCACATCCAGAAGGGCGCTGTATGACTAGGCCCTTCTGCTGGGAGTATTTGAGCGCGCGGCGCGTATTCAAAGAAGGACGCTGTGCGGCTGGGCCCTTCTGCCGGGAACTAGCGGGGTGCGCGGTGCACTGTCACAGAAGGGCTCCTTGCATAGCCTTGTGTACATAGCAGGCATCCGGGATGTTGATCCACGTTCATGGTTGGGGGAGGGGGTGACCGGCGAGGGAGCTAATTAGCGACCAAGCGGGGGGAGAGTATGGGAGGGGGTAGCCCCCTTTCCACACCAGGGACTTTCGATATTTTCGCATTGAAATAATGGCATTTCTTATTTCCTTACTCCTAATCATTAAAGAATGCGGAAGTACTTCAAAATAAAACATAATGAGTGTCGATAATCATTGGTTTTAAGTTAATGTATCAAAATTCATCCCAAAATATTGAGGGGGATGATAATACAGGGCATTCCCCTACCTCATTTTTTTTTTTTTTTTTTTTTTTTTTGGGGGGGGGGGGGTATATATCCCCCTGGTATCGACACCTATGACATGCACCAGCTTTGCCTTAAAGTGAATACGCAATGGTAAAATATTTTTTGATATGTGATCGAGAATAGAATTCTAAGAAGAATAACATTAAAATTTTAATGATTTTCAATCGAAATCAATGCAATTTGGCTAATTTTCTCATGAAAAATCAAGAGTTGACCCAAAAATTTGAGTATGAGGTATGACGTCAAAGTGGGTACCCAGCTTCGCGCATTGCAGTTGTGCTGCGCGCTAGACTGTACAATATGTATTATACCTTGCGCGCATTTTGCTAGAATTACGCGACAAGGTACCCACTTTGACGTCATTTTGACGTCAAAGTGGGTACCCAGTTGAAATTGGGTCACAGCTGAGGGGTCAAAAATATCCTGAAATCATACCACATTTGGGGGTTTCCTTGGCAACACGACTTTTTAAAAAAACTTTAGGCAGATGATTTTCTGCTGATAAAATCATGCTCTTTTAAATGAACTAACATTGTTTCGGCATTGGGTACCCCCTTTAAAGCAGTTATTTACAAACAATACTAAAAAGAAGTTCGTATTCAGTTTTTGTTTGATGAATTGTTATCATAACAGCTTTGTTTATAACCTTTCATTATGGCGGAAATCAACTAATCGTTGATGTTGTGTGACAATTAAACCAGTTCTATGTTAACTTTCTGAGAAAATTAAGTATGACATATCAAAAGCACAGTGACATTTCAGAACTGACATTAATAAATTGGTTCATAAATAATAGCCTAATTCATAACACAGCACCACATAGCATTGGAGGCAAACAGAGAAGATCTCTTCATTGCAATGAAAGTTCTTGCATGTACTCAGATGCTCATCTTCACTTGGTGCTGCATTGAAATAAAAATGAAACAATATTGATTTTTGAACAGGATAGCTTGTGGGTTCAAAAGTTGTGGACCATTTCCACTCATTTCTTTTTAACTGCTTCGGTTGATAACACATGCAACATTTTTCAATGTAACAAGAATTTGTAGAGCATGTAGACAATTATACAAGGCAAAGTTGGAGTGCTGGTGCAGGTTTTTATACTAGATTTATTGATTCCAATCCCTAGACCAGGATGATAGATTACAAGAAAAAATAAAAAAATAAAAAATAAAAAAAAATCGAACCTCCAGGCAACCTATTTGTCCACAATTTCTCTCCTCTCCTAACCTTTTCTCCAACTTTGATGTTGATTGGGAAGTTTTTAATAATATATTATTAAAGTCAATGGTAAAGACTTTTTGAAGTAGAACTACAGCTGCATTTACCTGCATCTCCTACAGTACTGTGCTGTAAGTGATATGCATCTGCTGGGCCTGATCTGTGGTAGATTTGTTATGCATCTCAGGGGCCTGATCCGTGATAGATTTGTTATGCATCTCAGGGGCCTGATCCGTGGTAGATTTGGTATGCATCTGCTGGACCTGATCTGTGGTAAATTTGGTATGCATCTGCTGGACCTGACCTGTGGTAGATTTGGTATGCATCTGCTGGGACTGATCCGTGGTAGATTAGGTATGCATCTCCAGGGCTAGATCCGTGGTAGATTTGGTATGCATCTCTGGAGGCCACATCCTTATATACTGCTTCTGTTGACAATACGTGCAATATTACATTTTCTTTAAAAGGGTGATCCCAATTTGTTTGTCTTCCCAACAAGCACACTCACAATTTAGATCCACTACACAGCAGAAAACATTAGACAAGATTGATAAAATAAAGCAATTTTTTTCTATTGTCTCAGTCACCAGGCAAAAACAAAGTCAAGAATCAACTACAAAAAATAAAAAAATAAAAAAAAATCAAGAACTAAAATGTGAATCTCTTTATCATTGTCAATTAAATTACTAAATTCATATTTAAAAAAAAAACTTAGTATGACTATATTAAAGTGTGACCACCCACCTGTAAACCTGGTGAGTGGCACATCATCATCCTCATCGGAATCTGATTCTTCCAGTCCAGCAACCACCAGTACCGTATCACGCCACCTCTCCCTCCCCCAAGGCATCAGTACACGGGAGCCAACAGTTCGTACCTCCTCTAAAAGGACCATGGCACACCAGGTCCTTGAACTGGACAACATTCTCAGTTGTACCCTTATCCCACCGGATCAGAAGCTCCCCATGTGGATCCATGGAATAGCCTGTAGTTAAGAAAATTTAATAGTCAAGAAAATTCTTGAAAGCATACTATCTAGACTAACAAATTTATGCCTAGATCTAGTATGCAGGTATAATAAGTAATATGACGTCTAAATTTATATACAATGAGATTTCCTTGGCATTAATATTACTAGTCCCTGGGAAAAGACTCCTTTCATGAACAAAATTTGTGTGTAGGTGCTCTACCCCATCAATATAACAGACATAGACCTTAGCCTCGGGTTAGACCCTAGATTTTCTTTCATCCGTTGATCAACATTTTAATTGCAAATTGTCGAATCAAGGCCCAGCCCTGGCCTGGGATGGGAAGACTTCCTTTTGTGGCAGTCACCCCCCCCCCCCCCCCAAGTATATAGGCCTAGATTATTCTGTTATTGTTAGACTCTCGTTAGAATCTAGATATTGGGCAAGGTTAGAGTCTAGTCTAGACTAGACACAAGACTCCAAAGTCTATAACCAGAACTACATAGCCATGATAGCCGTACACAGAGGGCAGCGGGCAAGGGGACCAGATGCCCCCCCCCCCGAAATTTTGAAAACATGCTAGCGTATGTCTGCGCAGTGCCCAAGTCTGCGCATACGCGTTAGTACTGCGCGATTCTAACATCCCAAAAGGCTTATGTCGAAAGGGTGCGTGCGCGGAGCGGGATGGGAGCGGGGAGGGAACGGGGATGGCCGCACCCTTTCGAGAGAAGCCCCCCCCCCCCCCCGGTTGTCTCGAAAGGGTGGGTTGCGTGTGGGGAGTGAAATTAACGCACCCATTCGTGGAAACCGGGGGGGGGGGGCTTGTCTCGAAAGGGTGTGTTGAGTAGTCTGATGTACCAGCCGTTTTTGTTAATGTAAGTAAAAAAAAATGATAAAATAGTAGGAAAGGAGACAGGCAGTTGGCTATCACCTAATGGGGGTGTCTAAGGCAGGCGCGGATCCGGGGGGCCGAGCGGGCCTTGGCCCCCCCCCCCCCCCCCCCCCCCCCGACCCAAAATTTTTGCTTTTCAGCCCATTTTTGACCATTTGGTTATCTCGGCCCCCTGAATAAAAAGGCCCCCCCCAAAAAAAAAAAAAAAAAAGAAGAACGCCGAAATGGTAAATGTAATGTACAACCTTTTTTTTTTTTTTAGTCGCTAGATTACAAAAACATCTTCCATGGCCATGGCCCCCTCCCGACCCCAAATTTTTGCTTTTCAGCCCATTTTTCACCATTTTGGGTACCCTCGGCCCCCCTGAAAAAGAAAGCTCCCCCCCCCCCAAAAAAAAAAAAAAAGAAGAACGCCGAAATAGGAAATGTATTTACAACCTTTTTTTTATTTTTTTTAATTTTTAGTCCCTAGATTACAAAAAAATCTTCCATGGCCATGCCCCCCCCCCCATCAAATCCTGGATCCGCGGCTGGTCAAAGGATCTCCAAAATATACATGTGGGAAAGAATTCCCCCTTTTCTGTCTGCTAGAATATTATGGTGTGATGCATAAAACGGGAGAAATGTGTGCCCCACACCTCCCCAACAAAAGTGAATAGGCATTTTGTTTATGAGTATTCTTACACTCAAGAACGCAGAAGCAATCTTGCACCCACTCACCCTTACACACACACACACACACACACACACACACACACACACACACAAATTTTTGTCTAATTTGTTTGTGATTGCTTGATTGCTTGAAGTGCACATGTTGTTGTCCCTCCCTCCATGTTGAATTCAAATAAACTGGAAATATGACTTTCTATTCTGCCTCATCTGTCCTTTGGAAATGCGCATTCCATTATGAAATCAGCCTCATACACATCTTTAATTTGTGACAGTAAGAAACTGAAGGAAGATATTTGCAAGTAAGGGTGTGTGCGGCTTCATAAGATTGCTTCTGCATTCTTGAGTGTAAGAATACTCATGAACAAAATACCTATTCCCCCTACATTTCTCCCGTTTCATGCATCCCACCATATTCTAGCAGACAGAAAAGGGGAATTCTTTCCCTCGTATTTATTTTGGGGATCGTTGGACACCCCCCCCCCCCAGCAGGTGATAGCCAACCGCCTGTCTCCTTTCCTATTTTTTTTTTCTTCTTTTTTTTTTTTTTTTACTTACATCAACAAAAAAACGGCTGGTACATCAGACTACTCAACACACCCTTTCGAGACAAGCCCCCCCCCCCCGGTTTCCACGAATGGGTGCATTAATTTCACTCCCCACACGCAACCCACCCTTTCGAGACAACCGGGGGGGGGGGGGGGCTTCTCTCGAAAGGGTGCGGCCATCTCCGTTCCCTCCCCGCTCCCATCCCGCTCCGCGCACGCACCCTTTCGACATAAGCCATCACAAAAGACGCAACGAACGCAATCATCTTTAAATCAATTTTAGTGATGTGTATCTCTGAAAAAATGAGCAAAAAAACGGATCAAAGACGTCTAGTGTATGTATTTTTCTTCACATGCCCTGAAAATGCTTTCATGCCAAAAAATCCTTAACTGCGTGTAAAGTGAATGAGTGCGTAGACAAAAGCACCTTCCTCTTTTATCGTCAAATTTACACCATCGCCTTTTCTTGTAGACTCTATGTAAAAATTGCATCGTTCTTGTTCGCATTTTGATGAGATTTTTCAGCACAGTTACTCCCAAGCCAAGGATATGAGGATTAAAATGAGGTCAGCCATTAGAGCCTAGAGGAATACAAAGAGGAAAATTTGTCCATTTTAAGTGAAACATTAGCTGCGCAGACAAGGGTCCATCCATCATACGTTAGCTGTTGTTAAAGTAACATTAACTTTTTTGTTAGATCTAGTGTTAGGCCTACTCTAACTGTCTAATGCACCCGTAGGTCAAAAAGGCGTTTTGAATAGAGAAACTAATTGCCGACGCGAACGCGAAATAAATTCACTTAGATCTTCTATAACAGAGAAGAAAAGTTTTAATTTTACTTACCAGCAATGTTCCTGGGGCTCTCAATTTCCCCCTTTCTGCTTTATTATCTCATGAATGAACTGAAAATGGTGAATTTTAAGAAGAAAACTGATGCTTATCAGAATCGTAGGTCGACAGCTTTCCGTTGAGTAACCAATAGAAAAGCATGCGATGTAGTGTCTACTGGAATTGTCACTTCCGCGGTACTAGGTCAATTCATGGACTTAGTACACAGTACGAGTGCTCTAAAGGGGTGTTGCAAGAAAGTTGCAATCGACTGCAAGTTGCAACTGATTGTCACTGGCCAATCAAAATCATTGTTACATGCATGTCTTCTTAAAAGGGCAGACCCTGAGGCAATCAGTATGGTTGTTTCAAAATGAGCAATTATTTGCAATTGATTGCATCCTTCACATGACCTTCTTGCAACACCCCAATAGTCTAACGTTAAGTTTAACTTCATTTCACTTTTTCAGCAGATAAGCTACACATCCACACTTATAATTGATTGGCTCCACTCTCACTCTCTACTCAGCTTACACCAAAAGTATTAGAGTCTAGGCCTACTCGTTCACCTGATTCGAGGCTGGATAGATTACCTCGAACACAACAAATTAGAATACAAAAGTCCAAACACTCACAGTTAGACGTTACACGAAAAGAAATGAATGGGGCCAACATAGCGGACGATTTCAGCAGTGTTTGCAAATCATTGATTTTATACTTAATGTGGCACCGTTTATTTTTTCTTTCTCTCTTTTATGAGCGACAAGGCTACAGTTATGTTGGAATTTAGAACAAAATATACATATTTTCATTATTTTCTGTAAAGAAACAGCATTTTAATTTGCTTACCGGAGATGCAGCACCCGCTGACGTTTCGCGGCACAACAAAACGAACCAATTACGCATGCGCATTGTGCTCGAAGGCCCTTCTGCTGGGAAGAAAACTTGCTGCGGAGATGCTAGGGCCCCTTTTCAATTGATGATTACGTAATTATTACGTCGTTTTAGATGATCTAGATTAGATAATATGAAAGAGCTTTCAAAACACTTTCAAATAAAGTGAAAAAAAAAACGAAAATCGATTTTGGGCTCGAAATTTCGTGTTAGGGCCATTCTTCTAGGGCGAGGCGACTGCATGGTATGTTTTTAAGTTTTTCTGATTTCAAAGGTGCGTAATATAACAGTGCTTAGAAATTCAAGCGCAAGCTAGTCTGAAGCCAGTCGCAAGGACAAGCGCAGGAATTCAACATGTTGAATTCCTGCGGTTGGATCGCACGTTTCAACTCAGACGCATTGATCAGGCTCAAGAGACGCATCTTTTTTCATGCAGTACATTCTTTGAGAATGCGGGGTCAGATTGACCCGGAAAAGAGTCTGATGGGGCCAAACTGGTCATGAAGATTTGCCTCTGGGTCAAATCCTGTTGTTGTTGTTGTTGTTGTTGTTGTTGTTGTTGTTGTTGTTGTTGTTGTTGTTGTGTTCGTTTGTTTGTTTTTGTTTTGTTTTGTTTTGTTTTTTGTTGTTGTTTTGTTTTTACCCGGAACGGAGTGTGGCCCCAACGGACTCTTTTCCGGGTTCAATCTGACCCCGCATTTTAAAGATCATTGTACTTGATGTTGTGTAGGAAAATGAGGAATAAGAGCAATTTCATTAAGCATGATAACTATCTGATTTGCCAACAAGGAGTAAAATATGATTATGTTTAGTATTTACATGTGCAATAATATTGGCAACTTTTCTGTTCGATTTTGCGAATTTCATGCACATTGGTTCATGTTACACATTGTTACATGCATTCATATTTTCAACCAATGTAGGAGAGGGACAAAAGAATAAATGTTGCCAATTTGAGGGGCGAAGCTGATCAATTTAGACGTAAGGAGTAATTCTGTGGACTGATATATGTCATCTTTATTCGCCAAATAATACACATTAAACATAATGGCACTTCTATAAAAAAGAACAGAAAAGGAAGTTGTAAATATGATATCGTAACAAATTAAAGGCAAAATACTCTGAGAAGAACAATTAATAAATAAGTAGGTGTATATAGGGAGAGAATATGGAATGAGTTGAAGCTAAGAAATACATAGGAACTGAATCAACTGTTCCACTACCTCTGTAGATAACGTGTCACAAACCCTTTCCCGATCTCTGACCTCTATAAGCTCTTTTAGTACATTCACATCTAGTTCTCTGCTAACCGGGACATCACCATGATCACAGTTCCTAATGTTTTCACTTAGGAAATATTGCACCTCATTTAAATTGTCACAAAAAGTAGAGAACGGGTTTCTTTTGGGAATTTTTTACAACCATTCTCATGAATCCAGTACCAGTCTTCACGATTCTATTATTAAAAATGGGTTGATGTGCCTATTTTGCTTATCATACATTATGATAGATAATAGTAGATAATAGTAGAAATGATAACTTGTGCACTAATCTATCAATGGATTATTGATTTGCTGCTTCATTTTCGTTGCAAGATTTTGTTTTGTTATGTTTGTTTTTACAAAGTAGATTCCTTTTTCCTAGTTTTTTCATTTATTCATTCATTGTCAGCAACCGGTTTGACACTCAAAAGTTTTCGCACTTTTTGAAAAAAAAATTGTTGACAATGTATATTAGAAATATACATGTCTTTCATTTGACACGTTTGATGAAAGGGGTTGCCAGCAGAATGGTTTGTTTTTGAATGACGGCATAATGGAACTGAATATACTATAATTAGAAACAATTTGTATGTTAGCGTATGTTGTTTCTTTTTTTTCAAGCAGTATGTATGCTGGTGGTTTTGTGAGACGATCTTCATCATGAATTCAGAGCAAATACCAATCTTGAATATTTCTCAGTTCAGTTCTAACCCATACCCCAGTCAGGAAATCAATGGAGTAGCTTCCTCTGTGCCGAGTTTTTCTTCCCACTCACGATGTTTTATAATTCCATCATTTCATCTGCTTACCATTCTCCCCCACTTGCTGGAGTTGATATTTTTCCGAAGTGAACGCATATGTCATTGTACATGGCGTCCATTCCAAATTACCTGTTTGGTATAGCTTCGCGGTCACGTGACCGCAGAGTCCAGCCAGTAGATTTGCTGTTTCAGTCGCGGACGCCAAACGGCAGGCGATCATTTTGGGTTGTAATTGCGGCGCGGTTTGCTGGTCAGACTTGTGTCGTCTGCTAAAGCTTTGATGCAGTAAAGGGGAAAAACATAACCTGGCAGCAGCATTCGTTTAATTTCATTAATATACATGGACTTTTTGCATCAAGCAGGTTGTCTGCTCGATTCTCTTGAAAACATCTTTGAAATAAAAAGTTGAGGATTGGACGATGATCATACTGATCATACTGTTGCCATTCTAGCCCAGGAGAACTTACAGCTCGTGTCATTTCGTTTCTGTAAAAGTTCTTGCTTGTCCTAAATTGGCTCAACATTCTTTGACTTTGAACTCTATACTGCTTTTCTTAATAACTCGGTGGTTTCTTTGGACACTTTTGGTCTACGATGACGATACGCCGGTGATGTCTCCCTGAAGAGTCTCTTAATAAGTGATAGATTTTCCTTTTTCTGGTAAGTATCACAACATTACACAAAACTGTTTATGGTATTCGAAAGCAACTTTTTTTGTGCTGCACAGTCGGAATGATCATTACTTCTTGGTTGTGTTAGGTCAATATAGCCTCGATAAGTATAGCATCATCATTAAACGTAATCATGGCCATGATAGTAGTCACAAGCTACAATAATATGCAGTGTCATGTGATGCAAATGACGATTAGGATGTTGCTGGTGGTAATGAGGGATGAATGTGTTCATTTCAGTTCGTATAGGTGCCGAATATTTCAATTATACGCGATGATTTTTCTCAGTAATTATAGGTGTTACCAGTGGGACACATGAGAAGAGCAAATGAAATAACCAGCAATTCAGTCATCATACGTACTGATAGTAGCAGTTATTCTGAATAATGAGTAGTTGAAGTAAAATTGACAGTTTTGCATTAGGACAATTCCACATGGGAAGCACAATCAACTTACTTCACATTTATAGTAAAAACAATGACTTTGATAGTCATGAATAGGCAAATCTTTAAATTAAAAGAAGTTTTTTTTTTATATATCCACCATCTTAGTCAGTATTGGTATAATGCATGTTTGATTTTACATGGCATTTTTTGTTATTTGGAAGTAATTCCGTTACCAAGGTACATACCACAATATCATGAATGTAAGTAGAAAATAGTTGGAATGTTAGAGTTCAGGTGGAAGAATGAACATTTTTGCGAAATATTATTTGGGGAGAAGGGGGACAGAGTACAAAATAAGCACTTGAATGTGAGCTAAAAATGTCTGATTTGTAATTCCGTTACCATGGAATTGCCCATAATGGAATCGTTGATGGGTATGAGGGCTGTGATGTTGGTATAAGCAAAAGTAGCTCTTCAAGAAGTACAAAATTAGTGTGCTTTTTGATATGACTGTCATTGCGCATGCCAGTATGATTATAATCGAAATTTTGTAAAAGCAGACAAAGGGAAATTGCAATAATTTTCTCGCTTACGTAAACGTTGACGTAATTCGCCGTTGCATGCACATGGGTAAGTTAATGTGAGGAAATACACTATATAAGACAACAAAGTTTGCGTAGTAGAGGCGGGTTTTTTTTTTCAAAATTATGAAAGATCTCATCTGTCGTGGACTATTATGTAACTACGAGGTTAATGATGGTTCGTCTTACTCGTTTTAGGTCACTAACAGTGTTTATTCTTGCCACGTTACGGCACACTTTCCGTGAACAAGTTTCTCAGGTTCAGGAGCCTAACCTGTCAAGGATTAATTGACAGTTTCAAAGAAAGAACAATGTCCTACATGTCAATCTCAAGCTATAATTTTTTCCAATAACTGTTATAAGCTAAACGTAACATGTCTAGGATAATTAGAATTGCTGATGACAATATCAAGAAAATAAGCCTGCGGGTTTAAACTAGTAGTAGTAGTAGTAGAGTAGTAGTAGTAGTAGTAGTAGTAGTAGTAGTAGTAGTAGTAGTAGAAGTAGTAGTAGTAGTAGTAGTAGTAGTAGTAGTAGTAGTAGTAGTAGTAGTAGTAACTACTAGTAGTAGTAGTTATTTCCGTATACGGTGGATTGCCCACATTAAACTAGACCAACATGGGAAAGCTGGTCTTCCGTGGAGTCCGTAAGGTGAACGGACAAAGAGTTTAGCTTGGAAATATATAAATAATGAAATAAATGATGCGTTTGATGTCAGTACTATATTTCTAACAACATCTTGTTCATAAGGGACACAAAAATAGCCTTGTCAGAACCAGGGCGGCGCTACAGTGATTAAAAAGAGAAGAATAAGAAGTAAAAAGAGGAGAAAGAAGAAGAAAGAAGAGGGTGGGGAGAAGGAGGCCTGGGGCTTACAACAGTATGATACCCCTATTTGTTCATTTGAAACGGCAATAAATTCACTTAATGGGTCATCTCCCCCCCCCCCCCCTCCCTCCCCTATCCAAATACCCTGGCGCCGCCCCTGGTCGGAGCTGGGAAGTTTAAATAATATGAAGTAAAGCGATGAATTTGATGTCAATGTATGTTCAGAAGGAAATAATATTTTTGGTAAGTAAGCAAAAGCAAAATTACCAAATATCTGGCCAACTTTTTTTGGTCATGTTTGTTATTACATGTATTATATCCGCTGCCATCTCCGCACGCAGTATGCTTTTTTCTTACGATTTTGTGTTTGTTCTCTAAGCATACGGGAGAGGAAATCAGTCCATACAGGTTTTAAAAAAGGATTAGCTCATTTTGCAGAGGAAATGTACTCTCAGAATAGTGATTAAAAATACATCTTCTGAGTAAATTCCATTACAATTCCTAATGGATTCCAGTATTTTAAGCATGACTGTCTGATCTAAAATAAAGGGTCCGTACGATTACACATCATTAACAAAAAAGTGTATTTACATAATGAAGAAATTACTTTTATTTTGTGGTGAAAACTCCTTCTTAAAATAGTGGAGTGCACTCTCTAGTTATTCAAACTAATTTGATACTTTGAGCATGAATTTCCACTCCAAAAATGAAGTGTTCCTACGATAACATCTCAAACAGGTGATCAGCATGATCAAAAAAGAAAAAAAGAGGGGGAGAAAAAGGAAGGAAGAAGGAACAAGAGTATATGGGGAAAGAGAGGGTTGGGTCATGCAACTAAAATACCCCTAATCTCACCTATGGATCACCTTGCCCCCCATTAAAATACCCTGACACCGCCCCTGACCACAAAGAGTGTATTCCTCCTATGTACGTCATGTACGTGAAAAGAGCAAATTTCACTGTAAAAAACCCAGCTCAAAATAGTTGCATGTCCCCTATTTAAAATGATTGATGAAATCCGCTCATTTCGAGTTGCTTCCAATATAACATGGAGTGAATTCCAGTATTTTGAGCGCGAATTTCTAGTCCAAAAATATAAATGTCCTTGCTGTGAGACCTTAAAGAGCTATCTGTTTCAGATGTACTTGTATGTAAATGAGTGTTAAATTCATACCACAACTCCTGAAGGAATTCCACTAAACCTTGGGAATAGATTCTACATAATTTGGGGTAGATTCTAGTATTTTGAGCAATAATTTTCGAATCCTAAGTGAAGAGTCCCCATAAATCCTCAAAAAGTGTATTTCCATTAGTGTGTGTGTGAAAGGAAGAACGAACTCTTTGACGCTCCTTTAATGCTGTGCAACAACTTGAATTTCAATTTATGACAACAGAACTAATCAACCAGTGCTCGTTACGTCAGTCGTCATCATGTGCCATCGCATTTTTGTTTCTTTCAAGACAATAAAAAAAAAAATCTGCGTGTATCAATGTATTGTGAAAGTACTACGTCAATAATTCTGCCTGCCTGCTATATATTCAGGATGTCATTGGGGAAAATCGGGAAAGTAAGAGTTGTAAGCAAATCAATAAATGCGCTATATTTAGAATTCTTATTTATTTCCGCATAGAATCGAACAATCATTTTTCACTGTAAAAGGGAGGGTATTGAATTTTTTTGCGAAGCTTACAGTAATAGGGAAAAGAGAAATAACAAAAACAACAAAAAGAGGTATTATTGTATATTTTCCAGATGCTAAACAGCAAAATGGCTACTCTTTTGGACTGAATTTCTCTTAAACTCATTCGTTGAAACTTGATATACACACTCAGAATAAAAGGTTCATTTTTGCACCCTAAATGCAACAATGTTGCATTTGAAGGGTGCGAAATTGAACCTTTTAGTGTGATAGCGAGAAGAAATCCTCAGCAAAACAAAGATCCAAATTCCTCGATTACATTCTTCGGCAATCAAACATTTCCTCTGCCCGAAGATACTATCCATTCTCTAGATTTTCCAATCACTGTTTTTTTTTTTTCCCAAGGTATTTTTGATTGCTGGTCATTGATTACGTGAATGTGTGGACAATACCTTTGGAATAGGAAAAAACACATTTTGAAATGTTGTTGAATTCTCTCTTGTGAGATGTGCGTAACCAGGGGGTAAGTATCCAAAAAACGAACATCATAAATTAATTTTATGAAACTTAGCTTTCCGTTTTCTCGCTTACACTCTTTATACAATTGTAGAAAAGAGAAAAGAAAAAATACTAACATTGTTTCTTGATTTGATATCAATTTCAATTCTGGGAAGGATTTGCGTCAGTGTTATTATGAAAAACACCCCAAAGGAAAACAGGTTGCTTGTCCAAATTGATCAAGAATGTGATAATGTGAATATTGTAACAATAATAATAATGACTTTTGTGAATATAATGAATTTTCTTTTGCAAATACCTAACCTTGATTCTTTTCAAAAAATCCATTTACAACAATGATTTGTGATTCAATTGTATTTTGTTTTTACATTTTTTTTCTCATTTAAAATAAAATAATTTCTAGATCTGGCTGGAGATGATCATAGACAGTACCGTTGCCTATAAAAGGCTAGAAATGTTTAAACATTTAATGTCAACGCTCCTAGATATAAATGCTTCAACAACAACAACATAAAAACAACAACAAAAAACGCCGTCCCTCTTTATCTTTTAAGATCCTGGTGAATAGTGCGCCGAATTTGAAGGGATGCATTTTAAAAGGATTTTTCTGTGGAATGATTATAGCAATTTAAAGCTAAAATCATACATGCAAGCGTATGCATTATTCAATTCATGGAAAAGCGACGTGTCATGCAGTCGCTTTGATGAATGTCTTCAGGGAAAATGTTTATTCCTTTGCACAAACGGATTCTTTTGTTCTCATGGCACCAATGGACAACATCGTTATTTATCCCTTTTTCTACTACTTCTTCTTCTTCTTCTTCTTCTTCTTTACTTGCCCTAAAAAAGATGTAACTCTTCCCCATGGCTAAGATTTCCTGATAGAAAAATACAACCTTGAGAAAGTAGAACTGTTGATCTAACTTATTCTTCAGGCATTATACAAAATTAATGCCATAAGTGTTAGTTGACCAAGATTCTTGCTAAGCCATGGTCATGGTGATTTGTTTTTCCTTCTTCGTTTTCCTCTGTTGTAACTTTCTTCTCCATGTTTTGCTTTAATTTCATCTGTTTATTTTTTTTCTCCTCAAAAATTTGTCTCCGATTTGTCCTCAAGGCGTTCTGATTTGGATCCTGTATAAGTATCAATGATCATAATCAAATTTTGGTAAATAATACTCTGTGAATATACAAGGCCAACTATGTCACACGTGGTGACGCATTTTACAGTGTGTATTTTGTAATTATATATCCGAAATTCAGTCACATCTTGCTTTCTTTGCTTTGTTGTATTTTTTTTCAGTGGTTCAACAAAAAACAGGAAGTTTATGTGGCAGTGCGTCCCATTTATACAGTACAAGAAACAACCAGAAAGGCTTACAGAGTGTTTTCTTAATGTCCGTGTTTCCATCTTAAAGGATCCAGAAAATTTGTGGAAGCTAGATTTAATAAATAATGTCTGTGTTGTTTAAAGATGTTACGTATTAAATTAACAGCCAGGAATATAACGATTCTGAAATATAAGATGTATTTTATCAAGATATCTGGTACTGATTTTCCGTCATCAGTATGCAAAACCAACCTAGGTAAGCTTTTGCCTAACACAGTAGTCTATAGGGTAAAAAAGGGTTTGGCAATTCCGGTCATGTATGTATATTTTCATATTTTGTGAAGCACGAGATGATGCTTTTGAAATGCTTTTTTTTCAGTGTTTCATATTTACACAACACTACATACACTGATATCATTTAGGGCAGTGCAGCTCAGATTTTTAAAAGTTACTCAATGGCTTTATTGACATACTACTTCGATTACGGTATATCTTCAGAATACGAAAGAATGAGGCCCTCACCGATTTTACCCTATGGTGTATCACTCTCAGTATCACTTGGTACTTGGACCAGTTTTTTTTTTTTTTTTTTTTTTGTTCCTTTCGACTTATATTCCTCTTATCTTTCTCGAACCGAATAAAGCCTTCGCGATTTTACCCTAGGCTATACGCGTCATTATCATCATGATCATTCATTCCCAAGGTTACCAAGGACCAGTATTTGGTTCATTTCTTTCGACGTGTTTCCTTGTAAATCTTTCGATCTTTCTCGAACGTTTTAGCTTTTCAGACAGTATTTTTGAAGCATCATTCTACTTTATAGTGAGCTAAAATGTATGATGAATGATAATTTATTTGAAAATCTTAAAAAAAAAAAATCATATCCAGTTGCCGCCATCATTCTCAGACATCTTTATGCTTATGTTTGTTTGTTTGTTTATCTATTTATTTTTTCGTTTCGAATCCCCCTAGTTTTACTCCTTGTAATCAATGGTAATTATTCATTCCTAATTTCTGCCTGACTGCCAAGGCCTCAAAAGGGCGCCTGACGACCGACCGATAGGGCACAAAGTTGGCCCATTTCCTTGAATAGACTTATTGGTTCATTATTGTAGCTGAACAAAGGTATTCCGTCTCGCGCGTTCTTGCTTTTTTGTTGTGAATATTAATTCCCCCCCCCCCCCCCTCAGAAAAAAAAAAAAAAACGCCTTTACGTATTATTTGGGTACATCCAAGCATTACTGCTGTCGGGGTGGTCTATAAACAGTTCATGTGTAAATAGCGCTGTGGTGACTAGCTATCTTAAATTGATTTTTTGACGCCAGTGCATTTTCGGTTTTCCCAGTTTCCTCGAATGCACTTTGTTCAGTGAACAACCCCGTAGGCATTTGCCAGCCATTATTATATCTTGATTTGAAGACGTTACGCGCCCCAAAATATGAAGGAGCAAAGTAAAGGGCATTGCTAAAGCCACAAGGAAATATAATATTATTTTTAAAAAAATTATATCAGCTTAATCTGATGTACTGGGTAAGTTGGAGAAGATTTAATTCGTTGAAAATTAGAAGATTTGTTTTTGTTAATCAGCTGACAAATATCACACAATGTTAGATTAATCCTACAAAATACAGAGCTTACAAACAAACTTTTTTTTTCATTCATTATTTTCTCAGATCAATGAGGGAGAACATTTCGATAAAAGTCTGAAAACAAGACATTTTCATTTACATTAGAAATATCTAACAAAGTGAACATTTCCTCTACAAAGTGTTTAGTTACCCAGCTTGGGTAAACAACTAACACCAAGAACAACGTGGGTGTTTCGTGGGTAGTTTTTTTTTTCTTCCAAAAATCATGCAGAGTATGCCATGCCTGCTTTGTGGTTTTCCCCCAATTTCTTGGGAAGTAAGCTGTGCCGAAATTTCTAAAGAAATCTAGAGATGGAAAACAAAAAAATCTATAAAACCTCTAGAGCGTGGGCCCGTATATATCAAATTGCACTATTCCCACAGTCGCAAGCTGCAAGCAAACCTTTGACCTCACACTGAATAAAACTGTCTTAAATAATGTTTAACCTGTTGAAGTCGATTCAGCAAGGTATACAAACAAAACACTTAATGCAAATTCAACAGTTAGGTCCCCTCTTAAATGGAGAGAAGAAGGAGGAAGAAAAAAGGTCGACAAGAAAATTCCGCCGTACAGTGTATTTTAGGAAATCATAACCATGATTAAACGCTCGTTCCATTTTTCCCCTCTTATTCAATGATGCTCCACAGTGATGCAAAGAAACGTTTCAGTATCTGCGTGCTTTATCCTGCCGGAAAATGCGTTTCTTCTTATTTCCTTTTCCTCGAGACTAATGCATTATCTATCAGAATATCATTTGATGATGGTTTTCCTAGCGAGATTAAGTAGCATAGGTACGATAAAAAGTGACGTTCACGTCGCCTGTAGCACGGCCGCATGAAAATGCCATCTTACGATCCATCTTGATTATTTTTAGAAGGGGGCGTTATCCTCCATCTGTTGTCCTTATCTTTTCTCAAGATGCCTCTTCTGAAAATTGCAAAATGATGTTTCTATCAATCTTAGACGTCGATTCACATACATTTTTAATATTACAATGTCGAAAACAAAACTATTGTGTACATGTATATGGAAGCGTTGAATATTGTATTCACTATGCAATTATAATGAAATAAAACACCCCCCCCCCTGAGATATTTTCATTAGGCAAGTGGCAAGTGCTATAGTTTTTTTTTTTTTTTTTTAGTAATCCTTTAAACTTATAGGACAAGGAAAAAACAACATAAGAAAATGACTGAACAAGACCAAAAAAATGAAAAAAAAAAAAGAGAGAGAGAGGACCTTTTCCATGTGGGGCTAGAATATTTGTAACATGGTTGAACCTGAATTTCAGGAAGTCGAGAGTTTTTTCACCATTTTATTTCACACCCGGGCCGGGGTACGGTGACTGCCTAACCATATAGCGTCGCCGTCGAGCTTGTTACATTCATGAGCTGGGAGCAGCATTTAAAAGGCAAATTTTACTTGCTCAAGAGCTCATAGGACAGAAACACGGGACTTAACGACGTGCTTCGGCCTACTTCCATGCGATTATCGTCCTAACACCCCCTAGTTATTGGCCTAGCTGTCTGACATGATGCCCCGGTAGGCAGGATCAAAGTTCTGTTTTCTGTGAGAATCTTTCCCTATCTTCCCGATTATTTTGATGAAGAAAACAGGAAGTAATGGGTGTTTGTAACTGACAAGAGGGATTAAAAACGGTTCCTGTTCCATAAATAGAGTTATCTACTGAAGTACAGATCAGGAAAATTATCATAGGGGACACCCGAAGCAATCATGTGTTATATTCAGCCCCCAATACTGTGTTATGCTCTCTGCCTCACACCCCTCCCCACGTCTTCCAGTATCTCTCTCTCTCTCTCTCTCTCTCTCTCTCTCTCTCTCTCTCTCTCTCTCTCTCCCCCCTCTATCGTTCTCCCTTCTCACTCTCTTTCTCTAGCTCTTTAATAATGTTTTTACTTCTAACAAAGTTTAATGACCCCAAAACGCAATAAAAGAGCGAGCAAGGGTTGTCAAAACCCCCTTTTCTTAAAGAAACATTTTGACGATTTTACTTTCATGAAACAAGGTTACTTTTATGCAGCTGATTTGAATACACATTCATATACCTCCTTGGTAGCGGTCTTTTGGCCATGTAATCTGTAGTTATAGTTATCTTACCTTAATCTTATAATATAATAAGTCACTCTTTCCTACAATTATGTTTATTTGTCATTTCTTCTTTTTTTTCATTTGGCTGAGGGCTACCAGCATAATTAAGCTTCATGCTTATACGCTGGTTTGAACGTGATGAATCAAACGTAGAATATCGCACTGATGCAATTGAATATGAATGTGTGCGTTTGGCAAAGACGATATAGACATCAAATCAGTTATCAAGTATAATCATTAATGTATGTGCTCTGGTGGGAGTAAGTTTAACTTTTTCTGACGTTTGATTTTGGTTAGGAGTCAAGTCTGCTTGTCTTGATGTTCTTCCAAGTGATTGATTCATGACATTCAATACTCCTCGAGAAAAATTGAGGCCGTGGTCTATATTCCTCTAATGAAAAAGCAGGTTAGGGTTTATTCAAAAGAGAAAGTGGGTGGAAGAGAGAGAGAGATGGAGAGAGAGGGAGGGAGAGAGAGAGGGGGAATACGAAATTGAATGAGGACAAAGAAAGTGGGTTAGGGGAGAAGTAGAGAGAAAGAGGGGGAAATGGAAGAGAGAGAGAGGGAGACAGACAGAGAGGGAAAGAGAGTGGAGGGGATGGATATAAAAACAGGATGTAAGAAAGGTATAAGGAGAGATGTAGTGAGGTGGGATAGAGGGAGGGGTATATGAGGAGAGAGAGAGAGAGAGAGAGAGAGAGAGAGAGAGAGAGAGAGCCAGACGGATGGACAGATGGACAGAATGTCCGAGGAAAGAGACATACAAACATCTAACAAATATACAGACAGCGTCCGCACAGACTAAGAGACAGGCATATAGGACGGGAGACAGATCAAACAAAGTGGCGCCTTCTCAAAAAGAAGCAGAGACAGAAACCAGATATTACACGACATAAGACGACTCTCATGATCAGAAAGATGTGATTTATGATTTAACCGGGAAAACGATTTAAGTACTTTTAATGGAACACCTTGACAAGGAAACTTATCATTGTGGAATATCAAGTTTTCCTCTACAAACACTCTAACGCTTAGAAATAATCTTTTCGCCTTACAAAATTCCCCTTTGATTTTCGTCTTATAACTACATTTGCAGCTCCTTTTTTGATATCTTGCCTGTAATGTTTCCATATTTATCGTTTGCAAAGTGAAGATCCAAAGTTGTTTTAGTACTGAACTACATTTTGCCGACTAACAGAAAAATTTGACAGATGCCGCTGTGCACTTTGTAAACACCTCATAGATTTACTGCCTGTCAGCAAATAGTGCCTTTTGAAGGAAAACATAGATAAACATAATAAGCCTGCACTTCATTCCATTCTACTCCCTACATCGGAATTGCTGCCAATTTATTAGCTTTGATTCTTGCGGGGAAGCCAATTTATAAACCAAATTTAGCTGGCAGTGCGATGCTTGGTGGAATGGACTAATGGTTGACGATCGCGTGGGATTGGATTTCAACTCCATTTGATTTTGATTTGCTTCCCTTCCGAGTGTTGTTCAATGATACAACTGGGGATCTGGGGACAAATGCAAAAAGGACCTTCCTACCGTGTTGTCCGAAGATGGAAACGGGATTTCGAGTAAAGTTTAAGGGAGGGTCGGAGTACGGTAAGAACCGGTTGGAAGATGAATAATAGTTTCACGCGCACGCAAGCTGGATACTGGGAAGTGCTATGGAATACATCAACAACGGTCAGCGACCCATCTTAAAAGCCATCGAAAATTGCAAACTATGTGATTTTGCAGACAAAATTACGTTACTTTCTATCATTTTGCGTATAAGTTCTTGGATATCGTAAAACGATTTAATCTAAATCTACACATCATTCGCTTATCCGATGGTGAGTTTATGACGTTTGTGTTTATCTTATATTCTGAACGTCATCCTGGTTATCATCACATCCTCCTTGTAGAACCGAATCTTTTGTATTTTATATGCTAAAAATGGTAAAAGATAAGTATGGCATCAGAACAGCTTTTTCTGAAAAAGGAATTAATTTATTCATCTTATGTACACAGTATATCATCATAACGATTGCCGTTATTACCAAAGACACCATCTACTAACATCTGCTACCATAATAATACCCAACCGATACACTTACCATAAGCTGATAAGCTAGATCTGTTTTCATTACAGTAATGTACAAAGTTATTACCGTTCTCTTCTTCTTCTTCTTCCCATCATATTTTTTTCATAACAAATTAAAAGGAAAGGGATGATTGAAAACGGTTTTGTGAAACCATTATAGACTCCATTATGAAACCCAGCCCCGGAGCATGGGCAAGTAACGACGTCCGTTGAGCAAAGCTTTCTTCCCCGATGGTTACGGAATAGTAGGGCATCGATCAACGCTAATGGTCGCCGTTCAATTTCATTCCCAAGAACGCCTTTTCAGGGGCCGCCAGATGGACAAAAAGGGGCAAAAACTCAAACCATTTCCAGGTAATTATACCCCAGGTTCGATGAAGAAGAAGAAGAAAAAAAAAAACCGCAGCGAATCGTTTCTCCACCCTTATTTCTTTCGTTACAATAATCCATTTCTTTCGGGATGAGCAAAGTGTCTTTTTGTCTGTGGGTGGTTTATATTTCATTATTGCTCTTTTATTCCATTCATTCCATTCATTTCTGTACCAATCAACTATTATAAAACCCACCCGTACTTACATCACATCGGCGCCAGTGTTATCATAGTACAATCTACACGATTTTCCCGGGGAAAAACCCTTCTTACTTTGTAATGAAACTTTGAAACAATTATATGCAGTTATGCAACACAACAGGCGGTAATCTAGCAAAAGTTATTCACCCCTCTTGTTCTTCAACTAGTTTTCATACTTATCCTGCTTATACGGTTTTAAAGGAGATTTCAAGCTGACCCTCCATTCTATTGAGCCTTCTAGTTATTTGCTTATGCACATAATTGAAAGGAACACGTACACTTTATCATTCTGACTTTTTCATGAAATGCGCAAGGATTCCTGTCCCCATGATGCTTTTCTTGTAAAGCCCACCGCACACTATACGATCCGACTGCGACCCGATTTACGAACAAATGGCATTTTCAATTAAATATGAAAGTTGAAACAAGTGAAATTATCTTATTTGAAGTTCGGAATAATGATAGGAATATTAAAATCAAAATTTGGTTCAGTGCAAGCCCTGTGGTGCGAGTACAAGCCAAATCGGCTTCAAATCGTAGCCGATCGCAAGATTGCTATGACGTCACTACGATTCGGAATTAAATTCGCTTTTTATTCCTATACGGGGAGGCTCACAATAGCCCGGAATTTGATTTTAGTATTCATACGACTATTCAGAACTTTGATCGTTAAGATTTTACAATTTTGAGTGTTCATATCATATGCTATAACAAATTTGTCTTAAATTGGGTCGCAGTCGGATCGTATAGTGTGCGATGGGATTATGCCCCATAATGATGTTCTTAATGTTTTGACGTGCCTATCATGACTATCATGAAGGCGTGCTCCCTCTATCTCTGTCATTATTATCCAAACATCGCACGAAGCACTTCATAGTAGATATTTCCCAAGTATCATCAATGCTGATCACGTTCTCTATTATATATATACTACTTTGGTAGTAGAGAGATAAGGGGTTAAGGTGAAGGCACCTCCCCGCCCCCCCCCCCCCCTCCCCGAAAAAGAGAGGGGTAATAATAAGACGAGAATTTAACATGGTAGAAAGCATTCAGAACATTCGTACGGTGCACCTATCAACTATCAACGACACTGTTAATTTGCATTGTAATGTCAACGATATCAGTGCCGCCCACCCCCATACCGGTACCCTCAATTAATTGAGTCCCACGTGTTACTCCACTGACCAACGTCATCTTTACCAAGGGGCGGCGCTACGGGGGGGGGGGGGGGGCGGGGGGCAGCCGTCTCCTATGAGTTTTGCAAGTGATCAAAATAGGGGAAACAAGGGATAAAGAAGAAGAAAGAGGAGGAAGAAAGAGAGGAATATGTGGAAAGAGAGGCTGTGTCATGCAACTATATAATACCACTTTTTTTTTTAGCATTTAAAACGTAAATTTATTCACCTATTGGTCACCTTGCCTTCCCTATCAAAATACCCATGCGCCGCCCCCGTCATTACCAGCAAGCAAGCAACAGTTGATTTCTCATTGATAAAGGCAGGAGATGGGCATTAGATGAATCGCAGAATGATCCTGGCAGATGGGTTTAAACAAAACCATCTCATCCTATCTCTTACGAATTGGACTAACCAAACTCACAAGATTAGGCGGGAAAGGTCAGGCCTCGAGAACGTGTCCGAGAGGCACGTACCTTAAGGTAGTAACGAGGGAAATAACCTTGATCGCAGTTTCCAGAAACCATGTTTGCCACTTGAATGTGGTATTAGCTATATTGAATTGCACGGAAAGATAATGTACAGTATGTAATCAAACACCTGTCTCGTTATTTCAGATAATGGTCAGAAGAAACTGGAAAATCGCCCATTTATAAAAGGAAATTACAGTATTGCATTAAATCAGTTGGAGGTCCTGGACAATTTTACTTAGGACATGTAGGAGAAGCAGAGATGAAAATGATAATAAAAAAGATTTTATATATATATATGTATATATGTAAAAGAACGAAGTCAATAAATAAACAAATTCCGTCAGACGAGAATTTGTTTATTCATTTGTTTGTTTATTTATTTATTCATTCATTCATTTATTTATTTATTTATTTATTTATTTATTTTTTATTTATTTATTTATTTATTTATTTATTTATTTATTTATTTATCTGTTTATTTATTGGCATCGGTCTTGTATTTATTCTAACATTCCGAAGCATATTTATATATATATATATATATATATATATATATATATATATATATATATATATATATATATAAACAAAAGAAAACAAAATTTTGTGAGCCTCTTTGGCTGGTTTGTCTTTATTTGTGCTCTTCTAATGCCAGAATGGGTCTGAACCGCGCAGCTGAGGCGGGGGAGGGGAGGGTGATGCCTCTATGGGCCTTGTCTCCGAATCTAACATTGTTAGAAGGGCAGACTATTCAAAGCGACGCTCATGCATCTTTAACCTAAAATCGTCAAATTTTCAGAGGCAGTAAGCAAAGTCTACTGAAATGTGACGGCACTGATTTCGCCGCTTTCATATCAACCCACTTTTATGGCATGCCATTAGATATGGGAATATATATATATATATATATATAAACCAAGATAATTAGAAGGTAAAAACAAGAAAAAATGGAAGAAAACAAATGAAAATTTGATGTGAGCAGTTACTGAGCGAATTTCATCTGTGACTGCGTGTGTCATAGTATCTCTACTTCAAAGAGAGCAGAGTGCACTATTTTTTTACTATTACCATAAATGGCTTGCTCTTGTTTCTTCTTGTTTGTTTTGTTTTGGGTTTCTTTTTGGTTCCGTTCAAATTGCATTTTTTATTAAGCAAAATGTCAGCAAAAGGACAGCCCATCCCTTCTGAAAATATTTTCTTAAAACCCCTGAGTGCAAGGGCTTTATATAGCCCATATATAGTGTGTTATGTCTCCTGCCATTTCTTGGGAATCAATTAAGAGTTGTCAAGCAGGAACAGCCGTTTCCCCATATCGGCGAGCCCCTTAATTCTGTCAAGACACCAATCAATTATTCCAAAATGTGCACAATACCCCTACACCTTTTGCGCCGACAATCCTTCCTCGAGTGCTTGGCTTTGCTGCCGAGTGTTTCGCAAAGCCGAGAGCATGTTTGCTGAGCAAGGGAAGATGTGTATAGTATTGGGTCAAGGATGTCCTTAATCGTTGTAAAGAGGTGGGCCCCGACATGAGTTTTCGACTTTCTTTTCCCGGTCGCCCACAGTTCCCAGTAATAGATTTCGTTTACAAATGTGCTTTGATTGATTTGTGCCAGTTTAGCACATGAAAAAAAGGGCCGTTGCAGCTGGATGGTCAAAAATTAGGTTGCATGAACTAGTTTGATGAACATGTCAAGTTACATGACTTGTTATTGCGATCTAAAGTAGATATGGACTCATTACTGAAAATTTTATGAAAGGGATTTTTTCCCCTCCACCTCCCCCCCCCCCCCCCCCCACTCGCTCTCTCTCTCTCTCTGTCTCTCTCAGTGTTTAGCGTTCTCACGCCATTTCTCTATCCCTCTCGCTATATCTGCGCTATCTCCTTCTTGATTTCTCTCTTTCTCTTCCTCTCTCTATAAATATTAATGTTAAAACAGACTCGTACATCACACGCTCTCACACTCTCTTGCTCATTTATCTTTACCTCCTCTTTAAGTCTGTGTATTCAAGTAATTGCTCTCGTTTAACCCGCGCCATGTTTTTTTTTTCCACCTGTGTCTTTTACACCTCTCTCTCTCTCTCTCTCTCTCTCTTGCTCTTTCTCTGTCTGTATCTGTATAACTCTTTTTATCACCCTCTTCTCCGTTGAAGTCTCTTTCTCGAAGTAAATATTTGCATGTCTCTTGATGTTTGGATTTGCTGTTAACATCATAGCTTGCTCATGAATAACTGACATATTATAATGTTGTATCGCGTTGAGTGGTGCCATATTAGAAATGCAAGCAGATCATGGACCGAATCATTCTACAAACATTACGGATCAAACGATCCCCATCCCCCACCCCTCCCCCCAGGAGAAAAAAGGGAAGAAAAACGTGCAGCAGATGGGTGGTGACATTATAAGCATATATATCATCGACGATATCATGTATCGTATTGCTCGATCTAAGATTCAGCTGTCACTGGCATGGTCACAGTGATTGATTTTACCAAAAACAATTCTCAGAAGGACCCCCGTTGTTTGTCTTCTTGTAGCATAACTTTAATGTCTCATTGGTGATTAAACTTTGTTGTCATCGTTAAATCTTAGAGTTGGGAAGAGGGACGGTGGGGGGGGGGGGGTCAGTTTGACTTGACAGGTAATCTGGTCTCACGATTTGATTTCATCTGAAGAGGCATAATTCATACGATACGTCCTAGCGCGATAGCACTCCGATATCTCACTCGTCAATGTCGTTTCATTTTTTTTTTTTTGCCTTCTTTTTTTTCCGAGCCCAAACCTGACACCCGATCGCTGTCTTGCGCTGCAAGCGCCGTCTTGGAGGCACCGTTTAATTTCCTCCCGTCTCGGCCTTCCCCTATCGCAGAAGTCCCGGGCGTGATATATGGCGAGAAACTCGCCCCACAATGACCAATTAAAAGCCGGCCCCAATTGCATCGCACGTCGGATAACGTGACAGCTCCCGCGAATTAACGGCTGTCGTGGCATCAGGCGAGAGCCATAGGGAGGAAATGAGTTCTGTGCAAATTGCTCGTGAAGTACCACAGGTGCTAACGGATGTGATATCCAGTCTGACTTTTGTTGTTTTGGGGAGCGTCAACATTTTGCTTTGTTGTTATTGATTTTGCCTCTGATTTTAGTCATATTTCCTTAAGAATAAACCAAAAACCTTGAGGGCTGGAATATCCGCCATCTTCTTATATCTTCCCGGCGCCATTTTGCTCATGACATTTCCACCTAATTCTGCGTACAATTTGATTAGCTTCCAATGTAATTCAATTTCTCAGTTTCACTTTAATACAGCTGTAATTTTTCTGCTGTTGTACCAAGGAGTTATTTTTACTGATCTACCCGTTGTTCTTGTTTTAGTCATATCAATATCGCATATCATCACATGCAACTAAACTTCATTTCAAACTTTCAACTCTTTCATGTCTTTCGTTCCATTTCTCTTCTTTCCTTTTTTTCATTTTTAGGGGGGGGGGACTTTTAACTTCTCATCCTCACCTTCCTTCTTTTTCTCCGTCGTCTCCATTTTGTCTTCTCATGACTACCTCACTTTATTATTCTCTCTGCTCTCTTTGTAGCCAAGGAATTTTAAGAGCTGGAGTCCCAACTAGCAACAAATTATTTCAAGTAGCTGTCCCTTTCTAAAATTGCACAATAGAATCTACAGGTGTGCTGTTGCCTTTGATGTCTGAGGTTCGATGCCACCTACATCATGGGAAAGCTTGATTAGTGATTTTGTCTCAAATAAAATATCGTTAATACTTCACTTTTTATTTGAATTAACAAAGAGAAAATTGAACAGATGATAAAATATGAATACAAAAGCCTAATTGTGTCCAGAATCTGCGTATGTCGCATGATAGTTTTAATTTGTGAAAAATAGTAAAATTTTACAATCTTAAAACCCGCAATTTGACACTTTTCCGATTACTTGCGGCAAACGAAAATGAAAAGGGAATTTGTTAAAGTACAGTTATTTATGATGTTATATGTCAGATGTGCCCACACATGCCCAGTTGAGTAATTTTGATTCATATTTCAGGAAATTTTGCACCATTTCCTTTCGCTTGCCTCCTGTAAAGGTAAGCACTTTGTACTGCTCGTATTATCAGACGAGTGGTAGCGAAAAGTAATTATCATTACAAACGCATATTTCCCTTTGAAAATGGCCTTTAAGTTTACAGCCAGGCAAGAATCTTTTGTCTACGTATTTGCAAGGAAGATCCAGTTAAGCACATGCCTGACATATTTTTTGCCTGGCGGCATCGAACATGGTTCGAAGGGAATGAGTTAGATGTGACTCCAGCTCTGGAAACTCCTTGATAATAGCAAACACATCATGTCAATGTATGAATATGCCATTTATCTCTAACTCTCTTCATCCTATACTTCATTTGACATGTTTAACATCTTAATATTCATGTCCCCTTAAAATGACCAAATTAGTATCTCTCTGTCTCTCTCTCTCTCTCTCTCTCTCTCTCTGTCTCTGCCTCTGTCTGTCTGTCTGTCTCTCTCTCTCTCTCTCTCTCTCTGTCTCTCTCTTTGAGGATTGCAGTGTTTGTTTGTGTATATATGTGCTTTAAAGGTTTCATATTGTTTTCTTAACAGCAAATCATATTCAAAACATGACGTTCACGGGCTCCATTCTTTTTATTTTGCTATTTTGAATGGAAAAAAATAACAAAAGTTACAAGGTTTGTTTTCTAAGTACACTTCCAGTTTATGAGCTATGCGTGCATTTCCGATTTTCACACTTCATATGGAAATGAAATTCGTCACCACACAAGGGAAGGATTCTCGACATTGGATAAAATTTCGTGGTTCATGTAAAGAATCGATCGACTTGAAAAACCTATATATCAAATTCCTGTCGTTTATTATGATCATTTTTTTCTTCTTCCAAGATATGAATCACCGCGAAAACAGTGGGGGACGCCGAGTTTTGACGGCGCTCCGACGATTTAAACTTCAGGATGAAAATTAAATAGTAAAAATAGAATCGAGTATTGAGGATCTGTCTGAAGGTCTTATAGAATTTGCTTTCAGATTTTGTAAATATAGAGGGTGTCCCAAGTGCCCCGACTGGATCCGGCCCTATTTCCTTTACAAGACTGACCTTTTGACTGTTTGATGATAGGCCACGGCTCTTCAGGTAATCCTCGAGTACAAGTGGCTGTCCATATACAATATACCTCACGTACAAGGAGGCAGTCCATGCATTATGCAAATGAGGCGTCTTCATCCTGAAGTTTGTCTATGATTGAATTGGTTCTGAACGGTATTTGAATCTGTGCGAGGTTGCGTTCATGTTTTCATTCCGTCTCTGTAGGGTAAATCTAGACGGGTGTTTGGACAGGTTAGAGATCCTGTAAGCACTGTAAGATTTGCGTGTGGGTGTTTGCATGAGTGGGGGATGCAAACTGATCCGATATATAACAGATGCGGCGTGAGGGTCAGAACATGGTTCAGAGGAGGAGGAGGAGGAGGAGGAGGGGAGGAGGGGAGGAGGAAGGGGGTAGGAGGAGGATGGAGGATATTTGGAGGGGTGAGATCCTATAAGATTTGCACGTGGGTGTTTGTATGGGTAGGGGGTGCGAACTGATCCGATATATAAGAGATGCGGCGTTGAGGCAGAACATGGTTCACTGACAAACGTTAACAAAGAGAAGGAGGAAAAGGAGGAGGGGAGGAAGAAGGGGAGGAGGAGGAGGATGGAAGATGTTTTTGAAGGGGTGGGATCCTATAAGATTTGCACGTGGGTGTTTGGATGAGTGGGAGGATGCAAAGTGATCCGGTAAGTAACAGATGCGGCGTTGGGTCAGAACAGTGGTGCAGAGTCAAACGTGGAGAAAGAGGAGACCAGGAGGGGTAAAAAGGGAATGGGGGGGGGGGGGAGGAGAATGGAAGTTTTTAAAGGGGTGAGATTGCGACGTTGGATCAGAACATGGTTTAGAATCAAGCGCTGAGGAGAAGGAGGCAAGGAAGGGGAAGAGGAGGAATTGGAGGAGAGGAGGTGGAAGAGGAGGATGAAACATTTTTGGAGGGATGAGATCCTGTAAGATTTACATGTGGATGTTCTATGGAGTGGGGAATGCAAACCTATCAGATGCATAACAAATGGCGTAATCCAGGAGCGGGTGTGATCCTGTAGGGGCGGCGCCGCGGTTATGGGTCGGCGCAGTAATGTTAATAGATATTTTGCTCTGATTCTAAGAAGGAGGGGGGGGGGGTATGGTGGTCCTGAAGTACGCTCGACGACAAGTTATGTGTGCCGTTAAATCGCGAATTTGGTCGCGAAATTCGCGACCAATGGACGCGAACTTTGAGATTTGGCCGCAAAGTAATTATTGATGACCCCGGACGCGAACTTTGCGACTTGGCCGCAAAGTTCGCGTCCAGTGGCGCGAATTTCACGTCTTTAGCCGCGAAATTCACGGCGCACATGTCCTGTCGTTGAGCGTACTTCAGGACCACCATAGGGGAGTGATGTGATACACCAAACAGTCATGATATTTTGTTAATCTGTTAGAAAAAAAATATACGGCTAAGGCTAAATGCTCTTTTTGTTGACCCCGATTCTTATTCAGTGTATCTTGTGTAAATGTATTCTTTAATCTCGTACTTTATAATTGTTTTATGTTATCATTTCTATCTTATGTACATGTGTCACATTTCTGTATTTTTATGGTGAATGCAAGAAATGAAATACGTCATTTTATTCACATTGATCGAGGATAGTGACAGAGATAGGCGTTAAGCAGAAATTGACAGAAAACACTGCATGCAATATTATTCCCTATTTTAGATAGAGATATAAGGAGCTGAATAGCCTCACAGAAAACAAACAAACAAACGAAAAGGCCTGCAATAATCGGACACACTATTCGATTTTTCCTAGAAAGTATGGGATGGCGTTTTAAAATAAGGTTAATGCGCATCTTTATTTTGATTTAAGCAGGAAATTGGGAATAATTTTGCTTCGGGAAAGGTATTGATAGTATGGCTGGCATATCATAGCCCCATTTAATTTCAAGCTCCAACAAGGCTGGTGTGGCGCGACGGGATTAAAATGTCATTAACAAAGGGAAATTACATGTAGCGGAACTAATTTAGAACAGCGATATCGCTATTAACTCATGGTTTGTTAATAAGCGTCTTGCTCAGACATGAAAAGTGCTGAACACCAATCAGTCTACGGTTTGTTTTAATTTGCTGGGGGGGGGGGGGGGTGGGGCTTGTCAAGGAATTTTTAGCTGTTAATAAAAATGTAAGACTTGCCTTACGTTTGATAATGTCCGTAGGGTATTCCTGATATGATCATGATGATCTTGAATTCAGATGAACAGATCTGATGCAGAAAATTTTGCCGCCCTACCCCCCCCCCCCCCTTCCCTTTCACGGAAAAGCCTTCGTCCGCCCCTAGCTGTTTTCTTACTTTGCATTAATTATGTGTGAGTATCTCAATATTCCGAATCGATCAGTCGTAGTCCGTTTTGCATTAACCCCTCCCCCCTCCCCCCCCGAATTAAGGAATCAGCAAATTGAGTTGAGAACGTATCTTATTGACTTTACCGTGTATCCGCTGCGGACGATATTAGTTTTACAGACAAATGTCAACACGTGATGTTAAGTGAATGTGATGCAGCGCAGTGGCACTGTTTTGAAAACGGTATGAAATCGATACAGCGATAATGCCCCCTGTTGCTATCGATTACACACTCCACTTGACATCCGTGTTATTTAAACAAGACCTCTCTTGATATTCTTATTATCGAGATGTTTTGATGACGCAATGCCGCGGGTTTTGACAGACATGGGATTGGAGAAAATGCAACATCTTCGAGCGATGAGCCGAAGTGATACTACGCGTGAAGAGAGAGAGAAAGAGGAAGGAGAGAGGGAGAGAGGAAGGGAGAGAGGGAGAGAGAGAGAGAAATAAAGAAAGAAAGGGGGGAAATCGTAAGTAAGAGAGACAGGAGAGAAAAAGCCTACAAAACTATTAATGTGCGAGAAACTAAACATTAGCAAAATGAACCTTGAAATAATTCATATCTCTCCAAAGGCGTTTTCATACATAGAACAATCCATATGAATCTATAATAACCACTTGCGACAGTTAACATCACTGTAGTATTAAAGACGTAATTCTGAACCGACGTGCTATGTCAAGTGGACCGATTTCATAAATCAAGTCAGCATTCGGTTTTTCGATAAGTGTAAAGAGCCAAACGCCATGAGGGTGTAATGAGCGAGATGGGGCAAATCGATAAAGATTTCTCGAAGCTGTCCCTTGGGGAGGGAGAGGGTGGCAATGGTTTTGATTGTCTGATCTTGACAGCGCTTCAGTACGATGCACTTAAATTCCTCTCCACGACCTTGGGGCGATCTCTTTCAATCATGTTTACACATTGTTTCAAACAAGAGGCCCCCGAGGGGGATGTCCGCAAAACGCATCAGGATTGGCGCCAAAGCTCCATAGCCGACGCAGCAGAATCAACATGTGCGACGTCATTTTCGGCAACAGGTTTTTTCCACGACAGGCAGTCCACACTAAACCTCCGTTCCCGGATATGAAATTTTGATTTAAACACACTTAATTTAACCCTGACTGGACTTTTTGCAAACACAACTGTGGGTAAAGATGAACCTTTTTTTTTTTTCTGTCACACACCTACTGAAAACAAATTAAGCATGATTGAGTGAAATACTTGGTGGCGGTATGGCGCAGTAGGAGATGGGAAAGGGGGCGGGCTTTTCCGATTATACAAATGGACAAAGAAGGATGGAAAAGGGAAATTGCCCCTATATGTTGAGGACAGGAAATGTTTTCATGATTTTTGCCACGCTCTGACCCCCCTACCTCTCTCTCTATTCTTTTTCTGTCTATCTTTCTTTCATTCCTTCCTCTCTGTACACATGGTATAGATATTTTTCCTCCTTCCACCCCCGGCCCCTCCCAACCACATTCCCCCATTTCCTCTAATAGGAATTCAGCGTCACGTTGTTTGCAGTCACGAATCATCGACATATCCACAAAACAGTTTTTTTTTCCATTAAGGAATCACTTATAGTTCATCATGGGTTTGTTCATAGGAAATTTCCATCGCAGTCACAATTCGCAAGAGAATTATCATTAATGCTTGAAAGTTTGTCATGTTTCATATTCTATCTAGATTACTATGAGAGGCAGTGCGACCTAGTTTTTCCCGTCTTCATAATTTGATCAAATAGTGCTCTCGAATAAGTACATAGAAATATCTGTCTTTGGTGTAGTATTGCACTGACATGGCTGATTTATCTGAACTTTCGATGGGTATTTCGGAAATACAACAATTTCCGTGAACATCGCAGATGGACATAAATCAGTTTGTAAACTGGAACGGCACTTATATAAAATTGAGATGTTCAGTTGACGCAGATGGAATCTAGGCCACAATTACATGTGTTAAATTTATCGTGGCCAATGCCAAACTTATTATCAGGATTATGGAAAGAAAAACAAAATGTCAGAAAAGTTAATTTGAGCTGTAATTATGTTGATAACAGATTGTGTAATGATATTAAAATTTGCATATGTGCATGTTCCTGTCTCAACCATGTCAACGATGTATCATGGTGTATAACCATCATTTTTTTTGCTTAGTCAAACCATTGAGACCTATAAAACTATAAAAATCTACATTACTCCAAAATGGCCAAGAATCTCTTCTGAGTGTCAGAGTGGCGGTGTGACCACTGTATTAGATAATACAATTATCACAGTTCAAACATGTCTAATAGATGATTTTAATCATTTTGTAGATATCGGGGTCATCTTTTGCGAATGCCTTCAACAAGAAACCTGAACAGAGACACTACCAACGACGCCAGTAGAATGGTAGAATGCAACTGTACGAACGTGCCTGTAGACTAAAGTGATGTTGTTGTTGTTGTTTTTGTTGAATTTGGTTTTTACAGACATGTATCAATCAGATACGATTATTTACGTCTGGGACCGACCTTTTACGTCACCATCCGAAAGATGTGCCTCAGACTCGAACCTGGGTCCGCTGAATCAGTTTATAACTTCCACTGTTAAGGTGGATTACAGGCGCACGCCACAACGCCTAGTTGTGGTTTCGGCGTTTCTTTTTGTAGCTGCTTTTCAGCACCGAACTCGCGGCGACATATTGACTGAAACCTCACGGGGCTCAATGTACAGATGCCATGCAAATCTTATTTAACATTCCCAAATTGAAATGTCTCGGCATGGGCAAATGGCTTTCTGAATTAGCGTGGTTAATTTGTCAAACTTGTCTTCCGACTTGGGGGGTATGACGTACCCACCGATTCATTGTGAGCAATTTGAGAGATTGAATTAAGTTTTATTTGCACCGTTTGAGAAAGGGCAGATGGGTCGGCAAGGGGAACTACTATCAAAATATCACTATAAGAAGGGGCGTTTTATTAGCATTATCGTTGTACTTTTGTGAATAAAAAGTATAAGAAACGAATGGATCTTGTGAAGAAAAGACCGTGGAGAACAATATTTCAACAGGATAATTCAAGAAAAATTTTATACACAAGGGATACACATTCATTTTTTGATTTTTAAGATATGGGTTGTTACATCCAATGTTTAGCTATCGCAAATTCGTAAGCTTTTGTTATTGTTGTAGTTGTTTTGTTTTGAATATAAGATTTCTCTGGGGGAGAGTGGTTGATTTACATGATATAGCTCTCTCATTATTTCCGATGAAGGACAGATTATTTGAATGGACTAGCTTTATCAGTCATGTTCAAATTATTACAAATCTTGGTCTATGGTACTCCATGTACCCTTTCTTCACTTATGTTAGAAAACATAAGTGCATTCTGTTTTAGGCCAACCTTTGCGATCAGCTTTCTCTAACAGTCTAATGCGCACGTTCAACTTGTGTACTGCACTTTGGGACAGTCATTGACACAGAGTCTTTGTTCGTTATTTTCATCTTAATGTGGGACATACTTTTGCCAAAATGAGGTCATTTATCCTTCTGTCATTGAGCTAAGTACCCCTGTTCCGTTTAAAAGAAGAGAATGTACTTCACCAAACTTGTAAACTCGAAAACACAGAAAATGCGTCATACTATGTTGTCCATTGCATGTAGCCGCAGGGTCCTCGCTAAACGACCAATGTATCATAGACCAACGCGGAAAACACATTACCACCAATTTGGAAACGTCACAATGTGAACTGATCGGGGGTAAATCAAACTGCCTATTATCGACCTATGCCAAAACCTATCAAATCAACATGCTGGCACGGTGACCCGATTTTTAAAAGGAGTTCTTTTTGCTTCTCACCTTTCCCTTTCAGCCATTCCCCCCCATTCCTCGCCACAATTGCACAATTAATCCACTTACGGCTGTCGTGGCATCGCGTTTCCCTTAAAAGTTCATTGCCAGAAATAGAAGGCCGTCCTAAACTCCATCGCTTGCCATCGCTATAAAAAGGACGATTTACCCCATTTTCTATCTCTTTTTTTTCCTTCTTCACTCAATGAGCGGATAGTCAGCCACTAATGTACCCCGGACTTAGGGTAGAGGACAGAGCCTTTGCCCGAAGTTAGTCGCAGAGGATTTAGGGTGAGACTTTCTTGCACTTTCCACCCACAACTTATATTATGGTGAATGAATTTGGTGGAAAAAAAATATCAGAGCTCGTGACAAAATCATGATAACCGTACTAATGTATTTCTGAAATTGTTCGTTACAATATTTACTTATAAAATTTTTGACATGTACAATTGTCCTCCTCCTCATTATATCAACATCCTTTTAATTATTTATCATTATTGTGACTATTGTGATATGTTGTTTTGTTTCTTAATTTGTACAGTGGACCTTGTGGCAGATTGGCCTAGTGCTGTACAAGTTATACCCAGTAAAGTCTATTACCCTAGACACATAAGCTATAAAGAGAAACAGAAAAAAAGAATATAGTTTCCGAAATTTGTGTTGACTTACATGTCTTTCATTTCCAACCGCTTTTACATTTTCATATCGCTAGAAGATGCAAGAAAGAAATGCGGGACGCCCAATAAAAGATCTCTCAGAATATTTCCCTTTGTTTACATACATGAGCTATGTGATGCACCTCAAACATGTTCAATAAATTTGATTTGGCCTTGATTCTAACTCTTTTTTTACTATCAGGGTAAAAAATCAAATTATGTTTTATCGCGAAGTCTCCTTGTTTCAGTGCCATTGCGGAAGACTACATGACAAGGAAGTCTATAAATACTGCTGGTTCAGAGACCTTGACATTTCGTACGTTCGTACAATCCATGTCGTTGACCGTCATAAGGGCTGCCTATAGATTTGGCTTCTCATATTCCCCCTTTTTTCCAACGAATAAAATATTCTGTAGCAATCGCCGGATGGTATAAAACCCCTTTAGGAGCCTAGAGATGAACCATCCGGCCGCTTCGGATTCAAGATTCAAGAGCGTCACCCCCACAGGAGTGCTTCTTAAGTATTATCCTCAAGGAAATCCTTTGTTGCGTTGCGTCCGCACCCTGCGGCTCCGGCGCATAGCTGGAATCACATGCAGATGAATTAGTAAGTCCAAACAAAGCACGTGGCTTTCTATTCGGGGGAAAGTTGCTACGGTTATCCAAAGGCTATGCGGACAATCATCAATTTCGCAGGAAGGTACACAGCTGATCTTAGATAATTCCCTTGCAGACATGTTACCCGATATCGGACGTAGCCTAAGTAAGACAGGACTTCGAAAGGCAAATGGATATTGACAGTATGCTTTTCATCCAATTCTTTTTTTCTCACACACTTGACTAAAGCAGCTTTGTCAACAAAAGAGATTGTAAGCTGTATTTAAATGCCTTGCACAAAGTAAAGTTTCTCATTCCGGAGGAAAATATTACTTCGTCTGAGCGATTCAGAGTTTGAGGGGATCGTTATGGTAAGTCGACTTTTTTTCTCTATCTCTTCGTAAAACTAAATCTACTCATTCAAACGTGAAATGGTAAGGCTTTAAAGTTGGACTATTTGGTTTTATTTTCAAAACAATTACGTAATAAAGGTGAATGAAGGCAGTTGGAAGGGGAAAAAAGGAATAATACAAGGTTTATTCTTTGCTACGTGCTTGACCCACAAAGCAAATAAATTTGAGTGTTGTTTGAATGGTTAAAGCGATATCACCATCCATGCATTTTAAAAACAAAGCAACAACAACAACAATTCGAATTCGCATTTCGTGTCGCCATATCCGAAAGCATTTCGAAGAATTATTTGAATCGTTGAAATTAAAATGACATGATATGAAATTTATTAGAAATTGAAAATGTTCGAAGTGTATTCAGTGTACGTGATACCTCTGCATTTAATTGTACAGAAGGTACTAAACTATGTAAACAGAATGTACCCATAGTCTGCATTTCAAATATGTCGAATGAATCAAAGAAAGCAAGAGCACAAATATCGTAACCTTTAGTAAGTCAGTTCTGAAAACAAGTTTTCAAACTGCTTACAAGCCTTTGTGAACATTTAGTGCTTATACCATACCATACCATACCAAAAGATAAAAAAATGCAATGTACTCAATCGTCAATAAGCCATGTGGGAAGGACTCGAACCTGTATACAAAGCGCAATATGGAACAAGGCGGAGACCCACTTTTATTAGTGCTGATAACTTTTAGAATGACCAATCACTTTAGCGTTTCTTTACGCTTAGTGTAGCAAAAATCTTTGCCTTGTCTTTTTGTATTGGAAACTAGTGGAATGATGTATCGCTTTAACGTTTCCTTGCGTTTAATATGATCATACAAAATGGAATCCATGATGCCATGGGGAGAAAGAGATTGGCTCACATTCTTCACCTGACCGTATCCATACCCTTGCTGCGAGCGCACCGTCGAGGTAATGTTCCAGTCTTTATTGTAATCAAGGAACCTCATTAGGTTACAAAATTCCCCATACCTCCCCCTTCTCTTTTTCTCTCTTACCTCTTTTTCCTGGCCTCTCTGTTATATCGTTTCCCCTCTTTCTATAATTTCAGTTTCTCTCCGTCTTCCATTGGCCCCTCTCTTGCACCTGTCTTCCCCTTTCTTCAATCTCCTTTTTTTTTTCTCTCTCTCTTTTCTCTCTTCTCTCCCTCCCTCTCTCTCCCTCCCACATCTCTCTGTCTCTCTCTTTGCCCGTATCAACCCTAAGTTTTCCCCTCCCGTATCCCTCTTATCTCATGCTCCATGTTTCCCCCATCTAAAATCTTGATATGTATTTCATATTGATGGCATGGATGGGTTGTTGATATTTTGAATTTCCTGTGTGAGGCTGGAAGTTCATTATTATTTTGCTATTGGCCCGGTATGATCGAATATTCAAACATATTTTCATCTATCAGTCTCTCTCTCTCTCTCTCTCTCTCTTCCTCTTTGCCTGTATCAACCCTACGTTTTCCCCTTCTCGTTATCCATCTCATTTCATGCTTCTTGTCTCCTTCATTTAAAATCTTCATATCTTTAAAATGATGGATTTTTAACATCGAACATTTTCCATGTAAATTTCCTTATGTTCCTATATTGGCCTGGTACAATCGGATATCCAAACATGTTCGTATCGATCGGTCTATTTCTCTCTCTCTCTCTCTCTCTCTCTCTCTCTCTCTCTCTCCTCTCTCTCTCTCCTCTCTCTCTCTCTCTCTCTCCCGACTCTCCCTTTCTCTCCCGACTCTCTCTCTCTCTCTCTCTCTTTCTCTCTCTTCCTCCCTGCCTTTATCAACCCTACATTTCCCCCTTCTTGTCATCCATCATATCTCATGACATTGTCAGCTCCCCATCTAAAATCTTGATATTAAGAAAAAGACGACGGGTAGTTAACATTGCATTTTCTTTGTAAATCTGGAATTTTCTTATTGTCTTTTTATTTTTTCCACTGGTAATCGGATATCAAAACATGTTCTTATCGATCGGTTTGTCTGTTTCTCTTCATGTATCAACCATACATTTCCCCCTTCTCCAATCCATCTTATGTCATGTTCGTTATCTCCCTATCTAAAATCTTGATATTTCTTTTATAGGATGGTATAGTAGTTAACATTGCATTTTCTCTGTAAAACTTGAATTTCCTTGTCTTTTTATTGGTCGACTGGTAATCGGATATAAAAACATGTTCATATCGATCGGTTTTTCTGTCTCTCGTTCTTTATCAACCCTACATTTCCGCTTCTTGTTTTCCATTTTTATCTTATGTTCCTTGTCTCCCCATCTAAAATCTTGATATTTCTTTTAAACGGATTTTCTCTGTAAAACTTGAATTTTCTTCTTGTTTTTTATTTATTTATTTATTTTTTTTTGGGGGGGGGGGTTCGACTGGTAATCGGATATCAAAACATGTCCTTATCGATCGGTTTGTCTGCCTCTCTTTCTGTATCAACCCTACATTTCCGCTTCTTGTTTTCTATCTTTTTCTTATGTTCCCTGTCTCTACATCTAAAGTCTTGATATTTCTTTAAAAGGACTGGTTGTTAACATTGCATTTTCTGTGTCAAGTGTGATTTTCTTTAACCAACCGGGTATCCGGTCAGTAAGAATACGAGATGATCTACCCGATAACATGTCTGACAGCTTTTAAAACTGGCGGGCTATTTCGGTAAATGTCTATTCCTGTATTAAGAATTATCCTACTAGAAAAAAGTGCAACAACAGTATTGCTTGATAAGCAGTTGTCAAAATATAAGATGTTATCGCCTTTTGCGTATACAATTTCAACAATACACATCGGAACCATGAATCGGGCCTGTGAGTAGTGATTTTGTTTAAAGGTTGTATTTGTAATCAGTACTTATTTGGTTGTTTGGTTATTTTCCTTGCTTGATTAGTACTACCCATACGACTTTGAGCAAAGGACTGATTCTGGTGTAGAAGCTAGAACTTTATGCAAAATTCTTCTTCTTCTTCTTCGGTGATCAGTCAGAGTCTATAACTGCTTTCACACCAAGGTACGGTCGCTGCGACCGATGAAATCATAATGTGAAAGCATTTCATCGGTCGCTGAGTATGGTCGCTGAGGTACTTCAGCGACCGATCGCGACCGATGCAAGCTAGATGTGAAAGCACATCGTACTCAGCGACCGATCGAAATGCAATGACCCCCATACATGCCTACGCACTATCTCTACTTCCGCTTCCGGCTAGGTCAGCTATACAGCGACCGATCGCTCTGGGCCTGACCAAATTTTGACGGAGGTGTGAAAGCACGTCCGATCGGTCACTGGGTACGGTCGCAGCGACCGTACCTTGATGTGAAAGCAGTATTTGTAGTTCTTTGTCACAATCTCAAAGAATTCCTTCATGTCCTTTGTACTCTTTAACACTTTGCTGTCTCTTTGAAAAACAAGGCAATAGCCATAAGGTGTGTCACCACGTTCGTGTGCAATCATTCTTGCAGATAAATTGTAGCGATTGACTTCATTTGACCTTTGACCTACATACATGACCTTTGACCCCCAAATAACATTGAGGTCCCTGTAAGCCATCTACCATGTTTACCATCAAAGTTAGGTTAGAAATGGCACTATGGTTTAAAAGTTACTAACCCCAGTAGAAACTGGGAGGTAAATCTTAAAATTTGACCTCATTTGACCCTTGACCTACACACATGACATTTGACCCCCAAATAACATTAAGGTCGCAATAGATCATCTACCATCCAAGTCTGGTTACAAACGGGCAGATGGTCGCAAAGTTATTCAAGTTTTATAAGCGTCACGGACGGACGGACGCCACAAACATGATCAACATGTTATAATAACTTACAGCACTTTCCTTTTTGCAATGCAATTGCGTGGCCAGTACTCAATCTTATCGTGTTGGCTAATTTGATAATGTGTTTTTTTTTAAACGAAGCCCTACACAGTTCGGTCGGGAAGGAAACCAATTTTTTGTTAAATGTGCGATGTAATCTTCTTAAAAGCAGCAATCCTATCACGTTACAATTCCATACTCCGTTTTATCTTTTCCTCAAGCAAATCGTAAAAAATCTTCACTTTTATTTTTGAAGTTGCAGGCATAAAAGCTTTTTTTTTTCAGAAAGAAATACGCGTCAATGAAATTTGTTGTTGCAGTTTATAAAGGAGTATCTGAATCTAATTCGTTTTCCGTCAAAATTGTTCTAAAATATATTGAGCGACCTTCCAATATGACGCATTTTGCATGTCCTGTTATGTATCATAATCCGTCAGTACATGCAAGGTGACGAGAAATATCCCATGTACCACTAGGAGAAAGAAATCTACCCCGGCGCGACCATGTCTGTATTCGTATTTCATCACGATGTAGTGAGCAGCAACCAGGTATTAAACTGGCAACAGGTATGAACATAACCTTTCAAAAATATAGCAAAGCCCCGCAAGCTTAAGGAATATAATTTGATTTTTATTATGCCATGATATTCAACGGATCAGTGAAAAGTTAAATGTGAAATATTCTAGCATTATGACAGCAGTTACGCAACAGATTAACCGCGATGTACTGAGTTTATCGTGTACTGCAACGTAATAAGTGAACACAACCCAGCAATAACCCAACAGTTTTGTATTCAACCATGACGTATATTAGAAGCTGATCATCAACTACGCAGGGAGGTGAAATTGAATTATGTGAACACAGCCTGCAATATCGCTGCGCTTACGCAACAGGTCTCTTGTCGCAGTGCTACCAACATCACTCGGATGCTATCCTCTGCCTAAAGAAAGCACACGGCCTATCCAACATCGGCGTTTCAATCTCGGCGGCTTGGATATCATTCGGGATGGCGCTCGCCCAAGGGCGTTCCATACTCAATTACAATTACCTAATGATATAGCCATCCACTCGGTATGCATTACACCGGGGCGGACTCGGGTGATGTCCCAGGAGGGATGGGGGTCTCCTTTTCTCTGCTTCCGTGCGTTGTCTCTGCAAAGATCTTCCTCTGACATCGTTAAGCCCCTTCGAGCTTTTTGTCAGGTTCTTTTTCTCTTAATTCTCTCTTAGTCCCACTAGCGCGGATTGTAATTTAATCCGTGACAAGGGCATCTGAGAATTCCGTCCTTGTGGTTGGATTAATTCTGTGATCTTGGCGCGCTCCTGTTTGTCTAAAGTCTTTATTTGTTTTCGTATTGGTTTACGTCTGGCCGTGGCGATGGCAGTGATAAAATATATAGCGATGGAAAATGTCTGAACATATTGATTTTGTTTTAGTCCTAGGAGAGACATACATGACCAATTAGTACTTACGTTGATGAAAATCGATGTTAGGATTGATTAAGCAATATATGAGGAGAGTTAGTGATGGTGTTTACGAAAATTTGATGAAAACGTCTCTGAGGATTTAAAGTCAGTTTGTATTTGGAGATTCTACAGTTTTGGGGTATGCGTGACAGTACTTTGTTACTATATCCATGTATGTATTCATCAATTCATTTTTGGCTCTATTTCTTCGTTTATCTATCATTTTACTTCTTCCTTTCAAGGCATAGCACGTAAATGAATTATCGGAAGCACGCATTAGGCATAATTACTGTTCCCTTCATACTATCCTTCCCCCCCCCCCCCAAAGGAAAAAATAATAATTAAAAAGATGATAATGATCATAATAAATGCGATTAGAGCTAAATACATTTATCAATTTTAAACAAAATTCATTTAAAGAAAACGCACGAAATGACATAAGAATTGTTGGTCTCGGCATGCCACACTATTATGAACTGAGATGGCATCTCTCTGCCCCCGCACCTCAAAGATTCGACATGTAAACTTCTCCAGGCCTCCACCTTTGCTTTGAGCTACAGCATAATTCAATTCATCTAACGATATACTGTAGCGGAAATTAAGTGAGGTGGTGCTAGGATTACCAACGCCATCCTGTAGGGGTGGGACTATGCTGTCAGGGTAAGATGTGAAGTTACCACTGTACTTTGGACACCTCTTAATATCGCAACGTAATACTATGAAATGCTCTTGTTTATTCCAATTTGCATCCATGCAGAAAGAATGTAAACACAGCGGCCAATCTGCTTTACACTTTTCTTTATTAAAGGCGCTCTTAGGTTTACCGAAGTTCCATGAACTGCTGAATTTATTGGTTCGGGACGTCGTACAAGCCGGGATAGCGTAGTGTAAACGGCCTTTCGCTGTTTGTAAACAGCATCACGGGAGTGAAAGAAGCGATTTGAAGCGTACCTTTCTCAGAATGAATTGATTCTGACATGTAAATATTGAAGAATGGTTGAATTATATGCGAATGTAACACAGGTTACAAAAACCAGAGTCTCTGTGATGTGCTGCTACATGGCTAGCATAACCAGCCACTGAAATAAACATTGATTTATTGGGGCTATGAACTGCACTTAATACTTTCCCTTGTATTTTCAGCTGCCTTTTATATCCACCTAGAACAAATATTACGTTTTCCTTGAGCACTGAAAAGAGAGCACTCTGCATATTTCTGCATAATACTGAGACACATATTCTATGCCTTCCAGTTTAACACGATTATGACGATAAAAACTACTTTCGAAAAATCAACTCAAGTGCAATTTGAAAAGCCTATTGTACTGCCCATACAAATCATGTTCGGATTACGTAATAAGCCACTGTAAAGTCCGCACATTTCTAAAGGTGATAGACATGGCTATTGAAGTTGCCTTAAGTTGAATTTCGAAAGTGTTTTCTTTCGTGTTTAAACAATATGTGGAATTCGAGAGTAATTTCTTCATATTTGAAAATCTAGACATGATGTTGAAAAAAAATATTACAGGTGATGCTGCTAGGCCTGATAAACATCACCTATCGAGATGCTACAAATCAGATTTAAAGATTTAGAGCAGTGTATGATCTATGGCTTCAAAATGTGAATCCACCTACATTATGCAAGAGTTGTTGATATCTGATGCGCAAAGATAAATTTCTGTTATCTCCGGTACAGAAATTTTACACTCTTCACAACAACAGATAAGGTTACTTTATCATAGCTTACGCAAGACAAAAATATGACCCAGCAAACTGAAAAGAATGACACCCTCCTCGGATTTTGACAGCTTGTATCCCTGCATTGTATAATCCCACTGCATCCATAAGACCGTGGAATGAACATACAATAATACAGGGTGCGCGCGAAAGTGTTTTTGTGCGATTTGTGTTTTCAAACACAAAAAGAAAAATCGTTTGACATTTCAGTGTTATACACATAGAAAAAATATAGAAAAAACGGAAATGATATAACTGAATTATCTAAACTTTAGTTGTTGACAAGCAAAACTCAGAAATTTTGAGCTCCCAACACACCGAAGTTTTCAGAGTTAAAGTACGAGAATATCAAATTCATCTGCATCTGTAGTAAGCTCTACTATTAACTCCAAGATTGTTTTGAAGTAATGATTTTAACTTGTGAAATGTGTTTTCATTTGGGAAGAAATTTGTGCCTATCATTAAAAACCTCATGGCATTTTTCATCTCTGCTCTACCGCCTAAACTGCTTTTAAAACTCAACATCAGCAAGGGGAGCAAAGGGCCTTACGGAATGGATAATGCGAGGCACGGTGGTACAAATCTATCCGTTGGTATTTTTCTTACAATTTAACAGACAAGAAATTTGATCAAATGTAAAAATGTAAAAATATGAGATGTGTATGTTATTGCAGATTTCTTGGAGCAGATTTTTAGTTGACTTATTTCTCGAAAATCAGCTTAATTCAAATTACGTTACAGGCTTGAGGCAGACTTCAATATGCCGTCTTTATAATAATAGCCTTGAATGCCTTCATCTTAAAATACCCGTAAAGTCAGTAACACGAACAGCCAGTGCCTCTGGTACTAACACAGTTGAACAAAGACACTGATGTCAATATGTACTCTAAATGGTCTCCCCTGCGCCCTATCGGAAAACTTAAGACAGTTTTGTCGATGGTGCAGACATTAAGGAGAAACAAAATTAGGGGAACCCCCTGTGAACTTTGCATTGAAGGACTTGACGCATGAACTTGATACAGGCATAGAGAATTCTAAATCTAGAATGGCGCCCTTTTACTTCATCTTCGAAGATGAGAGACCACTTTTGAACGGAAGTCTGTCCTGCTATTACGTGATCGCACTGGCGCAATGGTAGGGGCTGCTGCCCTCCCCTCCGAACCAATTTTCCTGATTAAGGTTTTTCTTTTTCTTTCAATTATTGGTTCTATCTCATCAGCGCTGTCATTGCATCGGACCTTTTTTATTCTGTTATTATTTTCCTTGAAGACTTCCCCCTCTTTTTTTTTTCTGCTTCTTAGCAGCAGAACCTCATCATTTTTTCCCTTTGGATAGCATCGCCCACCCCCCCCCCCCCCCCCCCAATAAAATATTTGTCTTCTTACACCACTGTGTGACCCAGTTGGTTTCAAGTGGTTGAAGGTGGTAGAGACATTGATATATATAGGTCATTGAATGAAAAAAAAAAGAAAATATGATTTTGAATGAGATCAAAAAGTTATGTTACTTCGAGCAGTGAAATGTGACTCATTTTATCTGCTTCGAGTGTGATCTGTACTCTCTCCTTTAAAAAATGGTTCATGCAAAATCCACAGAGTAACTCCTCTTTCACGACACCGATTTTGTTCTGTGCAGCTTGAGCTGTCTTTGATGATCCTTGGAAAACGAAACTGAAAATCTGCTTACAAAATAAATGTAGGAGAAGTAGCGATACGATTTCCTACTTGTTGAAGATTTGCCATTCAGAATTACTGCATCATTGAAAGGAGGAACTACTTCTTGAAGGCATCCTCTACAGAGTCTACACCATGCAGGCGCCATTGGATAAGTCGCAAAACAAATACTACAAATGATACAGATTCATTCTAATCAAAATGGAAATTCGTGCGACAAAGAGGACAAACCATCGGAATGGACAAAATAAGAGAAGATATGGACAAGCAGTCCAGACTGATATCAGGGATATTCAAAACTTGACCAACTTCTTTTCATGTACTCAGGGGATAGCAATTTAGTATTAGGGAGCATCTATTTCTAAAATAATATTTTTCCTTTCGTATATCGCCAACAAACTCCCACTCTGAAGATTGTTTCGTCTTAAATTAAAGGAAACAGATTTGGAATCCTCTTAGAACCAGTCCTGTTTTTATGGTGCAGCATATATCACAAAATCTAAAATATACTGAAGGAACTTTTCCGGTGATACCCTTTTGGTCATGGAAAGTGTCAACATGGTCGGAGTGACTTCAGATTATTAATTCATGAACAGTTTATCATTCGAGAGCCCTTATATTAAACACCTCTGGCACGAGAAGGGTTAAAGGCTGTGAAAAGTAGGAAACGCGCTACCCCGCCGACTACTACTTATTTCAATAGTGATGGACATCACCCCGCAACGCTTTTCCATAAAACAATCGATCAATACATCCCGCACGAACTCCCACCATGAGAGATCGATAGCGGTATCCTAAGACTCGGGGGACTTCGGGCGACACATCCTCTCCAGCCTGCCTCGAGCCCACGGGGGACCTGCGCGGTCCCTCGCACCCTCCGTGTGTGAATATCCCGTCTCGCGATGTGTCAAGGCACACAAAATTAAAGTGTCCAGTTTCGTTTCCGACACCGAACCGTCAGGGGCTTTTATTTTTGTTTCTCCTTATTTGGAAAATGGATGGAGATGTCTTTGTTTAGGCACAAGTTGGCTTTCCTTGCATAGTTTATTTCATGCGTATTTCTTTAACCTCTCGCGATGTGTCGGAAAGATACTCAATCAAATAAGAAGTATGGGGAGAACTGTTGCCCACTGTTGTTGCACTGCATAATTAAACAAAGTGGGTATTAAATCGGCATTGGGTATTTATGTTATTTGTTTGTTTGATTGTATGTCTTTTTAAAAAAGTTTGAGAGCAAGGGTTTCAGAATATGTAGAAAGAATGAAAAAACCCATGTAATGATAATGACCAGATACTATAAAGAAAAGCGTAAATAGACCTAATTAATTCAGAGCTTTAATATAGGTTCACTGAAACCTAAATGATTAACCCATATGGCAGGAATTATTTGAAGCCGCATTTGATCAGCTTTTCTTTTTTTTTCAAATTGGCAACATTATTTTTTTTTATTTACTGCTACATTTTTTGAGAAGTCATGTATCTGAAATAAAAATATATTGACAGAGAGTACTTTATGTCGAAAATTTAAAAAGTTGCCAATTTACGTGGACATGATGGAAAAGCAGTATGTTAGACCTTTCCGTCACGTTGCCAATTCAAGGAATTCTATTTTTTCCCTTAAAGAAATTTCAGCATCAAACAATAGATAGTAACCCAACCCAGTTGAGAAAATTTTGTGTAGAATTGTTTGCTCTTTCTGTGCATGTGTTTGGTATGTTTTGTTGTTGTTGTTGTTATTGTTGTTGTTATTGTTGCTTTTTTTTTTTTGGGGGGGGGGGCTCTGTCCGCATCAAAAGTTACTGGGGTAAAGACGCAATGAAGAATTCCGTCATGAGTGGAGATCTTGTCTATGAAACGCCAACTACAATTTCATTACATTATAGAATACCGTCAGATTTGAATGCAATATTATTTTCAAGAAAAGTGTTTAAGACTTGATTTATGTCAGATATAAGCTTTGTTGCATAATGGTTATATTTTCTGTAACATATGTTGGCAGTTAGTGATCCATAATTCAATGCACGAAGTTGATCCAGGATTCAACCTGTCCTCTTTAATGGAGACGAGCCTGCGTGATATGATTTTACACAATCCAAAAAAATTGTTAGGAGCGTGTAGGTTTCACATGTGACTATATAGGCAGTAATCTATTAATGGTGCCCGACTTTGATGACTTTGTTCCTGGGAATCCACTTTGTATAAGCTCTCATGAATCTGACTAATTCTGGACAGAGTGCAAGATGAGAAGCAGGAGGAAGAAGAAGAGGACGAGGAAAAGGAGGAAGGACAAGGAGAAGGAGAAGGAGAAGAGAGGAAGATGATGAAGGATAAGAAGAAGAAGAAGAAG
>CM057167.1:15114939-15133476 GCA_029962745.1 Echinometra lucunter
GGACCGTCAGATGTGGGAGAAGCAGATGTAACACCTGCAACTTTGTGTCACAAACAACCAGCATCAAGGGCCCTAAGTCAACTTGGCATATCAGGGACCATTTCACATGCACGACCACCAACTTGATATATGCTATTGTGTGCACCACATGTGAAATGCTATACATTGGTGAGACTAAACGGAGGATGGCCGATCGCACCAATGAACATCTACGCTCAATCCGACTGCACACGACAGGGCTTCCAGTTGCACAACATTTTCATCTCCCGGGGCACTCCATCACAAACTTCAAAATCTGCGGCGTGATGAGATGTTCTGGAGCGAGTGATGAGGAACGCAAGATCCGAGAAGAACACATCATCCACCGCCTAGGATGTCTCCAACCTAACGGTATCAACGCTGCTTTCCGCTCCTTTCCGATGAACTCTTAGTTTTGTTGTCATTGTCCTTGCTTTTCATTTTTCCAGTTTTCTTTCTTTCTTTCTTTCTCTCGCTCTATCTCTTTTCTCCTCTTTTCTCTCCCTTTTCTCCTCTTCTCCCCGTTTTTGTTTTGTTTTTTGTTTTGTTTTGTTTTTGTTTTTTGTTTTTTCCTCTCTCACTCTCTCTTTTTTTTTTTTTTTTTTTTTTTCTCCTTTTCCTCTTTTTCCTTTTCCTCCTATTTCTTTTTTTCTCTTCTTCTCTCTCTCTCTCTTTCTCTCTTTCTTTCTTCTTCTTCCAGTTCCTTTCTTTCTCGCAGGCTTCAGCTTTCCTACTTCTTCTATCTGCCTCCCTCTTTTCTTTCTTTCTCTCTCCCCCTTTATTCCGTCTCTTTCACTTTATTTGAGCTCATGTACTTCTTTGTTACGTAATGTGCGCCACTCTGTCTGGTGCGCTATACGCCTAGGACTTCAGCAGAGTGTGCGCACTGTTTACTGATCATGATAAACGACGCATTTTCAAATAGATATTAAACACTTGATAAAGCCCTAAGGGCGAAAATTCGTGAAATTTCCTTGGTTTACGGAGTTTTTTTATTCCTTTTGTAGTTTTTGATATCACCAACTCCGAGCAGAACACTATCTACTTTGTTTATATATATATATATATATATATATATATATAATTGGTAGCTAAAATTAATCTCAAAACAATGGTGATCATTTACAATTCTCTTTTCTTATATATAATTATACCAAGTAGGCATCTCGTGGGACTTAGGCCTATAGTCTGCTTGAAAAGCTTGAATCAGCCATTGCATACCCAGTAAAAGCTACACTTCTTTATAGTTAGATTTACATGCCCTTGCTTAATGGCTTTCCAGAAAGCCAAGGCCTATTTACGTGCACACTATTCATAATAGTTTGCTTTGAAAGAGTGGATCGGAGAGTGTATTCAAGATTATTGATTTAGGGGGCAGACAATCCCTCGTAAGCTTCGCCAACCTCTAAAACTTCACATCCTGCTCATTGTAAAAAAGTTGAGAAGGTGCGTGAGTTGAGTGCTGTCTGGATTGTTACCTCGAATGTTTACAAAAGCGAGAACAAAAGTCGGATTACTCCGTCTGTAGAGGCTTTTTATTTATAGATTTTGCCTTTTATTTCTAGCAAAATAGTGTATCCATGACCTTGCAAGAACTTGGAAACAACACACTGATTTGAACCCCCCCCCCCGAGCCTCGATGATTAATTTTGCTTGCCCCGCTCCAGGCAACTTGTCAGTGCACCCGGGGAATCATTTTCATTTATTGTTTGTTTGTCAAGAATGTCAGTTTGTTCCATTGTAATTGTTTGTGTATCTTTGATTTGCTGAATAAAATGATAATGTCAATGATATTGATAATAATAATTATGATGTTGCTGCTGCTGCTGCTGAATATTATTATGATTGCTTTTATTATTACAGTTATTATTATCATTGTTATAATCATTATCATCATCATCATAATTATCATCATCGTTATTGCTGTTCTTGTCGAAGAGTTCGGAATATTTTGGTCCTTTTTCTTTTCCCTCCCTTTCTAAAAAAATCTCTTTCTTATTTCAACAATTTTTCTTGTTTCTCTCCAATCATTTTCCGATTTGCAAGGGATGTCACCCCCAAAGACCATTCATGCACGTTGTCATGTTTGTATGTAGGCCTAATGGTACATTTTCTTGCTCATAGTTCTGTCAGCTTCGCTTCAAACCATAAACACTAATACTCGGTGGAAAGAAACGAAAATGGAAAGCACTTATTTGAAAATCAACTCGAATGTAAGAGAAGAGTTTGCGCTGGTGCTCCATGCAGTGACAGAGCTTCGAGTGGCGGCGTCAGGCTGTTTTGAGGGGCAAGATGAGATCATGCATTATTTTTTTCCATTAAATCACAAGCATAAATTAGGGAAATACGACCATGACTTTTAAAAAAAATCTTTTACACTCTTCCTTCTCATTTTTCCCTTTTCTTCCGCTTTTCTTCCATTTTTCTTCATTTCCTCCCCCTTATTTCCTTTTCTTCACTGCCTTGGGGGAAAAACCCAAAGGGGTGGTCGCTCGCCTCCCTGTAGCGTTGCCCCTGCTATAAAGTGGCAATTGATCCAATTTGCATAAAATATACTAATAAACTATGAAAATTTAAAAATGTGTGCAAAACCCATAAACGTACGAGTCGACGGGGGAGGGGGGGGGGGCTTGAGGTGTGCATCCCCTCCCCGACACGTTTGTCAAGCACTAATACTCGGGCAGGCTCTGTTTGTTTTGGTTTGTTATTTCGATTTTTTTACAAGTCATTGTTTTTGTTGTGCTTTTTTTTTGGGGGGGGGGGCACGGCACATGATAATCAGCAAAAGCCCTCCACGCCTCCTAAATAAAATTTAGCCCGTGTGTAATTGTGCACAAGCCTACTCCAACTGGTCAGTTCTTGGTATGAGAGCATGGATCACTCTTCGAGTCGAGTTCTACATTGGAAATAATTAGTTCATGAAACGCTTTTCTACCTCCAAATCGCTGTCATTTGAATACAAATTAAAACTTTACAGTCGAGGAAAGGGATATTTCCTATCTTTCTCTCTCTCTTTCTCTTCACTTTTCTTTGTCCTTTTTTCTCTTCTTTCTTGTCTTTCCCCATTTTTTCTCCTTATTTTTCTCTTTTATCTTCTCTTTACTTTTTCTTTTTCTTCTTGTTTTTCCTCCTTTTTTCTGTTCTGTTCTGTTCTGTTCTCTTTTATTTTTTTTCTTTGCTTTTCTTTTTTCCTATCCCCCCCCCCTTCTCTCTCTCTCTCTGGAAAGAAAACGTAAAAAGGGGATGTGGATTCTCATGAAAACAGTGGAAAAACCCAAGGTTGCAAGATTTATTCGGGAAATAGTAAATTTGCTAGGATTGTCTCAAGACTAAGCTTTCAATCAGGGTCTGTTACTGGACAAAGTGAAAGTGCGGCACAAAGTGTATTTTGATATGAGGGAGTAGGGTCGGCGGAACCTCCCACCGCCAGATAATTTGGAGAAAATCGTTCCCCATTTTTTTTTCTTTTTTTTTTTGCTTGTCTAAAAATTTTTATACTGGCCACCCCCAACTTTCTTTTTTCTTTCACATCCACTCTCACTCCCCATGGCCATCCCTCTATGTATCGCTTTTCATTCTTTTCAACCCAACTTTTTTCTTCTTTACTCTTTTTGTTTCCTCTTTGTTTTTCTTTCATATCCACTCTCTTTCTCCGCCCCCCCCCCCATGCCTATCCCTCTATGTATCGCTTTTCATTCTTCACAACCCCCCTTGTTTCTTCTTGTACTCTTTTTGTTTCAATACCAAAAGTTCAAAGTTCAAATTCTACTTCCTGAAATTTGCTCTGTCGTCAGTTCAAACTCAAGTCGTCAGCAAAGTCAAATTATAGATAATTATAGATAATTATAACACAAAAACAATACCCCAAACCTCGATGAAAATATTCTGAATCTAAAATTCAATATAAATTATGTAAACTAAAATGTATGGTGGCAACGGAGAGTCAGCGTTCGCATATCAGTGAGGTACAGAAATAAAGCCATAATAAAGCCCGGCACGCGAGGTGGTCGATCGATCTAATTTGCATAGAATATGCAAATACGAAAGAGCGAGCGTGAGATAGAGGGTAGCGTAATTCATATGGAAATTAGAAAGAGCGTGCCTATTCTGATTGGTCGGTTCTCGGCGGAGATCATAAACGTTGCTATGCGCACTCTTCGACTCGAGTTCGATTGGAAATGTGTTTTATAAACTGTGTTTTCTACCCCAAATCGTTAATTTTTCACATTAAAACAAAGCAAACCACTTCGTAAAATCTTTGATCAATCGAATTATCAAGGATTTATGTTCATCCATGAAGTAATGAGTTAGGTAGAAGGTATGAAAGTGGGCTTGTCTCTCCGATTTTCTCAGCCCGCATATATGCGGGCTCAGTCCACGAGTGGAGAAAACTCAGCCCGCATATATGCGGGCTCAGTCCGGAACGGGTTAAGACCACATGAGATACCTTATCTTGTTTATAACAATTAAAACTTACATATATTTAAAACTTCAGTCTTTAGTTAGGACTACTCCCTGAAAAACCAACAAAAAATCAGATTATCGCGGCTAATCGAGAAAAATTTTGATGAAAATATTTTCGGCCCCCCCCCCCCCCCCCCCATTGGCGAAAGCTGGATCCGCCCCAGGAGGTCATAGACCATGTACAGCACAAAGTATCAGGCGCAATTTCAAATATGATTACTTGACGATTTCGATACGAAATATTCATCATAAATCTAGATCTAGTACATTAATATACACTTATCTTTGTAGAATAATGAAATCGCCGCTCAATATCGATGATTCTGATGATCACTAAAACAGAAAAGCCTACGTGGAACAGTGTATTATAATATTGCCTCGAAAATTACCGAACATTTGATGGAATTCCGTGCTTCTATCGCTCATTTCTCAGCACTTTTACGATTTTCTTTCACAGGGCTATTTGGCAAATATTTTTCATTTATACAAACAAACACTTCGTTGGTAAATTTCATATGATTCTGATCGAACTTGATTTTCAGATCGTTACCACAATTTGTATTTATCTTCAATTCCGAACATGACGTTTATACGTTAAATCAAGTATCAAACTAAAGTATAACTTATATGAACTTATACTTTAGTCTACTATAATTATGATGTTTATATGTTGTACTCTCATACCCCGAGAGGGGATCGATAAGGTGAATAAAATGTAAATCTAAATCAGGGGTGGATCCAGCCTCCGCCAATGGGGGGGGGGGGGGGGGTGAATATTTTTTTACCCATATTTCCCCGATCGGCCGTTCAAAAATGATTTTTGTTTATTTCTTTGAATTGGTTTTCCCAGTGGCGTAATGATCATTTAAGTTATTTTCCAAGTCTTCCCCTCATCTTATTCAATCGCCTTCCTCCTATGTTTCCCCTTCTTTTTTCTCCTCTCTTTTCAATTCTTTTCCTTTCCCTCTTTGTTTCCCTTTTTTTGCTCCGCCAATAGGGGGGGGGGGGGGGGGGGCGGGACCTATGTAAATGTAAATCCAACTAAGAATTGGGTCTACACAGCATAATGTCTAGAGGTCATATCCATGACAGGGAGGGGAGGTTTTGCTTTCAAGGGGGGGGGGGGCGACGTTTTACATTACAAACGTGCCTCTCATAAAGGGCGGCTCCCCCCTCCCCCTGAATCCCCAAGTGATCGAAGGGTACCGGAAATTTGAGGATGCTAATTAATTCATGGCATGCAATTTTCGAAATGGACGACCACAATTTTGTAAATGTCCAGTCCACGCGCCTGCGTACTCTCATTCCGAAGACGCAAGTCATGAATTTTGGAGAAAAAAAAATCGCCCCCCCCCCCCCCACCTGATCACGGCCTCTGCGAAAACACAACTCTGCTCTCTTGTGAATATTGATTTCGATGCAGAGGCAGAAATCGGGATGCGCACGCATTTGGTCAAACAACAAGAATATAAATCGATGACAGTCGTTTTTAAGACAATCGCATAATGATGTCGAGGGACATGGAATCGCTCAACTGGAGAACACCTTTTCAATTGGCGAAACGCTATCTGTAAAAAGCACCGCCTACTGGTGGCTACGGCATGGTCTTCTGTTTCGTGTGAAATGAAATCGACGGGTTGGTTCCCCACAGCCATGCCAATCGGGCGGAACGGTATCATATAGGTACAAGAACTCATGGGCAATGGCAGAGCTAGGGAAGCGATCTGCAGAAAAGAGGGTTTCCTTTTTGCAATTACCCCTCTCCATTTTTGTCACCTGTCTTTCTTATTAATCTTTTCACCTCCTCATTTCTTTATCCCTTCCCCTTGTCATGTTTCCTTGCATTAATTCTTCTTCCTTTATCTTTGAATCTTTAATCCATTTTTTCCGTCGCCGCAAATAGGCCCGCTTCTACCTCAATAATCATGTTTCTTTTGTTATCTTTCCTATCCTTATAATTACTGATGTGGTATAAGTGTTTTAGGTTCCTACGTTAGCAATTCGATAACTATATTTTTTCGGTACACGATTTTCCCTTTCTCTTTCTATTTTTTTCTTAAATCTTAGTAGTTATTTCTATTGTTTTCTCTCAATTTCTTTTTACCCATTTTCCTTCCTTTTTATTCACTTATTTTGCTCTGTTTATTTTTCATGAAATATTGCTAGAAGGGGTTCGCAATCAGATTAAAGTTTCGGCCAATTCAACTCCGAGCTTTTATAGGCTTCATTTTTCTTCATTCTCTTCTTGTTACCTGAATGAACAAAGAATAAAGAACCGTTTCAGCATGGCCACTGCATCTCTTCCCATCTGTTCCCCTTTCACTCTAATTTCCCTTCCCCCTTTATCCCCCCCCCCCATCGTCCACCAGCTCTATCTACTCCTTTCCCCTTATTTTCAGTCTTTATCCATTTCCATATTATTTTGTCCTCCCTCTCCCGTTGATTGTCGATCCTAAATTTCTTCCCCTCTCAAATTTTCTGTTTTTTTCTCTATTTCAACTGTTTTCTGCATATTTTTGTTCACCCTTCCCCTTCTTCCATACCAATATTATTTTCTTATTTCTCTCTGTTTCCCCTTGATTTTTCCCCTATGACTTCTTAGTTTTCTTTTTCTTTTCACTTTCGCTCTTGGTCCCGCTTCTTTAAAACAAGTAGATAAAAAAGTTAAGAGACAATATGTTATCCCGGAGAAATGGTTGCCCGTCCAAAAATTGAAGAAACTATCAAAAACATTTTCTAATAAATCTTTCATCAATCTACGCGTAATAGTGTCAAGCTGTTCCGGTCATATTTATTTTATCATTCTATTTCCTTCTGTTTTTTTTTTTATTTTGGAAAGGGGGGAGGGGGGCTCCCGACATTTGTTTCAGATGCGAGTAATAATGAATATTACAAATTGACTTGAATCCTGCGAATGGCTTGGGCCTACGAAACGAAAATGTGTGGAATCTTATTTTCCCACCTAAAATATCATGAATTGACTCTCTTCCAATTGCAAAAGAGAGGTTTTCATGGTTATTGCAGCAAATTCGAAAGATCAATAACGATTTATGAAACGTGCGTGATGTTTTATTAAGCTACCGTGGCTTTTATGAATGCACCAGAACTTCCATTACAGACAAGATAGATGCGAACCACAGTTCAGAACAGAGACCCGAACTCTCCGATCCGACAGTCAATATGAAGGCACGCATTTTTTGGTCGTAGAGGGAGCTATTTAGAATAGATTCTTCGGTCTTTCGACAGAAATTAAGACTTGCAGGAAAGACGAACAAAAGAACGGTGGCATCAATGGGCCTTTGATGGCGGCCGTTCCTTTGAAGAGAAGGGAACGTTGAGCGGGAAAGCCGAAGGGAAAACCCGGATGCAGTAAGAACGCTAAAGAACGGTGCATGGACTTTTGACAAGCTGCCTTATTGGATGTTGTGACTTTACGCCAGTGCTGTAGGGGCAGACGTAAAAACGATATCTTTTCAAGAGCGAACAAATGATCTATCGGACGGGTGCTGCGGAAACTTGATTAGCAATATCGATTACGTTTATACGATGTTAAGGATAGTTGTATAAAACATTACTTTTGCGTTAAAGACGAGAAGGCTAAACAAGAGTCGACGGACCGTGTATCCGTGTCGAACCCAAACAATCAATCTTACGCCTCGCTGATGCCCACGTAGGGAACTCAATCCCGTCGCGATACGCGGGGAAAACACGGGAGGGTAGCGGACAAACACGGCCGAGCAACAGCGAATTCTATACGGTAGTACTAAAGAAACAAAATAAAAGACTAAAATAGGGTTGAGAGACGGGGCTGAACAAATCACCCAAGATGATGGTAAAATGAGAAGGGCTATCCCAGAGGGCCAGCATCTCGTTCAAAGTGTACAAAAATATAATGTTTTAATCATAAAGGATGTAGGCAACTCTCTTTATCCCGCGAAAGCAGGATTTGAAAGAAATCTATAGGCCTCCCTTATTCCTGGATCTATGATCCCTCGGCAAGAATATATGAATAATTGCCAGGGCGTACTGCCCTTCTTATAAAATGCAGGATTAGAAAATTGAAAGAAAAAAAAGGTCACTATAAATTTGGGTCTGAATCGTCATAATACTGCTGTATTGCGGAGGCAGTAAAGATGTAAAGCCGGAGAAATGTCGAGATTTTCACTTAAAGCCTTACTTGGAGATCAAAAAGCTAGGGAAAGATTTAGCTGAGCTAACATGGATATTCTTTTAACTTCATTATATTCCGTTTTTATTTTAATTCTTCTCTGGCATATATGTTTTTCTGTATGAATCAATATACTTCGATCATTTGCCACCCCGTTATCATTCTGTATTATGAATGTACTGCCAAACAAGAATGATCAGAAAATGCGAACCCGATTTCAAAGGTCACTGTACAATATACACGTGACACTTCGTTTCACTCAATACGCCTTTTCACATTAAATCTATTAAATAAAGTGATTTATCAACAACAATAAATTCCAAAACTGTGGGCAGGAGGGAATAAAATAATAAAAGATTCCCACTATCTTTTAAATATTCATAGCTAATTAAAGCTTCGGCACATTGTTTGCAAAAGGGATGCTTAAAGCACGGTTTGTTCATTAGTGCAGGAAAAATGCAAATCTTTTGAAACGTTGACCATGGTACTGTAGTCAATTTAGGAGCTTGAGTCTTTTATAACGTATAATCCCCCCCTTCCACTCCCGGGAAAATATCCGATTAATTGATCAACATTTCAATATATACTTTGCTACAACATGATACTATCTTAGTGTACTGATGAATATTCTTGACTCTCCTATGAAAGATAACTGGTTTGATCCGTCCTGCTAACTGCCTAAATGTTTAGATAAGTTTGTCCATCTTCACCATTGTGTATCAACTGAGTAACTTGAAATGCTGGCGTAGGGATAATTTTAGCAGGAAGATCAATCTTGATAATGGTGTTGCTATCCTTATAGTTGGATTAAAACTCACCTTCCTACATAGCGCCATCTTTGAACCTGATTTAGACAATGTCCGTGCCTCTTAATTTCCCATCATGCACCCTCCTCCATTGTCAAAGGTCAGAATACGTTTGTTGGCAATATTTTTGAAGGTTGCATGTCAAAAGTGATAGTTTGCAATAAAAATAAAGGCTTATTTTTACAAACGATTAACTGTTTAAAATTCCACACTAAAGGCGACAAATCTTTAATTAAAACATTAATATCAGGAATAACCGTGAGATGGCGCCATTCGAATTCTGAACATTTAATGTCACTTTAAGACTCTACTATTCTGTTAACCCATTCGTGACAGAGAACCACATTTTGTGGTTTGGCCTAATATCTTTTGATGCAAAGCCCTAAAAATCATACCAAATACATGAGCAGAAAGAGCAAAAAATTCTACACAAACTGTGCCTATTTTGGTTGCGTCAGTATTCGTTGTTTGATGCTGAAATTTTTTTAAAGGAAAATAAGCATTAAAATCCTTAAATTGGCAATGTGATGGAAGGTTTGAAATCACCGTTTTCCCCTGCAAATTGGCAACTTTTTGACTTCTCATCATAATTTCTGTCAGTTTATATTCATTTCAGATACATGATGTTTTATAAGGAAAATGTAGCAATAACATAAAAATGTTGATGTTGCCAATTTGAAGAATAAAAGCTGATCAAATTAGGCTTTAAATAATTCCTGTCACGAATGGGTTAAAGAGTACTTACTGCTCTGTGGAGTACGAAATTGTCGCTGTTGGTCTCTTGGAAACTAGTCGCCGTGTCATCCATGGTAAGAAGAGGCTGCAGCTGAATTATCATACAGATGTAGAGAAAGATGAAAGATACGACGAGATTTTTGTGGATGGCGATGCGTGTGCACTGTAACGCCCTGTAGAAAGGGGGGGGGGGGGGGGGGTGGAGATAGAGGGAAATAAGTTGCATAGGTGCATGGCTTTATCTTGTCACCATAAGAGAATGCTTAAGATAATATTTTCTGCTGGAAACTATGGAGATCTGGAAAATAGTGACAAACACGACTAAGCTAAGCAAAAAACAACAACAACAAACCAAAACAAAACATTTTGGAAGAGGAAAAAGAAGAAGAAGAAATAGTAGAAGAAGCAGAAGCAGAAGAAGAAGAAGAAGAAGAAGAAGAAAGAGCAGAAGAAGTAGAATAAGAAGAAGAAGAAGAAAAGAAGATAAAGAAGAAAAATACACAAGAACAAAAATATGTCTAAAGGCAAATTAGATTTCTAATGATTCACAGTTTTATCAGAGAATAATCAAGAAAATGAAATGCCTCTTACTGTTAGTATCTAACGAGGCAAGATGCTTAAAGCAAAACTGATCGACTGAAAACAAATTTCGCAAGCCAGCAATAAACTCTTCTGCCGTAACATGTTCAACTTTCTTATTGAACGAGAAGAAGTTAATGCCATGTACCAAAACAACAACGAATTACCGCCCTGCACAGAAAGGCAAATAGTTGTAATCTTGGTAATGATCAACAACTGAAAGTTTGACGAAGTCCTAAAGAGTTTTGCCAGCGTTCTCTTTTCTTTTACTATTAATGTACGCAAATATCCGGGGGTTAATTGTCTTAAGGGAAGTTGTCCTAAAGGTAGATGGTATACGATTGGTTGCCAGAGGAACACAGCTGCCTTATAATGGGGTAGTTAAGTTGCCTTAGAGGGTGGTTGTCTAAAAGCGTCATGATATGGGCCATTGTCTGATTGCAAGGAGGTTGGTTATCCAGTGTCGTTGCCTCCTCTCTCTACGTATTTCAAAGAAAATTGCAAAGGGGATAGCAGTCCTGGGTCAATGGTAACTACCATGGTAACATTGCTCAACAGCCAATCAAATTCAAGGTTTCCATGAAGTTACCACTGATGGCAAAGCTACCATCAATGGTTAAGTTTTATGCAACTGGTGTAGAAAAGTTGTGCGTTGGTAAATGTCCGCGTACAGTGCAGTTGTCCGCGGGTTGTACGGTGTAGTTGCCCGTGATCAATGATTAAGACTTACTTGAAGTAGCAGAAGATGAAGAGAGTGATGAGAAGGAGAACGAGCGAGAGGGTGATACCGATCAAGTAGACATACCGGAGAGCCAGATGAAAAGTAGGACTCTGAGGAGCTACCTGTCAGGCAACATCGAGGGGAAGAGATATCAGTGAAGATAGTGTGGTCTAGTGGATAAGTGCATCAGAAGGTACGGGGTTCGAATCCCTGGTGCAGTGATGTCCTTTGTCAAGACGAGTAATCTTTATTTGCCACACCCAACCCAGGTAAGGTGAATACCTGGCACGAATCAATGCTTGCCTAAACTTGTCTAAAGAAGGGGTAAATGATGATAGAGCATCAGAAGTGGGACAAGTGCCAGATAAGAGCGCCACACGAGAACCCCCTTTATGGTTGTCTATCATGTTACCAGATACCAAAGAGTTCTCGTGGTTATAGGTGTTGCAGATAATATGATGAAATGCATTCCAAAGTTTTAAACTCTAGAATGGCTGTAATTCTCGAGATTTGGACAATAGCGTACTTGGCACATAATTTCATTGATTGGGTAAAAAGCAAGAAGAATTTTGCTTATGCCATTTGGCGTATTTTCTCATCCATAACAAACTAATGCATGCATGTATTGATAAGGAGAGTGTCATTTTACCCTCTGAAATTACAACCGTTTTTTACTGTTACACAGTGAAGATCACGAATGCAATCTATTTTGGCTTTTTGACAGGGGCGTTGCAGGGTGCATGATAGATTTTTTTTTTCTGGTTGTTAACCCTAGACCCACAGGTGGAGTTGCATGACCATGCCCTCTCTTCCCCATACTCTTCTTTCTTTCTTTCTTTCTTCTTCGTCTTCCTCCTCCTAGTCTTCTTCTTCTTCTTCTTTTTTATCACTTGAAATATGATAGGGCAACCAACCCCTGGTCCCCTGTAGCGCCGCCCCCTGCTTCTTGATAATACCTACCGGTAATTGGATGGTGTGGCAATCATTGTAATGCGTGAAAGCTGCCCATTCTCCGGTATCCAAGCAAAACCGAGTTGCTTTGAAAGCTGTTTTAGAGAAGAAATGGAGAAGAGATTAAATTTAGAAGATAAAAAAATAACAAGGTGTGCAGATGATGTATAGACAGCACACTGAGTATCAGGACCTTAACTGGGGGAAGGTAGATAGCGGGGTGGGGGGGGGGGGGCGGTCGGGCGTATTTTTTTTTTGAAGTGGGTGTATATATATATATATGTGTGTGTATATAAATGGGGTGATTATCCCCCCCCCCCAGTGATGAGGACCTGTCTACGCCATTGGGGACATAGATAGTGGTGATCAAGCAAGAATATAATTTTCTTGGCCTTTTGCGTGGGGGGGGGGGGAGGAGGCAGGAGTACTCATGTTCTTATAATTCTAGATAATATTGCAAATTATGGTTTGGACTTTCTTTTATTATTTATATAAAATTGTAACATCATTATACATAAAACAACACAATGTTATACAGCAAAGCTTTCTTAAGCGAACGAATTTAAAAAAAAATGTTCAGTCACAACCGAAAGTTTTAGGGCAAAGTTGGAGTCCAGTGCAAATAGTGCAAATACACTCATGCAGATCAAGTACATGTAGATACATTATCATACAGAGAACCCCAAGACATGTCAGGGAATAAGTGAATATGAATAAGCCTATACGCACAAACTATAGAGTAGGATCGACGAAACGGGATTTGTAGTAATATGCAATCTGGACCTATTAAGGCCATCGTTAACCCATTTAAATAAAAGAAAAAGCACGGAAAATATGAAATAGAGTGGAAAACCATATATACATCCTTATCTGTGTCATTGTTTTAATGAAACAAAAATATGCTGATCAGTACGGAAGCAAGTCAGCGAACCCCCCCCCCCCCCTGAAAATATCAGCAAGACAGACATGCATGGGCATCTGATGGGGAGTGGGCAGTCAAATGCACCCAAAATTTGCCGATAATCACAGAAAAGAAAACGTCTTCAGCTGATTTTTTTTTTTTTTGGGGGGGGATACTCCAAATGTTTTTGTTTTTTTCTCAGGCGTTTCCGTTTCTAAAATTTACTGGGGGAAAATAACCCTACTGGCTTTTCTAGGTGTTTTTTCTCCATTTTTTTTTGGAGGGAGGACCTGTCCCCCTGCCGCCCCCCCCCCCGATTAACGCCCATGCAGGCATGTCAAGAAGGAAATACCGAACACCGAAGATTATGGGGAGGAGATATTCGGAGAAAAGGGCCAAATGCGTAAGAGAAGGCACTTCTAGCACACCCGTTTAACTTGTTCAAAGGCAGAAGGGCGTTGATTCATATAAACTGCACATCGAGTTCACGTCTTTTTGACTCTTAGGGGACATAGCATCCAGTCCCTTGACCTATCTGAAACAACATTGTGCTTAAAACCTGCAGTTAAAGAGAAAAATACTGAAAAAGTGTGCTACGAAGTTTACTTGCTAAACCGAAACGGTAAATCTAGCGACGAAGCAGCTTCAGAAGGATTAAAACGGGTAGATTAATGAGGGTAGTTAACATTTACGCTAGAGCTTTGCCGTGCACCGATCAGAAGTTGGAAGCCGCCGCTGATGCTCAGGATCTAAATCCTTTAATGGGTGAAAACACTTTGGCGGTGATACGGAACGTTTATCTTCGCTGACAGAGCATGCTATCTAAGGATTGCTTTCCCGCTACCGATATGGTAGTACACGCGCTAACTGCCCTTGCTGCTGGATTTTCCTCAATGGCGACTCAAGTCTTAACCGGTATCATCCTTCTCCAACATCTTGAAATGGAAGGGATTGCCCCAAAAGTGGAGGAGTGGGAGGGGAAAAAAGAAACGAGGATGTACAGAAGATAAAGATATGGAGAGGAGTAAAAGTCAAAAGAAACTTTAAGGTACATGCTGATCATGCTGATGAAGGACAGAAATCAAATGGGGGAGGAATAGGGAAAAAAACATGTGTAAAAGATTGCAGAGGAAATGACAAAAGAAAAAAAAATAAAAGGACAATCTTTTCAAAAATTCATGAAAGGGGAAAGAAGGAGATAGGGCAGACCGTGTCAGAAATCGAAAATTAAATACGAGGAGAGTTAAAAAATGATAGGAAAATCAAAATCAAAAGAAACTTTAAAAAAAAACCCACACATATCACAGAAAACAAACAAACAAAAAACATAGAGGAAATGAGATTATTTGTAAACATTGGGAGGCTCAGAATTTACCCCCCCCCATCTTCAGAGCTAGAAAAATATCACTACATCTTTCACAAGGTTCACAGCAAGGAACGTACATCATTCTGACAACCCCCCCCCCCCCCCAACCCCTTGCCTCTCCCAGGCTGAAGAAGATTCCAACATTGTCAATTCCCAACAGGCCTACGCCAGTGAGTGTACATTAACCTAAGAAATTCAATTGGTTAAATCTGTCATAAACGTTTGTGGATAACACACTTCGCCATCATCGAGTCATGAAACTGGTCATGGTGGTATAATGCTTTCATTCTCTCTCTCTCTCTCTCTGAGAAATTCTACCTTTCCATTTCTCTAATGTGTATTCAAGGCCTGACTGTCTTTGATATCATTATTATGCATAACTCTAACATGTGTCTACGTAGAAATGCCGTATGCTCAATCACAACAAAACCATTTCCAGTAAGCCTTTTGCCTAAAATGTTGGCAGATGCAGTCCTTTATTTACGAAACGATACATGACTCGTGTAGTCATCGTAGGGTCAACTTAACCTATTCAATGCTGTATCAATTTCATACCCACTGATGCCTTTGTATGTCGGAAATGTCATGATAGTTTGAATTCAAGCTTAAACTACAATTCCGTGGTTACTCAGCATGATCTTTGAAAATATGTTACCACTGGTTACTATTTGAATTGTTTTTTCAGACATGCATTAAATACTGACTGTCCATGAGGATGGTGATTGAAATTACCACTCCAGAGGTGCTGTTCATACCATGCCTTCCCCTTCCATCTACCGAGGCGCAGCCGAATGGGTGATATAAGGGCCGATATAAACAGCACCGACGGAGTGATAATTTCAACCACCATCCTATTACAGAAGCAGTCAATATTTATTCCATATACCTCTTTTTTTTTCACTGACTTTTAAAATGACACTAATAGCACACACCCATATTCAGGCCTAGCCTAGCTAGCTAGCTTGTTTCGTCGGGTGTACACAGGCGAAATAAACAGCTGTATGGTGTGTGCAAAAGTCACGGAGGGTTTACGCGTACTATCCCAGGGTTTTGGCATTCGCCCAAACCCTGGGATGAATGATAAATCGAGATGCGCCGTGTCACGTGATATAGTTTGACCCAATCAGTGAATAAGAACCTTTGTATGAGGTATATAAGATCTCATACACTCACCCATTCCCATTCCCATGATTTTAGGGACCCAATTCACTTTCTTTTATTAAGCACGAACCAGTAATATATAGAGTTTTTATTTTATGGAAATTGGAGGAAATTTTACCGGAGTAAACCTGAAGACTCTCTGTATAGCGCCTGGTGCACAGGACACAAGTTTGTCGACGCACCATCACTTACCTCAACAACAACACTAACTTGCCGTACAATCATTACTATTTTAAAGACTAAAAACATGAAAATAGTAAAAAATAAAAAAAATAAAAACATCAACGATGCCAACTAATTTTTAGCATTTTTTTTTCTGACTTGTGATTTTCATTACAGATCGAGCATACAATCTTTAACACTGGGAGTAATACCTAAAATTTGTTTACAAACAACAATGGCAGCAGAGAAAAACAATACCAGGGTTAATGTACACTTGGAGTCGGGTGGTTGGTTGATTCGTAAATTTTATCTGACTGCTAACTTGAAAGCATGTGTATATATGCTTGTTAGTAAGCAACCATAGGACCGACGGCTTTAAGTCCCCTCCGAAGGACTTGATAATGAGGTTTAATACTTTACCAAAGGGCAGTAGCGCATTTATTTGGTTTCGAACCCGGGTACTCCCGCTTACGAGACCACTGCTCTATCCACTGAGCCACAGCGTAGTAGGGGTGTCGGTAAAAGGGTACGAGCAGGGGAGGTGTGATATCCTAATTTGATGGTTCCAGATGGCATAAGGAATTCTGAGCGTTTTGTCAGTAAATCCAAAAATCTGGTGAGCTCATCGTTTGTAATATTTGGCTGTAATATTGAAAATTTGTCGAACTTTAATTATTTTGTGTGTTATTTGTGGGATTTCTTCTTCTTGTTGGTGGTGTTGTGTCGAGTTTTGTTGTTGTTGTTTTTTTCTTCCGACTTCATCCTGACGCCCATGGCCTTGAGATGAAGAAACAAAAAAGTGAAGGGAGACTAATAAAAAGGATGAACAACAATAGAGAGGAAAAGGAGACTGGGATTATTAGTTTATGAAGAGGAAGAAAAGGAGGGGAAATGACGAATAAATGTATTTATTTATTTGTTAATCTATTTATCTTTTTATTCATTCATTCATTCATTCATTAATCTATTTCATTATTTATTTATTCATTTATTCATTTATCTAGTATTTTTTAAACACAGTATAGGCTCATTAGGGGTTTTACTGTTATCCACGGCATGCTTGGGGCGCAATGTATAACATAAACAAGACAAACTATATTCCTTGTTACATACAGTGATAAAAATAATAATGACTACTGACTGAGCAAAATGCATGCGTTTCAAATTAAGCACAAAATAAAATAACAAAAAAGAAGACAAACAAACAAAAACAAAAGACTGAATGAGAGGTGTAATTTCAAGATGATGCCCTCAGAGGTTATCACTACAATTTGTCATAAGAGAAAGATAGATGAATGAAAAAAAAAAAAAAATAAAGGAAAGCAGAATCGTGTCATGGAACCAAATTTCTTGTACATCACAGTCACACCAACAACACCGATAGCAGATCGATAACAAACCGATCAAAATATTACATTATCATTTTATTGCTAGGAATAAGTCTGTTTGATATCGTTTTGGAGTGTGACTGCGGCATAAACCTGACCCCATGGCGGCGTCTCCCTCGCTCACCATCAGACAGATCAATAATCTATTTTCATTAACCATTTGTGTTTTATGGAACTTTAATTTCCGACAGACGCGCGACCCACTATCAAACTTCACCAGGGGAGCGTTTCATGAAGAGTTTTGTCGGTGATTTTCACGGACAACTGCTATAAGCTACTGAAAATCCTTCCATCTGATTGGCTGAGAGCAAATTAGTCAGTGAAAATCACCGACAAGACTCTTCATGAAACCTCCCCTGGTCTAAGTAGCACCTTATTCACACGTGCGAAGGATTCGGAATTTGAAATTCAACTGGGATGTCATTATAGTGCGCTTTTGTTGCCCAGTGAAGTTAAGATATTTAGTGGTGTACACAAGGGGCACTGCATTTTTGAGATGATCATGTAGTCATAATGTGAGGGTATTGTCAGACCGTAACGGTAAAAAAAAAAAGAAAAAAAAAAGAAAAAAAAAGTTGATGCGGTACCATAATGATATTGTGGTATATTCATGAACCCTTATTAAATTTCATTGCCACGGTATACATGTATGATGCATCACACATTGTACCATACATTATGAATATGAATTTCAGAAAATTCGCATGGGGATAGAGATATAGGATATGAGGCGTTAACAGACGAGTCAGTATGTCTAATTGCTTTTGCTTCATATGTGATCGTAAGTCGTACTCACATTGAATGGATAACATAAATAAAGGTGATACATTACTTTCATACTTAATACAATGCATGATAATATATCAAAGGCGAAAGATCTGAAATGTTTCACGCGTAACAGTACATTTGGGAACTCTCAAAATAAAACCACAACACACACAAAAAAAGGACAATGATCATAATGAAGTCTCTCATCCACCGCTTCCCCTTCTCTTCCTTTCTGCATCTCAACGAAAAAAAGAACCTCCGCTCTCTTTCTCTCTTTCTCTAGTTGCCGAGCGGTTACTACTACTGCTGCTACTATTACTACTACTGCTGCTGCTACTACTTCTACTCT
>CM057167.1:15133976-15204262 GCA_029962745.1 Echinometra lucunter
TCTCTTAATTCTCTCTTAGTCCCACTAGCGCGGATTGTAATTTAATCCGTGACAAGGGCATCTGAGAATTCCGTCCTTGTGGTTGGATTAATTCTGTGATCTTGGCGCGCTCCTGTTGTCTAAAGTCTTTATTTGTTTTCGTATTGGTTTACGTCTGGCCGTGGCGATGGCAGTGATAAAATATATAGCGATGGAAAATGTCTGAACATATTGATTTTGTTTTAGTCCTAGAGAGAGACATACATGACCAATTAGTACTTACGTTGATGAAAATCGATGTTAGGATTGATTAAGCAATATATGAGGAGAGTTAGTGATGGTGTTTACGAAAATTTGATGAAAACGTCTCTGAGGATTTAAAGTCAGTTTGTATTTGGAGATTCTACAGTTTTGGGGTATGCGTGACAGTACTTTGTTACTATATCCATGTATGTATTCATCAATTCATTTTTGGCTCTATTTCTTCGTTTATCTATCATTTTACTTCTTCCTTTCAAGGCATAGCACGTAAATGAATTATCGGAAGCACGCATTAGGGCATAATTACTGTTCCCTTCATACTATCCTCCCCCCCCCCACCCCCAAAGGAAAAATAATAATTAAAAAGATGATAATGATCATAATAAATGCGATTAGAGCTAAATCCATTTATCAATTTTAAACAAAATTCATTTAAAGAAACGCACGAAATGACATTAAGGAATTGTTGGTCTCGGCATGCCACACTATTATGAACTGAGATGGCATCTCTCTGCCCCCGCACCTCAAAGATTCGACATGTAAACTTCTCCAGGCCTCCACCTTTGCTTTGAGCTACAGCATAATTCAATTCATCTAACGATATACTGTAGCGGAAATTTAAGTGAGGTGGTGCTAGGATTACCAACGCCATCCTGTAGGGGTGGGACTATGCTGTCAGGGTAAGATGTGAAGTTACCACTGTACTTTGGACACCTCTTAATATCGCAACGTACTACTATGAAATGCTCTGTTTATTCCAATTGTATCCATGCAGAAAGAATGTAAACACAGCGGCCAATCTGCTTTACTCTTTTCTTTATTAAAGGCGCTCTTAGGTTTACCGAAGTTCCATGAACTGCTGAATGTATTGGTTCGGGACGTCGTACAAGCCGGGATAGCGTAGTGTAAACGGCCTATTCGCTGTTTGTAAACAGCATCACGGGAGTGAAGAAGCGATTTGAAGGTACCTTTCTCAGAATGAATTGATTCTGAGCATGTAAATATTGAAGAATGGTTGAATTATATGCGAATGTAACACAGGTTACAAAAACCAAAGTCTCTGTGATGTGCTGCTACATGGCTAGCATAACCAGCCACTGAAATCAACATTGATTTATTGGTGCTATGAACTGCACTAATACTTTCCCTTGTATTTTCAGCTGCCTTTTATCTCACCTTTAGAACAAATATTACTTTTTCCTTGAGCACTGAAAAGAGAGCACTCTGCATATTTCTGCATAATACTGAGACACATATTCTATGCTTTCCAGTTTAACACGATTATGACGATAAAATCTACTTTTCGAAAATCAACTCAAGGGCAATTTAAAAGCCTATTGTAATACTGCCCATACAAATCATGTTCGGATTACTGTAATAAGCCACTTGTAAAGTCCGCACATTTCTAAAGGTGATAGACATGGCTATTGAAGTTGCCTTAAGTTGAATTTCGAAAGTGTTTTCTTTCGTGTTTAAACAATATGTGGAATTCGACGAGTAATTTCTTCATATTTGAAAATGTAGACATGATGTTGAAAAAAATATGCAGGTGATGCTGCTAGCCTGATAAACATCACCTATCGAGATGCTACAAATCAGATTTAAAGATTTAGAGCAGTGTATGATCTATGGCTTCAAAATGTGAATCCACCTACATTATGCAAGAGTTGTTGATATCTGATGCGCAAGATAAATTTCTGTTATCTCCGGTAAAGAAATTTTACACTCTTCACAACAACAGATAAGGTTACTTTATCATAGCTTACGCAAGACAAAAATATGACCCAGCAAACTGAAAAGAACGACACCCTCCTCGGATTTTGACAGCTTGTATCCCTGCATTGTATAATCCCACTGCATCCATAAGACCGTGGAATGAACATACAATAATACAGGGTGCGCGCGAAAGTGTTTTTGTGCGAAGAAAGAAAATCGTTTGACATTTCAATGTTATACACATAGAAAAAACATAGAAAAAACGGAAATGATATAACTGAATTATCTAAACTTTAGTTGTTGACAAGCAAAACTCAGAAATTTTGAGCTCCCAACACACTGAAGTTTTCAGAGTTAAAGTACGAGAATATCAAATTCATCTGCATCTGTAGTAAGCTCTACTATTATCACCAAGATTGTTTTGAAGTAATGATTTTAACTTGTGAAATGTGTTTTCATGTGGGAAGAAATTGTGCCTATCATTAAAAACCTGATGGCATTTTTCATCTCTGCTCTACCGCCTAAACTGCTTTTAAAACTCAACATCAGCAAGGGGAGCAAAGGGCCTTACGGAATGGATAATGCGAGGCACGGTGGTACAAATCTATCCGTTGGTATTTTTCTTACAATTTAACAGACAAGAAATTTGATCAAATGTAAAAATGTAAAATATGAGATGTGTATGTTATTGCAGATTTCTTGGAGCAGATTTTTAGTTGACTTATTTCTCGAAAATCAGCTTAATTCAAATTACGTTATAGGCTTTAGGCAGACTTCAATATGCCGTCTTTATAATAATCGCCTTGAACGCCTTCATCTTAAAATACCCGTAAAGTCAGTAACACCTACTGCCAGTGCCTCTGGTACTAACACAGTTGAACAAAGACACTGATGTCAATATGTACTCTAAATGGTTTCTCCTGTGCCCTATCGGAAAACTTAAGACAGTTTTGTCGATGGTGCAGACATTAAGGAGAAACAAAATTAGGGGAACCCCCTGTGAACATTGCATTGCAGGACTTGACGCATGAACTTGATACAGGCATAGAGAATTCTAAATCTAGAATGGCGCCCTTTTACTTCATCTTCGAAGATGAGAGACCACTTTTGAACGGAAGTCTGTCCTGCTATTACGTGATCGCACTGGCGCAATGGTAGGGGCTGCTGCCCTCCCCTCCGAACCAATTTTCCTGATTAAGGTTTTTCTTTTTCTTTCAATTATTGGTTCTATCTCATCAGCGCTGTCATTGCATCGGACCTTTTTTTATTCTGTTATTATTTTCCTTGAAGACTTCCCCCTCTTTTTTTCCTGCTTCTTAGCAGCTGAACCTCATCATTTTTTCCCTTTGGATAGCATCGCCCACCCCCCCCCAATAAAATATTTGTCTTCTTACACCACTGTGTGACCCAGTTGGTTCCAAGTGGTTGAAGGTGGTAGATATATTGATATATAGGTCAGTGAATGAAAAAAAAAGAAAATATGATTTTGAATGAGATCAAAAAGTTATGTTACTTCGAGCAGTGAAATGTGACTCATTTTATCTGCTTCGAGTGTGATCTGTACTCTCTCCTTAAAAAAATGGTTCATGCAAAATCCACAGAATAACTCCTCTTTCACGACACCGATTTTGTTCTGTGCAGCTTGAGCTGTCTTTGATGATCCTTGGAAAACGAAACTGAAAATCTGCTTACAAAATAAATGTAGGAGAAGTAGCGATATGATTTCCTACTTGTTGAAGATTTGCCATTCAGAATTACTGCATCATTGAAAGGAGGAACTACTTCTTGAAGGCATCCTCTACAGAGTCTACACCATGCAGGCGCCATTGGTTAAGTCGCAAAACAAATACTACAAATGATACAGATTCATTCTGATCAAAATGGAAAATCACGTGACAAAGAGGACAAACCAACGGAAGGGACAAGCAGTCCAGACTGATATCAGGGATATTTAAAATTTTACCAACTTCTTTTCATGTACTCAGGGGATAGCAATTTAGTATTAGGGAGCATCTATTTCTAAAATAATATTTTTCCTTTCGTATATCGCCAACAAACTCCCACTCTGAAGATTGTTTCGTCTTAAATTAAAGGAAACAGATTTGGAATCCTCTTAGAACCAGGCCTGTTTTCATGGTGCAGCATATGTCACAAAATCTAAAATATACTGAAGGAACTTTTTCGGTGATACCCTTTTGGTCATGGAAAGTGTCACCATGGTCGGAGTGACTTCAGATTATTAATTCATGAACAGTTTATCATTCGAGAGCCCTTATATTAAACACCTCTGGCACGAGAAGGGTTAAAGGCTGTGAAAAGTAGGAAACGCGCTACCCCGCCGACTACTACTTATTTCAATAGTGATGGACATCACCCCGCAACGCTTTTCCATAAAACAATCGATCAATACATCCCGCACGAACTCCCACCATGAGAGATCGATAGCGGTATCCTAAGACTCGGGGGACTTCGGGCGACACATCCTCTCCAGCCTGCCTCAAGCCCACGGGGGACCTGCGCGGTCCCTCACACCCTCCGTGTGTGAATATCCCGTCTCGCGATGTGTCAAGGCACACAAAATTAAAGTGTCCAGTTTCGCTTCCGACACCGAACCGTCAGGGGCTTTTATTTTTGTTTCTCCTTATTTGGAAAATGGATGGAGATGTCTTTGTTTAGGCACAAGTTGGCTTTCCTTGCATAGTTTATTTCATGCGTATTTCTTTAACCTCTCGCGATGTGTCGGAAAGATGCTCAATCAAATAAGAAGTATGGGGAGAACTGTTGCCCACTGTTGTTGCACTGCATAATTAAACAAAGTGGGTATTAAATCGGCATTGGGCATTTATGTTATTTGTTTGTTTGATTGTATGTCTTTTTAAAAAAGTTTGGGAGCAAGGGCTTTAGAATATGTAGAAAGAATGAAAAAAACCCATGCAATGATAATGACCAGATACTATAAAGAAAAGCGTAAATAGACCTAATTCATTCAGAGCTTTAATATAGGTTCACTGAAACCTAAATGATTAACCCATATGGCAGGAATTATTTGAAGCCGCATTTAATCAGCTTTTCTTTTTCTTTTTTTCAAATTGGCAACATCAATTTTTCTTTTATTTACTGCTACATTTTTTGAGAAGTCATGTATCTGAAATAAAAATATATTGACAGAGAGTACTTTATGTCGAAAATTTAAAAAGTTGCCAATTTACGTGGACGTGATGGAAAAGCAGTATGTTAGACCTTTCCGTCACGTTGCCAATTCAAGGAATTCTATTTTTTCCCTTAAAGAAATTTCAGCATCAAACAATAGATAGTAACCCAACCCAATTGAGAACATTTTGTGTAGAGTTGTTTACTCTTTCTGTTCATGGGTTCGGTATGTTTTGTTGTTGTTGTTGTTATTGTTGTTGTTGTTATTGTTGTTGTTGTTTTTTTTTGGGGGGGGGGCTCATGTCCGCATCAAAGGTACTGGGGTAAAGGCGCAATGAAGAATTCCGTCATGAGTGGAGATCTTGTCTATGAAACGCCAACTACAATTTCATTACATTATAGAATACCGTCAGATTCGAATGCAATATTATTTTCAAGAAAAGTGTTTAAGACTTGATTTATGTCAGATATAAGCTTTGTTGCATAATGGTTATATTTTCTGTAACATATGTTGACAGTTAGTGATCCATAATTCAATGCACGAAGTTGATCCAGGATTCAGCCTGTCCTCTTTAATGGAGACGAGCCTGCGTGATATGATTTCACACAATCCAAAAAATTGTTAGGAGCGTGTAGGTTTCACATGTGACTATATAGGCAGTAATCTATTAATGGTGCCCGACTTTGACGATTTGGTTTCCTGGGAATCCACTTTGTATAAGCTCTCATGAATCTGACTAATTCTGGACAGAGTGCAAGATGAGAAGCAGGAGGAAGAAGAAGAGGACGAGGAAAAGGAGGAAGGACAACATGGACAAGGAGAAGGAGAAGAGAGGAAGATGATGAAGGATAAGAAGAAGAAGAAGAAGGAGAAGATGATGAAGAAGAAGAAGAAGAAGATTAGGAGGAGGAGGAGGAGGAGGAGGAGAAGAAGGAGGAGGAGAAAGAGGCAGAGGGGATTCTGGACAGAGTGGAAAATGGGAAGCAAATGGATGGAAAGAAGAAGAAGAGGACGAAAAAAAAAGGAAGAAGGAGAAGGAGAAGAAGAGGAGAGGAAGATGATGAAGGATAAGAAGAAGAAGAAGGAAAAGAAGAAAAAGCAGGAGGAGAAGAAGAAGCAGAAGAAGTAGAAGAAGGAGAGGAGGAGGAGAAGGAGGAGGCAGAGGGGAGGAGGAGGAGGAATAATAGAAGAGGAGGAGGAGGAATAATAGAAGAGGAGGAGAAGGGGAAAGCAGAAGCAGGGAGCAGAAGGAGGAGCAGGAGGAGGAGGAGGAAAAAATAGGACAAGGAGGGGGAAAGATGAGAAGCGGGAGGGGGGGGGGGGAGACCGAGGGCAGTAGGAAAAATGTAATCCACCTCCGCCCACTTGTTCCCATGGCGGATAATAATGATCATCTTAGGGGTCCGTTCGGATTCCCGCCTTTTCGTCTCGACATTGTTAACACTGGAGAATACCAACAGAATCGATCGTAATATCACGGGGATCGAATTTGTGGTTGGACGTCGGCGGTCTAATTTTATAAAGCTGAGCAGACCAGCATAGCCGCCCCCCCCCCCTCCTAAATACTGCCCCAAAGCATTGTATCGGTCACAAGTGCTGGTAAGGGAAGTCGTGGGCATCATCCTGAAAAGGGAGCCAACTATCGATTATTATCTATGAGGTCAAAATTCGCCAAGAATAAACTTCTTTCCTTTTCTTGGCTCTCGGGATTTGTTTATCGCCTTTAAAATCATTTTTGCTCCTACACAGTCATGTGGATATGATTTTCGGGGTTTTTTTTATTTGTTTGTTTGTTTGTTTGTTTGTTTGTTTGTTTATTTGTTTGTTTCTTTGTTTGCAGAGCATACTTTGTCACTTTTGAAAGTAATATCAAGATATGAAAATTATTCACTCTCCATATATTAAATAGGTTGAGATTGAGGTTCAAAACTTTGGAAGCGATTTACTCAAAACTAACTTTCTTTAACATGTTTAAGGTGCGCGCTCGTCGTCACTTCGTGAAAACAAGGACGATTTTATTAACCCTTTGTCTACTGGAAGCCTCTGGCCCCTCTAGCAAGCCTATGGGAATATGAAAAGACAGTAGTCAAGGGTTAAATGAAAACAGGACCCGCCATGTCTTTACGAAAAAAAACCAAACGGTGGAAATCGAAAGAAAGACAAATGATAAAATCTGTCATTTCCAGGTGTCATAAGTCTATCTAATGTATCCAATGAAGCACGGAAGCCTGACTTATCATATCCATGAGCAAGCCTGTAGGTGTCTCTCCTTTGACTGGTCATGATATCCCAACCACCATAGTGACACCAATCCGCCTGCCCCGACCGAGCCACGCCTAGCAACGGGACGACATCCATCACCACAACCTTACATCTCAGATTCACTTTCCTTTATCTATTTCCCTCTCTGTGATACACAGTCCGTGAGCGGTAATGGTATCCCAACCACCATGAGGGACCTCAATCCTCCTTCTAGCCCTGCCACACCTAGCAATGGGACGACACCCCCGTCCTTAGATGACCATGACTTCTTCCATGGGTTGAATAAACTCATATGCGAGACGGAACACCTCAATAGAACGCAAGCTCTAGGAAATAGCGGAGGTATGTATCCCTTATTATTTTTTTTCCGATGGGAGGGTGGGATGCACACTAAAAAAAGGTTCAAGTTTGCACCCTAAATGCAACACTGGCAGCACCTTTTTGGGTGCTATCTTGCACCCTACATGAAAATGGTGCAAGAATTCACCTTTTTGTTCTTGTTTGCACCCGGAAATGCCCGTTTGCATCCTAAAAGCTGCAACTTTGCACCTTTTAGGGTGCAGAAATTTTTGCGTTCAAAAAGGTGCAAATTTGAACCTTCCCTAAAGGGTACAACTCTGCACCCTTTAGGGTGCAAAATGTAGCTAACTGCACCCTTAAAGGTGCAAAAAGCTTCTTAGGGTCCCAAGTTGCACCCAAAAAGGTGCTCCCAGTGTTGCATTTGAAGGGTGCAAGATTGCACCTTTTTTCTTAGTGTGTGGGGATAGGTGTATATTTTAGGTTTTCATTCATATAAATCATTAAATGTTCTCCCTCTCGCTCTCTCTCTAAAACAAAATAACAACAACAGCATCAGAATGTGTGATATCATTTTGTTGTACTGCGTTGTTTTATGTTTCTTCTCGATGCTTCCACCCCCTCCCCCCCTGTTCAGTGCAGAATTATTAACCATTTAGTCCGCGTTGGACTTGTATACGGTAACAGTGGCCAACTGATGCTGTTTTTAATCGAGATCTACACACTTAGAAAAAAGGGTACAATTTTGCACCCTTCAAATGCAACACTGGGAGCTCTTTTGTGGGTGCAACTTTGCACCCTAAGAAGCTTTTTGCACCTTTAAGGGTGCAGATTTTTACCTTTTAGGGAAGGGTGCAAATTTGCACCTTTTTGAACGCAAAAATTATGCACCCTAAAAGGTGCAAAGTTGCACCTTTAAGGGTGCAAACAGGCATTCCGGGTGCAAACAATGACAAAAAGGTGCATTCTTGCAAAATGGCATCCAAAAAGGTGCTGCCAGTGTTGCATTTAGGGTGCAAAACTTGCACCTCTTTTTCTCGGTGTGTATCAAATAAACATGTTTATAGGTAAGAGGTTTTTTTTTTCTAAATAGCCTAATATTGCAGTGACCAACATACAAATGCAAAGCCTTCAACATGTTTAATAGTTCTGCTGTACGGTTTATGTTTTATTTGTCAGGTATCTTATACTTTTTTTGCACTATTTCCGATTTGCTCCTGTGAAACAAAAACGCCGTATATTTTCAATCGAAAATCAGGTGTATTGCCTGACTGCCTGACCTTTTTAATTTCTCTTGTCTGTTTCGAAAGAAGAGGGAAAGTAAAGAGCATGGAAACGTTTCATCCACGTGTCACTGGGAAATCCAATATTCAAAAAATCATCCTTCAGGCACACACCATTCTCCAGTGCCTAGTTCTGTTCGTTCGCAGTGGAACATTATAAAATGCATAAATATCCACGGGCTATCGATTTCAAAGAATTAAAGGTAATCTAGAGTATCCAACAGAGACAGTTTTGCGAAAATCCGCCCCGAAGTTGTTTCAACCATTTTTTTTTCAATAGTAAAATAAGAATTTTTAGATTCATTTGGGGCTGTTATGAGTAAGGTAGCCTCAAACTCAAAATCAAGATCACCTGCACAAAAAAGGTAATACATGTATTCCATGTAATTGAGAAAAATAGGTAATTGCTAATCGTTTTTATTATAATCATAATAACAAAAACGATTAACCATTATAATCATTATTAATCATAATAATCATATCAATCATATAAGTCATATTAATTATATTAATCATATTAATCATTATCATCATAAGTAATCATTACAATCATTTACGATTAATCGTTATAATCATTATACTGATCTAAGCTCTCCTACATTAATAGCGATCTTACTTTAAGCTATAAAACGTTTTTCTAATATCATTATATTTTCCCATTCTTAATCTTATTCTCATTAACTCTTATCAGTGCCATTTTTTTCATTATAATGTATTATTTCTTAATGTAAACTACCGTGAATTTCAAGAGAAGCTGCTTTTACTATGTTTACGGTGTAAAGATACTGGCAGTTAGTATGTTATCTGTTTACTCTCCCCCTGATAAAAAAAGACTTATTATTGCGATTGTCTACTATCTATCGACTAACATCAAAACAAAAGCATCATGGAAAGTGAGGGAGATCGAATGAGATCGGGAATGAGGATGATTTATCTTCTTCTTTTTTTTTTTTTGTCATCATGGTCATTGGACAATTGAACTATACCCATTTGCAAATCACGTCACGAACATTTGAAAGTGTTTGGAGCTGGTGCAGTTTCATATAATCTAATCTCAATTTGAATGGTTAAACATTATGAAACAACAAAATCTTCATTTTATCCATCACGCCCATGGCAAGCCCTACCGATTCCTATAATCATGAGAATGAAATATACATGTAAAATAAGCAACAATTTATCTTTCTTAGTCACGGCTATAGACTATATCTTCCCTCCCACACCGATCATTTTTAATTGAAGCTATCAGGTCAGGACTCACGAACCTATAAAAAGTGTAAACATAATTATCATTTTCCTCCTTTTTTTTTTTTGCTCTGATTTTACTAGAATCTACACTAGACTCCCACAAAATACAGAAATAAACGTACCCACCCCCCCCCCCCTATCCCGCATTTAACTTTTAACAGCTGAACACAGAGAAACGTTTGAGCCTGGTTTTATGACAGTGACATAAAAGGGAATCCAATTTACTTTATGTGTGCTTTCATGACAAAATATGACTTTTCAGTTGATTTCCCTCGGCGCGTTGTAGCCATGTCCGTCCAGAGAGAAAAAAAGTGGAATAAAATCTTTGCCATTTCCGAAAAAGTGGTAATAGCGGACTGGGCCTAGGGGTGATTCCAACAAGGGCAGCGAGTAAAAAAAAAAGAGGACGGGGGGGGGGGAGGTGGGGTATCATGTCCTTAGTCTAAGTTAACTGCTGGGCAAAGGGCTTGAGACGCGTTGAGCCGTTGACCCATTGTTGACAGGCAGGTAACATTGTGTGGTTTGGCCCAATGATTTTCGACATAGATCCCTAATAAAAAACATACCACAACACGATAAAAAATCAACTCAAGTGCAATTTCTAAAGCCTATTGTACTATCATGCAAAATGCATGTTCGGATTACGTAATAAGCCATTGTAAGGTCTGCACATTTCTAAAGGTGATAGACAGGACTATTGAAGTTGCCTCAAGTTGATTTTTCGAAAGTTTTGTGTTACCATGGTTATCACAGACATGAGCAGAAAAGGCAAAAGTCTCTGCACATGCTGTGCTCATTTTGGTTGCGTCAATATTGTTCGTTGGATGCTGAAAATATGTTAAAGGAAAATAAGCACTAAAGTCCTTAAATTGGCAACATAATGAATAAGTAACAATCACCTTTTATCCAAGCTGATTGCCAACGTTTTAAATTATCAACAAACTTTCTGTCATTTTTTTTTCAATATGAATAAATGACCCGGGGGATATGTCTCACTGAGGCCTGTACATCGTCCGCGTAAATCACTTTCTGAAAAGCACCCTAAACGGGGATTAAAGAAGGACAGAAGTAGGAGTTAGGAGTTTTAATAACCTAAACAGAGAAATAATGTATTACATCTCCGATTTTTATACCCTTAACTGAGATTTTATGCAAGTATTACATCATAATCTCCTAACTGAATAACATTTTCCCGGATTTTCCTGATTTTGATACCCTCTTTTTTCTGATTTTTCCTGTTTTTATACCCTTGTTCCCCGCCCGGTGCTAAAAACAGCCCCTTTTCTACGTTTTAGTTTACGTGGATGATGTACAGGCTTCAATGAGACATACCCCCCCCCCCCCCCCGGGACAAATGAATGTTTATAAGAAAAGTGTAGCAATAATAACATTTTAAAAATACAGATGCTACCAATTTGAAGGAGAAAGCTAATCAAATGTTTAAGCCCCAGTACTACTGAAACCTATGTTAAGCCTAAGGGAAATAGAGGATTTAGTAATCAATGGCTTTAGACCGGTCCAAGGGATTAAAACAATAAAGTAATGAGAAAATTCGAGATAAAGGTAAGAATAGAAAAACCTGCTACATTCTTTTAAAATGTTGCAATGGAATTCGTTACAAAGGAAGAAAGAAAGAAAGACAGAAAAGAAAAAAAAAACGTATTGTCAAATATTGCTAATGAAAAATATAAGTGACCATGATTTAATAAAGATATATATATATGTATATAATAGTCGCATCGTATTCTGAAAACGTATGTTTGCAAACATAATTCATAAATGGCTCATCGAGTTCAGTTGAGGTTTTTTTTTTTTTTTTTTTTTTTCTGGCAAAAATGTACTCCTACATCGATAAAGACATACTGTATTACCTGCACTCTAAATTTCTTAGATTAAAAATTAAACTAAGTCGATTGTAATAAGGGACAACTCCAAAATTAGATTAAGAAATTATAATCAATAAAGACAATAAGATTGATTTCTAAATCTTTTAGATTAAGATTTTCAGTCGAATTTTGGAGTTGTCCCAGTTTCAAGTCTAAAAAGATTTAGAATGTACTCCTCCCATACACCCCCCCCCCCGTTCTCTCTTCATCACGTCTCCTTCCTGCTTGCCCTTAAAATGACTTCATGTTTAGACATCACCACGTCAGTCGATGGGGGGATTTGGATGTGGATCGAGGAGTATAGATTCGAGAGATTTCAATCGGATAATTCCAAGCAAAGAGCGATTCCCCAAGGTAACAAGGAAAAAGGGAGAGAGGAGATATAAACAGCTGTGGCCCCTGGCGTACTCCAAAGAGGGGCAAGGGGTATTTGCCCCTCTTGACGGATTTAAAAATGCAGTCGCAATTTTAATTTTAAAAAAGAGTAACTTTTAAATCTTTTAAAACTCTGAGCTGCATGGCTCTACATGCCATCAGTGCATTGTGTAAATTATGAAGCCCTGAAAATGCGCTTCAAAAGCATCATTTTGTGCTTCACAAAAAGTGAAAACATGCAAGTGACCGAAAATGTCAGACCTTTTTTTTTTATCCAGTAGACCGCAGTGTTAAACAAAAACATACCCTTGATGGTTTTTTTGCAAATGATAGATTTATTGATAAAAACACTTTATATTTTGAAAGTTTTATATTCCTTCTTAACATCCTTATACAACGCAGATATCGTAATTCAACAATTTATTAAATCAAGCCTCCACAAAGTTACAGGATCCCTTTAAGTTTGCTCATAGAAAGGCATCACAGCACGTCCGAAATGCCTTTCTTTAAGGGCCCTCCAGAAGGTGCTTCCTTGCTGTGGTTGTCCATACCCTAAGATGTTTTCCCTTTTTTTGAAATCAAAGTCTTGATACGCTGTTACGAGGTTCGGAACAACCAGAGGTGCAGGACTGGCCATGGGAAGTGTGTGTGTGTGTGTGGGGGGGTGGTTTACAACAAAAAAGGGTCCTTCAAAAACAAGGATAAATATATTTCTAATAAAATTAAATGAAACAAAATGAGGACCGTTACAAATTTGCAACTCTAGAAGTTTTTAAGGCCACCGCATCCAACTGCGACCCGATTTTCAGGAAATCAAATTTTGTATTAAATGCAGTCTTTAAGGAGTGAAAATATCCTTACTGAGATTATCGGCTTTAAATTGTGCCAGTCGCACTACTTCTTTGACGTCACTTTTTTTTCTCTTTAATCCTCATAAGAGGGACTTTATTTGTTCATATGATATTTACAATCGTTTTTACAAAAGTCACATACAAAAATATACATAGATAAAATAACGAAACAGGAACTAAAGGATTGAAAGAACCTTTGAGACCTGTTTTAAATCAAGTCTCTTCTGATTACATTTTCTTCTTAAATAACTTCGAATTTCTACCTTTAGATCTTTCATAAAATAAAGAGCATGAGTCATATGCTTGTCGTTTCCAAATCATTTTCTAATATAATTCCTATAGATTACAAATTGTGAAAAATTTAAAATAAGGTTAACCACATTCATTTCTGTTTTTTCTATTTCATGACCTATCAGGATAATTTTTTCGTTCAAAACAATCTTTACATCGAACAAAGCATTTATTAATTTAGAAACAATTTTCCAAAATACTGTTACCACTTGACAGGTAAAAAGAATATGAATACTGGTTTCTGGAACTTTACAAATATTACATAAAATATCATTTTTAATTTTCCATTTGCAAAATTGTCTTTACTTGGTAGTATTCTATGAATTAATTTAAAATTAAATTGTTTAATCCTGTTGTCGTTTATAAAATCAAGTTTAAACTATAATAATGGTTTCCAATTAAATTCAAGAGGCAAGCTGAAGAAATCGTTCCAAAAATGAATACAAGGGAGGTCTCTTTTTTCCTTTTCGATCATCAAATGATAAAAATGTTTGGCTTTCATGCCATTGATTTCTATACAGTCACCTGTTGATATTTCAATAGTGCTGGATTTCAATGACATACTATTTACATTTCGTGCACTATTACGTAATTTGTCAAGCCAGAACTTCGGGAACGCATTTTTTATTTTCACCAATTCAAAGGTAGAAAGTGATTCTCTTTCTTTAAAAATAGTGCATATTGAATCAATCTTCTTCCATTCACCACCTGTTAGGATTTGTTTAACTTTCAAAATATTGTTTTTTATCCAGTTAGGAAAATATAATACATCTTTTTTATACTTTATGTTACTATTGTACCAAATAATTTCGTTTTCAATATTCGTTACTTTAAACATATCAATATACTTTAAATCAGCCCATGAACAGTACATGTCAACATAAACTATGGGCAAATGTTTTTTTCATACAAATACGATACATATCACTCTTCTTGCAATTAAAAGTCAAACAAAGAGGCAAATCCCCGCCGATTTTCTGAGTCCAATATTCAAACAGGGTTTTCCAAGCACTGTCTTCACCTGTCAAATATTTATTGATCCATGATAGGCGTAGTGATCGACATTTTGTCTTTAAGTCAACCATTCCTAATCCCCCCTTCTTTTTCAGGATTATGACAAACATTACGTTTCACCATTTCTTTTTTGGAATTCCACAAAAAATTGTAAACTAGTTTATTAATATCTTTGATTATTTAAGAAGGGATTGGTACTGCCGTAGCAGTATGTACTATCTGTGACATTACTAAAAATTTTATTACCACCACTTTTCCATGTAATGATAAATTTCTCATTTTCCATGAGTCAAGTGTATTTTTTATTTTTTGAACTTTATTTTCCCAGTTGAGAGATTGGACAACAGAATATTTTTTCCAACAAAAACACCAAGATATTTTGTAGGATCTTCAGTAAAAAGAAGATTGTTAGTTTCATTGTTGTTTATATTCATTTTCATAAGATTTGATTTAGTCCAATTGATTTTTGGCCCAGCATATTTTCCAAATGTCTCGACTTCTTTCATTATCTTTTTGATGCATTGTATAGAATCAGTAAAAATGGTTGTATCGTCTGCATATTGTACGATACGTATATCTCTATCGTTCAAACTATGTGGAATTTGGATCCCTTGTATTTGATTATTTTGTCTAATTTTCTGAGCTAAAACCTCTGCAACAATAATAAATAAATATGCCGAAAGTGGGCAACCTTGCCTTACGCCTCTCTCTATTGCAAATTTATCTGATATCCAACCAAAATTTAAAACACGTCCACATGCACCGTTATATAACGTTTCTATCCATCTTAAAAATGAATCTTTAAAATTGAGTTCTTTTAACAAAAAGAATAGGAAATCATGATCTTTGACGTCACTACGATTTGCGATTGCCTTCACCGAGAAGGCTCGTAATAGCCCGGAAATTAGATTTCAGTATTTATACGACTGTTCAAACTTTTGATCATTAAGACTTAAATGTTTGAATATTCATATTAAGTGCAGTAACGATTTTTTTTTTAAATTCCAAAGTCGGAACGTGGACCCATCGTACAGGGTGCGGTCGGCTTAACTGGGTGAATAGTATTCCTTTCGAAGCTAAATTTGAAATTAGCGCAAAGAGACATTCGGAATCACAGTCAAGAAAATGTTTTGATTCCATGTCACTTTACACTGTATAAGACAGAATATAAAATTTTCTTTTACACTTTACGCTCTAATCTCACTTTTCCTAAGCTAGAACGTTGACTTCTGGTCACTGAACCTGAAAGCGTTTACCCATGAGTGATTGGTGATAAATCAAAACTGCAAAAGGAATATTGTATATCCGGAAAAACAGACTTCCATGTAAAAAAAAAAATAATAAAAAAATAAAAACAAACAAACAAAAAAAAAAAACCTCTGCAACACTTTCTTTGAGTACGAGATAGCCGATAGCTACACATTTTCTGAGAAATTCAAATGTGCCATAGTTTGTTATAACTTTCCCCTATGCACATAATTCTAATGCTTGTGTTAAACTCAAATCTATCGGGGTTTTCATTTAGTTATGTATTGATTTTCTTGTACACTATCTTGGGGAACATGAAATTATTAAATCAAAATTCGAAGTGCGAATTTGATTCGATTACATAAAATTAATTGAATTACATCATTCGAATTCATTCTCAAATGATCTGCAATACGTAGTACTGTACTCTAACGTTTCCGGGATGTGGTTTAAAGGCATTGGCTAACTCTGTGAGCAGCTGATTTGAAAAATTCTCAAACTAAGATGAAACATGTGTATGAGTACTTGTATTTGTACTCAGAAACCCTGAAACCAACCATAATTTGAAATGAAAAAAAACTGTTAATAAGACGCTAACGCTGATTTTATTAGTTTTAGTCTCATGAGACAAATAACTAGATGAGCATTTTCAGCCAGTTCAAAAAACCGTTGGCTGCACCTCTCTCCCTGTACTGTACATGATATGCATACACACACATACACACACCACCGTACTATACGTGATATGCATACACACACATACACTGTTCAGGTGAACACTGTGCACATGCACGCTCCTTATGTCCAGTCTGTGCAACTTACCATTATATTTTCTTCAAACATTGGTTTACATTTTTAATATTTAAAAATACTTACCGTCGATATTATACATTGAAACTTTCAGACTATTATTTTTAAACTATAACGCTTGTGTTTATGCCATTGTCAAGTAGCAAAATGAGATATTTTTTTTTAAATTCTCACAATGTTAGCCTTTTACTTTAAGGTTCATCCAACCTCCAAACTTAGCAGAGTGGGCATCTTTCAACCCTTGTGGGCTTTGTAAAGTCAGACTGTTTCTTGGTCATGTTGATCTGTAGTTACAGGTAGTAGACAGAAAAAAAACTAGAGAAGACATTTCGCTGACAAGTTCCACAGGGATGGATAACAGTTTGCCTACAAGATTGCTAGAGGATTATCCCATCTAGTCGAAGTTTCTACATCACAGTGCTTAATATTTCAAAATTGTGACAAACAGGAAGAAAAGAAGTAGACGTATAAAATATTCAGACTCTTACGAAGATGCTTTAATACCCCAGAACTGTTTCTTCAACTGTGGCGATGAACTGAAAATCGAGGAGCGTTGAAACAAACAAAAAACAAAACAAAGCAGAAACAAAAACGCACAAAACAGAGAACTGTCAAGCAAACTACTGTAACACCTTCTATAATTAAGAGCTTGTCGTTAGTTGCACACTTCATGACAGATTAAAGCGTGTCAACTAGATTTATACGACAATTTAGCATGTTTAGGATTGGAACTGTTGATTGTGAAGAGGCGAGAATAGACAAAATAAAAAGATAGTTCCATGCAAGCGCACAACGATTTCCCCCGTCTCAAGTTTAGATGTTTTTTTTTTCTTTCTTTTTTTTTTTCATTTCTCTCCGCAATGGAGTTAATGATACCCAAGTACGTGAGGGATGTCCGAAGATTGATGGTGCCAACACCAAAACCATAGGATAAATCAATATAAACTATGGGCACCACATCCAATAAGTATGACATACTGATAACTTTTGAGGTATTGATTTCAGTCGGAAGTCGCAGTAGGGTGATGAAATTAAGTTGGAATTACGAAGGGAAAGGATTGCATGCAATGATACAGGAAGTTGTTTATTTTTTTTATTAATTTTTAAAGAATATTACCAAAAACCTATATCTCTCCGATGTATGCCACTCTAAGCATTAATACCTACAAAATAATACTTTTGGGGAATATGATTATTATTCTACATCTCCTATAAAAGCGATACTGCAGTTATACTTCTAGACAAGCTAGGGAAACATACTGCTACAGTTGATGTCAGTGCAGATGTATGAGGGTTTCTAAACTTGCTACATGTATCTGTAGTGGCTGCTTGAACGTGGCTAAGATATGTTTTCGAGACCCGTATTTCAATTATATATATATATATATATATATATATATATATATATATATATATATTAAAATGTTCAAAGGGTCAAAGGTCCGACGATATGCAGGGTTAAAATATCAGAAGAAATATAAAGAAGATTCACAACGATATATGGAATACACAGGGTACTTCACAAGCGCTTTCGATTTAATTCTCTTCAGGTGAAGGGGTTGTTTTTACAATGTGACATGGTTTATATACAGGTACAAGATAAAGTATGGTTATGAACTTGCAAGGAGATACCTTTAGATTACAGTAAAGACCAGGATTATCCGATTTCTATTCATTAGCATTCTATTTAAATCCAAGATTAAGTGTCACTTGTGCAGGTAGTTTGCTTTTATTCTAAGTGACTAATCCGGTAAAAGGTTCTTCTTAAAGAATGTCCTAAGTTCGTGGGAACGTCAATGAAATAAAGACAACTCACTTAGATCATGATAAAAATTAAATAAATAGATAGATAAAGGGAGAAAGGAACAAAGCGGGTGTTTCCTATCTTTTGGACAGAGGTACATGATGTCATGAATAGGGGGAGGACCCAAGGGATGGGGGGGGGGAGAAAAGATATTGGAGTATGATGTTATTATGGTAATGGAAACATATATATATATTCTTGCGGTGCAGTGTTTACCCCACATCCATTTCCCTTCCTTACCTGTTTACTATGATTTCATTAGCGTAAATTATCCTATACCTCCTTCCGATATCCGTTTTTTTTCTTTTCTTTTCTCTCTCTCTCTCTTTCTCTCTTTCTCTCTGCCTGTCTCCCCTCCCTCTTCTCACTTTCCTTGCCTCCGCCCCATTTCGTCCCTCTACACTCTTAAAACGGTCAACTTATCAACTGTTTTTTTTTTTTTTTTTAATGTCTATAAAACATATGGGGGTTAAAAAAAACAACAACTGCTGGTTGGTTTATATGATAGACAACCTAATGATTTAAACAACTGTTTTTAGAGTGTATAAGATTATATTATGAATATGTATTTAACGCTTCTCTGTTTTCTTCCCCATCTCTCTCTCTCTCTCTCCTTTCTCTCTCTCTATCTCTCACTCTCTCTCTCTTTTCTATCTCTCTCTCTCTCTCTCCCCTCTCTCTCTTCCTCATCCAATAGTGCCATTTTGTAACGCATCCCACGACAGGCTAATTTGCTGGCCGCCAACACAAGCTGGTCACAACGTGAGCATGGATTGTCCACCTGATGCACTGCGTAAGTATATTTTAAATGAAACGGCAGTAAGAATAGTAGTTGTAGTAGTAGTAGTAGTAGTAGTAGTAGTAGTAGTAGTAGTAGTAGTAGAAGTAGAAGTAGTAGTAGTAGTAGTAGAAGTAGTAGTAGTAGTAGTAGTAGTAGTAGTAGTAGTAATTTGATATACACTCACATATATATACACATGTTTATTTACATATGCATTTTCCTTCTTTCTCTCTCTTTCCTTATTTATTGTACTTTTATGTCCCTCTGCGCCTCAGAATAGTTAAATAGATCGATGGCGCATTACAAATGCTGTATTTCTTTCTTTATTTATTATTATTATTATTATTAATAGTAGTAGTAGTAGGAGCAGTAGTAGTAGCAGTAGTAGTAGTAGTAGTAGTAGTAGTAGTAGTAGTAGTAGTAGTAGTAGTAGTGGTGGTGGTAGTAGTGGTAGTGGTGGTAGTAGTAGTAGTAGTAGTAGTAGTAGTAGTAGTAGTAGTAGTAGTAGTAGAAGTAGTAGTAGTAGTAGTAGAAGTAGTAGAAGTAGAAGTAGTAGAAGTAGTAGTGGTTGTTGTTGTTGTTGTTGTGATGGTGGTGGTGGTGGTGGTGGTGGTAGTAGTAGTAGTGGTGGTAGTAATAGTAGTAGTAGTAGTGGTAGTAGCGGTAGTAATAGTGGTAGTGGTAGTAGTAGTAGTAGTGGTAGTAGTGGTAGTAATAGTGGTAGTGGTAGCAGTAGTAGTGGTAGTGGTAGTAATGGTAGTATAGTAGTAGTGGTAGTGGTAGTGGTAGTAGTAGAAGTAGAAGTAGTAGAAGTAGTAGAATTAGTGGTGGTTGTGGTGGTGATGGTGGTGATGGTGGTGGTGGTGGTGGTAGTAGTAGTAGTAGTAGTAGAAGCAGTAGTATTAGAAGTAGTAGTATTAGAAGTAGTAGCAGCAGCAGTAGTAGTAATAGTAGCAGCAGTAGTAGTAACAGCTCGGCAACTACAGAAAGAGAGAAAGAGAACGGAGGTTGTTTTTTTTTTCGTTGAGATGCAGAAAGGAAGAGAAAGGGAAGCGGTGGATGAGAGACTTCATTATGATCATTGTCTTTTTCTTTTCTTTTTTTTTGTCTTGTGGTTTTATTTTGAGAGTTCCCAAATGTACTGTTACGCGTGAAGCATTTCAGATCTTTCGCCTTTGATATATTATCATGCATTGTATTAAGTATGAAACTAATATATCACCTTTATTTATGTTATCCATTCAACGTGAGTACGACTTACGATCGCATATGAAGCAAAAGCAATTAGACATACTGAGTCGTCTGTTAACGCCTCATATCCTATATCTCTATCCCCATGCGAATTTTCTGAAATTCATATTCATAATGTATGGTACAATGTGTGATGCATCATACATGTATACTGTGGCAATGAAATTTAATAAGGGTTCATGAATATACCACAATATCATTATGGCACCGCATCAACGTTTTTTTTTTTGTTTGTTTTTTTTTTTTTTTGCCGTTTCTGTCTGACAATACTCTCACATTATAACTATATGATCATCTCAAAAATGCAGTGCCCCTTGTGTACACCAATAAATATCTTAAACTTCACTGGGCAACAAAAGTGCACTATAATGGCATCCCAGTTGAATGTCAAATTCCGAATCCTTCGCACGTGTGAATAAGGTGCTACTTGGACCAGGGAGCGTTTCATGAAGAGTCTTGTCGGTGATTTTCACTGACTAATTTGCTCTCAGCCAATCAGTTGAAAGGATTTTCAGTAGCTTATAAAAGTTGCCAGTGAAAATAACCGACAAAACTCTTCATGAAACGCTCCCCTGGTGAAGTTTGATAGTGGGTCGCGCGTCTGTCGGAAATTAAAGTTCCATAAAACACAAATGGTTAATGAAAATAGATTATTGATCTGTCTGATGGTGAGCGAGGGAGACGCCGCCATGGGGTCAGGTTTATACCGCAGTCACACTCCAAAACGTTATCAAACAGACCGATTCCTAGCAATAAAAGGATAATGTAATATTTTGATCTGTTTATTATCGATCTGCTATCGGTGTTGTTGGTGTGACTGTGATGTACACGAAATTTGGTTCTATGACACGATTCTGCTTTCCTTTATTTTTTTTTTCATTCGCCTATCTTTCTCTTATGACAAATTGTAGTGATAACCTCTGAGGGCATCATCTTGAAATTACACCTCTCATTCAGTCTTTTGTTTTTGTTTTTTTGTCTTCTTTTTTGTTATTCTATTTTGTGCTTAATTTGAAACGCATGCATTTTGCTCAGTCAGTAGTCATTATTATTTTTATTACTGTATGTAACAAGGAATATAGTTTGTCTTGTTTATGTTATACATGGCGCCCCAAGCATGCCGTGGATAACAGTAAAACCCCTGATGGGCCTATACTGTGTTTCAAAAATACTAGATAAATGGATAAATGAATAAATAAATAATGAAATAGTTTAATGAATGAATGAATGAATGAATAAATAAAAAGGTAAATAGATTAATAAATAAATAAATACATTGATTAGTCATTTTCCCCTCCTTTTCTTCCACTTCATAAACTAATAATCCCAGTCTCCTTTTCCTCTCTATTGTTGTTCATCCTTTTATTAGTCTCCCTTCACTTTTTTGTTTCTTCATCTCAAGGCCATGGGCGTCAGGATGAAGTCGGCAGAAAAACAACAACAACAACAAAACTCCACACACCATCACCAACAACAAGAAGAAATCCCACAAATAACACACAAAATAATTAAAGTTCGACAAATTTTCAATATTACAGCCAAATATTAAAAAAGATGAGCTCACCAGATTTTTGTATTTACTGACAAAACGCTGAGAATTCCTTATGCCATCTGGAACCATCAAATTAGGATATCACACCTCCCCTGCTCGTACCCTTTTACCGACACCCCTACTACGTTGTGGCTCAGTGGATAGAGCAGTGGTCTTGTAAGCGGGATTACCCGGGTTCGAAACCAAGTAGATGCGATAATGGTAATGTATTCATCCTCATTACCAAGTCCTTCGGAGGTGACTTAAAGCCGTCGGTCCTCTGGTTGCTTACTAACAAGCATATTTACACACATGTTTTCAAGTTAGCAGTCAGGTAAAATTTACCAATCAACCAACCACCCAACTCCAAGTACACATTAACCCTAGTATTTTTTTCTCTGCTGCCATTGTTGTTTGTAAACACATTTTAGGTATTACTCCCAGTGTTAAAGATTGTATGCTCGATCTGTAATGAAAATCACAAGTCAGAAAAAAAAATGCTAAAAATTAGTTGACATCGTTGATGTTGTTTTTTATTTTTTTTTTTTTTTTTTTTACTATTTTCATGTTTTTAGTCTTTAAAATGGTAAATGATTGTACGGTAAGTAAGTGTGAGTGTGTGAGATCTTATGTACCTCATACATAGGTTCTTATTCACTGATTGGTCGAACTATATCACGTGACACGGCGCATCTCGATTTATCATTCATCCCAGGGTTTGGACGAACGCCAAAACCCTGGGATAGTACGCGTAAACCCTCCGTGACTTTTGCACACACCATACAGCTGTTTATTTCGTCTATGTACACCCGACGAAACAAGCTAGCTAGCTAGGCCTGAATATGGGTGTGTGATATTAGTGACATTTTAAAAGTCAGTGAAAAAAAAGGGGTATATGGATTAAATATTGACTGCTCTGTAATAGGATGGTGGTTGAAATTATCACTCCGTCGGTGCTGTTTATATCGGCCCTTATATCACCCCTTCGGCTGCGCCTCGGCAGATGGAAGGGGAAGGTCTGGTATGAACAGCACCTCTGGAGTGGTAATTTCAATCACCATCCTCATGGACAGCCAGTATTTAATGCATGTCTGAAAAAACAATTCAAATAGTAACCAGTGGTAACATATTTTCAAAAATCATGCTGAGTAACCACGGAATTGTAGTTTAAGCTTGCATTCAAACTATCATGACATTTCCGACATACAAAGGCATCAATGGGTATGAAAATAATACAGCATTGAATAGGTTAAGTTGACCCTACGATGACTACACGAGTCATGTATCGTTTCGTAAATAAAGGACGGCATCTGCCAACATTTTAGGCAAAAGGCTTACTGGAAATGGTTTTGTTGTGATTGAGCATACGGCATTTCTACGTAGACACATGTTAGAGTTATGCATAATGATATCAAAGACAGTCAGGCCTTGAATACACATTAGAGAAATGGAAAGGTAGAATTTCTCAGAGAGAGAGAGAGAGAGAATGAAAGCATTATACCACCATGACCAGTTTCATGACTCGATGATGGCGGAGTGTGTTATCCACCAACGTTTATGACAGATTTAACCAATTGAATTTCTTAGGTTAATGTACGCTCACTGGCGTAGGCCTATTGGGAATTGACAATGTTGGAATCTTCTTCAGCCTGGGAGAGGCAAGGGGTGGGGGGGGGGGGGGTGTCAGAATGATGTACTTTCCTTGCTGTGAAATTTGTGAAAGATGTAGTGAAATTTTTCTAGGTCTGAAGATGGGGGGGGGGGTAAATTCTGAGCCTCCCAATGCTTACAAATAATCTCATTTCCTCTATGTTTTTTGTTTTTTTGTTTTCTGTGAAATGTGGTTTTTTTATAGTTTCTTTTGATTTTGATTTTTCCTATCATTTTTAAACTCTCCTCGTATTTAATTTTCGATTTCTGACGCGGTCTGCCCTATCTCCTTCTTTCCCCTTTCATGAATTTTTTAAAAGATTGTCCTTTTATTTTTTTTTTCTTTTGTCATTTCCTCTGCAATCTTTTACACATGTTTTTTTTTTTTCCTATTCCTCCCCCATTTGATTTCTGTCCTTCATCAGCATGATCAACATACCTTAAATTTTCATTTGTCTTGTACTCCTCTCCATATCTTTATCTTCTGTACATCCTCGTTTCTTTTTTCCCCTCCCACTCCTCCACTTTTGGGGCAATCCCTTCCATTTCAAGATGTTGGAGAAGGATGATACCGGTTAAGACTTGAGTCGCCATTGAGGAAAATCCAGCAGCAAGGGCAGTTAGCGCGTGTACTACCATATCGGTAGCGGGAAAGCAATCCTTAGATAGCATGCTCTGTCAGCGAAGACAAACGTTCCGTATCACCGCCAAAGTGTTTTCACCCATTAAAGGATTTAGATCCTGAGCATCAGCGGCGGCTTCCAACTTCTGATCGGTGCACGGCAAAGCTCTAGCGTAAATGTTAACTACCCTCATTAATCTACCCGTTTTAATCCTTCTGAAGCTGCTTCGTCGCTAGATTTACCGTTTCGGTTTAGCAAGTAAACTTCGTAGCACACTTTTTCAGTATTCTCTTTAACTGCAGGTTTTAAGCACAATGTTGTTCCAGATAGGTCAAGGGACTGGATGCTATGTCCCCTAAGAGTCAAAAAGACGTTAACTCGATGTGCAGTTTATATGAATTAACGCCCTTCTGCCTTTGAACAAGTTAAACGGGTGTGCTAGAAGTGCCTTCTCTTACGCATTTGGCCTTTTCTCCGAATATCTCCTCCCCATAATCTTCGGAGTTCGGTATTTCCTTCTTGACATGCCTGCATGGGCGTTAATCGGGGGGAGGGGCGGCAGGGGGACATGTCCTCCCTCAAAAAAAATGGAAAAAAGACACCTAGAAAAGCCAGTAGGATATTTTCCCCCAGTAAATTTTAGAAACAGAAACGCCTGAAAAAAAAAAAAAAAAAACATTTGGAGTATGCCCCCCCCCCAAAAAAAAAAATCAGCTGAAGACGTTTTCTTTTCTTTGATTATCAGCAAATTTTGGGTGCATTTGACTGCCCACTCCCCATCAGATGCCCATGCATGCCTGTCTTGCTGATATTTTCGGGAGGGGGGGATTTCCGCTGACTTGCTTCCGTACTGATCAGCATATTTTTGTTTATAAGATATATTACAGATAAGGATGTATGTATGATTTTCCACTCTATTTCATAATTTTTTCGTGCTTTGTCTTTTATTTAAATGGGTTAACGATGGCCTTAATAGGTCCAGATTTCACATTACTACAAATCCCGTTTCGCCGATCCTACTCTATAGTTTGTGCGTATAGGCTTATTAATATATTCACTTATTCACTGACATGTCTTGGGGTTCTCTTCATGCTAATGTATCGACATGTACTTGCTCTCCATGATTGTATTTGCACTGGTGTATCTGGACTCCCACTTCGCACTAAAACTTTCGGTTGTGACTGAATATTTTTTTTTAATCCATTCGCTCAGGAAAGCTTTACTGTATAACATTGTGCTGTTTTACGTATTTATAGAATGTTCCAATTTATGTTACAATTTTATAGAAATAATAAAAGTAAGTCCAAACCATAATTTGCAATATATTCTAGAATTATAAGAACATTAGTACTCCTGCCTCCTCCCCCCCCCCCCACGCAAAAGGCCCAGAAAATTATATTATTGCTTGATCCCCACTAGCTATGTCCCCAATGGCGTAGACAGGTCCTCTTTACTGGAGGGGGGGGGGGGGAGGATGATTACCCCATTTATATACACACATATATATATATACACCCACTTCAAAAAAGTGGAGGGATGCATTTAATACGCCCACCCCCCCCCCCCCTCCACCCCGCTATCTACGCCCCTGTTTGTCCCGCCTTCTCCCAGCTAAGGTCCTGATACTCAACGTGCTGTCTATACATCATCTGCACACCTTGTTATTTTTTCATCTTCTAACTTTAATCTCTTCTCCATTTCTTCTCTTAAACAGCATTCAAAGCAACTCGGTTTTGCTTGGATACCGGGGAATGGGCAGCTTTCACGCATTACAATGATTGCCACACCATCCAATTACCGGTAGGTATTATAAAGAAGTAGGGCGGCGCTACAAGGGACCAGGGGTTGGTTGCCCTATCATATTTCAAGTGATAAAGAAGAAGAAGAAGACTAGGAGGAGGAAGAAGAAGACTAGGAGGAGGAGGAAGACGAAGAAAGAAAGAAAGAAAGAAAGAAAGAAAGAAAGAAAGAAAGAAGAAGAGTATGGGGAAGAGAGGGCATGGTCATGCAACTCCACCCGTGGGTCTAGGGTTAACAACCAGAAAAAAAAAATATATCATGCACCCTGCAACGCCCCTATCAAAAAACCAAAATAGATTGCATTCGTCATCTTCACTATGTAACAGTAAAAACAATTGTAATTTCAGAGGGTAAAATGGCACTCTCCTTATCAATACATGCATGCATTAGTTTGTTATGGATGAACAAATACATCAAATGGCATAAGCAAAATTCTTCTTGCTTTTTACCCAATCAATGAAATTATGTGCCAAGTACACTATTGTCCAAATCTCGAGAATTGCAGCCATTCTAGAGTTTAAAACTTTGGAATGCATTTCATCATATTATCTGCAACACCTATAACCACGAGAACTCTTTGGTATTTGGTAACATGATAGACAATCATAAAGGGGTTTCTCATGTGGCGCTCTTATCTGGCACTTGTACCACTTCTGGTGCTCTGTCATCATTTACCCCTTCTTTAGACAAGTTTAGACAAGCATTGATTCATGCCAGGTATTCACCTAACCTGGGTTGGGTGTGGCAAATAAAGATTACTCGTCTTGACAAAGGACATTACTGCACCAGGGATTCGAACCACGTACCTTCTAATGCACTTATCCACTAGACCACACTACCTTCACTGATATCTCTTCCCCTCGATGTTGCCTGACAGGTAGCTCCTCAGAGTCCTACTTTTCATCTGGCTCTCCGGTATGTGTACTTGATCGGCATCACCCTCTCGCTCGTTCTCCTTCTCATCACTCTCTTCATCTTCTGCTACTTCAAGTAAGTCTTAATCATCGATCAAGGGCAACTACACCGTACAACCAGACACTCTATATTCTTTTTGCTGTCAATTGATATTATGCAACGCCATCATTGTTTTATTTTGGTAACCTTTGTAAACTCTGTACTTACATTTCCAAAACAAAAATACCTTGTTTGATGTCACGTTAACCAGAGTGACTGCCATATATAGTTTTTAAATGACATTTGTACGGTTATACCTTTTTCTACATTTGAATGTAGAGTATATAGGGGACATGTATTATGTTGGTAATGCTGCTTTTTTGTTTTTGTTCTGTTGGATTTTTTTGTTTGATTCATGTATTGATTTGTTTTTATAATCAATAAAACATTTAAAAAAAAAACTACACCGTACAACCAGCGGACAACTGCACTGTACGCGGACATTTACCAATGCACAACTTTTCTACACCAGTTGCATAAAACTTAAGCATTGATGGTAGCTTTGCCATCAGTGGTAACTTCATAGAAACCTTGAATTTGATTGGCTGTTGAGCAATGTTACCATGGTAGTTACCATTGACCCAGGACTACTATCCCCTTTGCAATTTTACGTAGAGAGAGAGGAGGCAAAGACACTGGCTAACCAACCTCCTTGCAATCAGACAATGGCCCATATCATGAGGCTTTTAGACAACCAGCCTCTAAGGCAACTTAACTACCCCATTATAAGGCAGCTGTGTTCCTCTGGCAACCAATCTTATACCATCTACCTTTAGGACAACTTCCCTTAAGACAATTAACCCCCGGATATGTGCGTACATTGATAGTAAAAGAAAAGAGAACGCTGGCAAAACTCTTTAGGACTTCGTCAAACTTTCAGTTGTTGATCATTACCAAGATTACAACTATTTACTTCTCTGTGCAGGGCGGTAATTCGCTTTTGTTTTGGTGCATGGCATTAACTTCTTCTTGTTCAATAAGAAAGTTGAATATGTTACGGCAGAAGAGTTTATTTCTGGCTTGCGAAATTTGTTTTCAGTCGATCAGTTTTGCTTTAAGCATCTTGCCTCGTTAGATACTAACAGTAAGAGGCATTTCATTTTCTTGATTATTCTCTGATAAAACTGTGAATCATTAGAAATCTAATTTGCCTTTAGACATATTTTTGTTCTTGTGTATTTTTCTTCTTCTTCTTCTTCTTCTTCTTCTTCTTCTTCTTCTTCTTCTTCTTTCTATTTCTTCTTCTTCTTCTTCTTCTTCTTCTTCTTCTTCTTCTTCTTCTTCTTCTTCCTCTTCTAAAATGTTTTGTTTTGTTTTGTTTTTGTTTTGTTTTTTTTCCCTTAGGTTAGTCGTGTGTTTGTCATTATTTTCCAGATCTCCATAGTTTCCAGGAGAAAATATTCTCTTAAGCATTCTCTTATGGTGACAAGATAAAGCCATGCACCTATGCAACTTATCTCCCTCTATCTCCACCCCCACCCCCCCCCCCCTTCTACAGGGCGTTACAGTGCACACGCATCGCCATCCACAAAAATCTCGTCGTATCCTTCATCTTTCTTTACATCTGTATGATAATTCAGCTGCAGCCTCTTCTTACCATGGATGACACGGCGACTAGTTTCCAAGAGACCAACAGCGACAATTTCGTACTCCACAGAGCAGTAAGTACTCTTTAACCCATTCGTGACAGGAATTATTTAAAGCCTAATTTGATCAGCTTTTATTCTTCAAATTGGCAACATCAACATTTTTTATTTTATTGCTACATTTTCCTTATAAAATATCATGTATCTGAAATGAATATAAACTGACAGAAATTATGATGAGAAGTCAAAAAGTTGCCAATTTGCAGGGGAAAACGGTGATTTTAAACCTTCCATCACATTGCCAATTTAAGGATTTTAATGCTTATTTTCCTTTAAAAAAATTTCAGCATCAAACAACGAATACTGACGCAACCAAAATAGGCACAGTTTGTGTAGAATTTTTTGCTCCGGCTGCTCATGTATTTGGTATGATTTTTAGGGCTTTGCATCAAAAGATATTAGGCCAAACCACAAAATGTGGACCTCTGTCACGAATGGGTTAACAGAATAGTAGAGTCTTAAAGTGACATTAAATGTTCAGAATTCGAATGGCGCCATCTCACGGTTATTCCTGATATTAATGTTTTAATTAAAGATTTGTCGCCTTTAGTGTGGAATTTTGAACAGTAAATCGTTTGTAAAAAATAAGCCTTTATTTTTATTGCAAACTATCACTTTTGACACGCAACCTTCAAAAATATTGCCAACAAACGTATTCTGAGCTTTGACAATGGAGGAGGGTGCATGATGGGTAATTAAGAGGCACGGACATTGTCTAAATCAGGTTCAAAGATGGCGCTATGTAGGAAGGTGAGTTTTAATCCAACTAAAAGGGTAGCAACACCATTATCAAGATTGATCTTCCTGCTAAAATTATCCCTACGCCAGCATTTCAAGTTATTCAGTTAATACACAATGGTGAAGATGGACAAACTTATCTAAACATTTAGGCAGTTAGCAGGACGGATCAAACCAGTTATCTTTCATAGGAGAGTCAAGAATATTCATCAGTACACTAAGATAGTATCATGTTGTAGCAAAGTATAATATTGAAATGTTGATCAATTAATCGGATATTTTCCCGGGAGAGGAAGGGGGGGATTATGCGTTAGAAAAGACTCAAGCTCCTAAATTGACTACAGTACCATGGTCAACGTTTCAAAAGATTTGCATTTTTCCTGCACTAATTAACAAACCGTGCTTGAAGCATCCATTTTGCAAACAATGTGCCGAAGCTTTAATTACCTATGAATATTTAAAATATAGTGGGAATCTTTTATAATTTTGTTCCCTCCTGCCCACAGTTTTGGAATTGCTGTTGATAAATCACTTTATTTAATAGATTTAATGTGAAAAGGCGTATTGAGTGAAACGAAGTGTCACGTGTATATTGTACAGTGACCTTTGAAATCGGGTTCGCATTTTCTGATCATTCTTGTTTGGCAGTACATTCACAATACAGAATGATAACGGGGTGGCAAATGATCGAAGTATATTGATTCATACAGAAAAACATATATGCCAGAGAAGAATTAAAATAAAAACGGAATATAATGAAGTTAAAAGAATATCCATGTTAGCTCAGCTAAATCTTTCCCTAGCTTTTTGATCTCCAAGTAAGGCTTTAAGTGAAAATCTCGACATTTCTCCGGCTTTACATCTTTACTGCCTCCGCAATACAGCAGTATTATGACGATTCAGACCCAAATTTATAGTGACCTTTTTTTTTCTTTCAATTTTCTAATCCTGCATTTATAAGAAGGGCAGTACGCCCTGGCAATTATTCATATATTCTTGCCGAGGGATCATAGATCCAGGAATAAGGGAGGCCTATAGATTTCTTTCAAATCCTGCTTTCGCGGGATAAAGAGAGTTGCCTACATCCTTTATGATTAAAACATTATATTTTTGTACACTTTGAACGAGATGCTGGCCCTCTGGGATAGCCCTTCTCATTTTACCATCATCTTGGGTGATTTGTTCAGCCCCGTCTCTCAACCCTATTTTAGTCTTTTATTTTGTTTCTTTAGTACTACTGTATAGAATTCGCTGTTGCTCGGCCTTGTTTGTCCGCTACCCTCCCGTGTTTTCCCCGCGTATTGCGACGGGATTGAGTTCCCTACGTGGGCATCAGCGAGGCGTAAGATTGATTGTTTGGGTTCGACACGGATACACGGTCCGTCGACTCTTGTTTAGCCTTCTCGTCTTTAACGCAAAAGTAATGTTTTATACAACTATCCTTAACATCGTATAAACGTAATCGATATTGCTAATCAAGTTTCCGCAGCACCCGTCCGATAGATCATTTGTTCGCTCTTGAAAAGATATCGTTTTTACGTCTGCCCCTACAGCACTGGCGTAAAGTCACAACATCCAATGAATAATGGGGCGATACTTGGGCTGTCATTTCCGACACTCCTTCCCCCTAAGGGTGAATAATTAAACATGATTAATCCCGGTCGATTTGTTTGATATAATTTCATGAGAGGGAATAAAGTCTTAATAGTGGGATGACTGCTCGTATCACAGGTTGTGAACTGCATGGCCTTAGATGGCGCGTCATCATAACGGATTTGTACCTCAACTACCCAGATACTGGAAATGTTTTATTTCTAATAACCTGCAGAATTTATGGAATTTCGTATAGGGATCAAAGTAGAAGTAAAAAGACCTTCCCCCCACCCCATTTCGACGATGAGAAATTATTAAGGTGGATACTAAATGTAGTCACCAAAAGCCAAAGCCACACACTCACCATTTTTTTTTTTTTTTTTTTTTTTTGGGGGGGGGGGGTTCTGTTCGAACGGTTTGAAACATAGGGCATTCAGCCAATACAAACTCAGAAAGAGGGAAAGCAATATCTTCAGATACTCTCATACTTGTTGTGTCGAAATCTACTATTTTTTTCTAAAAAAAGTATGTTCAAATCTGTAAACACAATACGTAATAATTTTAGCATGTAAAAGACTGCATTCAAATTTGAATTCCATGAACTAATATCAGTATACAGTTCTTGTATAGCGCATATCACATTATGATATAACGTCTCTATGTGCCTAAATCCAGCTCGTGTATTTCGTTTCCGTTTGATAAGAGACAAATTTGGCCGGTTTATGAAAATTCTATCAAGGGTATTCGCAATTTCAGACATGTGAGACGGGTTAACGCAAACTGCTGATGCTATTCTACCATTTTCTATCTCGATGAAGTATCTTTAGTAGTAAAGGGAACGCCGTTCTTAATCATGAAGATCCCTAGACTGGTTGTCTGGGAATGTATATGGCGCCTTGTTTTTCCCGCGTTTCAGGTAACCACTTCAGTTGCTATGGTAACGGCAAACTGATCCTCGGGGATCGTTCGATCGATCTTTCATTTTACAGACGGTCAAAACAGATAGTGCTCTAAATTTTCCCGATCCCGTCCAGAGATTGATTGTTCTTTCTCCTTTCCCTCCGGTCCTGTCCAGGGCACCGTTTCATAAAACTCGTTATCAATAACAAGTTGCAATAACTGTTATAAGCTACTGAAATCCTTGCATCCGATTGGGCTGAGAGCAAATTTGTCATAGAAATGTGGTAGTTGTTACTAATAACAAGTTGCAGTAACTGTTATAAGCTACTGAAATCCTTGCATCCGACTGGGCTGAGAGCAAATTTGTCATAGAAATGTGGGACTTGTCACTTTTATGAAACGGGACCCAGCGCTACTTCCTTTCCTTCCCCGTTGCACGCTGGTGCAGTTAAACCCCCAGACCGTTTTAATCTTCACTCTATCTTCACACTTCGACAGACGAGCGGGAATGATAAGTGGATTCCAAACCCCTTCCCTCCCTTCCCTAAGTGCTATACAGTGTCGAATAAAATTCATCTCGCTTTTGCAAGATCTGCTATCGTATACCGATCGGAATAGGGCAGATGAACAGTGACAGGTCTTTACAAAAGTACAGGCTGATATATTGATATATATAAGAACAAAAAATCGAGATTGTCAAATAATCTCCATGAACCTTTATTTCTATACTTCTGTCTCTTCCTCTCCTTCTCATTCTCCTTCTGCCCATTCGCCTTTCTGTCTTCCCCATCTTGCTCACTTTGCAATCTCTCTCATCTTTCTTTCTATCTATCTATCACCGGCGTAGCCAGGATTTCATTTAAGGGGGGGCAGTTATGAGCACGCAAAGCACTCTTCGGGGGGGGGGGGGTGCAGTGAAGGAGAGGTTTTTTCCCGTCCCGTGACCTTTCTTTGTCATCATTCTTTGTCTGTTCCTTCTCTTTCTACGTTCGTTCATCCCTTTCTCTTCTTTTTTGTTGTTGTTGTTGGCGTTTGGGCATGGGGGGGGGGGTCTATCGCCCCCTGGCTACGTTGGTGCTATCCGCCTATCTGTCTATACATTTATCTTTCTATCTGTCTATCTATCTATCTATCTATTCATCTCACTCTTTTCCCCCACCGCTTCCTTTGTCTTACTTTTATACTTTTATTAACCAGACTTCTGTCAGTTTTAACGGACGAAACCGCGATTTAACTGAAACGTTTAACGGAGGCTTTCCGGAAATGTTGCCTATACGACATCTCATCCGAATTAACGCATTTTCATGGTTGGAGATCTAATCATGACTGACTGCATTCTAAGTAAATCACTGACCATAAAATGTACTAATTTTCAGTAAAGATGACTTGTCAAACGGCGGTTTCCGTTTCAAGTTCAACGTCTTGAGAAAGAGTTTGCAACTGTATATGAACTGGACATGGTACTGTACAGTTAACCCTCCCTTTCTCTTACTCTCTCTCTCTTTGTTTCTTTGTTTCTTTCTCTCTTTGTCTATTTGTTTGTTTGTTTGTTTGTTTGCTTGTTTGTTTGTTTCTTCCTTCCTTTCTTTCTTTCTTTCTTTCTTTCTTTATTTATTTATGTTATGGTTGCCTCCCCTGTTACTTCCGATTCTGCTCCAACCGTCTTTCCCCTTTTTGCTTTCACTTTGCAACTTTCCATACCTCTCTCTCTCTCTCTCTCTCTCTCTCTCTCTCTCTCTCTCTATCTATCTATCTATCTTTCTCAATACACTCTTTCCCTCCCTTACCTAGCTCTCTATTTTATTCTATTTTATTTCGCTTCGATTCTTTCTGTGACTCAACACACGCGCACTCCCACATAGTTCATAATTATATGTTATATTATTACTTTTTTATATCCATAATTTGACATGATATCTCATTATTTTACTTGTGTACACAGTCGAGTTTCTAAACTGAGTAGTATAAAATACCTGCGCATCAGCACAAAATAAATAGTCAGTTCCAGGAATGTTCGTAAACAATTCTAATTTTGACTTACTTGAGACTTGGTTGCAAAACTCCCTCCTTGCTGTGTGACAAATTAGTAGTTCTTCCAGATCTGCCACAAGACCACGGTTTTTCAAGCCTCGTTCTCTGTAACTGCTGTAAGGGACTGGAACAACCTTCCTTCTTCGGCTGTCAATAGCCCTTCCTTGGAAACATTCAAGTCTAAACTAAAACAATTCCAATAAGTCATTCCACACGCAGTGAGCTTCTCACATCATCAAGTTAGCGTTGATGTGTCTAGAAGAGACATTTTGCTGACCCCAACCGTTCAGATTCAGATTCAGATTTAGAACTTTCCGACCGGTAGACTTGACAATCTTATTCAATCAGCAGAGAACCTAGAAAAGTTCTTTCCATTTAAGTTCTTCTTAAGTTGATGTGTGATCTTATTTGGTCAATGAACATTTCAGGCGAAAAGGCAAACTCTAGGCAATTCCCATAATTAAGAGATCAGAAATCGTGCTTTCCTTCTGTGTACCCCTGTACGCTATTTTAGCCGGTGTATTAACATCTACTACAGACGTCGTTTTTCATTCAGCGTAGGTCGCATATTGTTATCTTACGTAACAGTCGCATTAGTCGGGGTACTAATTCTATGCATTTTTGTTCAACAAAAGTTTCTCCAGACAACTTAGAAGCTTGTCAGGGGCTTGCCCTACATAGTGATACCTAATGTTTTAAACTGGATTCCATCTGTTCAGATGCCGTCCTGCATAAGGTGAAATGAATAGTTGGTAACTACCCCCCCCCTCTCTCTCTCTCTCTCTCACTCTCTCTCTCTCTCTCACGCCCTTTTACTCTCTCTCTCTCTCTGCATTCATACCTTCCACAGATACAAAGAAACCAATGAAAACCTGCGCTGCGTTTCATGAAACCGTCATAAGTCTGAGTTCATGGACATCCCATTGGAACGTGTGTTAACTCTACAACACACGTTTTAATTGGATGTCCAAGATACACTTCTTAGGCTGTTTATCAATCAAAATATAAATAATTGTGAAATAATGCCTATTAGTTATTAACCATGTCTCTTTTTCCGTTATCTCCTTACAGCCGGGCTTCTGTCGGTTTGTTCAGGTTCTTCTCGAGTATTTCAGGATGGCCAACATTTTCTGGATGTTTGTTGAAGGCCTCTATCTGACGAGTCGCATCGCCGTAGCAGTCTTCAGCACCGAGTCCAACTTCAAAATATACCTCGCCATCGGTTGGGGTAGGTCACTTTTGGTTTGCAGACAAACAAACCCTGGTCTCTCGAAACAAGTTTATAGAGGTCTGAGTGGGAGACTATAGGAGGTCAATGGGGATCGTGTACTATAGCTGCTCCAAACAGTAGGCATTTTGGCGAGGCTTCTCTCAAGACGTAGTGCATTTTAAATAAAGTGTCAATCAGGGTCGTGCCTGCAGACTGGGTCACTTTTTTGTATGTGCGGTTCCCCCCTAATAGCTAGAAAACAAAATTAAAGAGCGACCAGCGGCCATGAGAAGGGCGCCTATACATTTTTCTTCCAGTTATTTTTAACGAAAAATATGAAAGGTAATTACGGGTTTTTTTTTTAAGAATTTGATTTCATTATTTCACACGGTGCGTCTTAAGGTAGCTCAAAGGTAGCTTAAATTCAGTTGAAACTACTTCTACTGTCACAGCAAGATTAAGGACGAGTATGATGAGGACGATGATGATGATGATGATGATGATGATGATGATAATAATGATAATAAGGATGAGGGCAATGATGATGGTAGTGATGATGATGATGATGCCATATGAAATGTATAAAACGCTCATTCCAAGGAAGTCAATCAATTAAAGTTCGTAACATGAAGAGACAAACGTACTTATCATAGAAGATAAAACTAAACCCCGTCTGCATGACTGGTATCCTAAATCAATCTAGAAGAAGAAAACGTCTGGTCAGGAGTCTAGATTGATCGAAAGTGGAAAAGTAGGTCGAAAGGGGAACCTGGGCTCAAGATCGATGGGTTGCCTATGGGATTTCTTCCCCTGTCAGTTAACAAATTGCCGCGCAGAATACTCAAACGGAATCCATTCCAAGTTATCCAAACATCTCGTTGAAAACCTCTTAAACTTTCAACAATACTAACAGACACATTTGTTTGTTTAGTGCTTTAGCCTATGCTCATTTCTGAAACGCGAGTACTTAGCTGTAGGTTAATCTTAAGTCGTTACGCTATTATCTCTCTGATTTGTACTTGTAAGTCGTTTGTCAAATATGGAATGTTTGTCAAGTCATATAATGATGCACTGTCGGGTTATTTTGGTGTAGTGATCGATAATTTATAGCTTAAGGACATGCTATTTCCTCTAATAACTATGAGGTCAAGACAGCATTTGTGCTCAGCCGTGTTATTATTACTGGATAATTCGTCACAGAGTGCCTTCCCGGATCATGCTGATCGTGGGTGTTTCCTGCCTACATCTGCAAAACATTCTCTCATTCACTCCCCTTATACTATTTCTACTTTTTTCTCTCATTTTTCCCATTCCACTCTCTCTCTCTCTCTCTCTCTCTCTCTCTCTCTCTCTCTCTCTCTCTCTCTATCCCTTTCCCTCTTTCTCTGCATTTCTCCCTTTGTCGATCATTAGGCCTCTTTTTTATGTTCTTGCCTCTTAATTTCTTACTCTGAACTGTTCTCTGCATTCATTTCTTCCTCTCGTCTTACCTCCATGTCAGCATCTTCCCTGTCCCCCTCTTTCTCCTCCTTCTCTTCTCTCTCTCTCTCTCTCTCTCTCTCTCATTCTATCTCTCTATCTCTTTATCTATCTATCTAGCTCTCTATCTATCTATCTATTTTTATGTGTCATTCTCTTACTGTCCTTCCGTCACTTCTCAACCTAACCCATGTACGCATAAATCACAAAAAGTATACTTTCAGACCCTTGGTGTACTTCTACAGTCATCTCTCGGTTATCATCAGCACACCCAGGTGTGTCGCACCGTATGGACAGCGAATGGATGCCCACGCTGGGGAGGGTGATCTACGTGTAAACACGAAGAAATTCACCTTCACATTATCATGACTATAAATGCATTTCATATTAAGGAGTGAGCAGTCACTTCACGTTTCTGAGACACGAGACATGACATTGTGACACAGTATGAACAGCGGAAGTGACCCAGCATCCCGGAGAAAATCTGCATGTGAACACGTATACCTAGCTATGACTTGTGACCTTTACCTTCATATTTCGCCTAGAACCCTTTACCTGAACGTCCCGGTCACACATCGTCCAACTGACACTAAACATATTTCACTCCCACCTCCTCCTGACCTTTTGGGTGTACTATAATTTTTGTGTTCCGTCTTCTGTCGATTTGTGATCGGCCTTGGTAGTATGACAGGGGTAGGACTTCGGACTGGGGATATCAAGGTGAAGACACCTGACAGGTGATCCCACAGTTTATGGCGCGAAAATGGAAAATGCTCGAAGGAAGAAAGTGCAAATGTATTATTCAAGGGATGCCTCTCTATCGGTCATGATTAGAGCGTTTTCATTGATTTTTTTGAAGGTGCGGAATGATTGAACTCTCGCACCGAATCTGTTCCGCTACCATGACCTTACAGTGCAGGATTAATTGAAGTGGGCACTGTTGGCGTCATTTTCTTCATTATCAAATCATCTAAGGACCTGGGAATGTAAATGTATATCAAATTAGATTCTAGATTATGAAAACTAAGGAAAGATTTCCAGAAGGTGCATATAAAATGTATAAAACATTACTTTCATTGAAAATAAAGTTCCTTGGTTTGGCAACTAAAGAGGAAAGGGGTGCCTCATTGAATATGAGTGGGTGGCGTATCCAACACAGAATGGAGCTACCCTACTCCGTCATCGTTTTTGAAAACCAAGAAATAAGTAGTATTGGGAGTGTTTCTGTATCACGTTGAACTTTTCTGGTATCCCCCTCCCCATTCTCCTCCATCATGTCCATCCTCCCCGAATTAAGTTTCTGGATGCACGGCTGGGCATATGAGAGAAGACGGGAGAGGGGGGGGGGGGGGGCTTTAAGGAGTCTGATATTTCGTACGTAAGCATGACGCTAGCATTTTTCAGCTTGACAAAAAGTTACTCTCCTCTATCATGTCTATAGTCGGGTTAACAGTTCGGGGGGGGGGGTCACAAAGCTGTGCGTACAGATATGAATTACTTTAACTATGAGCAGCCATATGAAATGTCCACAGCTGCTTTTCCTCTTGTTTTAAGAAAGTGTAACTGTATTTCTCATAATCTCAATTAAATCATGTAAATTGTTTGCAAAAACTATCGTTCACATTCAAAATATTTTGTTAATAACAATCACGTTAATCTACAGATATTTCAACTTTAGCTTACGCGAGTAAATACGATTGAGAATCCCATTTGCCTTTCCATATTCAACATGTTCAAGTCATTCTTGAAATCATGCGTAACTTTGCGCACAGCTTTGAGAAACACCCCATGTGGGCCAAGGGCAATGATTTTCATCAACCATAGCAGGACACTGTCTTCTTTGAGTGACACTTTTGCTTTATCTTTTGATCCGGAATGCTTAGAGTGAATGTATGAGAAAATGTACTGAAAAAAAGGAGTTGATTTCTATATGGCGGAATGTTGTGCCATTCTCGAAAAGGGCGATTTTTGAACTAGGTGTTTTTAAATGTTTATACGGGTATTTAATTAATTTTCATGTGCCTCGAAAAGGGCGATTTTTGAACTAGGTGTTTTTACATGTTTATACGGGTATTTAATTAATTTTCATGTGCCTTGCCATTGACCTTTTTCAATCATGTATATTTTGTTAAATGTTGTAAATATGTCAAACATGATTTATCCAGCTTTAGCTGCTTTTCATGTGAAATGTCTAATGTATCAAGCATGTTTATTCCAAAAAAAAAAAACACACATTTTGATTGATTGATTGATTGATTGATTTAATTCTAACTCATCATTATACCCTCTAAATTGGCAATGCAGTGGAAAATAGATAATGATTAATTTCGTGTACAAATGCGCAATTTATGTGTTGACTTTGCAATTTGCATTCATATTGGTCATTGCTGTAATACATTTATATGGGGGTTTTTTTTCAAACAAAAAACTTGAAATAAAATTGTTGCCAATTCGAGCAAGGAAAGCTGATTAAAATTGACCCTTAGTAAGCTGACTAAGATTGACTCTTATTAAAACTCTGTATGTTATATATATTTTTTTTTTTCAAACCATGTAGGGGCGAAAAACTTGAAATAAAATTGTTGCCAATTTGAACAAGGAAAGCTGCTTAAAAGTGACTCTTATTAAAACTCTGTGTGTTATGGGTTCAAGTAAAGTCTGAAATCTAGTTTCCAATCTTGAATTATAGGTAAATAAATGGTCTGTTGATATTCATTGCGTTCGGCAAAATAGAACTGATGAGTTCTATGATCATGATGATATCGCAATGAAGTATTGCTATACTGATTTTTACCCGAGATGATTTTTTTTTCTTTAATGACAAACATGTACTCGAAAATCTCCGATCCACATGTACTTAAAAGAGGAAGAAAATGGCAGACAAACTTTGTTGGACTTCTTTTAGTACTTCCTCCTTATTCAAACAAATATATTGTTTTCCTCGATGTGATGGAGAGGATCCCTCTAAAGAATATTTTATGCTGAACATAGAAGGGAGAAATAATTAACTTTGGTTGACTGATTATTTTGTAAATTGTGAGCGGCTTGGCCGTGTCCACTGGGTTTACTTAATACGACATTGAAACGTTCCGCATGAAACTTCATGCCATTCCAAATAATCCGTTAGACATGTTGGAGTGCTCTAGAAATATCAGGAAACGGTTTCAGACAGTGATTTTTACCCTGTTAAGTTTAACTTACCTGTGACGTTGTCAAGGATAAAACGGCATTTACATATTCCTGGGGAGCGTTTCATGAAGAATTTTGTCGGTGATTTTCACTGACTAATTTGCTCTCAGCCAATCAGAGGCGAGGATTTTCAGTAGCTTATAACAGTTGTCAGTGAAAATCACCGACAAAACTCTTCATGAAATGCTCCCCTGTAGTCGCTTCTCTCTCCTCTCTGTATGTTTTGCCCCACTTTCATCTCCCTCCCCCCCCTCTCTCTCTCTCTCTCTCTCTCTCTCTCTCTCTCTCTCTCTCTCTCTTGCTCTATCTCTCTTTTCTTTCTTTCCCCACCCCTCCCCCTTCTCTCTTTCGGAACAGAGAGAAGAAGAACCACAGCACATCACGATGTTGCTCTGTCCGACGTCTGCAAATGTCCTATTGCCATCTCTTCAAACAATGATCTGGGCCCTCTTGCATAGAAAGTTGCGATTAAACGCAACTCAAAAAAATTAAACGCAAGTCCCAAATACTCATTTCTGATTGGTTAAAATCAAATTGCGTTTTAATCACAACTTTTTATGCAATAGGGCCCTGATGATTTTTAGAAGAAATTCCTCATGTGTTCACACTGTTCGCTCAATCTGTTTCTGTGCAGTTTCTCCATTGCTGTTCGTCATCCCATGGGCGGTCGTGATGAGGTATCACAGTGCATCGCCCTGTTGGTCGGACCATCTCGATACGTCGTACATCTGGATACTCAGAGCTCCTCTCATTACTGCAATATCGGTATGTATGATGATGATGATGATGATGATGATGACGATGATGATGATGGTAGTGATGACGGTGATGATGATGGTGATGATGATGATGATGATGACGATGATGATGATAACGACGATAATAATGATGATGATGGTGATAATGATGGTGATGACGACGATGATGATGCTGATAATGATGGTGATGGCGACGATGATGATGATGATGATGATGATGATGATGATGCTGGTGATGATAATAGTGGTGGTAGTGAGGATGATGATAATTTGCAGTGGGTACATGGCACGCGGGGGTGCCCAGATGCATTTCCCCTTGCCCTTCGTTTCATAATCCTTTTCTTTTTTTCAAATATATAAAGCCATTGTGTATTTCCTATTCGAAGGATATCTTGTCACTAATTCATTTTTCTAAGCAGCTACACTGATTTGTTTTTTTTGGGGGGGGAGGGGTCAGATTTTAGTAGATATATAAATCGAGCAGTTTGGCGTCATTTAAAATTAATTATTGATTAATGAGGTTAATTTGAAAGAAATCTTTTGTTGTGTTTCTAATCGACGCAGCACAAGGACCTTTGGCCTTGATCATATTTAGAGTGGATTTTCGAGTAGGCCTATCACTGCGTGGAAATTGAGCTGATAAACTAGCGGAATCAAGACTGGCGAATAGTGGGGGGGGGGGGGGGAGGGGAGGCGCATATTAGTCAGTACTAGTAGCTGCACCGTTGTGGGAGGCCACTGATTCTATACAGGATGGCGCCGTTTTATGTGGAATGGCGGTCTCGATGCTATGAAAAGAAAAGGACGTGCGCCCCCGCACAACCCCCGGATCCGCTAATGGAATATGTTTGGAAGCATGATTGAGGGTCGACAACATGACAACTGGACGTCTAAAGAAGTGTCCTTTAAATCGAACCGTTTCTAATTTGTAAGCCAAGCTATCTATGCTATCTCTTACCTCTGACCGAAATAAATCAAGCACAGAAATACATTAACCCTCTCTTTCTTTTGTTTTCACAGATCAACACCCTTTTTCTCATCAACATCATACGTATTCTCATCACCAAGTTACAAGCCAGCAACACCATGGAGACTAACCAAATGAGGTCAGGTTGATATCTATCTTTCTTCCGTTCTGTTATGGTGTCTGTGAAGATACTGGTCCTATCCCCTGTAGACCCTTCTGTAATGGATAGGAAGTTGTGTCTCTTAGGAGTCCCTTGACCCCGTAGGCCCACTGCACTTTTTAGACCTGAGTTTAAGAGTAGATTGAGTTTTTGGTGAAGTGAAAAAAATAAAAATAAATTGTGAGCTTTCTCATTCTTTTAATGGCGGTTGAGAAAAAATTGGCAGTAAAAAATGTGCCCCGAAAAAAAAGGCTTGCTCTTCAAATGCCTTCATGTTCGAAACAGTGGCGTAACAGCCGGGGGGGCAGGGGGGGCACTCTGCCCCCCCCCCTGAAGGATTTCAGCGGGAAAATTCACCAAACCACCGGGAAAAAATGAAAGGGAAGGAAAGGAAGAAAAAAGAAGGGAGAAAGGGAAAGGAAGAAGAAGAAAGGAAAAGAAAGAAGAAGAAAGGGAAAGAAAGGAGAAAGGGAAAGGAAGAAGGAGAACGGGAAAGAGAAAAGGAGAAAGGGGAGAAAGAAGAAGAGAGAGAGGAAACAGATGGAAAGGGGGGAAAAAGAAAAAAGCAAAGGGAAACAAAAGAAATGAGGGCTAATTTAGTACCAAAACCCCGGTGCTTCCGGGTGCTCCACTCCCTTGACCCCCGCAGTGGCTTTCCCTGTAGACCCCATCATGGGCCCTAAGCCAGAACCCTGGGCCCCACCCGCTAAGGGCTTCGCAACAAACAACTCGCGGTGCGGGCTCACCTCCGCATATTCTATTTCTAGACTTAGATACCGGGAAATTTTCGGCTCTGCCCCCCCCCCCCCCGATAACAGGCAGAGAATGTAAGAGACCGGGAACAGTCGACGAACAATTCAAAGAAACGTCAGAGCTTCCGCGCTTCGCGCGGGAGGGGAAATCACCATCCCTGCACCCTCCCCCCTAGCATGCCTATATAGGGAGCGCGCTTTGCAATATCGTCCTCCTAAAATGAAACCCTAGCTACACCACTGATTCTAGACTTAATTACCGGGACATTTTTGGCTATGCGTATGCCCCCTCCCCAACCCCCATAACAGGCAGAAAGCGTAAGAAGAGCGGGAACTGACAGCGAAAAAACGTCGGAGCTTCCGCGCTTTGCGCGGGGGGGGGGGGGGGGGAAACTCCCCCTCCCTGCACCCTCCCCCTCTAGGGAGCTCCGTCCTCCTAAAATGAAATCCTAGTTACGCCGCAGAAGATAGACTTAATTACCGACAACTAGCCATTCAAAGAAACGCCGGAGCTTCCGCGCTTCGCGCGGGAGGGGGGAAACTCCCCCCTCCCTGCACCCTCCCCTCTAGGGAGCACTACATTGGCGTAAATTCCGGGGGTGGGGAATCTATCAACCCCACTTGGGGGAGAGGGGGGGATGGTGTGTACAAAATTCCTCCTATGCAGACACACTTTTTAAGGAAGAAAATTTATTTTGATTAATCAGTTAGTAAAAATTCTGAATAACAGCCATCATATTTTAGAATTTCTATGTGAAAATGCTATTGAAAACAAAAAAGTGGTTATTTGGGGGTTGCTCGCTTCGCTCCCTCGTCAAAATCTAAGGATTTCCATCCGAAAATGTGATTAAAATCGAGAAAAGTGGTTATTTTTGGCTCGCTCGCTTCGCTCGCTCGCAAAATAGATATCAAAATGTGTGTGAAAGGGAAAAAAATCATTAATTTTTTTTTTTTTTTTTATCCCCACTCCTCAAAGTGGATTTACGCCGGTGGAGCACTACCGTCCTCCTAAAATGCAGTCCTAGCTACGCCACAGATTGTAGACATAGACTTGTTACCGGGAAATTTTGGGCTCTGCCCCCCCTGATAACAGGTACCTGTTACGCCCCTGGTTCGAAATAAGAAGAGAGAAAGCTTCATTATAGGCGTTCGGGCCGAACAGTCATGAATCAGTTTGTATGTAGTTCCATAGACATAAAGCCATTACAGTTAAACAATCAACGATTAATTTCTTTCTTGTATGTGGTAAATAGATGAAAGCTGCCGTGGGTCTCTTCCCACTGCCTGGTCTTTTAAATGTAAAAGCTTAGTCGAATGTTACCACATTTAAACTTGCTGATCCTTTTTATTCATTTCTTTTTTTAAATTAAGAACTTAAATTTCTGTGGAAAGCAGTGACAATTAAATGACTGATATCACATTTTCCTTTGAACAGAAAAGCGGTAAAAGCTGTGGTCGTCCTGTTTCCTCTTCTTGGTTTGACTAATCTCATCTTCTTCTGGAACGGGAAAAAGGAGAACGAGAACGTTGAAAAAGCATTCATGGCCACCAATGCTGTACTGCAGGCAACACAGGTGAGTATTTTAAGTTTGCCCGTCCCCACCCAGGTGTAGTAAATGGGTACCGGTAGGAAGGATTTCCTTGAAATGCTCGAGCGCTGTAATGGCAACTTGGCTAAAGCCGGGGTATATAGTTCCAGGAATGGCATAATGTGCCGGACATGAGCGATAAACAAGAATCTCCCATATTAGGGAAGCTACCCGCACTCTTTAAAATTCCGGGGCCACACTCCATTCCGGGTCAACAGTGACCCTATTCCAGGTCATTTTGACCCGGAACGGAGTGTGGCCCTAACGGAGTGTGAGATTCTCCGAACAATTAATTTCTAGAGATTCATGAAGAACCAAAGAGCTTTTAGCGCAGCTCAACAACCCTTTTCAGGACTGAAGGAATACATGGTGGAACCCTGACAACGTTCTACAATGAACAGTCATTTTCTGCTTGTGTTAGCATAGAAGCTCTGAAGTCCATGAAAACAAAAAATGGAACGATTTTCAAACCGTATGCTATTATTTCGCTCATTTTAATCAGACCGTGAATTTCTGGGGTTTGGGGTCGTATACGCGCAATCTGATGTAACAAACTTTTAAGGTTGTTGGTTTGGGGAGAGGGGTGGTTTGAGGAAAGGGGATTGGGAGGTAACAATGCACATTACAAACCACAACTGTAAAGGAGGACCGTTAAATGCTGAAACTGAATGCTTTGAAATCCGGATTTCCATCATATAGCATTCAAAGTGAGCCAGCAAGATTATAAAAAATAAGTGCAATTACTCTGCATGTAATGAGTGAATGTTTAATACACCCTTTAAATGGTTTTGTCTTCTTACAGGGTATTTTTGTGGCAGTGATCTACTGTTTCCTGAATACAGAGGTAAGAAATCGTGACTGAACATCACCTTTTTTTCAGGAATCATCAGGCTTAGTCCAGAGTATGGCCGATTTGATTTTCAAGATTTGGGATTCAGGATTCAAGATTCTTAATTGGTCCATCAAAACCGGCATGGCATAGAAGTTTTACTTCCAGTGTCTTTTTTTTAACAATGTACAAAACACTTCATAATAACACAGAAAAAAAATTAAAAAGAACATATACATGAATAACTACGGTATTTACGATGAGCATGCAATTCATGTTTAATGCATTCTCTCAAACTGCGCGATCTCCCCCGCCTGCAGCAAACGTGTTCCCAAAGGAGTCTGAAACGCTGCCTTAATATTTAGCTGGCTACAGGAATGACAGATAGGGGAGATCGTAAAGTGGGGAGAAAAATTATTCCAGACCTTAAGAAATCGTCCATATTCTGGACTTAATATGACATCTAGGAGGAAGGCCGTGCATCCATAAGCTAAGCTGTTTCTTATTTTTAGTAATCCGACTAACTCATAATTACAGAACTAAAGCTAGGATTTGTCTTTGGGCTTAATTCGGTATAAGAGTTGGGTTACTTATGCTATGGGCACATCCAGACGGGCGTCTTTTTGTAAGTGCGTGTCCGCAGGATGCGATCGGCTGTGTGCCAGCTCCTGCGATTCGTACGTCTTTCGTTTGTAATAGTCACAACCGTCACAACCGGTCGTGCTCCTTTCTACATCTACTCTTGCACATCTTGAACCCTTCTACTTTCAATTACTTGGCAATATGCGACGGCTGGCAGTGTACGGCGCCATGGGCTTCGTGATATCTCCGCAAGAAGCCCTTACGATTTTCGCAGAAGTTCCTTCTGCAGAAGTACGGTGACTGCACGTACCCCTTACGTTCATTTGAGCACGTAGCCACACGCAGAGATTGTTGGACATGCCCTACATCCTCTTTTCGTGTCTTGAGTGCTCTTATATGCTTCGAAGGAAAAAAAAAAGTGCAGACCAGTGCGTCTGCCGCAAGGATTTGCAACAAAATCAGGCGGAGGACAACACACAGAGAAATGCACGAACGGTTGTAATCACCCCCTATGCTATAGTACTGGGTCAAGGGTCAAAGTTTAGGATTTCTTTTAGTGGAAGAAAATGATAGATGTTAGCTTTCTTACTAGCTTTACATAGTATATTTGTTTAACAGGAATACATATTTTTTTCCTCTCAGGTCCGCAAGTTGGTCAAACGCAAGGTCCTGGCAAGTCTTGACGAGTACGGTAAGCGAACGCCACGTCGCAGCCACCAATACCACACAACCAATGGTTCGTGCGGCGTGCCGACGACTTCCGAAGTTGTGATGGCTGTTTCGTATCGCCGAAGTACACACGACCAGTCGACGATAGCCGATCCTGATCAATATACCGAAATGAAGCCGTTTACTTCCGAGTGCGCTGAAAATGTAGCCGAAAGCTGAGCATGACAAAGGGCATGCCTTCTGAAAATAGAGATTCTCATTTTGTGTGATCGAATAATGCGATGTTTTATGGACCAAGTGCTGCCCACGAAAGCTGTCCGTGCCAAATACGTGTTTGTTAGGCGCTGTCTCAGTGTAGCATAAGGAAAATGAACAAGACAATTCATGACAATTGCTTTGTTGGACAAGGTTGTACACATGCTAGGTGAACAAACTGCATGATGTACAAGGATGTGTGTTCACAAGTACCTTGAGCCGCGCTGGACGCCATTTTGTTTCTTCTGTCAAGTGAGGAATGGAGAATAGTCAACGATTCATTTTTTTTTTCTTCGTCGCCTGGTATTAAACTCTTAGAATGTTTGACCAATTGATTTTTAGCATTGATTGTGAGGAACATTTCCATATATGCCGTTGTAAATGCCTGCGTCGTTTTCTTATTGAGACGTAACTGTGATTGTACCTGTGCTGTTGGTGTTAACCATGAATACTGATTTGCACTTTTCGATTCGATGACTGTGAGAGTAGATAGATTGGAGCCATATTGATAACATAGACTTTTTGTTTTGAAAAAAAAGAAGAAATACTGAAATCTGTAAGAAGCACAGGTGATGGCATATAGCTATCTCAAGATTTCACGGTAAAGAATTATGGGTCACTGAAGATTGTCGGTGTAGTTTAAGAAACATTTTTTTATTGTTTATAGTACATGTATAATGTCTACGTGTCAAGTCGCACTGATGATTTTTAAATAGATTTTTTTTTTCCAAACAGCATTTATATCTAAGAAAGCAACAGACTTTTGATGACAGTCCGTAACTAGTACTAAGAATTCAACACAGAATTGATGTGTCTGGTGATAATCTTATGTCATATGTATTCTACAGGTAGTATTCATTAGCAATTTTTGAATGTGTTTTGTAACACCGCAAAACACTATAGCGAAGTCGCTGTATCGTGGTAAGAGTGTGTGTGTTAGGATTTTCCAAGTGATTTATTTTCGTGTGTCATATAGATTCCAACACTAATTTGTGGCAATTGAAAATGTGTTTTTTAAGCCCGGCGCACACTGCACGATCCGACTGCGATCCGATTTTGGAAAAGTTTGTTATAGCATTTGATATGAGCATTCAAAATCTTAATGACCAAAGTTCCGAATAGTCGCGTGAATACTCATATCTAAATGCCGGGCTATTGCGATCGAGCCTTCCTGTAGGAATAAAAGCGAATTCAATTCCAAATCGTAGTGACGTCATAGCAATCTTGCGATCGGCTAAGATTTGAAGCTGATTTGACCTTTACTCCGACCACAAGGCTTGCATTTAACCAAAATTTCAATTCTAGTATATTCCTTTCATTATTCCAAACTTCAAATTAGACAATTTTACTGGTTTAAACTTCCATATTTAATGCAAAATGCCATTTGCTCGAAAATCGGGTCGAAGTCGGATCGTATGTGCGCCGGGCTTTACAGACTCCATGTTCATGATGTTGTAAGCAGCTTTATTTCTTACGGATATTCAATCAACCTAAATGGTGAGGCGTATATGGAATTATATTTTTTATATTTAGCAGTGAAATGCATCTACAAAACTGCCATCGCTCTGTATTTTTGTATTGCGCCTCTCCAGCTGTAACGATAAACGAATCCATGAATAATTGAACTAAATGTACACAAGTAGTAGCATAAAAAGCAACAGACAATATCAAAAAGCTTAGAGTATCCATGGATAGGTTATAGTTAAAGGGGTAGATAAGTAATTACCTATTTTTTGAAGCATGTACCTATCTACACTCTTAGAAATAATGGTGCAGATTAGAACCTCTTCCTGTACCACATTTATAACCTTGAAAGGTTCTTCAGGTTCTCTGAAGGGTAAAGGGGTCTTTAGAACCATTATTAGTTGTACAAGGGACCTTTTGGAGTTCTTGAAAATATAAAGAACCCTAATATAGAACCCCTTTTTCTGAAGGGTTCTAAATACAGGCCAAAAGGGTTCTATTAGAATGGCACATTTTTCTAAGAGTGTACAGTTAAGAGGGCTGGGGCTTCTGGGTAATTGTATAAACTTTGCTAGACATTATTGTTTTTTATTAATCAATTCAAAACTGAAAACACAGCTTCACTGTGGAATTACATGCAGTTAGGCAGTTAGGTTGTGTACAGGGCTGAAAATCCTGGGAAATGGCGGAGAGAAGGCGCTGTCCCTCTCAACCCCCTTCCGCTGCACGATTTTGTAAAACCTTTAAAATTAGGATTAAAGGGAAAAAGAGCAGAATAAGCTACTACAATAGAAACCACTTCTCCCCTCCCCTCCCCCTCTCTTTCTCTCTCTCTCTCTCCCCCTCCCTCCCCCCCTCTCTCTCTCTCTCTCTATCTTTCCTTCTTTCTTTCTTTCTTTCTTTCTTGTCAGTGAATTAGTGGGTTAAAAGAGACACCCGAAAAAGCCAGAACCTTTTATTACAGGACTGCCTCATACACGCTCACCATTCATGCCATTGGGGGATAAAAAGTATATGAATGTTTTAATCATATTTCATGTGCATATTGTGTCTGTCATCAACTGTAAATAAGATTTATTCCATACAACATATTATATGTTAAAATAATGTACATACACAGGTATCATACAGGTTTGTGTCTTTTCTGTGTTTTCTAAGAGATGTGCCAACTAGTTGTTTATTTATGTTACTTGATCATTTTCTTATCCAGCATGAAAAGATCGGAACTAAATTGTTGGTAATTGTCAAACCAGACGGTTGTTAATAAAAATTAAGATTATTCTGTTTTATCAAAATAATGCTCTAAATGTTATCATCCTCGTGTAACCGAGAGGTCATTTTGAGCTTGAAATAGCTTGAACTATACTGCAGTCCGATGACATAAGAAAGCAACTCTGTAGAATGAGTTTCCTGGTAAATGAAGAAAATATGCCACTACAGTGGAAATCTATGGACTTGCTTCCTTTTGATATGTATATATTTTGGAATTGGGGGTCATGTGACTTTAATTTCTTCGTCATCATGTAGATCATACACAAAAATGTACCCCAAATCGATGAAAAGTCAATTTTGAAAAAAAAAATAAATCAGGAATTGCTTCCTTTTGTGATTGGACGGCAGTATAGATGCTGTATATATTCTTACTTCCAGAACGATTTTGGAGCAAAATAAAAACTTTCATGTTTTGTTTTGTTTGGTTTTGTTTTTTTTTTAATAATGGTGTGCATGTTGCACAATCTAACACTGTTTTTTTTTTAAATCATCGCCTTGTACAGTAATGGTAACCATCTTGGAATTAAACAAAGCATGAACCTTTACCATTTTCAGATGAACAAAGTTTTCCTGAAATATATGGTGTAAGATTGTTACCGCTAAGTTTTAAATTCTTGAAGTAATTTATGATAATGATAATAGTAATGATAATGATATTGATAAATCATTCGAAAAATATTGTTCACATCAACTTGAATTTAAAAGAATCTACACCCCACTTATTTCTGAACTGTGGGTTTATGTTACCCATACATACAAAATGATGCCAAATTCATGTCATGATGGGGCGGGGCTTCGTAATTTCAATGGCGACCTCCCAATGCCATGATGTTGTGAACGATTTTTTCCCCCTGTTCTTTTTTTTTGGGGGGGGGGGGGGGTGGGTTTTTTTTTTGGTACACTTCAAAAGATGTGATAAGGTATACTTGCAGTTCCACTGTTCCATTGATTTATTGAAGATTACGAATGTAATAGCTACATTTGAATAAAGTCATTCAAATATTTTAGCTCATTCTAATCTTCGTTGTTCCGTTTTTCATCTCTTTAGTAGTGAATATTTAATGTGATGATGACATGTATTAAAGCTGATATCATTTATTTCGATTATTATTATTCGAGGACAAAATGGATCAACATGGAAACCACAAACTTTCTCAATCGCGCCGATCGTGTAATTGACTCGATTGGCCAGGGGCCGGTTTCTCGGAACTGTCCTCAGTCTTAGTTCGTCTACGGCCCATTGAAACGCATGTTAACTGCATAACAAGTGTGGGATGTCCAAGAATTTAGACTTAGGACGGCTTCGAGAAACAGGCCCCTTGAGCCTTAACCGCCACTCTAGTCACAGTCATGTACATGCACCTGGGCTGCGTTTCTCGAAACCGTCATAGGCCTAAGCATAATTCTTGGACATCCCTTTGAAACGTGTGTTCCAGAATTTACACACGTTTCACTGGGATGTCCATGAACTTAGACTTATGACGGTTTCCAGAAACGCAGCCCTGATGATTTCGAGGGTCTGTACAGAAGCTTATACAGCTAAAATGATACCTCTCTTTCTCTGGATAAAAATTGCTAGGAAATGGAGAACCACTGCTCAAGAAATAAACTACAACTAGTACAAAGACCTCGAGACAAATTTCAGCAAAAGATACATCGGATTATACTTTATTCAGGCTATCACTCACGAACGAAGTGAAGTACCATATGATCATCTTCAGCACGTATAAAATACATTTACATATACAATAATCATCTTACTCGTTCTCGCTCTGGAAAAACTACGCAATAAAGGATTCATTAAGCATTCGCTCAGATCATGCAATAAATCTCAGAATAACTAGAAAATTTTTGAATAGTATTATTACCTAATTGCCATTTGTAACTTCTGTACTTAAAGCCAATAAAACTAATAACTTAATGATAACTTATTTTCAGGTAATAGTTGAATTACAGCGAGGTCATGGTAAAGGGCCCTTGCCCATCCTCAGTATTATTTGTTAAATCATTTTTTAATTAGAACAGAATACACTCGGAAACAAGAAAAGAAATAGAACAAATAATTTTCCTACAAATAACAATATCACGTTATTCAATAACTTGATCTTAACTAGTTATTAGATAACATAAAACTCTTAGATGCAGGTTCGAATCCATCAAAAATTTAACGAAAACATGTTAACGCCATTTCTTTCACGTGTAACGGCGTTTTGTTACGAAGGCATGCAAAATATCGTATCTAATATTTTTTCTATCATTATCGACACATGATACACAAACCAATTATGTCATTGACGTATCATGGGTATTTCATCCAACTTGTTTATAATAATGATAATCAATGAATGAAATGAGACTGTAAAAAGGGCTGCATTCTTATACATATAATCAAATGTTTCCTTACACTACAAGGTAATGTCAAATTCTTGAACTCACAACCACATTTTTTTTCCTCGAAAGATTTGGTCAAAGCAAAAATATATTAAGATGCAAGGGAGCAACAGGATAACAATTCATCACGAAAATATTATCCTAATATGAAAAAAAAAGAAGAATGACATCCGTTTTTCATTTTATTCTTCCGCATTTATTGCGATATACCGTATAGTCGAAAGCCCTGGAAGATGTCCCATTCCTCCCTGATCAAGCTAATATCACCACACCTTCAGATATACGTACCTATAAAAAAAAATGAAAGAACACAACACATGCACGGACAGAAAAAGACAATTTGTCTAAACTAAAACAATTTAGAAAGATTACTGTCACGTACGAATTTTATGTTGTATAAAGCCAGCATGTGTCCGCATTGAAAATAATACGTGAAAATACATGGCGATACCATTAAGGATAAGCATGGAAAAGTGGAAGAAGAAGAAGAAGAAGAAGAAGAAGAAGAAGAAGAAGAAGAAGAAGAAGAAGAAGAAGAAGAAGAAGAAGAAGAAGAAGAAGAAGAAGAAGAAGAAGAAGAAGAAGAAGAAGAAGAAGAAGAAGAAGAAGAAGAAGAAGAAGAAAGGTGAGCTTGTCAGTTTTCCCCTCCGTTTTTACTCAGCCATTGTGTCCTATAACTTGTGGCTTCAATATGAACAATACTGCATAAATCTCATTTGATTTGATATGAACGTCTCCACATTTTTTTTTTGAATCTCAAAAAGATGTTTATATTAATACTCATAATGATGACGATGATGATAATGATAATTATGATGATAGTAATAATAAAAATTTAAAAATATAATAATAATAATAATAATAATAATAATAATAATAATAATAATAATAATACTAATAATAATAATAGTAATAATGATAATAATAATAATAATAATAATAATAATAATAATAATAATAATAATAATAATAGTAATAATGATAATACTAATAATAGTAATAATAATAACAGTAATGATAATAATAATAGCATCATCATCATCATCATCATCAACATCATCATCATATTATTAATGACAGTAAAATAAAATAATGATATTGATTACTACGTCTCTAAGCGCAGAAGACCGAAAAAATTGCAAATCAATAAGCATTATAAATGGGGAAAAAAGCATTTAAATTCTCATCGACAAAGAAATCTTAAAGGGATAACCATAGCTGACTCATCGGTAGTACGAAGCAATATTCAAAAAGTTTCAAATGAACAAGACAACAAAGATAAACAGCAAAGAGACTAAATATTGCGAGTAATACTAAATTTTATCCTACACATGAATCTTAGCTGACCGTCACGCGCTAACAAATCTTCACATTTCGACACTAAACGTTGCAAAATCGAACCAAGAAGATTGAACATTTGCAGATTTAATGGGCAGAATGTAAGATTATATCTTTACATTGCAAGTTTTCTATTTGTGAAAAAGTGCATGGTATTACATGGTTATTTTCAGTGAGGGGGAAATTTGGTAAATTCATATTACAGATTCTTATGGAAGACACATAACATTTGATTTAGATTTCACGTACGTTTATTTGTTTTTGGAAATGCTGCCATTTTCACGACGTTCATAGCATGATAAACGTAAGGGGTCTCTCCCACCCCCACCCCTACTAACATGACTAATCTCTGTCTGTCTGTAGTAACTTGCGATAAACACGTTATCTGGCGAATTTCCCGTTTTCTTTTTACTGAGGGATGACAGTAATGCTGGTATAAACTTTTCGATAGGGTATTTTATCTTTATTGTGTCATGGGAGTGCTGGGGTTGCGGGAGTTTTTTGGAGGCGGGGGGGGGGGGGGTGCAACCATTCAGTTTTTCATGTTTTGCGAGCCCATGAGCAATTTAAATATCAAGTTTTCGCAGTTTATACGGTTTGGTAAACAGGGGCTTTTTTGTTTTTGTTGTTTGTTTGTTTGTTTGGTTGGTTGGTTGGTTGGATGGTTGGTTGGTTGGTTGTTTGTTTAATTGTTTGTTTGTTTGTATGTTTGTTTGTAATTCTTGGATTTGGGAACCTACGATCATTTTTTTTCAATTTATAGGGTTTTAATTTTCATTTAATCTATCATTCTTATCTGTTTTGGCCTAAATTATAAGGGCAGCAGCCCCCAGCCCCCCATGACCCCCAGGATGTGTCATATTTCTATATCACCGTTAGTATTTCGTGGGTATATGCATGCGACTCTACTGCACGAAATAAATCACAGATTATCTGCATACGGTGTCCAAAATATATCTGAAAGATATCGCTTCATTTCCAACAGGAGGAATCATAATCATCATTGCTGCAAGAAATTAGACTTGATATTTCATTCATGAAAAACAAAATGAAATAGAAAATAAAAGAGAAAAGAAGAGAAAGCAACAGACGGAAAGATGGAACGACGGAAAGAATAAAATGACGTTATCCAACGCCATGCATACATCTAAATACGGTTTACATGGTTAAGGTTTGACGCATGTTGCACAGCCGTATCATTTAGTTACCAGGCCAAACATGTTCACACCACATATATGATGTTTATTTTTAAAAAAATAACTATAGTACTTGCAACTCCCCCCCCCCTCCCGCCTCCCAACTACCATCTAGTACCGTTCTCGGCATTTTTTTCTAATTTTACAAATATTTTGTTCTTTCCATTAATCGCTTCAGTTGTACAGGTTAAAATTTACCCTCATGACTATACACAGATGACAAGCTATGTTCTGTATGGCACATGCATTATTATCTATACACCACACCATCTCTTTATCATGTTTATATTTCTAAAATGATATGTTATTTTTCAACTCCATGCAGCTTGAAATATCTACTAAGAAATAAAGCATGCTAAATCGGGCGAAATTTTTGCTACTTCGTTCAAGAGGCTGCAGTGCTCAGCACCACAATAGTCAACAAGTCACATATCATATCTATACATTCGATAAATTTGTCAAAGGCTAGTCTCGCAGTCATGGTCCACAAGTTGTCCATCAGCTCTGAAAAATCCCGAGACTGTAGGCAGTTGAATCAGTTTCACAGCACGTGTATGTGGTTCTGAAATGTTATCTAACCCACGCGCAATCATGCTTCACAATGATTGTGCACCAGCTCCGAAAGAACCGCGTGACTGTAGGCAGTTAATCATGTGACATGAGTATCATAGCACATAGTACATCTGATTAATGAAATCGTTGCTGTTCTATGTCCCTTCATTGAGATATCTATACTTCAGTCGTTCTCGTGTTCAATTCTACACTTTCCATGAGCGGACAAACAACATCGACCATATCATCATCCATTGCAGCATTGTCGCCGATATCCCCGTTCATTTTGTACGAATAATTTTCCACCTTCACCTCCGGAATCTCCTCTATCTCGGGTGTCTTTGAAACTGTACTTGCGCCACTTCCGGGTCGGTACTTGACGGCAAGGCTGCCGCCGCTGCTGCAACTGCTCCTCTGGCTTCCTCCCGGCGTTGATCCGTTGCCGATGAAGTTCGGGGATTTCTTCAGTAGTGGACACCCTTGGTCGCCACCGCTTATCCGGTTGTTGACTGGTGCGGTTACGGTACAGGCCTCGGTGACTGTTGTGGTGTTTGCGTAGCGCCCTCTAAAATCACTGTCTCTCCGCCACCAGTGGTGAGCAAACCACTTCCGCCTTACTTGCATTTTGACCTTCGGAGAGAAAAGAGCATATAAAACATTTTACATCCAAGTTATGATGTTTATTATTCCTAGTCAGAAGAATCAATTATGTGCAATTAATCGACATTGTTTTGTTTGCTGAAAACCGAAACGTTGATTAGCCCCTCAATTAGTCATCAAAATGCCATTATTATTTTGTATCAACAGAAAAACCACTAACAGTGGCAAATATTAGGCTAGTTAAAAGATCACCACTTCATGAAGTTGAATTAAATGCTGTTGTTACTCATAAAATATAATCTATTGTATAACGCAACAAAAACTGACTGAAATTATATGCCACACGGAGTATCTGTAAATACAAATGGATGAATTTCTTGCATGATCACTACATAAAGGAATGAAATGTTTTATAATGAAATAGACTGAAAATACACAAGTAATGTAATGTATGTCATGGCTAACTACATAAGATGGAAGACTATCAAAGCCATGATAAAACGGAAAACAGAACAAAACGTATGGAAGCAAAATTCGTACTTACTAGAACATGGAATAAAAACAGAAACTTAGACGCACACCTCTCTTTGCACGGTCAGCTATATAAGGACAGCACGGATGAAAGGTTTGGAACAAGTACTGAACATAAAAAATCTGAAATCTGTCGTGATCATAAAATATAGCGTACAATGGCAAGACAACGAACACGGCACACGCATGCTTCCATGAACAAGATGCGATTTAAAACAAAGAAACATTGTTTCTCATGCAGAACAGTTTTGTAGAGCTCGTAGAAAGTTCTCAACACCGCCAGGAAGAGAAATTAGTATTATGAGTAATTTATTCCGTGGTAATCATCCAAATCTTGGGGAATTAAATGGGTTTGTTTAGTTTGTATACATTAAAATCATCTTGAAAATTTCACGTGAAGCTCAGCTAAATAGTTATGATCGACTTGATAATTATGCAATTTTAAGGGGAGGTATATAAATAATCATCGGGAGTTTCTGAAAATGGCGTCCACCATCATTATGCTTCGTTTACAATAATAATGCATTAAACTGGTAAGTGTTATGTCGGGCATACCTCTGGAATGCTTAATATCGACGCCGAAACTAATGACCCTGTGAGGGCAGAGTGTTTTGGAAAGGTTTAGAAAACAAATTTAAAAGCGAAATAAATGAACCAGGGTGTTAGCCGCACAGCAACGGGAACAAAAGAGCTACTAAGATATTAAACATGAAATTAGGCTGTGTTAAGCTGTGTAAAATCATGGTTATATCATCCATTCGCGTGTTTTTTTTTTAGTGCCATTCGATTCCACTGCCGTCAGCATACTCTGTCTGATCATTCTCATACTATAAAGTGTATTTTCAGCCAGTGCTTGAAAGCTATAAGGAAAAGTAATAATAGAAAGAGTGCGTAATTCACTTGAAAATTCTTAGTGGAGTAACGATACAAGAGCAAACACACAAACAACAATATTGCGAGTCATGCACAGTGCATTGTGGGAATCGGTGGGAACCATGAAGCACAGTTGTTGCTGAGGTAGGGCGTTAGGAATGTATACGAAGCGAAAACGTTGGGTATGAAAACGTGGGGTTGGACGTGGGGGCGCGGGGAGTGGGGGTGGCAGAGTATATAATTTTGGGCGTAAAACGACGAGTAGTGATTTCTCTGCAAATTTCAAGAGAAGGAGTGTGAGTTTTGTGTTGTTTAATTACCGGACCGTGAACTAACTTTGGTATGTCGGGGAGGGCAGGCGGCCGAACCGAGAGAAGTAGAGGTGTGTGTCAGGGCAAAATTATTGAAGCACCTAGACACAGTTTGCATTACCTCGCCGTTGAAAAAGCAGAAGATGCACGCCACGAACAGACCCTGGAGAAAGACAAAGAGAGAGAGACGAGAGGTGATGGGGAAAGGACGATATACAGAGGAAGGAGAAGGTAGTTGAGGAGAGGGAAAGAGAAAGTGGGAAGGATGAAGAAAAGAGAGATAGGAGAGTTAGACGGTCAGGATGGGGATGTGGGGAGGAGGAAGTATGTAGTATTGGAGATGTACAGAGAGAGAGAGGGAGAGAGAGGGAAAGTGAAGGGAGGGAGGGACAGGATACAGAAGAGAAGGAGAAAGAGATGGAGAGAAGATGGGGAAGAAAGGCGAGATTGGAAAGTATGGTGAAAGTGAGAGATAAAGAGAAATAGGGTATATAGAGAAGAGAATCAGGTTAATAAAGAGCAGAACAGAAAGAGAAAGAGAGAAACCCGGAAGCAAAGTGATACATGGACATTCAAGACAATAGAGACAGAGAAAAACGCAGATTTTGAAAAAGGTGATCAAGAACAGAATATTACCATCATTTTTTTTTTTATCGTAACTAACATCACACATGTATCTATCTATAGCATGACGATCATATTTCAAATACACGTTCGCTATAATTATGTATTGATCTTACGGAAGCTCTTGCTAGCACTAACTAAGTACGCTTCCTTTGCGTTTCTCCATAGAACAAGCAAATTAAATTATTCCACGATTGGCACATCTCGTTATAAATATTGCACTTACTATATTGCCACTATTGCGCCATCTTCGGCAGAGCGAACCACACCATTTTCTTTCGTCATTCTAAGATTGTACGAGAGGCGAAATCTTTTGCCCTTCAAACATAGGATGTCTTACTGAATCTTGGTATGATTTACATAAACCTCTGCAGATTGTGTTAAATACTAGTTATACATGAATATAACTGATCCCCAAGCAAAGTCTAGATAGAATTGAATTACTGAATCCTGCATTAATTAATTAATTTTTTTTTTTTTTTGGCGGGGGGGGGGGGGGGGCTGTATCCTTGCATTTTCTTGGGATCATGATTCTGCCAACTTACTTGGAAAGAGAGAATAACAGCCATGACATAAGAGTAGATATCTGCAGCCAGCCCTGGGGGAGGAGCCGCCGGTAAGATGATGTAATGAAGACCGAGAAGGGGTAGTAGGATAAGAGTAGCCCTCACAGCTCGCCTGTAATAACAGGATGGAAACAAGGAATGAATTCGTGTGTACTCCTAAAAAAAAACATTGGGTAAAAATGAGCCATGAGGGTTATCAACCAACCAACTTTGGGCATTTCTTTTTATCCAATTTGATGGAAATTTTGGCCCATTCTCAAGTAATTACTGCTTATTTTTACCCTAACTGGATAATATGCTTCCCGCACTGGGTAAAAATATTGCCCAAAGTTGGTTGGACATATGATTACCTTCGTGCTGGTTACCCAATATTTTTTTACAGTGTGCTAATCTATTAGGTAGCGCCTCAAAAGCAGCTCCATTTGAAATGTACTCTCCTTGGCGTATTTACAAATTATTAAATAAAAATGCTCACAACTTAGACTAGGAATCCTCCAATTTATCTTTCAAGAGAAAATGGGGAATGGACAGCTTCTCTTTAACCTTTCCAAACCAGCGGGAAAACATCACTGACATTTCAGATAAGTGAGGAATTCATTGTCAAATACATGCGGTGGATGTCAAAATGCTGCTAAAACGTCATGAGTTATGGTTATTTTCAAAAATATTTCTCAATAGCTTTCTGTTTTTAATGGTTGTCCGTCCTTAACTGCAAAAATACTTTAAGGTGGAAGGGGGGGGGTAGGGCGTCAATTAAATCAGGTGAATGAGCACCATTCTGAGTGGATACATTTTTCATTGTTTTTTGTTGTTTGTTGTTTTTGTTTTTTGCTGAAAATCTGTTGAAATGTGATTACTTACGTATAATTCTTTGATCCAGCCATGGGAGTAGCTCGTAGTTTTGTCACCAAGACTCTCACAATATTTAACAAGAGAATAAGATTAACCTGAGATCAAGGATACATTAAAAAAAAAAGCCTTGTGTAAATTCTGCTTTATCATCTACGCTAGTTAAACGTCATTTTACAAACAGAAGAAGTTCGCAAGCACTCCCATCATCCGTATGCTTATTTGAGATTTTGAGATATCCACGTAAACCGAAACGAGGCTTAACCCACTTTTCGGGATAATCAAATTTCCATTGCACCGGCACACGTGTATCATTTTGTTGTGTGTGCGTATATGATTTATCAGAACATAAATTGCCATTTCTATATTGTGATAGATTGTTGACGATTTCATTTCAGTACACTTGAGAAAATTGATTTCAAAGAGTGAAGTGTTTTGTTTCTAGACAAAAAAAAAAAAAATAGAAAGAAATATTCTCACCGCGAGAACAAAAATGACAAATCCAGCTATCAGCCATTCAAATGGTGTACCTCCGACCCAGCACCTATATGGGGCAAGAGAGAAAAGCGTGTCTATATATCGTTTGCAATTGTTTGACATGCAGGTCAACATCAAAATCTCGCTAATCCCGAGACTGAGTGATTACGAAATTGGAAGTGATATCTGTGCTTTATGTGATTTCCTTGGCATAATCATATTGTCTATGTATATTGATCTTTGGGTTTACATCTCAGTGATACGAATCGGTTTGCAGAATGTGAATGTGAATGACGAGACATATATTTCAGTTCAGTTAGGCAGGTTAGGTAAATCATCATAGGGTAACTCTCCGTGGCGCCCCGTTGAGTAGATAAGTGGACAAATGATTCCGCATTTATCGAAGAACTCAATCAAATCGGACAGGCACCTTATCCTCGAAATTGGGCTCATTCTGAATTTCATCTCATTTATCATAAATATTCGTACCCTTGCAGTCACAGAGAAAATGCAGCGTCTTTTATCCTTTTCGATCTCCTTTATCATAATAGGGTACAGGTACATAAATCCATTGGAAGTGATTACTGCCTGAGCCCTTTAGATTCACTTGAGACATTGAAACATACATTTTTTCCTGAATTGATGAATGTTTTATAGAGTTAGATTTTTTTTTCAGTATAAATTTTTGTTTGTTTGTTTGTTTTTCGGGGGGAGGGGTATCTGAAAAAGGGCAAAGCTGGAATCATTACCATCCCCAAATTTATGAACAGCTTCATGAAACACGTCCCTGGTCTACAGTGAGTGTGGACTACTCAATATTAGTGGTCTGTGCATCTGTTTTGAAACAAAGTATCACACTGAGTTCTACAAAAACACAATTATGTATTTTGCTATCATCCAATGACTACTGAATTCTCAAATTTCTATGGACTTTGTACATGGACTAACCGTTTCCAGACGGCAAAGGGTTAAGATTGAACTACTTACGGGCCAGGTGGATCATGTGCAACAAATCCTGCGTACAGACAGGCTGGAACGATTGGTATTGCTGTTGGAAAGGATGATCGGAACAAGAATCATGATGCCACAAGAAAACAGTATCAACGACCTATTTGTAAACTACAAGTAAGAACATCGAAATGTCTGTTTTACTTACCTTACTGACTTTTTTATTTTATTTATTAAAGCACGGGTATCCAAATCAGTAATATAATTTTTTTTCCACAGGTCTGTGCCAATCGCTATGAAAATCATCAAGTATAGTTTTCAGGCCTTACAAGTTTAATTCATGATTACTGGTGTACATAACGACCTGTCTCGAGGAAAGAGCCCCAAAAGTGTCTAATGGAATTCCTGAATTAAAAAGGATAATTCTTTGGGGAAGGGTAATATCAGCAAAAATGATCTGTAATTTGCCTTTTCAGTTTCCTTTTATTTTTTCGGGTTACGAAGGATAATGAGCATGCCATTTTGAAAGGGGGTGTGACTTACTGAATTTGTCAACAAGATAGATAAACCTACCTTAAACTTTGAAAAAGTTTAAAACTTCATTAATTTGCCGAAAAAATACTGTTAGGGGTAGTCAGGGCTGTCACCCCCGCCCGCCCCCCCCCCCCCTCCGTGTTCATCGGGGAGAATTATAACACGCACTTACCCCACCCGATGATAAAGTAGGGAACGAGCTGATGGTTTTCTGCCGAGAATACGGCCACAACGATGACAGTGTGTAGATAAAGGCCTTCACTCAGCATCCAAAAGTAATTGCACAGCTGAAAATACTGCTTTAAAACGTTGTGAACTTTACAGTATACCTGGAAGAGATTAGAGTTATATTATATAATATATATATCATATGATAGTAACGATGATGATGATGATGATGATGATGATGATGATGATGATGGTGATGGTGTTGATGATGATGATGATGATGTTGCTGCTGCTAATGACGACGACGACGGCGACAGTGATGATGATGATTATAATGATACTTTCATTTATTTATTCATTTATTTGTTTATCTATTTATTTATTCATTTATTTATTTGTTTCTGATATTTATACAGGGTATACCCTATTCCACCAATAATGGTGGCCTTCAATGAGGCCCCTGTTTACTATCAAATCATAATAATAGTAATAATAATAAATAATAATAATAATAATAATAACAAACAATAATAATAACGATGGTAATCATCATCATTATAATAGTATTAATTGCAATATCACAACTGTTGAAGGAAAAGTTTCTTTATTGTTTTACTGTTGCAAGTTCCTGACATGAAAGCCAACTGGTTTTGTCTTTTCATTACCTTTCTTTGTACAAATTGTGAATTTGAGACGCTAAACTTCACTTTCATTGTTTCAGATCTTTTAGAAATACCTTTATCGAAACCACATTTTAGAGAGAATTTGAAGCTTATGAAAAAGCCAGAACGAATATTGCAATCATGTTGATGAGATCATGTTTCAGTTTTAAAGAGAGCTTCTTTGTTTCTGTTGGTTCCGCTCTATTTGAATTTGGTAATATATCATTATCGTGATTTGGCTGTGGAAGTATACTTGCTTGCTGCACGTACGACTTAATGTCATGAATGTGCGTAGTCATTATTTGGGGGCGACCTATGGGTGCGACTGACAAGTATCTTATGATGCGCTGCATCGTTGGTAAAGAAAATGCAAGAATCGATAATCGTTACATCGTGTTTAAATCTTTATTTCCCTAACTTTCAGATAAATTTCCCACGTGAAAAAGTATAAAGTTCACAATTAAATTGATTTCTTGTAGCACGTTCAGTTTAGTTCATCTAAGTGAGCACCGATCGGATTTGTTCCTTGGGGGTAAAAGTGGGAATTATGTATATCACGTGATTGATTGTGTATAACTTTAGCACTCTTTAGAGGCCAAAAAAAAAAAAAAAAATCCTGCCCTACTGGCATTTGAAACAAATAAAATCCTCTAAAATTTACCGGCAAAGCTTAAACTAAACACCTTCCAAAAAACCTAACGATGCTTCAAAGAACGAACAAGGTCGAAAAAGAAATCAGCTTTAGGGTATTTTTGTATTTATCCTGTTTTACCTCAATCTAAATCTTGTTCGGATTTTGTATTGTGCAATCGTCATGTTCCTTCAGCTGGAGACGCGAAAGGCAGTTGAGAATGCGCCATTTTATTATTATTTTTATTTTCATTTCAAGAATATGATAATATGATATGAAATTTGATAATTTCAAACCGTAATAATGTTCATCATCATCATCATCATCATCATCATCATCATCATCATCATCATCATCATCATCATCATCATAATGATAATAATGATAATAACATAGCAATTATAATCATAATCAATATCACGATTATAATGATGGCAATGATGACAATGACTACAATACTAATAATAATAACAATGATGATGATGACGATAATTATTAACTATACAAGAAGAAGAAGAAGAAGAAGAAGAAGAAGAAGAAGAAGAAGAAGAAGAAGAAGAAGAAGAAGAAGAAAAGGAGGAGGAGGAGGAATAATGATTATTTCTTTAGCACCAAACAGTTGAAAAAAAACTGAGTGTTTCATACCCCATCATTTTTGATGACTTCCTTGTTACTGGCGACGAAAGCAAAGAAGGTTATTTGGAAAAGAGCATCAAAGATGAAGGAAAAGAACAAATTCTTGTGGATGGTGACTCTGGGACAGCTCAAGGTCCTATCAACGAAAAAGAAAGAGGAGTAATTTGTCTTGTATATAATATTAGAAATTATTTTAAGTAATTCAATCTAATTTCCCGGCTCAATAGATCTGTTAGTGATCAATATCGTTTGAGAGACGAGTCATCAATGCAACAAATTTAAAGAAACCATTCATAACGACGATATTTTTTCTCTGATAAGTCACTCATTTAAATTGAATTAAACTGAACTGAATAGTTTATTCAAATGACAAACTGAATATATCGATTACATTCAAATTAGAAGTCCAATTACTGAAATGCCGAGTATGACATTTAAAAGTCATCATTATCATGGACAGATTACATTAAAAAAAAAATGTCTGGCCCGAAAAATTCAGCTGTTTCTCGTGTTAGCTATTTCGAAGACGGGGGCATTTGAACCTCGTTCTTTGTTTTCAGCGAAACCTTCTACACTGACATTTTCCTAACTTACATAAAGCGAATGGGAAAACTATAAATCTATATATTTCGGAGAACCCTCCTCTGTTAAGGGAAATGAATCATGATATGTAGAAGTAAAAATTTACTTGAAATAAAAGAAGATGAAGAGCGCTATGCACAGCGCGATGATTGATACACTGTATCCCACGTAAAACACGATCATCACGTTTGTCTGTGAAGAAACAAATAAACAAAAACATGACAAAACTTCATTAAAGAGCTGTCGATTGGCATCACTGATAAAGCAAATACTGAAAATAATTTGGCTTATTCTTTTCGAGCATACAATACACACTAAGAATAAAATGTTCATTTTTGCACCCCAAATGCAACAATAGCAGCACCTCCTGGCGTGCAATCCTGCACCCTACGTGAAAAAGGTGCAAAGATGCTCCCTTTTGTAGGCCTACTTGTTTGCACCCAGAAATGCCAATCTGCACCCTTAAAGGCGCAGTTATGCATTAAAACGTGCAGAATGTTTTTTTTTTTTTTTTGCATCTAAAGGGGTGCAAATTTGCACCTTCCCTGAAGGTATAACTCTGCAACCTTAAGGGGTGCAAAATGTGCATGTAGCTCACTTGCATTGCACCCTTAATGGTACATGATAATGTAGTGTTGCATTTGAAGGGGTGCAATACTGAACCTTTTATTCTTAGTGTGTATCATGATGCAATATCAATATGTGCTTGTTGATATTAATACTATTACTGTTTAATATAAAACACAACAAAAAAGTAACTCCCCCCTAATTCAAAATAGCATAACTTTTGAACGAAAAAGTTTTGAGCAAAATAATTTGGCAGGAGTGTTTCTACACTTATTGACTAACTTCGGTGTGAAAATGAGAATGATCCGTCAAGTCATGCATGAGTGAGCAGACATTAAAGGCAAAAATGTCACTTTTCAAAAGTCCCAAGAGTCATTTTGGGGGGTCTGTGAAATAAAACTTTGACGAATTTGGTTTCTTCCATTGTTTGACCCCGTCATGCCTATCCCTGACACTTTTCATGTTTATCACAGTTGGTTGAACACAATTTTTTGAGGAAAGTGATGTTCAGCCCTCCTAAATCCATAAAATCCATTCAGTTTATGGAAAGAATTGGCATCAACCAAAATTAGTCAGAACATTGTGTGAAAATACCGGGTAGTCGTTTTTCCGGCATTAAACAGTATTTTTTTAAACATTTCTTGCTTCATCATTAAAAATGTTCTCACTCAACCATGACACAATTTCAATAAACATCAACAGCACTTAAACAACACCAGAAAAAGCTTGTTTCACAGATTCCCCAAAATGACTCATGTGACTTTTGAAAATTGACATTTTTGCCTTTAATGTCTGCTCACTCATGCATGACTTGATAGATCAATCTCATTTTCACACCGGATTTAGGCAATAAGTGTAGGAACACTCCTGCCAAATTATTTTTCTCAAAAATTCTTTGTTAAAAAGTTATGCTGTTTTGAATTAGGGGGGAGTTACTTTTTTTGTTGTGTTTAGTATGAATATATCATAGAACATCAATGGTTTCCTTCAGACGATTAAGTTATGCAAATTTATGTAATGTCAGCTAATCACTCGGGTTACAATCCACTCGTGTGAATTATACCCAAGTAACTCTTCGCCACTTGTTTACCGCTCCCCGCTGGGAACTCTTATCCATTATTAGAGATCCGGTAACAGTGTGGAGGCTTGATTTAAACAGCCAGGAATGTAAAGGTTTTGAAATACAAGATGTTATGATCAAGATATCTATCACTGAATTCCGTCATATGCAAAACCAACCAGACTATGCTTTTGTTTAACCCTGCAGTCTATGTGGTAAGAAAGTAAGGCTTTTCCGGTCACTGGTATATGTGAAGCACACGATGTTGCTTTTGAAGTGCATTTTTTTTCAGGGCTTCATATTTACACAATATTACATACATTGATAGCATGCCATGCAGCTCAGATTTTTAAAAAAAAGTTAATGGCTTTAAAGTATGATCTGCCTGAAACTTTTAAAGAACTGGAAAATTCATCGACAAGACTATCCAAACCTAGACAATTACTCTACATCACGTAACCCAGATACAAACCACCAGGACATATAATGCAATTGTCTTCATGGTAAATGTCCTGCGGTGACTCTAATTCAATGGAAGTCTTCCCAGGCGATATACTGTCCTGTATAGAACATTCATCTGTACACGCTACTTTCATATCTGAAACTCACCTCTTTTACTGGATGCAAACACGCTGAATAGTTGGTCCAAGTTTGGTTGGTGATTGGATTCACGTACCATTCTCCATTAGGCATACATTGTTTGGTTGCATTTCCTGAAAAAAGAGAGGGAGGGAGAGAGAGAGAGAGAGAGAGAGAGAGAGAGAGAGAGGGAGAGAGAGGGAGAGAGAGAGAGAGGGAAGAGAGAGAGGGAGAGAGAGAGAGGGAGAGAAAGAGAGAGAGAGGCGGGAAGGGGGGGGGGGGGTCGTCAGAAAGTGGAGACGTTCAAATTGAAATTCAAATGCGTATTTATTAATTTCCAACAGAAAGAAAATAAAAACAATGGCATTAGATTAAAAAAACTAAAGAAAATATAGAAAAAATAAAGCTTTTTTTCCTTCTTTATAAGTAAGTACACATAAGGAGATCGTCAAAATATTTTTTTTTAATTCTGTGTAAATGGAGGGATCCACTAAAAAGCAGTGCTTGCAATTTGTGGATTTTCCAGAAAATATAAATGGTCATGACTTGGACATTACTTCTAATCTTCATCTTAATTTTTTGTTTGTTTTGTTATGTTTTGTTGTTTCGATCTTTTGACATTATTTAAACTGCCTTCTTGTCTGCTAATGACTTGTCATCGACATGATTCATTCGAATGAACTGGGCTAAAATATCAACTTCGATTACCACACACAAGCCGCAAAGTTCGATTCAGACCAATCGATTTCCTAACAAGTGATTCGGTTGTATTTCTACTATTCTACATTTCAGAAGTCTTACGTCATGTGTTTATATACATGTATCTTATTGCAGTTATATGACATCCTTGCGTGTTTTTTTTTTCTTCTTGCAAATGACATTTGCAAATCATGAACAATTCAGCTACTGGCAGCCAATCGCAAGTTGTGATGTCATGCATAAGTCAATACACAAATGAATAGATATGTAAACAAAACAAGTGAATAAAGAAACATTTTATTCATTAATGTTGTTTTATTTGGCAAAGAAAATAAATGACGATACAAAAAGAAAAACAATCGAGCTGACATAATTGATACAACTGAAATACCAGGGACAAATAATGTGAAAAAATAATTAATGGTTTTAGAAATTAAGAAATATGAAGGAGATAAACAAATACAAGAGTGAACAAAAACAAATTAAATGAGAAAGAAGGAAACAAAGAAACAAACAATTGACGATATAAATTTTTAAAAATGCATAAGTAGATACATGTATATGCATATATAAATTATTAGAGTAATTAATTGATAGCTAAAAACATAAATGAATGATAAAATGAATGAACTTTAAGTAAATATATACATTAAAAATGAATCAATAAAGTGATGAATGAATAAATAAACTTACTGTGTGGATCTGACGAGGGTATCCACCATGGACAAGGTTGAACAACGACCTCTCCCGCCCGAGTGAAATTCCAACAGTCAAAACGATCGAAGGTGAGATTGCAGTACAAACCTTTAAACAAAAGTATTAAATATAATTATGTCAATATATTTCATACCAGCAAATAAAGAAGAACATATTATTGAAAAAACCATTTACATGCAGAAAATCTTGGTTTTTTTTAACATGTTCAGTGAAATTAGAGGAGGCCTAATAGCTCAGTTCTTGGAGCACAGTCTTATAATCCGATGACCCGGGTTCGAAACCAAGTCGGCGGGTCGACGCGCTAGTGCCCTTTGGTAAGGCAAGTATCCTCGTCACCAATTTCCTCGGAGAGGTCTTGAAGAGGCTTCGATCCTTTGGTTGTTTGCTTACAAGCATGCTTTCTTCAGTAGCAGTCAGGTAAAATAAACAAGCAACAACAACAACAACAACAAAATATAACCATTGGCCAATTGTAGATACAACTGAATACTTGCATGAAAGGTCATCTGGGGGATGTTTAGGTTACGTATTACTTTACGAAAGACTTGAATATGAATTGCCAAATGGAATGACCAAATTTTTTTTCCCCGACGTTTTAACAAAGTGTGGCTGCATTTTCCAAATCTCAATTTAATTGTGGCCAAAAATATTCTTCACAATAAAAAATATCTTTAAAACATTATCAATGTTAATCTTCGTCTGTCTATTTCACTTTTATATGATGTGATTTGGCTTGACATTATTATTCAAGCCGTTCGTATAAGTCATTCGAAACTTAACGAACAGCGTTGTTATTAAGCACCCCCAGAATTGGTAATTCCATGTCATAGAGCGTTACGCCTGAAAGGTCAAGTCGCCTCACATCGATGACGCAGGGTGTGCATGAGGTTAAAACTTTAACTTCTTTAACATCTAAACGCTTGTTGATGTAACATAGATTATCTGCTATTTTTTAATGAATCCTCATGTCAACACCGTTCCTATTTTACTATGAAGTGGGGTGTTTGATGTCGTCTGCTTGGCGCCCTTCCTACGACTGATCAGTAATTTTTCTTGTTTATTGCATGGGACTGATTTTTGCTCAGCTAACATGTAAGACAAACAGAAGAATGTGACGTTGCATGTTCCAGTTATTCTTTGAATTACTCTGGCATGAGGGGGGGGGCTATGTATATCAGTCATGTCACCGCAACAATATACCATGAAATTCATTTTCATGTTTAATATTTTTAGTTACTGCAAACAGACACGTCACTGTATATTTAGACAGTTCGAGTGTATTTCATTTCGGATAACTAAAATATATCAAGATCGTTCTGGCTTAGATGAAGGTCTGCAGTCATGAATTAATTTATCATTTCAATATCGAAAATTCATGTGTGAAGCATGAACCATAAATCCCAAAATCCTCTCCCCATCCCCCCCCCCTCTCTCTCTATCTCTCTCTCTCTCTCCCTCTCTCTCTCTCTCTCTCTCTCTCTCTCTCTCTCTCTCTCTCTCTCCCTCTCTACTTCTCTTTAATGTCATCCAGAATTTCTCGCCGTCTCTTATGATGCATGAATTATTCCGTGCTCCATTTGAATTGCATAGTACACTTGAACTCATTAAGTAAGTCGGGCGAAGTATAAAAGGTTTTCTACAAGCTTGTACTTTTATGTCAGTGTACCCAGTGAAAACCTAGGTAAATCAGTTCGAGAGCTGCATGCATAGTCCCGTCCAGTGAAGACTGTTGAAGACTGCCTGTACGAGGGATTCGGAGTGAGATCCCTGTTTGCACAAAAGATGCTCGGATATTTCCTCCGACGGCAATTTCTCCGGACATTATTTCGTCAAATGTGTCAGGTTAGAGTTATTGTTACAAGTGGGGTTTAGGTTAGGTTTTGGGTTAAGGGTTAGGGTTAGGGCTAGACATAATGTGTGATACAGAGTTTGAAGGTGGGAATTTCGTCAGTGCATGGAATTGACGAGGAGTAATTATCGTACAACTATTGCAGAGAAGCCACCAGCAACGTGCCATTCCAAATTTTAGAATGGATAATTCTAAAACTCACTGTACAAACAGTTTTTCTTTAATCTGTTAATTGTGCCTCATATTTACATGTACATGACGTACTTCACATGAGAGATGGCACGTTTAAGGATAACATGGATAGTGGTCATCGAAGATATCTGTTTAAATGAATACATATCCCCCTCCCCCAACGCACACACACACGCGTACACACTATTCCCCCATCTCATGTCGATGTGCATTCAACCATGTCATTTCTTCCTCGGAAGATACACATGCCAGAGAGTACTTCTATGTACTCAAGAATCATCCAAGTTTACTCAATGATGTCGAGGACCATTTGTCATACATTAATATTTGATTACTTGTCGAAGGGAGACACAAGAGCAATCAAGAGAATGATTGTTACTGTTTGACGAAAGTTGGAGATTTGCTCCGAGTACATGTATACGGTGTATTTGTTTGCTGTACTCGGAGAAAAATCGTTGGTCTCCGATCTAAGTAAAAAAAAAAAAAAAAAAAAAAAAGTTTTACCCGAATCTAATGATATCTGTGGTAACATCTTGCTAATAACAATACCGGTTTCTTATAAAGCGCTCAAAGAGTAGCATAAGTAGCATAACGATAACATAGTTTATGTTATCGTTATCATCATTATTATCATCATCGATCCAAAGGCCTACACTTACCGTCGTCAGGGGGTGCTTCGGTGATTTCTCTAAGCAAACAATCATAGCCTACAGTCAAGTGTTTGTCTCGCTGTTCGGCGTTCTTGTGATCTACCCCAAACACAGGACCGTTGCTTGCATCTTCTTCTTGGATGTCCGCTTCTTCTTCTGTTGCCATGGTTTGCGCTGATACCTGTAGCTGTTCACAATAAATAATAATCAAAACATGACAACGTTACATTATTCATAGTTTTTCCCGCCACCAAATCAGACGAGCTGATGAAGCGTCTAGGATCGGACGTGAAACCATTCTCAGAATAAACTTCGTATAAGTCCAGAAGAAATGATTTAATGCATATTGTATCAT
>CM057167.1:15204762-15220334 GCA_029962745.1 Echinometra lucunter
TGACGTCAAAGTGGGTACCCAGTTGAAACTGGGTCACAGCTGAGGGGTCAAAAATATCCTGAAATCTTACCACATTTGGGGGTCTTCCTTGGCAACACGACTTTAAAAAAATTTTAGAAAGATGATTTTCTGCTAATGAAATCAATGCTCTTTTAAATGAACTAACATTGTTTCAGCATTGGTACCCCCCTTTAACCTTAATCCAGTTTGCAATTGGAACCAGTTGGCCCTTGTATTAGTCTATGGGAAAGAGAGAATTTACTATTCAACGGGTTTATTGAATTGAATTGAAATGGTATTTTATTTTTAAAAATAATAGGTTTAGACCTTCAGAATCTAGAATTTTCCAGTTTGTCCACTGAAACCCCTTTTTTTTTTTAAGTATGCGCATGGTATAGAGACTGATTTGTGGAAAACCGTGTATCAAATATAATGTATTTGTGAATGTTAGATGAGATCCTCGAAGCGATAATCAACGGAAAAAATGATTCAGCACTTGAGAAAAGGGGAGTTGGCTTTTTTTTTGCATAATGCCAGACGGATGATATTTGTTCGTAAAGAATTGCGAGTAATTTATATCTCTCTGTGATGGATTGAACTGGAAGGCTGAATATTGGGATCTTCCACTGTCCTCTCGTCTCATCTTTGCTGGCTGAAATCAAATTGTTATGAAATTGTGTCTGTAAAAGCCGACCTTTGGTTTGATGCGTCTGGGATGGAATGGATATTTCTTCAACAAATCGTGGTTTCGAATCTGCGTAGTCTGAAAATGAGATTTATTGGTACATCATCAAGTTATGACCTAAGGAAGTTGTCCTTACTATCATACGTATTCCCTTTAAATTCGAAATGACAAGGTCAAATTTTTAGATTGTAGCATTGAAAATACGGTATGAGAAGGAAAAGTTTTAAGGGTAATGTAATTTTAGAGATATGATATCTGCACCTGACATTCTAATAAAAAAATCTAAACGAAGAAAAAAGAAAGAACGAAACAATTTGAAACAACCGTGCCCGGAAGGATCGACATGGAGGGTAGGTTTCGGATTTGATTTTGTAAAAATCTATGGCAATTGCAGCCCGAAATATAAGTATGTTTGCTTGCTTTGCAGCCGTTAAAAATAAGAAGTTTGAACAGTCTTTCCATAGACAGACAGACATTCAACGAATGTTGGCTTTATACATACAAACTCAAAAAACGCAGTTGCAAACGCATTCAGCAATACAGTAAATAAAGTTATATGCAGGTTTTATTTTCAACAACGGCGTATGGAGTATTCAGTGCAGATTGATTTAGAGGGCTTTGGGGAACACGGCATTGTGCAGGTTCCCTGGTATATATTGGCCCTTCCTCGCTTTTGAAAGATTCCATTTCCTTTATATCATATCTGAATGCACATCTGTACCTTTGTGTATTGTATCTTTTCTTTTTCTTTTCTTTTGTGTGCCGTTTCCCTGACTACAAATTTGTGAAATATACGGAAATTATATTCTGCAATCAAGCGACATACTTCAATTGATTCCCTCTGCTGAGACGGTCAATCGTGCTTTGATTCAACGAGCTGTTTCAGTGCCGACCTAGAAAGAAATAAACAAACTCGAGGGGCACTAACAAATATTGATACAACGGACTTTTCCTCTGAGCTTAGCATTTATTCAATAAACCCCTCCAGGACAGCACTTGTCTGTGAGCCACTGACAATCAAGATTATTATTCTGTGTCATTTCGTTGTCGGAAAGTGGTCGAAAAAATACTTTCGTTTTCCCCCCCCCTCGTCTGTCCGTATGAATTCCATAGCACTGGTAATCGTAACTCGACTATCGGATCAAATATTTCCATCGAATGCATTAAGAAAATTGGCTATTGCTCCAGGGTTTATACTCGTTCAACATGTGCCAAGGAGATGATGCCTTGTATCGTATGTCAGCCAGGCATCTTGCTTCTTTATCACATTTTACGTATAGTTGGAATGCAAGACGTTTCGTATAAGACATTGCAAAAGGGGGACAAGGGAAAAGTGAAGGTGTTGTAACTCAAGAATTGAATTTGGGGTATAGAAGCATAGTCACTGGCATGTAGACGATGGTGATAAAGGTGACCTAGTATTGTATTAAAGGAGTATCTGAACCTCCTACTGACATGACTGAATGATGTGACCTGAGTTTTGTGAGTTTCCTGTCTCGCAAATTTGTATTAACCACATGTTATCTGTGCCATAAACGATTCATGAAATGAAATCCTTACTCCAAGTATATACATTTTAAAGGATTTATTTTTATATTCGCTTATGTGCCGTTTCCCTTCAATTATTGTAAGGTTTAGAACACATCTCAAAGGTGGCCTTTTTTTCTCGTAACTCGAGTCGAACCTTTGCTTGTTCTTTTTATTAACCCTTTATACAAAATGTATGAATGCCTTCTGAAGGACGCAACTTTATTGTGAATATATGGCAGACAATGAAAACGCTTATTGGAGGCTTGAAAACCTCTATTGAAATGATAATGTACATGATATATCTGATCAAGTTTGAACTATAATTTTTTGAATAAGTATTTTGCTGTAACGACCTACTTTTAGTCAAAGGTTGGTAAACGTAAAGCACTTGACCCTATAAGAGCTTGCATCAGTCGTAGTTATCCCAGGATTCCCGATATCCAGTTATCCTCCTCCATATGTCTCGGATTCTTCTATCGCCTCAGTGTACCCGTATTGTTGATATCTGAGTGAAACAGCGTGGGGCCTACCTGAGAACCCCGAGGGACCCCAGGCTAAACTAGGCGGATATAAGCAAAGGTGTCCTGTTGCAAGAATAAAGAGCTACTACCCTGGGTGAATTGAAGACATGAATGGTCTGGTTTACAGTCGGGTCAGGAATTGATTTTCCCTTTATCTCAGGAAACAGAGGGTAATATGATCCAGTCTTTGTAACATCATTAATCAGTGAATGCATTGTGCCTAAAATGCTACGTGCAGAAGCCCAACACATTTGTTAATTTTGCTCTCGATACCGAGTGTTGGTATTATGCTTTGAGATTGGATATGATTATAATACTTCTATGTTTTATTTTCAAACGCTCTTGCCCAGGAAAATCTGATTGATTGGGTATTTCTCTCTGGCGGCGATCGTTATATTTCGTTGTATTAATGGTTGGTCGCGTTCCTCAGTCGATTCCTATAAAATTGTACGCAATAGTGGCAATACTTGCACATTTTGAGAAGAAATAAACGTTTCCACCAACTCGGATTCCTCTAGACGTGAATAGAACAAAATATGTTTGCAGTGCTGCTTCTCTTTGCTCCCAAAGTCCAGCACTGTCCAAATCATATATGAATCCATTTGGAGAGTTAAGAATTTAGGACACAAGCGCTGAAATAACATATTTCAGATCCCCATAGTCATGATAGTGGGTAAGCACTTCGTTATTGATACTTTACGTTTCCATTAAATAACTTTCCCCCCGTGACTAATGGTCCTCTTGGTCAGTTGGTAGGCTTTTATCATAGGTGACATTGTTCAAAGAAGCGACCGGGGATTCCCTGCTAAATAAGATAAAGCAAATTATTTCAATTAGATTCCAGATTTGCAATAAATTCTTCTTAGAGACCTCCCGCTTCCTAAAGTACTTGCGATTTTAAGGGAAAATTATATCGTATACTTTATTGCATTAGATGCTTGGAAGGCATGAGTATTTCTGTTCATCAATTAATTTTCTCATCTTTGAGGACCGACAGTTGACTTCCGATTAGATTTGGATTTCTAGCCAATGCTAAAGCAGACAACGAAAGGAAAGGAGCAACGACCACAAGTTGAGAGAATCGATAATGATTAAAAGCTAATGGCATGACGGTTCTTTGGAGAGCAGTGGGGTTTGTGACCGGGAATTAAAGAAGGCAAATCATAAGTATCTGAAGTGGTAAATGTGGTCAGCCTAACGTATTTTTCATAACCTGTGTAGTGAAGATCATAATAAAGCACATTTCAGAGATTTTTATCATAGTTTTTGTATGTTTAAGTTAGGTGAAGGTGTTTTAATTGCTCCTAACATACTGCAGCGATTAACGCTCTTTTCATCGGCAGGTGAACAATACAAAATGCAATAGAGGAAGTGTATTTTTGCCCCACGAAATGCGTCATGTCTACAAAATAATGATAATAACGATAAAATGGCACAACTCTTCGATGCTAATGTCAAGTTGAAACTGCCCGATGTGTTTAAGAAATGGCAAGCATGTGTCCTAAGGGGTTACACGCTCCGGTGATTATGGTGCCCCATTAGTGTCAATAAAAAGATCCGTTTTATGGAGATATGTGTGAAATTGAAAGGAGAGTGTGATCTTTACAGGAATAAACGTCATGGATTGCCACCATCTTTAACGCCTGAGAGATATTGCTGTTGATATTCACTTAATGTCGGCCGGAAAAGAGATCGACCGTGTAATAGAAGTTTGACCACATACACCCACGCACCCACGCACAGTTGAAACAGACTAAAGACTTTGATCGTCGGGAAAGTTCTGTCATGATAATCAATGGCAAGTTTTGTGGCATGATATGACTAAAACTAGTGACTTTTTGATAAATATCAGCGGATAATGGATAAAGATAATAGTAAACAACATGGGAAATCATCCATTTCTCATGTTTCTCGTGGAACAGAGGAAAGGATTTAATGGACCATTATCATGATTATAAGCTTGATCACAACCAGCCGTCACCTCTTTTGTTGCTTCGGACATGAGTAGGTTGTTAGTAGGGGATGTCCAACAATGTCCAACAATCTGCTTGTGGTCACGCGTTTTTGATGAACCTAGGCGTCAAGTACAACCGTCATAATATTGCTTCTCGCACGGGCTTCTTGTGAGCATCGCACGATTATCACAAATCCCGTGGCGCCGTTTACTGCTCTATACGCATGATACGGAGCAGTGGAATATCGCGTGTCAGTAATCATGGTAATGATGAGGGTATAATCTATCAAGAGGCTGTGCATCTTTCAGCATCTTCCTCTTGGGGGGGGGGGCGTCTACACCCTCCTCAGTATGAGGAGGAGCATGATGATATTCTTCATGACCATATTCTTTTACAGTTAATGATCCATGTAATATAAAACAGACAATGAATTTTCCTCTTGGTAGAGAGACAAAGAGAGGAAAATGAGTTAGAAGAGTAAAGAGAAGCCTTTCAGCAAAGCATTACAACATCATGTTTTTGTCTACATGAAGCATCGCATTTTGTAGCGTAAATTGTTTTTTTTTATTCATTTATTGTAATTTTATTCAAGACAAACAAAAAGAGGTTCACATCTACTTTAGATTGTATACTATGTTCATTTTGTTGTCACTCAGTGATGCAACGGAGTTGCATGTTATCTTTGAAATATTCAATGCAATTGATTGTAGTATGCCCTTTGGGGGTTTTGTTTTTGTTATATTTGCTTTTCGGGCTGCTTTAAATGTTACTGTCTTCGGGTTTGTAAGCACTTTTGCTATTGAATATCAGACTCATTACTTCTTCAAACTTATTTTTGACGGACCACGGCTGGGGATTTTTCTTTTACTCTACATATATTGCATTAACACTGTATCATGGTGATTAAGGGCACAAAATGAGTATATTTTGTTATTTCCTTTTCTAGGTTCATTTCATTTTATGACCACTACCACTCGGTGATTTGGTGCTATATCTCTCACACACCTTTCGCTTTCGCCTTCCGTTTTCATTCCCACGATTCATGCCCTTTCCCTTTACCTCGTCGTTCGTGTTTATCTTCCTCTCTAGTTTTTCTTCTATCTGTCACCTCCGATCCGTCGACCACTAGCCCCAATGCTGCATGGAACAATGCTATAGCTCTCATCAATATACGTTTTCCTTCATCGAGAGCAATTTGATGTTCCAATTGTGCTTATTGTCGTATGACAGTGATGGGTTTGTTGATCCATATTATTATTTCGTTTTCAGATCGAGAAAGGGTGACGGATGAAGCTGTCTCCATTCAATAGTGACCCGGTTAATTGGGTAATTTTTATCCAGCTTTTGAACACAAAATATTATTATAGGTACATATGTACATGTATAAACTGGTAAAGTAGAATATTTCACTATGCCTGTTAATACATCTGTTTTAAGTCAATGGAAAGCTAACATTCTACATGGAAGCGAGCAAGTGCGTTTGTCGTTCTTTTCATTTCATTTGAATCTCTTTAAAATAAAAAAGCAAGTTTCATACATTGAGGAGGAAAGAAAGAATTAACCATAAAGAATGATGTCTGGTGGTTACTTTCGATATTCGAACATCCACTTGAATTATGCTCGTAGAGTATTTGGGAGTTAATGTTTGTCTAGAGAGAATATGAAATAATTTTCGACTCTAATCGCTTACTTACTTCGAATGTAAGGACGAAAAAATGGGATTTTTGTGAATGCATGAAACGCTGCGAAATAAAATTACAAGTCCCTTCGTTCATAGAGAGCTTTGTCGCTGCGGCTGAACAGACCACAGACGATAAACATGACGATGGATGAAAAGCTGTCGTTACGTTCTCCAAGCGGAACACAAATGAGACGGGACGGAGACAGGTGAAACATTCAAGAGAAGAACAAAGACAACATGATGTGAAGAAGAGACATAATGAAGGGTAAAATCGTTGTATGTGCTCGGGTCCTCATTCTGTCAGCCCCGGCCAATACTTCCCCTCCTCTTTCCCCACTACATTGTCACGTTTTAATGGCAGGGCTTCGTAGCAGCATCAATTTGCCCTGTATTTAATTCCATGTCATTACCGACTACGGTAGCTTCCTTTTTCGATCTCTTCTTTCCTGCTAGTGTGGCACGTCCCGCGGTGTTCTGTTGTAGGACCTCTATTTTTTTTAACGGTGGTATTGTGTTTAAAGGGAGTAGCGCTGTATGTACTTCCAGTGAGGTTAAGATTCACGCTTAACTGTTTAGTATCATAGATTTTTATAGGACCATGCAGCAAGATTCAAGGCAACCGACACAAACATTACGGCCGGGTGGGACTATACGTGTTCGAATAATTGGAATTACTGTAAATTGCTTTTCTAAATATAATAAATTTTTGTTTGTTTGTTTATTAATAAGAATGTGTTCACTATTTCGTCAGAGACGCTTGGTTTAACCGTCTTTTCGATATTTTCAAATCAAGTGTATTTATTCATTTTTAACGATTCGACGAGAAAAAAAAAAAAGATTCTGCCAATGCGTATACGCCGAATCGCCCTCAGAGATGTACTTGGAAAATAATAGTTCAATGCGTGTTCATCGATGGAAATGAAATATAAACTATTTTGACGAAGAAAATGAAAAGGAAGAGATAAGAGATGTAGGCAAAAATCAGTTTTATCCACGGTATTGCTTTGTCATCATTTCTAGGTAATGCAGTCTGGGACTTTATTGATTAGGAAAATCGGATCCCTGGAAAAATCGTAAACAACCATCTAGTGTTGACAAAATAAGAAGGGAGAGAAGGAGAGAGATATTTTTGATAATGCGCCTGAAAGATTGAGAACTGTTTTATATTTCACTTTCAAAGAACTTGGTATAAACTATTGATAAAATTGAAAAATCTTTGTTTTCATGCTTTCCCAGAATAACTGTTAGCAAGGTCCCGATTGTCATTCATTTTCCTTCCTAGGTGCTTTTAAGGAGTTCTATTTCGAATGATCATATTGCTTGGGAAATAAGTTACTACCATTTATAGATAGCTATTAAAGAGTTGGATTGTCCCGGAGGGTGATCTAGGAATAAGGCTTAAGAGGGTTCATTTTTGTTCATGCTACATCAACACTATTTCATCAAAGACACAAAGTTAGGGTTCTGGTAAGGTTTAGATATATTGTAAGGATACATACATTTTGATTTGGGTAAGGTTTCGGGTTGGCATAAAGTGTAGCTTTCAGATCTTGGTCGAACTTGAGAATCCGGTTTAGTGACATCCTACAAGAGTTGTTCCCCCAAGCATGTGTTGTAGAACCGTGCAGGGATGAAACTGATGCACTCTCCATGTTTGTGTACCTTGTCATTTGCCTTGTATCTAGTGACAAGACATTAGACGAATTAGTATTACTATTTCCACATTGTCACAGTATTAGATTTCTCCTTATTGAGCAATATGAGACGATAATTGTATTTAATCGACGCGAAACAGAGGCAAGTAACACGCTACGATGGAATTCCCCTTGCATTGTTGCAACAGATTCGCGGTATACCTATATAAAAATGGAGTTATCACGCAATTACTGACCTTCAGAACGAGTTTGAAAAAATTAACCAGAATATGATAAAGAAAGGGAATATGTTTTTTTCCCTTTAAATACTGGAGTAAACATTTTGAAGGAAGTTCCAAATTGAGGCTTTTTCTTTCGACTATCTACAAAGAATTGGAAACTTTATAGACTCGAAATCGAGCACACGATACAGTTGTCTTGAACATGTTGAAAATATTCAGTCTAATCACAAGTGGGAATCAACACATATACCATTTATGGATTTATGTCTCATTAATTCTGCTTGAATAAGAACTCGTGATCATCTATGAATTACGAGAATCTGGCATTTTCCTATCTCAAATCCGTCAGAGGAGTCCATCAACAAGTATTTAGGGGCCTACAGAAAATTTGATGGAATTTTAACACTAGTGTGTACCTCATACTCATGATCTCTTTAAAGATATAAGTGCTTAAAACTTTGAGCAGGTTTTATATGTAAACAAAATGTATACTCTTGCTGGATGTTTTACCCCCACCTGGTTTTAAATAGAGGATGAAACCTGCCGGGCAATGTAACCGCCTCCCAAGTGCACTGTTTCTTGATAAATTGCATGTGCATTTGGATATTACCCTTCTCCATTTCGAGGGTGGGCATACCGATGGGTAATTCGACCTGTACTTTTCTATAAATCTCATTGACTTTTCTTGTTAATCCCAAACCAAATGTATAAGGCACTCAATAAATCAACCAGGAATAAGGCCGGCTGATTGAGTTAATCGCAAATGCTCTCTTTTGGATGGCTGGGGATGGGAGTTAATGCAAATTGTAATGTCCTGTGTTTGGAACTACCTCTTAAAGGTCAGATGGGTTTGGAGACAAGGGATCAACAAGAGGACCTGAAACATGGGGAGACTTGCGGGAGGGCATCCGATGGGAAAATGGGTAATTCCAGCACATCAAAGAATGTAATCAAAATCTTAATGAGCTCTTTAAGGTTAGGCTTACTTTTTTCCTCCAACGCTTCTCTCCATATCTCTTTCTCTCTCTTTGGGCATCCTCCATTTTCTCTTATTTGTACCAACTGTTTTTTCCCCTTTCTGTGAGTAGGCCAGTGCTCTCTAGTAACATTTTGACCCGTAGCGCTCTAAAGAACCATTTTCAATACTTAATCTCCAAACTTGATTATCATGCTATCGTTTGCCTCAAGATAACTAAAATACTGTACTAACAAATTTCACCCGGAGATAGAATGTCTTAAAACCTAGGATTTCTCTTAGAAATCTGATCATTCTATCTACGATGTATGTTGTAAAGTAATCCGCCCTTAAAATCTTGTAATTTAACCCCCAAAACTAGACTAAGGCGACATTAGATGTTTATTTTATATTATCAGTGATAATGACACTATCAAAATGACTATAATCCTGTCTTTCAAAGTACGTATATATAATTTTGGAGGACGCCTCGCAAAGACCAGTTGATTAGACAGACATAAAAGTCATCGGTTTGGATACAATAACGAATATTTATAAAAGAAAACAACCCCCCCCCCCCCCCCCATCGGCCGTTAACACCTGCGCGCTGGAAACAAAAGGAGTTGGACGAGGAAAATCCCCAAAGCTTCACTTTTACCAAGCGAAAATAGCGAAGCAAAGGACAACTTTGGACCAATCGCATTTTCATCTCTTCAATAACGCCACACCGAGAATGCATACTTTTGAAGCCTCTCATCCATCCAGCCAATGAGCAAATGACAGAAAGCAATTTGTGTACAGATCGAACAAATCAATCAGTGATGAGATTTTATCTTTGTCTCTCTGTCTCTCTCTCTCTCTCTCTGTCTTCCCCATCTCTCAATCTCTTATTCAAAGTTTATCATCTATTCCATTTTATCTTCATTTGAACTTCTGGCCACATTCCTTTCTCTTTTAATTTTCTCTCCCTGTCTCTTCCGTACTTTTCATTCTCACGCTGTCCATGCTATCCTTTCTTTCTTTCCCTCTCTCCATCTCCCCCCCCCCTCTCTCTCCCTTTCCCCTTTTATTCTGCCCCCTACTCCTCTCCTCCGGCCCCTTTCTCTGTTCTCCTTTCTCCTGAACTAGCTCCCTTACAACTTCTCCCTCTCAGGAGATTTTATGTTTGTCAACTTCCATTAGTATGCCTTCTAAAATTCTTGTTTCTCTAATATTTCTATTGTCAGTACGACGTCCAAGTCTTTAGCCTTGACCACCGACCATCCAAGTGCTCATGTTACGTCACGCATGAGCGCTTTCGGGATGCTGACTGAATTTTCTTCAACAAGGCTCGTGTTAGTCATCGCAAGGCCACACATCCACGCAAATTGCCTGACGAATGATGTTCAGTCTGCAGCGCTAAAAGCTGTCTAAAATGTTTCAACGACGGTTACATTCAAAATCTTGAATGTATTTCACTTTTGAATTACGTCGTAGCTTTTATCTTTTCTACATTGGTGAAACCTTTGCCATTCTTCTTAAAGTCTGTTCACTCACAACACTCGTCTTTGGTATTACGCAAATTTCTATTAAAGTTTGTGGCAAAAGTTCGTCTTATTGCCACGCATGTCTGTGAATGTTGTAAGATGATGAGTAGAACGGTTTCATAGTTCATCGTGTGACGTAAGAAAGGCATTACACACAGATATGGGTAAATTCTGCAATATTCATATGGCACCAAAGGTACCTGTCCAAATAATATGAGAGCTTTTCAAAGAAAAACCTTTTTCATGTGACGTTGCTACTAAGATATCAAGAAATCCTACGCATATGTAAAGGGGGTGGGTGGAGAAGCTCTTATATTATTCATCGCCGGTTCTTTACGGACGCAAACTTCTCTTCTAAACGCAACCATTTGCATTCCTAACGCAGACGTTGACCGTGGAACAAATTCCATCATGCCTCCCCCAGTTCCTCTCCAAAGATGAAAGGCGTTTGCTTTGCCCTTCTGATATCCCTGCCCAGCATCCGTTGACAAATACTCGTCGATGTTTCCCGATCTATACGACCTGATTTGTCAACATACTTCCGAGTGAATGACCTGATCAATATTGCCTTGAATGGGAGGTGGAATCCGTGCATAGAATAATTCGAGAGCCCTTCTCACATTTTAAAGCCAGTTTTCTTTCGCTGATCTCCGCCGAGCTCCTTGATCTCGAGATGAGAGCTATGGGCGAGCTAGAGACAATGTCTTTTATAGAATCCAAAAATTTGAACCAGACGAAGGGTTTCTGTGCTGTCTAAAGTCGGGTTTACAAAGGAAGTTAAAACCGAAGGTTAAAACATGTACAACGTGTTCTGTACGTATTGTAACAGCATTCCAATCAGTAAGATTCACTACGATCTATACCGAGTTCGGTACGAATGTGAATGAATTGCCATGACCGATTTGACCTGTGCGGAATTGCACTGTGACTTATTTTACATCCGCCTCGACAATACACGTGTCTGACGTGATACTGGCAATTCCAAGAGTGTACTAACTTTTGAACATGATTCAAATAACTTTCAATCGTTCTTCCGAGTTGTTTCGCGAGTTATCTGCGAGCTACAGCGCGCTACCTTGTCCCCCGCCTCCGTCCCCAAGTTGGACAATGTGTTTAGAATGACTTTTTTGAAGACTGCACTTTCCTGGACGCATTTACCTACCCGTCACGTTTATCGATTCAGAAGTGAACTTGGAGTCACTTCATCTACAGTCGATTTGAAGCCAGAAGGACATTGCCTCTGTATCAAAACACACGAGTTAAAGTCCTTGTAGCTCCAAACAGATGAATTCTAAGTTATCGAACTATTCAAAGAAACCCAAGAGAAATAACACGGACGCATACTATTTTCGGCGCCACTCTCAACAACAAACAACGTTATTCTCCCTCATCCGACGCATCTCGTACGTTCCTTTAAACGATGTTGTTATCGCTATGATCGATCAGTTACATTACCATATTTCTTCAGGGCAGGACCATGATCGTATTCTTTGTAAAATAACGAAACCAGGAGGAAATTGCGCCAAACTTTTTCAGTCTCATCCGACGTCGTCCATATCGATCATCTGATAAACGGAGGCAGGACCCAAGACAAAAGAAGAATTAGAGTTCCCGAGTTAAATGAAGAGCAGCAAAACACACACACACACACACGTGACATATTCATGATATTGCTAACGATGATGCTTTTGTTGTCTATCACTTATGCTTTTCAAAAATATTGATGCACGTATATAAATTTGTTTTTCTCTGGCCACGTATGTAAAGTTATTTCAGGGAGAGCTTCATAGCCTCGGTGACATCTTCAGCATGTTCAGTGCAGACCAGTCATGCCGGTCCCTAAGTCATTACAAAAAAACTTTATTCATGATCCCTCCACTAATTTTCATTCCTTTCTCAGTGTTTGTTTGCTGCTTTGATAAAGATTCACAATTTATGCTAACTTTTCATGCTTTTGAACTGAAACTGATCGAGCAAAATTTCAGCTACCTGCAAGTTATTGCAACAGTATTTTCGGTATTCCTATTTCAAGGACTAACGTAGACGCTTTGATTTTCGTTTCCCAAGATTTCTTTGCACATCTAAAAATGGCAGCTAACTGGTCTTTGCCAGTGAGAGTCTGTCTGAGGTAGACGGTTAAGACACAGACCTCGAAAGTGTCTAACATATTTGGAATATGTCATGGAACTTTTATCTTAATACATTTCCTTTTCCGTCGGCGATACAGTAAAATCAGCCCGAGTTTTACATTTCATACCTTGGAATCAATCTTTCAACGTGCTTTTGAACATCTGTGATATCAGTTGCCAATCCGCTGCGGATTCTGCTGATTCTCTATTGTGTAAGTAAGTGAAGCAAGCAGATAAAAATACCCCCACATTTAGGATAATGCTATAGTGGATAGGATATGAAGGTAGCTATGTATGATCCATTGGTTATCCCAAATGGATGTAGGATAGACATGCGAGAAAATAGGAAAGGAAGAAGGAAGGATGGAAGAGAGGTAAAGAGAGAGAGAGAGAGATGAGGGACGTTTGAAGAGATGGAGAGACAAAAGGAGCGAGAGAGGGAGAGAGAGAGAGAGAGAAAGCGGAGGGCAAAGGAAGGAATGTCGGAGAGAAGGAGATAGATGAAGAGAGAGAGAGAGAGAGAAAGGGAGAGAAGGGACAGAGAGATGAAAAAGATTGGGAGAATAGCAGTAGAGAGAGAGAAAGAGAGGGAGAGGGAGAGTGAATGGTTGAACAAAGACGACCGTGTGTATCCGGAAACTGAGATTTGAAATCATATCCATGATATCGGTGGTTCGTACGTGGTTTGGTGAAAATATCAATTAGTAACCTGTCACTTTGATCATTCGTTGATTTATAGCTGCTATACTTGGGGACTGCCTTGGCGGAAAGCAGTATTCTCTAACGTTTCACCCTCTCAGAGCAGTCTTGAATTACCGTATCTGCTTCGCCACTTTACCAGAGACAGATCCTGAGGAGGGGGAGGTGCAGGGAGAAGAGGAATTCCCCCCAAAGTATCTCAGGCATGTCAAGTAACCAACAAGACACAATTATATTTTCATGTCCCTTATTCATGTTACTGGTAGAAGTTGGAAACGTGTTGGGTGTTCTCAAAATATGCCCGATTGATCTGAAAAATGGGAGGCACAAGCAAATGTCCCCCCGCCCGAATGAAAAAAGAAAAAAGAAATCAGGCAGTTATATCGTTGACGCGAACACGAAGACGAATTGCTCTGTTGGGACATGCAGAGAGGGTAACATTATTAAGGCCGATCTGGACTTCTGAAAGTTATACTCTTAGTTAAACAAACTTCTAATCAATACTTTACCTTACTGATAGTGATACGAAAGGAAGTATATCCTTATAGACCATCGACCCGAACACCTACAGTTTCACGTCTTATGCAATGGACTGTGCAAATTGGGATCATTGCCTGCCCAAGGCGATAGTGTTTCGGCCCCGAAATCTCTCGAATACGGCATTGCTCTACCATCTATTTCCTTTTTTCTCCTAATTTTCTATCATTCGGTGATTGCCAACTTCATGTAAACGTGCTTGGAACAACGTGCAGAAAAGACGCTATAGGTCAACATTTTCTTTAACTTGGAACTACTGGCTGTGCTCTTCATATCCTTATGCTTATAAGTCTTAAGGCTTGTTCAGATATGAAACGGATTTTTTTTTTTTTGTACAAATGAATGGGATATGAGACGTCAAAAACAAAAACCGCTGAGGCAAGAGGCATATATATATATATATATTGCGCCTGGCGGCATAAACAAATTCTTCAAAACTTAGAGCAAAATAATATGATATCATGAATTCTGTCTTTTATTTGAGCGTTGACCTGTTGACGCGTTAATGTGCGTTCATTATCATAAGTAAGACTAAAAAGAAAAAAAAACCTGCGGGGGTTTGCCGCGGGGATTTCCCTCTTCATATTTGAACGAACCTGTAGGATGTCATCCATATTGCGTTCAGTTCGACATAAAATCAGTCAATATCCAAGGTCAGTTTAATCTAAGAACCATTTACTTTCATTCTAGAATGTCACCACATCTATCAGTTTGTCACGGACGGACATTTGACAAATAATGAAAGTTTGAAGGCCAGTAAAAAATAATTAATGAAATCAGGGCCCCCTAACACATAAATTTCCAATTAATCGCAAAGTTGTATCAGCCAATCAAGACCATTGTTTCATGCGCAACTCGTTCAAAAAGGTGAGCCTGACCCTGGGTTGTTTTAAATTTGCAAACCTTTGTGCTACGGCCCCCTGATGAGTTATTTCATGTTGCATTTTGAAGGGCATCACTGAAGGAGTTGTTGTCATGATTGTCTACTTGAGCCAGAATTCATAAAATGACCAATGTCACAGACGTACAAAAAATGTAATTCTTTACCGATCAGGCTCAGGTCAAGGTCTTCCTTTCTCTTCTTTCCTAGCTATTTTGTCTGTCTTTCGTCTTTTTGTTGTTGTTTCTGCTTTTATATTTTCATTTGGACAATCTTTTTCGTTCATCTCACCTCACGCCCACCAATCTGAAGCAATATTTTTATGATTTGATGCGCACCAATGGCGTCATATGTAGAACCTTACTAGCTTCTAGCTTACTCAAAATCGATGAAGCAATGTGCTTTGCCGCCAAGTCCAGCGCATAATGGACTCCGCGCCAAGCTACAAATATTATTCCTGTCATTTATAGATCTTCACTTCATATGCAGTTTAATGCGATATCATACTTGCAGATGGACACCCAAAATACACACGGGATAATCAATGACGAAATCAAACATGGTTGCCAAACGAGAAGTGGAAAGCGGTTGGGGACCT
>CM057167.1:15220834-15279535 GCA_029962745.1 Echinometra lucunter
TGGCCTACTCACAGAAAGGGGAAAAACAGTTGGTACAAATAAGAGAAATGGAGGATGCCCAAAGAGAGAGAAAGAGATATGGAGAGAAGCGTTGGCGGAAAAAAGTAAGCCTAACCTTAAGAGCTCATTAAGATTTTGATTACATTCTTTGATGTGCTGGAATTACCATTTTCCCATCGGATGCCCTCCCGCAAGTCTCCCCATGTTTCAGGTCCTCTTGTTGATCCCTTGTCTCCAAACCCATCTGACCTTTAAGAGGTAGTTCCAACACCAGGACATTACATTTGCATTAACTCTCCCATCCCCAGCCATCCAAAAGAGAGCATTTGCGATTAACTCAATCAGCCGGCCTTATTCCTGGTTGATTTATTGAGTGCCTTATACATTTGGTTTGGGATTAACAAGAAAGTCAATGAGATTTATAGAAAAGTACAGGTCGAATTACCCATCGGCATGCCCACCCTCGAAATGGAGAAGGGTAATATCCAAATGCACATGCAATTTATCAAGAAAACAGTGCACTTGGGAGGTGGTTACATTGCCCGGCAGGTTTCATTCTCTCTATTTAAACCAGGTGGGGTTAAAACATCCAGCAAGAGTATACATTTTGTTTACATATAAACCTCTCAAAGTTTTAAGCACTTATATCTTTAAAGAGATCATGAGTATGAGGTACCACTAGTGTTAAAATTCCATCAATTTTTTGTAGGACCCTAAATACTTGTTTGATGGACTCCTCTGACCGATTTCAGATAGGAAATGTCAGATTCTCGTAATTCATAAATGATCACGAGTTCTTATTCAAGCAAAATTAATGAGACATAATCCCTTCTGGTATATGTGTTTGATTCCACTCGTGATTAGATTGTGTATTTTCAGCATGTTCAAGACACTGTATCGTGTTCTCGATTTCGTGTCTATAAAGTTTCCAATTCTTTGTAGATAGTCGAAAGCAAAAAGCCTCAATTTGTACTTCCTTCAAAATGTTTACCTCAGTATTTAAAGGGAAAAAAACATATTCCTTTCTTTATCATATTCTGGTTAATTTTTTTCAAACTCGTTCTGAAGGTCAGTAATGCGTGATAACTCCATTTTTATATAGGTATAACCGCGAATCTGTTGCAACAATGCAAGGGGAATTCCATCGTAGCGTGTTACTTGCCTCTGTTTCGCGTCGATTAAATACAATTATCGTCTCATATTGCTCAATAAGGAGAAATCTAATACTGTGACAATGTGGAAATAGTAATACTAATTCGTCTAATGTCTTGTCACTAGATACAAGGCAAATGACAAGGTACACAAACATGGAGAGTGCATCAGTTTCATCCCTGCACGGTTCTACAACACATGCTTGGGGGAACAACTCTTGTAGGATGTCACTAAACCGGATTCTCAAGTTCGACCAAGATCTGAAAGCTACACTTTATGCCAACCCGAACCTTACCCAATCAAAATGTAGTATCCTTACCATATATCTAAACCTTACCATAACCCTAACTTTGTGTCTTTGATGAATAGTGTGATGTAGCATGACAAAAATGAACCTCTTAAGCCTTATTCCTAGATCACCCTCGGAGACAATCCAACTCTTTAATAGCTATCTATAATGGTAGTAACTTATTTCCCAAGCAAATGATCATTCGAAATAGAACTCCGTAAAGCACCTAGGAAGGAAAATGAATGACAATCGGGACCTTGCTAACAGTTATTCTGGAAAGCATGAAACAAGATTTTCATTTATCAATAGTTTATACCAAGTTCTTTGAAAGTGAAATATAAAACAGTTCTCAATCTTTCAGGCGCATTATCAAAATATCTCTCTCCTCTCTCCCTTCTTATTTGGCAACACTAGATGGTTGTTTACGATTTTCCAGGGATCCGATTTGCCTAATCAATAAAGTCCCCAGACTGCATTACCTAGAAATGATGACAAAGCAATACCGTGAGATAAAACTGATTTTTGCCTACATCTCTTATCTCTTCCTTTTCATTTTCTTCGTCAAAATAGTTTATATTTCATTTCCATCGATGAACACGCATTGAACTATTATTTTCCAAGTACATCTCTGAGGGCGATTCGGCGTATACGCATTGGCAGAATCTTTTTTTTTTTCTCGTCGAATCGTTAAAAATGAATAAATACACTTGATTTGAAATATCGAAAAGACGGTTAAAACCAAGCGTCTCTGACGAATAGTGAACACATTCTTATTATAAACAACAAACAAAAATGTATTATATTTAGAAAAGCAATTTACAGTAATTCCAATTATTCGAACACGTATAGTCCCACCCGGCCGTAATGTTTGTGTCGGTTGCCTTGAATCTTGCTGCATGGTCCTATAAAAATCTATGATACTAAACAGTTAAGCCGGAATCTTAACCTCACTGGAAGTACATACAGCGCTACTCCCTTTAAACACAATACCACCGTTAAAAAAATAGAGGTCCTACAACAGAACACCGCGGGACGTGCCCACTAGCAGGAAAGAAGAGATCGAAAAGGAAGCTACCGTAGTCGGTAATGACATGGAATTAAATACAGGGCAAATTGATGCTGCTACGAAGCCCTGCCATTAAAACGTGACAATGTAGTGGGGAAGAGGAGGGGAAGTATTGGCCGGGGCTGACAGAATGAGGACCCGAGCACATACAACGATTTTACCCTTCATTATGTCCTCTTCTTCACATCATGTTGTCTTTGTTCTTCTCTTGAATGTTTCACCTGTCTCCGTCCCGTCTCATTTGTGGTCCGCTTGGAGAACGTAACGACAGCTTTTCATCCATCGTCATGTTTATCGTCTGTGGTCTGTTCAGCCGCAGCGACAAAGCTCTCTATGAACGAAGGGACTTGTAATTTTATTTCGCAGCGTTCATGCATTCACAAAAATCCCATTTTTTCGTCCTTACATTCGAAGTAAGTAAGCGATTAGAGTCGAAAATTATTCATATTCTCTCTAGACAAACATTAACTCCCAAATACTCTACGAGCATAATTCAAGTGGATGTTCGAATATCGAAAGTAACCACCAGACATCATTCTTTATGGTTAATTCTTTCTTTCCTCCTCAATGTATGAAACTTGCTTTTTTATTTTAAAGAGATTCAAATGAAATGAAAAGAACGACAAACGCACTTGCTCGCTTCCATGTAGAATGTTAGCTTTCCATTGACTTAAAACAGATGTATTAACAGGCATAGTGAAATATTCTACTTTACCAGTTTATACATGTACATATGTACCTATAATAATATTTTGTGTTCAAAGCTGGATAAAAATTACCCAATTAACCGGGTCACTATTGAATGGAGACAGCTTCATCCGTCACCCTTTCTCGATCTGAAAACGAAATAATAATATGGATCAACAAACCCATCACTGTCATACGACAATAAGCACAATTGGAACATCAAATTGCTCTCGATGAAGGAAAACGTATATTGATGAGAGCTATAGCATTGTTCCATGCAGCATTGGGGCTAGTGGTCGACGGATCGGAGGGTGACAGATAGAAGAAAAACTAGAGAGGAAGATAAACACGAACGACGAGGTAAAGGGAAAGGGCATGAATCGTGGGAATGAAAACGGAAGGCGAAAGCGAAAGGTGTGTGAGAGATATAGCACCAAATCACCGAGTGGTAGTGGTCATAAAATGAAATGAACCTAGAAAAGGAAATAACAAAATATACTCATTTTGTTGCCCTTAATCACCATGATACAGTGTTAATGCAATATATGTAGAGTAAAAGAAAAATCCCCAGCCGTGGTCCGTCAAAAATAAGTTTGAAGAAGTAATGAGTCTGATATTCAATAGCAAAAGTGCTTACAAACCCGAAGACAGTAACATTTAAAGCAGCCCGAAAAGCAAATATAACAAAAACAAAACCCCCAAAGGGCATACTACAATCAATTGCATTGAATATTTCAAAGATAACATGCAACTCCGTTGCATCACTGAGTGACAACAAAATGAACATAGTATACAATCTAAAGTAGATGTGAACCTCTTTTTGTTTGTCTTGAATAAAATTACAATAAATGAATAAAAAAAAACAATTTACGCTACAAAATGCGATGCTTCATGTAGACAAAAACATGATGTTGTAATGCTTTGCTGAAAGGCTTCTCTTTACTCTTCTAACTCATTTTCCTCTCTTTGTCTCTCTACCAAGAGGAAAATTCATTGTCTGTTTTATATTACATGGATCATTAACTGTAAAAGAATATGGTCATGAAGAATATCATCATGCATCCTCCTCATACTGAGGAGGGTGTAAGACGCCCCCCCCCCCAAGAGGAAGATGCTGAAAGATGCACAGCCTCTTGATAGATTATACCCTCATCATTACCATGATTACTGACACGCGATATTCCACTGCTCCGTATCATGCGTATAGAGCAGTAAACGGCGCCACGGGATTTGTGATAATCGTGCGATGCTCACAAGAAGCCCGTGCGAGAAGCAATATTATGACGGTTGTACTTGACGCCTAGGTTCATCAAAACGCGTGACCACAAGCAGATTGTTGGACATTGTTGGACATCCCCTACTAACAACCTACTCATGTCCGAAGCAACAAAAGAGGTGACGGCTGGTTGTGATCAAGCTTATAATCATGATAATGGTCCATTAAATCCTTTCCTCTGTTCCACGAGAAACATGAGAAATGGATGATTTCCCATGTTGTTTACTATTATCTTTTATCCATTATCCGCTGATATTTATCAAAAAGTCACTAGTTTTAGTCATATCATGCCACAAAACTTGCCATTGATTATCATGACAGAACTTTCCCGACGATCAAAGTCTTTAGTCTGTTTCAACTGTGCGTGGGTGCGTGGGTGTATGTGGTCAAACTTCTATTACACGGTCGATCTCTTTTCCGGCCGACATTAAGTGAATATCAACAGCAATATTCTCTCAGGCGTTAAAGATGGTGGCAATCCATGACGTTTATTCCTGTAAAGATCACATCTCCTTTCAATTTCACACATATCTCCATAAAACGGATCTTTTTATTGACACTAATGGGGCACCATAATCACCGGAGCGTGTAACCCCTTAGGACAACATGCTTGCCATTTCTTAAACACATCGGGCAGTTTCAACTTGACATTAGCATCGAAGAGTTGTGCCATTTTATCGTTATTATCATTATTTTGTAGACATGACGCATTTCGTGGGGCAAAAATACACTTCCTCTATTGCATTTTGTATTGTTCACCTGCCGATGAAAAGAGCGTTAATCGCTGCAGTATGTTAGGAGCAATTAAAACACCTTCACCTAACTTAAACATACAAAAACTATGATAAAAATCTCTGAAATGTGCTTTATTATGATCTTCACTACACAGGTTATGAAAAATACGTTAGGCTGACCACATTTACCACTTCAGATACTTATGATTTGCCTTCTTTAATTCCCGGTCACAAACCCCACTGCTCTCCAAAGAACCGTCATGCCATTAGCTTTTAATCATTATCGATTCTCTCAACTTGTGGTCGTTGCTCCTTCCTTTCGTTGTCTGCTTTAGCATTGGCTAGAAATCCAAATCTAATCGGAAGTCAACTGTCGGTCCTCAAAGATGAGAAAATTAATTGATGAACAGAAATACTCATGCCTTCCAAGCATCTAATGCAATAAAGTATACGATATAATTTTCCCTTAAAATCGCAAGTACTTTAGGAAGCGGGAGGTCTCTAAGAAGAATTTATTGCAAATCTGGAATCTAATTGAAATAATTTGCTTTATCTTATTTAGCAGGGAATCCCCGGTCGCTTCTTTGAACAATGTCACCTATGATAAAAGCCTACCAACTGACCAAGAGGACCATTAGTCACGGGGGAAAGTTATTTAATGGAAACGTAAAGTATCAATAACGAAAGTGCTTACCCACTATCATGACTATGGGGATCTGAAATATGTTATTTCAGCGCTTGTGTCCTAAATTCTTAACTCTCCAAATGGATTCATATATGATTTTGACAGTGCTAGGACTTTGGGAGCAAAGAGAAGCAGCACTGCAAACATATTTTGTTCTATTCACGTCTAGAGGAATCCGAGTTGGTGAAACGTTTATTTCTTTCTCAAAATGTGCAAGTATTGCCACTATTGCGTACAATTTTATAGGAATCGACTGAGAACGCGACAACATTAATACAACGAAATAAACGATCGCACGCCCAAAGAAATACAATCAATCAGATTTTCCTGGCAAGAGCGTTTGAAAATAAAAACATAGAAGTATTATAATCATATCCAATCTCAAGCAATACCAACACTCTGGTATCGAAGAGCAAAATTAACAAATGTGTTGGGCTTCTGCACGTAGCATTTTAGGCACAATGCATTTCACTGATTAATGATGTTACAAAGACTGGATCATATTACCTCTGTTTCCTGAGATAAAGGGAAATCAATTCCTGACCCGACTGTAAACACAGACCATTCATGTCTTCAATTCACCCAGGTAGTAGCTCTTTATTCTTGCAACAGGACACCTTGCTTATATCCGCCTAGTTTAGCCTGGGTCCCTCGGGGTTCTCAGGTAGGCCCCACGCTGTTCACTCAGATATCAACAATACGGGTACACTGAGGCGATAGAAATCCGAGACATATGGAGGAGGATAACTGATATCGGGAATCCTCTGGGATACTACGACTGATGCAAGCTCTTATAGGGTCAAGTGCTTTACGTTTACCAACCTTTGACTAAAAAGTAGGTCGTTAAAGCAAAATACTTATTCAAAAAAGTATAGTTCAAAACTTGATCAGATATATCATGTACATTATCATTTCAATAGAGTTTTCAAGCCTCCAATAAGCGTTTTCATTGTCTGCCATATATCACAATTAAAGTTGCGTCCTTCAGAAGGCATTCATAAATTTTGTATAAAGGGTTAATAAAAAGAACAAGCAAAGGTTTCGACTCGAGTTACGAGAAAAAAGGCACCTTTGAGATGTGTTCTAAACCTTACAATAATTTGAAGGGAAACGGCACATAAGCGAATAAAAATAAATCCTTTAAAATGTATATACTTGGATAAGGATTCTCATTTCATGAATCGTTTATGGCACAGATAACATGTTGGTTAATACAAATTTGCGAGACAGGAAATCACAAAAACTCAGGTCACATCATTCAGTCATGTCAGTAGGAGGTTCAGATACTCCTTTAATACAAATATAGGTCACCTTTATCACCATCGTCTACATGCCAGTGACTATGCTTCTATACCCCAAATTCAATTCTTGAGTTACAACACCTTCACTTTTCCCTGTCCCCCTTTTGCAATGTACTACGAAACGTCTTGCATTCCAACTATACGTAAAATGTGATAAAGAAGCAAGATGCCTGGCTGACATACGATACAAGGCATCATCTCCTTGGCACATGTTGAACGAGTATAAACCCTGGAGCAATAGCAATTTTCTTAATGCATTCGATGGAAATATTTGATCCGATAGTCGAGTTACGATTACCAGTGCTATGGAATTCATAAGGACAGACGAGGGGGGAAACGAAATGTATTTTCGACACTTTCGACAACGAAATGACACAGAATAATAATCTTGATTGTCAGTGGCTCACAGACAAGTGCTGTCCTGGAGGGGTTTGAATAAAATGCTAAGCTCAGAGGAAAAGTCGTCTGTATCAATATTTGTTATTGCCCTCGAGTTTTGTTTATTTCTTCTAGGTCGGGCACTGAAAAGCTTCGTTGAATTAAAGCACGATGATCCGTCTCAGCAGAGGGAATCAATTGAAGTATGTCGCTTGATTGCAGAATATAATTTCCGTATATTTCACAAATTTGTAGTCAGGGAAACGGCACACAAAAGAAAAGAAAAAGAAAAGATACAATACACAAAGGTACAGATGTGCATTCAGATATTGATATAAAGGAAATGGAATCTTTCAAAAGCGAGGAAGGGGCCAATATATACCAGGGAACCTGCACAATGCCGTGTTCCCCCAAAGCCCTCTAAATCAATCTGCACTGAATACTCCATACGCCGTTGTTGAAAATAAAACCTGCATATAACTTTATTTACTGTATTGCTGAATGCGTTTGCAACTGCGTTTTTTGAGTTTGTATGTATAAAGCCAACATTCGTTGAATGTCTGTCTGTCTATGGAAAGACTGTTCAAACTTCTTATTTTTAACGGCTGCAAAGCAAGCAAACATACTTATATTTCGGGCTGCAATTGCCATAGATTTTTACAAAATCAAATCCGAAACCTACCCTCCATGTCGATCCTTCCGGGCACGGTGTTTCAAATTTGTTTCGTTTCTTTCTTTTTTTTCGGTAGAATGTCAGGTGCAGATATCATATCTCTAAAAATTACATTACCCTTAAACTTTTCCTTCTCATACCGTATTTTCAATGCTACAATCTAAAAATTTGACCTTGTCATTTCGAATTTAAAGGGAATACGTATGATAGTAAGGACAACTTCCTTAGGTCATAACTTGATGATTGTACCAATAAATCTCATTTTCAGACTACGCAGATTCGAAACCACGATTTGTTGAAGAAATATCCATTTCCATCCCAGACGCATCAAACCAAAGGTCGGCTTTTACAGACACAATTTCATAACAATTTGATTTCAGACAGCAAAGATGAGACGAGAGGACAGTGGAAGATCCCAATAATTCAGCCTTCCAGTTCAATCCATCACAGAGAGATATAAATTACTCGCAATTCTTTACGAACAAATATCATCCGTCTGGCATTATGCAAAAAAAAAGCCAACTCCCCTTTTCTCAAGTGCTGAATCATTTTTTCCGTTGATTATCGCTTCGAGGATCTCATCTAACATTCACAAATACATTATATTTGATACACGGTTTTCCACAAATCAGTCTCCTATACCATGCGCATACTTAAAAAAAAAAAGGGGTTTCAGTGGACAAACTGGAAAATTCTAGATTCTGAAGGTCTAAACCTATTATTTTTAAAAATAAAATACCATTTCAATTCAATTCAATAAACCCGTTGAATAGTAAATTCTCTCTTTCCCATAGACTTAATACAAGGGCCAACTGGTTCCAATTGCAAACTGGATTAAGGTTAAAGGGGGTACCCAATGCTGAAACAATGTTAGTTCATTTAAAAGAGCATGATTTCATTAGCAGAAAATCATCTTTCTAAAATTTTTTTAAAAGTCGTGTTGCCAAGGAAACCCCCAAATGTGGTAAGATTTCAGGATATTTTTGACCCCTCAGCTGTGACCCAGTTTCAACTGGGTACCCACTTTGACGTCAAAATGACGTCAAAGTGGGTACCTTATCGCGCACTTCTAGCAAAATGCGCGCAAAGTATAATACAAGTTGTACAGTCTAGTGCGTAGCACAACTGCAATGCGCGAAGCTGGGTACCCACCTTTACGTCATACCTCATACTCAATTTTTCTCTGTCAGCTCATAACTTTTCATGAGAAAATTAACCAAAATGCATTGATTTCGATTGAAAATCATCATATTTTTAATGTTATTCTTCTTAGAATTCTAGTCTCGATCATATATCAAAATTTTGTTTACCATTGTGTAATCACTTTAAGGTTCGCACATTTTGAAAGAGAACGACGCGCAGCAGTACGTGCGGCAAGGTGGGAGAGGAAAGAAAGAACTTTGAATGTTCATTCAATATATATATATATATATATATATATATATATATATATATATATATATATGTGTGTTATATATATATATATATATATATATATTTATATATATGTATATATGTAAGTGAGAGGATAAGATGAGGCGAAGCACGGACGTAGCTGAACTTCAAAACTTTAATAACAATCTTCAGAAACCTGAAGAAGGCCGGGTAGGCCGAAAGTTGTTATTAAAGTTTTGAAGTTCAGCTACGTCCGTGTTTCGCCTCATCTTATCCTCTCACTTGCATATCTATCCGAGACGCCATCAAAATGGTGAAGTTGGGTATCTTCTCAATATCATTTACTTGGCAAAAAGGCAAGATTAGCAAAAACATAAAAAAACGGATTCATCATATGAAAAAGCATTCCATTTCTCTTCAATTGTTCGGAAACTAGCTAAAAGCTTATTAGTAAATTTGAAAAGTAATTGTATCTGCAACTCTTTACCCTTAGAATAACCAGAAGTTGAAAGAAATATTTCACTGTTGGGCACAACCTTTAAATTATTAATAGACGCGTCGTTCTACCGATTTATGAAAAGGCCCGAATCTCTCAGGAAATCTACGTTTTTGTCTGTGGGGTACTCTTAAATAATGTAAATGGTATACGAAAAGTTTTTAACATTACATTTCATCTCCTCTTTTACAATCGTACAGCCCATAGCAGGTTCAAGGCATTAATTATAGTATATTTTGCCTCGCGATGTTACATTAATTCTTCCAAGTCTATGTGTTCTGGAAAATATGAGAAAGGTATATTCTCACACTCAAAATTCTATCTCACGAAGGCCGTTATGTGTCGAACCGTGTATTGGTATGTAACAAATCAGACGATAATCCGTTTAGTTTTCTAATCAGCAATACACCTGACACTTTTCTTGTTTCTCGGTTTCATTCCTTTCTGTATGCAATTCAATCAATTTCCTTTTAGCTCACCCGTTTTTGTTCATCTTAAACAGGAAATTTCTTTTCGAAAGAGCTTTTTTGCATCCTTTATTCAACAAAGGTCCGAATTCCCTGCCCAGCGTTACATCTTCGGCGTGCTTTTTTTGACTAGTAATTACCGATCACAGATTGAATTGGCTCGGAGGCTAGTCCCTGTATCCAGCAGGGGATTAGTTTGGATTAATTGAAGTTCGGAGAAGAGGGGGACAAAAAGTCAGCCGGTGATTGATCGGGGAATTAAATCACGCGCATTACGATATATGGGCAAGATCGCAGCGCAAAACACGCCATTTTGACCTCGCTCTCGATGCTTATCCTTCTCTAGAGTACGATGCAAGGATTCGATGCGAATTGCGACCTTCTGAATAGCGTCCTTGCCTTGTCATGTGTATACGGGAGGGGGTATTCAGCTTTGTGAATCAAAAAACAGAGAGTTATATAAATATTTTATTCCCAAAGAACCAAAAGGTTTCCCTATTCTGCAGACATTTCCGCATATCAGGCGTGTAACGATGCCTCTTGAAATGGGGGCTGCGCTGCGAGCTAAAAAGTGTCCAACGGTCAACAGGTTTAAGAGGAGCTTATTTTCTGTTGCTGTTTTCAGAAACCCTCTGTAGACGATTTTCAAAGGTTCACCCTGCATAAATGATTTTTATCATCTAGTCTATTTAGCTGCATCTACTTATTATCTCGCATTTAGCACGATATACTATAATAATCATCTACTGAGTTTAACCTTAATGGTAAAAGAAGTTGATTTGTTTCCCCCTTTCTCCCATACTGGATTGCCTGGCAATAATCAGATTCGAACAAGTCGCATGTCGAACGATTTCACTACCAATATTCAGTGACTTGATCGGAATTTGTAACAATATCTCACTACTTTTCCCAATCTCTGTTTCTCCCCTCAAGTTAATACGCACAGCTTTCATTCTGACCCAACATGAATATTCTCCTATTAGCCAATTTTCTCCAAGCCAGCTTTCAATGCTTAACTCCCTACATCAGATCCGCCTCCAGTCATATCTCACGTTTGCTTACTTCAATCATTGCATTAACACGGTGCGTTTGATGCACGTTAGCCTACTTTCGTCGCATAAGCGCGAGAAAGGCCCTTATGCACTGCGGATGGCGTTCTCTACTCAGTCGTAGAAACGTAACATATAAAAGTCAGACTACATTATTTCTAAAATCCTGTCCAGAAGGAAGGCTACAGTAACTAAAAAAAAAAATAGTCAAAATGTCACAAGTGAATTTTCATTCAAAGAGCTTTAAACAGGAAATGCGTCATAGTCATATATGTTCAGGACTTTTATAAGCACAATACACTGAGGGGCGTTTTGCGACTGGCGCGACGTTTTCTTAGCATACTGCAGTGGAAAATCAAGGTTTGAGAAATCCTACCAGTCCTACCAATCCTACATTTTGGAGTATAAAATCAACGCCCAAAATGGCGAAAGCCCAAATCAGTTAAGGATATTTTGATACTATTTTGGAGTAGATCCCACTATTCTGACCGTGTCTTTTTTCACTCTAATCTCTAATATGATTCATCAAAGAGTGATTTTCAACTCCTGCACATAACAGACAGTATACATTTCGTATGATGCGCGGTTGCCTACAGAGCTACAGTAGACAAAATGACATTAAGCAAGCTATGTTCTGTAAGTCATTTTATCCATACCCACTAACTTGCGAGTTGTACGATTACGATAAAATTTGGAACATCATCCGGTTGAAGGCAGTACTATCGTTCACATGGATGACGGAACAATTTGGATAGAAAGAAAGACAGATTTCACTTGAAAGCGCCTAACTTTGTATAATCAGTGCTGAAGGGGGATCTTACTGATAACCGCTATCATGGTCGTAGCTCCCACGTTAAAGGAAACCAACATCTTCGAATCAAGTAGCTTTTAACCCATTCGTGACAGAGGGTCCACATTTTGTGGTTTGGACTAATAACTTTTGATGCAGAGCCCCAAATATCATACCAAATACATGCGCAGAAAGAGCAAAAAATTCTACACTTACTGTGCCCTTTCGTTGCATCAATATTTGTTGTTTGATGCTATTTTTTTTAAAGGAAAATAAGCATTAAAATCCTTAAATTGGCAATGCGATGAAAATGTTAAAATTACCGTTTTTCCCTGCAAATTGGCAACTTTATGACTTCTCATCATACATTCTGTCAATTAATATTTATTTTAGATACATGATGCTTTATAAGAAAAATGTGGCAATAAAAGAAAAATGTTGGTGTTGCCAATTTGAAGAATAAAAGCTGATCAAATTATGCTTTAAATAATTCCTGTCACGAATGGGTTAAATCAAAGCTAGGACGGAATGAAACAGATGAGCGAAAATCTGAACGAAATCGGACACGGAATAAGCAATTTATGGCTATATGAAATTTTCCATGTTTTCTGTATGACATTTTTTTAACACAACCATAGCTATTGATGACATCATTTCATGGACAAATCTGACATGTGTCTGAATATGTTTTGTACACACATAATTAATCATTAATCATTAATCATTTTCATTTTGCTTATGATTTGCATATTTAGCCAAACTGAAGATACGGTAGGAGTGTTTTCTCCACAACATATTTTGGATAAGGACAATGAAAACATGTGTTCTTTAACTGCTTGAGATAATAAAGGATGTGTGAAATTTTGTATACAAAACATAAAGAGTTGTCCCCAAATTACATCACCAGTAATGTCAAAAATAGATAATTCCACTATTTGGCATAACTTTCCTCTTCCGTATCCGATTATGTTAAAATTTTCGCTGATCTGTTTTATTTTGTCTTATCTTTAACTTGACCTGAGGGTGTTGGGGTTTTTTTTAAACGGGAGGGAGGGATGGGGGGGGGGGTAGGGCAAAGGGTGCAAAGAAGTAACGAAGCCATGCCTTCCTCGGAGACAAAAAAAAAATAACGTTAACTTCAACCCATTTTAAACTGTATAAATAAATGCATTTGACGGTATTATGCTAAAATTTAAACCCATCTATAGCTCTACAGTAAAGTTTTTAAAAACTTTTGTTAAACATGTTAGTATTGACCGAGCTTACTGAATAGGTGAATTCGGTGTCAAACTAAAAGTTACTGTTCTAAACGAGGTGCCAATAATCTGTGAATAATACGTAGAATAAACTTGTATTCCATAACATAGTGTTTTGGGATCATGCACGAAAATCAGCTTGAATATCAAAATTCGTTATTGCTTTTGATCATAAAATCCCGGGGAACACAGGATTTAGAATTATCGTGCATGAGTTTGAATTACGGCACTTTTGTTAACACGTCAACTGGTCGTCGAAATACATTTAAATCGTCCTGTAATTTTGTGTAGCTTATGTTCCATGGGAGAGGTAACGATTCGACTGAACTGTCATTGTGAATTCAATGAAAGCACGAACAACATCAAAAAACACGTTTATCTTTCCATTTGCAGAGTATGCATTTGCCATGATCGGGCATTTGGGTGCGATCATGTGTCTGAAAAATGTGCACAGCAGAAAAAGGCGGGAAGACCAAATTGTTCCCATCCGTCCGATCAGCACTCCTCGCAGATATTGACGATCTTCTCCCGGCTTGCACATTACGCCTAATTAGGCTCTGTGTCTTTTACGTGGCAGCGGAAATGTAGACAATGACGTGCAACACCGTTCACACTCAGGTTGTTGTACCCATACCAAACTTCGCGAACATATGTGCCTTGTAATCTACTAAAGGAAATTTTCGAAAGTAGATATAACCCTACCGACACGATCCTAACAAAAATGTATGCATGGATCTTTTCCAGATACTTAATAGCCTTCGATGTCTTGATTTTTAGACATTACACAACAGAGCCTTTTAGACACTGCATGCAGAATCTATGTCTCTGAAATCATTTGGCAAGAAAAAGAAAACATTACCGTTGCTTTCTACAAGTTGGGAATGACACCAGTTTCAAGAAACAAGATGAGGAAGGGGAACAACAAATCTAGTGAATGCTTGGACATGGTAGAAGTGAATTCATCGCCATCGTTCCCAGTGACCATTCTAACTGCCAGTGGCGTGACCAATTATATATTCCGTGGTGTTCAATTCTATAACCTGGATACGCTTGTGCAAACGATGGACGATTTTCCGAGGTCCTTTTCCGGAAACTATTTTTTGTTAGACGTGCACGCATGCCACAATGAGAACATGGCTGAAAGAGTAATGGGTTTTAAATTAAACTGCAGGACGGACAAGACGGGTATAGAGAAGATACTCCAAGGCAACACATGGCAAGAGCGTGAAACCGCATCAAGAAAGGATGAGGCGCAAAAGTTCAAGTAGTATTATGGAAATTGGCTTCATCTGAAGAAGCAACTTCTTCCATCTGAATTTCAGATTCGCTAAGCAAACGCATGAGATGTCCAAGTGTTATTCTATCACTTGGGCACAGTGAAGGAGTGTTTACCACGAACCCCTAGCCGTTGAGACGTCCGTCAACAGACAGACATGCGATGGGAAGGGGACAAGACCACAACAAAGTGATGGTACTGAGAGTTTATAGTGAAATCGCTTTTGTTTTTGTCATTTCCAAGGGGAATCCATTTAAACTTCTAAGCCTCTGTAAAGTATCGGGCACTCTTAAGATTAGAGAGGTGTCTATTAAAAACAACAACTTTTTTTCACCTGAATTTTGTTCTTTTGTTTCCTTCGTTCTGGGTTCTGTACACAAATCACCTTTTTCGTGGTTAAGTTCCTTCCAAGGTCTTTCCGCACCCGAAATAACAAAATTTCGGGAAAAAAAGATGCTCACGCTTGCCGCATGATAAAATAATGATATGGTAGTTCAGCATTAAAGGCATTGGCTAACTTTGTGAGCAGCTCATTTAAAAAGATTCTCAAACTAGGATGAAACATGTGCATTAGTACTTGTATTTGTACTCAGAAACCCTGAAACCAACCATAATTTGACATGAAAAACCGTCAATAAGATGCAAACGCTGATTTTATTAGTGTTGGTCTCACAAGACACTTTAGCTAGAGGAGCATTTTCAACCAATTCAAAAGAAAAACCGTTGGCTGCACCTCTCTCCCTGTACTATACATGATATGCATACACACACACATACACACACCACCGTACTATACATGTACATGATATGCATACACATAAACTGTGCAGGTGAACTCTGTGCACATGTCCTGTCTGTGCAACCGACCACTATATTTTCTTCAAACATTGGTTTACATTTTTAGTATTTAAAAATACTTTCCGCCGACATTATACTTTGAAACTTTCAGACAGGTATTTTAAAACTATAACTCTTGTGTTTATACCATTGTCAAGTAGCAAAATGAGATTTTTTTTTAAATTCTCACAATGTTAGCCTTTTACTTTAAGTTAAGTTTTGGTTTACCTTCTTTCTTTTTTTTTTCTTAGACATGTTAGAGTGTAGGAATCTTGAAGGTGGGCGGGGGAAGGCCAAACAATGAGTTGAAAATAAGTTCAGTCCTTGTAAACGTGAGGAGTATTACAAATCAGATGGTAATGGCAAACTTAAAGGGAAAGTCCACCCCAAAAGTTTCACTGTTTCAATAAAAGGAGATAAATTTAAATAGCATTTCAAAAAAGAAATGAGCAAAATCGGTCAAAGAATAAGAAAATTACACTCATTTACATTTTTTTAGTAAATTACTCTCGGCTCTGCAAATTGGCAACACTGATGACATCATATGCGAGCAGCTCTCCATTCACTTTGTACTTGAAAATTCACATTTTCTCAATTTTCTTGGAAGTTGCACATTTTCTCACCCCATAGTCAAAGTATGTTATGTAAAAAAACAATTCTTCTGTACATACCTTGACAATGGGGTAGAAAATGTGTAACTTCCAAGAAATTGAGAAAATGTGAAATTTTATGTACATAGTGAATGGTGATCTCCTTGCATATGATGTCATCAGTGTTGCCAATTTGCAGAGCCGAGAGTAATATACTAGAAAATGTAAATGAGTGTAATTTTCTTAATCTTTGACCGATTTTGCTCATTTCTTTTTTAAAATGCTATTAAAATTTAACTCATTTTATTGAAACAGTGAAACTTCTGGGGGTGGAGTTTGCCTTTAAGACATTCCTTAATTATATCTGAATACCCTTAAAAATCAAGAACTTTCGCCAGGGTGTACCACAGAGTTCCCGTTTGTTTTGTTCATAATACACGTTCTTATCATTTTCAGTATTTATTAGTGGTAACATTTTCGCTTGTTTTTGTTTTGTTTTGTTTTGTTTACGCACGAACCCTAAAACTTCTTTTCAACCCCACCCCACCCCATCTACCCACCCACACGCTCACACAGACAATCAAATAAACACAAACGCGCGGACCCTTCTAAGAGAGGATAGCCACGCGACCTCCAAATCGTAGCTCATAACTATTCAATTAATTCCTGAATGGCTTAATGATGTTATTAACCGCCGACCCGTAATTATCTGTCCTTCATTTATATGATAAAAAGAGGGGTGAAGGGGACACGTATAATTACCGGTCGACACTTACAACATTTCAGTATCATGGTGACCATGCGACCGCAACAGACCGAATTAGATTACTCTTTCTTTTCTTATTTCACCACCGTAAAACTAATATCCCTTTCCGAAGGTCAAAGCGGTGATTTTAATCACTTCTTTGATTTTTCTTCTCTTGAAAATCACTCTGAAATTTCTTTCTTAATAGACAAAAGTTTATAAAGGATAAAGCCAGATATATTTATCATACTTCTTTCTTCAATTTGCGCTATATTTTCCTTTTATATAGTGAACAAAATATATTTATATGATATTTCATATTATATTTCAATATTTGTTTCAAAATTGCAATTTTGGCATTTAGCTGCAGTGATATTCAATTTTTAAAAGTCGAAATTAATTGTTATGAAATACTTGATTTAATGATTTTTTTTTTGAAAGAAAGTAACAATGTTATCTACAATTCCAAGTATTACAAAATACTCTACAGACATCCAAATACATAAATGGTGTGCCTGCTATTTGGAGTAACTTCATGACGGGACGAATCTGAATACCCGCTGAAAGAGCCTCTTCTATTTTTCAAAATAAACAAAATTGATTCTCCAGTACTGAGTCAGAATTGTTTGCTGCAGAGACAGAGCGAGGTCGCCGGCTATTTATAAATGAAAATGCATCCAATTTATTTGTTGATATTTAAACATTATACAACTGCACGGACCGGATTTTTAAGGGGGAAAAGTGCACGGTAACCTGTGGATTGGATGTTCAAGTGCATTCACGATACTTTTTATACCCCAACCCCTCCCCCTTCTCCATCTCCCCCCTCTCTCTCTCTCTCTCTCTCTCTCTCTCTCTCTCTCTCTTCCTTTTGTTCTCTCTATCTACTATCAACTATGTGAGGGAATTATGAGCTGATGAATCTATTTTATATGTTGATCTCATAGTGAAACCACTGACGTTTCTGATGTATCTTCCAAGAGGCGAAGGGATTGGGGAAGGGGGATTCGGTCCAAATTGGCGGGCAAACATAAGTGTCTTTATTCATCAATCGGGCAATTTCATTTCATATCTCTGAAACAATAACTTTGTTTGCAAATGCTAGAAGCTCCTCCATTTCGAAGATTATTATGATGGAATATCAAGCAAAAAAAAAAAAAAAAAAAAAAAAAAAGAGGAAAGACAGAAAGAAAGAAAAAAAGAAAAAGAAGAAAAATCGCAAGTCACCCAGTTCATAAACATCCATTTATAATGGATAATTCCAGACGAAATTTTTTCATGAAAGTAGTATACCAGATATGTAACAGCTTTCCATATCTCGTTTTGTAGAGTAATAGTAAATAGCTTTGAGGTGCTCTCCTATTTCTCCTGCTCTCATTGCCTATTTCTTTTCACACCACTGTGAAGGTTGGGTCAATAACTCGAGGCGCCATTTCCTGACGGTAGATCTGCGTCACTACCTGACACGGTATTCTGTGCGTCGTGACAAGGTGTTCACTTTTATCGTTTACAAAGTTACTGCAAAATGAAGAGTGCAAAAAATTACCTTTAGGAATTGGCGTATGGGTGAATGGCCTGCACAGGATTTATTAGCGGTAATGCTATGACGCAATAAAAATGACAGGTCGTGTGAGTTACCTTTTTTATCATTCCAAAGCCGTCTAAAAAGAATACAGACCAATCGAAAAGAAAAGTAACTTAAAACGCCTTGACTGTCTGCCAATCTTTTCAATTAATAATACATGGAACTAACTTCAACTCAAGCTGGACAGGTGTCCAGGAGAAATCGGTTCGTTTGATTAATTTTCTTGGCGACATTTCTCGTAAACAGAGCACGCAGTTTTGAGGTAACTTCTGAGGAATTACCTGTCGTTATTTCTGCTTACTCGCTACGTTTTGCACCACATCGCACCATAATATTTGGGAAAAGCCACCTTCATTTAACATGTTGACGATACATGGATTCTAAATGAATCGAACAAATTTTTAAATGAACACATTTATGTCAGTTCAGGTTATCAAATATCAACAATATCAAATATACATTATAGTTTTTAATTAGAATAAAGGTCGAGCTTGTTTCCCTCTTTCTTTCGCTCTCTCCTTTTCTACCGCTTCCTCTTTAGTACTCTGAAATGGGGGTTATACCCCCCCCCCCCCATTTGTCATCAGTAACACTGGTATTTAGTTTTAAGTATTTGGCTTTTATGAAATCAAGGACAAATTGATGCATAGACAGACAATTTCAAACAGTAACTTATTTGAATACGTTTACATTGGTTTTCATTTTTCTTGTGGGTGGTGATTTCAGAGTTTTTGTTGTTGCATAATTGGTAAATTATTGAGATGTTCTATATATGCGTGCCTTTTTAGATTCCGGGCATAATGTCCCGCTCACTTTAATACCATATCATACTCCTTGGAGCATTATAAAACAGTCTTTAAACAAACTTTAAGCGTATTATCATCACTAATACACGGGGTGCCTGGATTTTTTTTCCTTCAAACAAAACTACCGATCGCATGACGCACTTATGTCCCGTATACGAACCAACTCATTAAGATGGGCTTTGATTTCTCCCCGCAAATCTTGCCATCACAGACGCTTTTCTTCTGTCTACCCCACGTCTTACACCGGGGCATGCCTGCGCATCTATTTGCGGGCTTATTTTGACGTCGTATCGCGATGGGCAAATTGCAGAGTCGTGACTTTTCGTCCAAACGACGCGATGGCTCACGATTACTGCGTGATTTTGGATGCAGAAAACAAAATGCAGGAATGAGAGACGAGGGGGTACATTGTAGGCCCTTTTTTATTTCGTGGAGTTGCTGTTGTTGATCATTGTGCACGTACAAATGATTCCCTTGTCTGAAGTTTACACAGTGTGCAATCATCGCTGTTGAACTTTCTACGGATGACCTTTTGATTAACTTTTTCTACTCGACATGCTCAGTCTTAAAGTGGAAACAAAGTGGTACGATTTGAAAATTGTTTACAAACACAACCATACCGTGACAAAAAATGGGACTCGTTAAGACTGTATTCTTTAGCTTGCCGGTATCTTGGAACACCTTGTACTTTTAAAACTTCACATTTGTTTGAGTAGGCAAAAGCAGGCTATCAAGTCGTTTTATTTGAATGTGAGGGTAAGTGGCAAGTTATCTCCCTTGTCCCAGGTGCCGTAAAAATCCAACTTACGCCGAAATCTGTAATGACACATTAGACGCTTAGTATTACATGAAACGCAAAGATATTATCATAATTCTAATTGATCTAAAATAAAAGCAAAATAATATTATAAAAGATCACATAATTCCAGTTCTCTCTATTTTTTTTTATTGCCTTGTTATTCTGTGAAAGTTATTCAAGGAAATTCTACAGACATTGTGTTTTTAAACAGGTGTTATATTTCAGGTCTTCAAAATTCTAAACACTGCATTCTAATCATTTAGACATGCACTTGCAATATCTGCGTTTTCTAATATAACAATATATTACATATGTTATACAGCGCATTACGTGAATACTTCAATGCGATTTACAATGTTGCTAACCCTGATCATTGCTGATCTTTGGATTTCTAGCCCGCACACAAGTGTGCACCATCTCCACTCATTAGGGGGCAATCCTACCATTTTGCATTTCATTTTGCATTTCACAAGGCAATGTGCATCGTTTGCAAGGCAATGTAGAAGCAGTCACTTTGGCTTTTGGCAATCCTCAGAGACGTTGAAAATCTTAAACTAAATTTTGTTTGCCTAGTTGCTGGTTGGTTGTTTGGTTTGTTTGTTCATTGTTGTTGTTGTTGTTTCTCCATCTGTATTGACCTTCTATCATTATGACAGAAAACTGATAAAAAAAACTGACAAAGAAAGCTGACTCATTTTTAAAAAGACAGTCTCAATAACATATATGAAAGTGAGATGAAAAACTTACTGGAAAAATAAGTTGCATGTATGGTTTTCGCAGCAATTCTCACGAGACGAAAGTGACCATGGTGACACAACCATGTCAAAAGAACATAATTTTGGCTGCTGACCTAATCTTGTCCTACGATGACGAATCGCAGGTGCTATCTCAATGTAGATTTACGTTTGATTTGATTGAATTATTGTAGTACGCCGTGATATGCACAGCATCGTAATTTGACCAGTCTACTTTTCACTTACGGTATTTCTTCTTTTTTTCACAATCACACATAGGATTGTGATTCATAAGTGTAAATACATGTATTATGTATTTAGTTTGCTTTAAACGCAGCTTTGGATGTATCGCCTCTCTTTTCGTAGCTAAAAGCTTGTTTTAAAGATTAAATCAGTAATAAAATAACAAGCAGCAGTGACAAAGCAAGCGTTAAAATCGGTGCATTACAAAAATAACATGAATGAATGGTCATTTGTGGGTTTAATCATGCACATTAAATATATCTACCTTAGTACAGTGGAAAAAAAAACATTTTTTTTACACAACACAAGCAGCACGTCCTCAACCATTCAGGTTTGGTGCTTATTTGTCTACAATGAGGTGTATCTACTGTATATAATTTGAGACTTACACTGTCGATGCATTAGTATTAATGCAGCTTAAAGTTTATGACTGCACGGAAGATTATTCACTACAGGAACACACATAAAATCCTAGTTCCTGCAAACAAGGTTTTCAGTATTTACTTTACTGATGCAAATCTGCTGAAACAAACAAGTTAAAAAAGGATGAAGAAATTGCTTTAGGATGGACGTAAATGATGTAAGCATGTACAGCAGAAACAAGGAGAAAAACAAGTTGAAAAGAAGAAGAAGAAGAAGAAGAAGAAGACGAAAAAGAAAAAGAAAAAGAAGAAGGAGGAGGAGGAGGAGGAGGAGGAGGAGAAAAAGAAGACGAAGAAGAAGGAGAAGAAAAGATGAAGACATATAAAAAAAAAATACACAAAACAGCAGAGGAAAGTAGGAAAAAGATTATGAGACGAATAACGAATAACTGAATATGCAGAATACTAAGTTTGAGACATTGTATGCAATTGAGAAAACACATTGAAGTATTTTGCTTAAATCGAAATTGAAACTGAAACGCTACATGAGAACAGAATAAGGTTAATTCAGGTTATGTTGATTTCAGTTATGACATAAAACGCATCATTCATAATTTTGCATTTCATACATGGCTTGATTATACTATACATTTCCAACAATAATTAATCTCTATATCAATATGTCGTTGGGAGAATTACATGTACTCATAAACATGGACGGTTTGAATGTAGGGGTATTCTCTCTTAGGATGACGTTATGCAAAATGAATACAATGTGGCGAGTCGGTAAAACCTTTCTTTTTGTACAAGTTTCCGCGATCCTTGGCAAATGCCATGGAAAAGGCTCTTCCTGTTAAGCCCCCACGAGGGTTAGATGAACCGACCATCGGATCAAACCAAAAAGGGGCACTTAGGGCATGTAAATATTGACAAAGAAAATGAAATATGTATATCTTAAAAGTCCCCTGACAACCTTAAACATGTTAAAGAGGATTATAGAAAAGAACAGTTGGCATTTATGGAGTGGACAATCAAATGGCAAAGTTAATATAAGCTGATTTCTTACTTACAGGATTTTTTGCTGATTCAGCCGAGGTTCGCCTGGAGATAGCTTTCCGTTGAGCAAAGAACCTAAGTCCTGAAGATGTTCAATTACGCTTTGACCAGAGTATAGGTTCTGCACAGGAATGCGTTCACTTCCCGAGAAGTTGAGCCATTTTCCGTAAGAAAAGGAAAATCAGGAGGTTTCTTTGTTTCAGATCAATTACCATCACATTCTGATAAACTGAATATAGTGAGTAAAAAAAGCCCTTCCTGATTTGTTGATCAATGTGGTTTTTCTTAATAGTTTTTCCTCGCTGAATATTCAGAAGAATAGAGTACTTTTCACCACCGTCTCAATAACCGCGTTGAAGCGTATGTTGCTGCTATTAGACAGAATGATGAAAAGGAAGAGTGTATAGAAGTCACATAATAAACAAAACTAGATTTAGGCAGATAAAGATCGAAGATAAACAAAACTGACATATGTTCAACTAAAAGTTTTGTTCTCTTATTTCCAAAAGAAAATGTACATTGGCCGCGGTAAAAGGGATATAAATCCAGTCAAAATTCAACAGGGCGGTGGCCGCTATTATGTCGAAAGAAAACAAATCAGGCCGTAGACAAAACGAGTAATTTTTGTAAGAGGGCGAGCCCCACTGTCTGAAGACGACGAGCTTTGCGCTACTCTAATCCGTAAAATGGGCCAAGCTGGAAAAGAGGAAAGAGTCCCCTGCTGGGAGAAGAACTCTTTATCGATCCGATCTCTGCGAAGGTTAAGGTGGAGTCTGCAGATTTCCCCGCATCCTTTTTTTTTTCTTTCCTTCTGCTTTCCCGCGCTTTCTTCCTCCCTTTGTGATCGCGAACTCCGATTCCTCGATCGTCCAGCTACGACCTGTGTGCAGAGAAATGGAAAATACGATTATGGTTACGATGGAAGTTTACGTTCGAGAGAACGAACCAAATACACTGTTTATCGCCAAATATACTTTAACACGATGAAGTAGATTCGGTGATGTTTTTAGGGTGTAAGAGGCAGGGGAAAGGAGAAAGAAACAGAAAGACATATGGATTTGCAGTGAGGTACAGAAAGAGAGGGAGAGACGGAGAGGGGGGTAATTGGATGAAGTGAAAGTCGGAGAGAAGAGGATAGAATGAAAAAGAAGAAATGAGGGGGTGAGAGGGAAAGAACGAGAGAGACAGAGAGAGGAGGAGGAAGGAAAGTGGGATGGAGAGGAGAAGGGGGATTGAAAAGATAGGGAGGAAATGAAGAGAGCGAGTGAGAGATAAAGAGATAGAAATAAAGAGAGAATTGGTAGAGAAAGTGGAAAGGGACATGAGGAGAGCATTTAAGCGCGGGAAAGGTGTACTGGGAGAGAGAGGGAAGGAGAAATCATAAAATGGCGATATGAACTGGAAATAATTATGCTCAACCAAGCATGCACAAAATGCATCAGGCAGGGTGTTAGAGTCCGTGTTTGTGCTAAACGCGCGTTCAAGGAAAGGAGACAAGATGCATCCGAGGGATGCATTCACGCGGAGTTTGCTAAGTGGTATCAGGGGATCGGATTATCCATTCGAGTCAGTCGTGTAATGTCGTGAGGCGTGTGCGTACACCAGTCGTGCGCACGCTCGCTCGCTATCTTTCCCTTCCATCCTCCTATACCCCCTCTCTCTCTCTCACACGTCGCACAGAGACTGGCCTGAATCTTCGCTACCGGCGACACGCACTGACTCCCTGGAATCAAAATTCAGGCGACTGCGTCGTTTTATACCCCCGAGCGGCTACCCCGCTCCTGGAGTTATAGGAGGAGGAATGTGTGCTTAGCAAATTAGACCGAATTCTATCGATTGTACACTGCTTATTCTACACCCAGGCTCGTGCTTTCACATGTCTTAAAAGCAAAGTCACGTGATAACTTGTTATCACACGAGTCAATCAATAGTGGTTCCGCCATTATTAAAAACAAATCTCGCACTTGTCTCTCGCCAATAGATTTTTTTTTCTCACCTCGACTGAAAAGAGATGGCATATGTGCCACAGTATAATTAATTGATTGTTGTGAATAACTCATCTATACCATTTTTTTCAAGGTTAGTTTCTTTTACATAGGCTTCTAGGGGGCAGTTAGGTATTTTGATCTTGTAAGCACCATTTTGATCTTAAAGACTCAATGCTAACACTGCTGCAAGCCAGAGGTAGTTATGGACCAGAATATGAAGACCGACTTGTACGGGATGCGACAGATTCCTGTAACACATCATTTTCTGCTTTAAAATTACGCCGCTGCCCCCCCCCCCCCCCGTTTCCTCGTTTCTCCCCCGTATGAATAGGGTGTCCTCCTTTTCGCTAAGTATCAGTTTCCAGAAGAAATCCTAGATCGACGAATGCAACGAAAGTGAAGGGAAGCTCGACTATGCACGCACGCAATTCGCAAGCCTGCTAAAAGTGGTCATTTTGAACCATTGGCAAATTTACTTTGAGAATGGAATAAAAAGCGGCTTTGTTGGCTGCTGAGTATCAATACAGGGTCCCGTTTCATAAAATTTGTTATCAGTAACAACTGATGCATTTCTATGACAAATTTGCTCTCAGCCAATCAGATGCAAGGATTTCAGTAGCTTATAACAGTTACTGCAACTTGTTATTGATAACAAGTTTTATGAAACGGGGCCCAGAACCACAGGAGATGACTGTTCTCCATAAGAAGTTCCATTCCGTGTCTTCGTCATGTTTTCTACAGAGTCATCCGTGTCCATGATCAGATGATCTTGGTGGATTGAAATTATCATGATGATGACTTTTGGGAAAATGATAAATCTATCCATGTAGCATAAAGTGATCAAGTATTATTGTAACATATTCTTCCAAAGCATTCTTTTGAAATAATCTTTGCAACCTAAGGCGGTCTGATTATTGCCTTTATTTGCCTTGATTCCTTTCAGCCTCAAGCTAAAGGAAGTCTCTCCACATTGCTTCCATATTCTGAGACTGTGATATCAAATACCCTTTTAGGCTGCATTCATACCGTACCATGGGACCTAGTTATATAAAGCCCGGCGCACACTATATGATCCGTTTGCGACCTGATTTTCGAAAAATTGGCATTTTGCATCAAATATGAAAGTTTAATCAAGTAAAATTCTCTTTTTGGAAGTCCGAAATAATGACAGAAATACTAAAATCGAAATTTTGGTAAACTGAAAGCCTTGTGGTCGGAGAAAAGGCGAAATCGGCTTCAAATCTTAGCCGATCGCAAGATTGCTATGACGTCACTACGATTTTGGAATTGAATTCGCTTTTATTCCTACAGGGAGGCTCGCAGTAGCCCGGAATTTCGATTTTAATGGTCATACGACTATTCGGAATTTTGATCATAAAGATTTTACATATATGAATGTTCATATCAAATGCCATAACATATTTTTTTCTAAAATCGGATCGCAGACGGATCGTGCAGTGTGCGCCGGGCTTTAGTGTTTCTATTCTGATAGTCATCGAGTTGTATCGTCAGACAGGCAGTGTGACCATGATGACTGACTTGTTCGTGCTGCGTTTCGCTGAAGAAGGCCCACATTGCCAGTTGCACCATGATGCACTCACTTGGCTTTCATAAAGGAGGTTATTACACTGTATGAACGCTTGCGAACGTAGCGACTTTGGGGTTTCGTCAGGCACGCCAGGGTGCGTTAAAGGCGGTAAATGTTGCAAATAGAGTTCGCAAAGTTTCAATCCGCAAATAGTTTTTCTTGTCGCAAAGAAATTTTGAACATGTTCAAAATTCCTTCGCGAACGGTTGCAAACCTTTGCAAAACTGTCTTACGCCTTTCAAACAGTTAAAACATTTGCTTACAGTCGATAATTGTCGCCAAATGTCTTTCGCAAACGCTTTATCAAACATTCGAGCGAATGTTGCTTATTGTCGCTAAATGTCGCTAAAAACAGAAGCGAACCTTGATTTTCGTCAACGTTCGTCAAGAAGGTGACGAATCGAAAAATTGTAACGATCGCAATGAGCATTCGCCGCTCAATGTGTGATGCCCACTTAAAGGGTCCGAATGTGCCTGAATGTCTTGTATATATCTTTATACAAAGTAATTCATCCAGGAGCGGCGCCAGGGTATTTTGGTAGGGGGCAAGATGACCCATAGGTATAAATTTATTTACGTTTTAAATAAAAAAATAGGGTATTGTATAGTTGCATGACCCAGCCCTCTCTTTTTCCATACAGTTCTTTCTTCCTTCTCCTCTTTTTTTAAATCACTTGAAAAATTATAGGGGTGATCGTCCCCCCCCCCCTGTATCACCGCCCCTGAATTTTTCTATCGTTGTCTCTCTTAACCCACTTGTTTAATGTCTACCTCGAGTGACTTGTTCCTTGAAATGCATTATGCACATGTTAGGTTACTAGAGCTTAAGTCGGGGATAATAATGAAATAGCTCGTTGGGTCTTCATTCAATAGATATCTATTTTATGGGCGGATATTCATAACTCTCGATATAATTTTCTCATGATTTAGTTGAGAATAATTTCAGACACAGACGATTTCCAAATGTGAACGCGGTCGTATGATGATCCGTCCTCCTAGAACCTTATGATGCCAGTGCAAATAGTCGATCAATTCGCTCCCATAGTGACCAATCAATGGGAAAGGGTATTTATACCACAGACAGTAAGTCACCTTACCGTCCATTAAAAATAAGAATAATTGAATATCATTTCCTTCTCCCCGTGTGTCAAACTTGCCGCCAAAAAGAGCGCTGGCAATATCAACTTTGGAAATTCTTTCAATACACCGCCACAGCGCCATGACTATCGCCACCCGAAGCCAGTGAAATCAAGTTACATATGCGCCTCTTTAAAAATGAGAATTATCGACGTTTATGCTGGCAGGGAAGCGGGATGGAAAAGAAAGAGAAAAATCCCATTTTCCCGTCTTTCATATTAGGCCACAGCAAATATCGTTTCAAGTCACTAATATTCACAAGTTTTTAATTCTCTAAAGGTAATAGATCCCAGAATTATGTAAATTAAAAAAGTGTTGGTGCAAACAACTAAATTACTGACTCTTAATAAACGAACAAAAAGGTATAGGAAGTCACAACTGCAACAACAGCGATAAAAAAAAGTTATACAAAGAGTACGATAGACTTCACATAAACTTACTTGCAAGAAGTAGTATTTACAAAGATATTGATTCAGTAATTCGCAAGATAATTCTTCCATTAAACCCAGAATGTGTTTAACGCATTTCTTCCTCTACTTCAAAATTCTCGTGGGAAACAAAAACTGGTGAAAAGGCACTATCATGATCGCGTCTATCCCATCCCACTATCATGGTTGTTCATAAGATGAGATGTGTTCCTATAGGGATGTACCTCAATATGGAATGTAAATATTTGGACAATTTGGAATGTTTAATCCTGACAAGAAAAATCTAATTCTGACACGATTCTTCTCGCCTAGCTTATTATCTATCTGGGTTAAACTTACAGCAAATCGATTTAGAAATTATTCGGCATACAAAGACTGTTGCCTGCAGCCAAAAGCGGTAAAGTTGGACGGGAAGAACGTGATAAGTGTATTACCGTGTATATTTATTTAGAAACGTCATTGCGTCGTGCACAAATTAATGAATGAAAAACATTTTACGTATAAATCTACAACAGCGCTTGACTTATATACATGTTGACATTTCCATGCAATCCCCTGATTTGCGAGTTTCGGAAGTTCCAGTGTTCTAATTCTGCAAGACATAAACTTCACGTAAGGAATGATTACTGTTAAGCTTGTTACTTTCAAGGGTATTTGCTATGAATTTTTTAATTTAACTAATAACTTTACACCTTTTTACAGTTTGTCAGGAAGATATAAAAAGTTATGTGTTAGAAATAAAAGTTCTTTCCTATAACAAAAAAATAATAAATCAGTTTTGAACCTGGTACTACAGTCATTTATAGTATTTTTAGTTTTTATATTTAGTTTTGATTTAACCTCTCTTGTACAATAGGGATAAGGGTTTGCTATTTCCGTATTTTTATCAATCGTGAAATTATTCTTAGGCAACCTATATTAAAAAATATTGCCGTCTGCATGCAGATACGACCAAAATACATTACGACTGTCTATTTATATATGATTTATTTTGGGCAATACAGTTATTTAAGGAAATTCTATGGCCAATAAAATCCTGACTACAGTTCGACGTGCTTGAAGTCACAAATTCAGTTTCTTTTTCTTTTTTTCATTTTGCCCCATATCCCTTCTTTTATTGATCTTAGGGTATGTAAACAATATTTTGAATATATCCTAGAAACGGAGTGGATATTACTATGGTTAAGTTCAGACTGTTCGAATGGCACTCGACTTTAACATTCTCGCCATGGTAGAGCATCGAGTGTGTTCTTAAAATGCACCAGCCAATGTATCCATTTCCGTGTTTTCCAAAAAACCACTTACAGAAATAATAAATGGGTTTCTAGCACTCGAGCCAAGCCCACTTCTGGTGAATCGAATAATATAAGGGCGCGCGCAGGAAGTAGCCCTTTTTCCTCGTCGGCATAAATCTCAAAGTTTCCTAGTTTTTGAGCAAGGAAGAGTGGTAATCTCTGTTTCTATCGAAGTGGAGAATTGGATGACAGTATTAATCAGGCTATTCTGACATTAACAATCAGGTTTTATCACCGCGCCAGCGAGGCTCGTGGAAGGAATCCATGGCAAGGGCTCAAATTTCTTATTGTTTTGAAGGACCAATTGATATACTTTGGCGCTGAATAAGTTTACAAGGAGCAACGAACGACCCGCTTCTAGAACCTTGTTCACGTTTTCCCCTTGGTTAACAGGTTTTGGTTTGAACATTCTTATGCTCCATTTCTTGAAGTATCAGTTTCAAGTCAATGATTATGTCCTTTTCACCCCGTTTCTACTTCCGTTTGAATACATTTACACATCCATCCAATATCACATTTGAATTAGTTATCACATATCTCACAATTTGTATATAATCATGTAAGTTTTTTTATCATAACCTATAGATATCTCTCAAGCTACCAAAGATGTGATACATCTTTCTTGCCCGCTCCCCCTCCCCACTGCTCTTCTCATTCCCTTTTCTCTCTCCCTCCCTCTTTATTTCTTCTCCTTCTCATCCTCCCTTCTTTTCTTCTTCGTCTTCTCCTCCTCGCTCTTCTTCTTCTTCTTCTTCTTCTTCTTCTTCTTCTTCTTCTTCTTCTTCCTCTTTTCTTTCTCTTTTCATCCCTTTCTATCGTTCTTTGATCGAGTGCGTAATCGTTTTTTTTTTTGGGGGGGGGGAGCTGTTGGTTATTGTTAATTCTGTTTGCTTAAACATGTTAAATGCCTTTCAGTATTTTACCCCGTTCTACTCGGACAAATAAGTTCACCTACCAGGCATCTTAGAAAATCTTCTGCGGCTATGCTATTCCAAACATACCAAACATGGCAAACATGAATAATGTCTTGTCATAGTCTCTGTCAAATGACCTAGTTAAATTTAATTACTAAATGCATTGTAACCTTGAAGACTGATGATGAATCAGTGGCTTGTGCTTTGGTTACAAGTCATATTAACCTTCACAAATTACATATAGCTTTCAAAGGATAGTGATTCAGGAAGCATTATACCCCATGGATGTAAAACAATTATGGTTGTCTTTTTCTCGCTAACTAAGGATAATCGACGATAATTTCGATTAGCAAACGTTAAGTATTCATTCTGACTAACCAGTCCCATTTCTCTCCAGTCCGCAGGGCATGAAATAGTGAGCTTTTTCTTTGACGCTTTGCTCTTTCATTATAGTCATGATAGGTGAAGCTATAGGCAAACTGGAAGGGAAAAATACATTATTTTCTGTTCATGTTTGTTCTTCTTTCCAACTGTGCATGGCAGCGTTAAACTTTGAAGCTGTTATTTGAGTTTCTAGGCGTTTGTTTGTCGTGCGATTTCTCTCTCAGTTTCCTTGGCTTTGAAATGTTTTCTTTTTTCTTTTTTCACTGAAAAGATAGGAAGCAAAGTGCCAAACATGCCAAATGCACAAAAACAGATGCACTTAAAAAATTTTACAGTGTTTTAAACATGTTAAAGGAGTCGCCGTTGTCAACACATCCATTTTCTGTGACCCCTTTTTAAACAAAGTGAAGGAGGCGATGCGTTCAATGCACACAAAAACGGACGCCCCTTAAATCTTTTTACAGCATTTTAAGGAGTCGCCATTGTGACAGTCAATACATTTATTTCAGTGGAGACAGAATGGTGTCAGTATACGAGGAGGTAGCATGACTTTAATTACTGTTCGTGCAGGGAATGTTCATAAGAGAGCTCCCTTACCATAATTGAATGTATAAATCAAAGATTTTATTAGCTGCGGTTGGCAGCTTGCAGTTTTATGCTCTCTTACGCCATCATAAATCTGCGTGATCTTTGTACGACCACTCAAGGCGTGTTCAGCACAGGGGGCGTTCGCCCCATCTTATATAATCAAGTTGTCTACCCCTCCCGTCCTGTTACATACCAGGCAGTTCTTGTCAAAAAGTATTCGAAGTTCGATGTTTATTTTACACAGAACGTCCCCCCCCCCCTCTCTCTCTCTCTCTCTCTCTCTATCTATCTATCTATCTTTCTCTCTCCCTACTTGCTTTCTCTCTTACGGTTCTTCACCCCTTTCAATTGACACCTCCGATGTCTATAAATCATCCAAGAGTTTTATGCGGTTTACGATCCGGTACTATTCCAAATATAATCATGTCGAGAAGAAATTGACGATATGCTATGAATGAAATCTTATACGACCATACATCACATTTGACATCGTGTTATCAAATACCAAGAGATTGTCACAGTATATTTCATGTACGTGCGTGGACCGATTCAGTGATTAAGAATGATTTAGACATCTTCATTTTAATACTTGGTTTAAATCCATCATTATATCGGGAAAATAAAGCATTGTTACTGAAGCGGAGGGAAATGAAATCTAAAAGAAACTAAGTTTATATCCCATTCTGTGACTATTCAACCTAACATAACATAAACAGTGTGTTAAGTTTATGAGCATTGCAGAATCTTCGACTAAAACGCCTTTGGCACTGTTTGGCGTAAAAATTCAACATTTTATGACTATTCATTATATAAACGAATTTTTATATTATGATTATCACGATTACTTCTGAAGTACACTGGGATAAGATACATAATGTAAACATAAAATTGATTTCTATAATACCAAGGATATTCTAGCAAAACGATGACCCTTTGACATACGCATGGCCCTAAATTATGGTGGTCCTGAAGTACGCTCGACGCCAGGTTATGTGCGCCTTGAATTTCGCGGCCAAGTCACGAAATTTGCGACCACTGGACGCGATCTTTGGGGCCAAGTCGCAAAATTGAGGACTCTGGACGCAAACTTTTGCGACTTGGCCGCAAAGTTGACGTTGACGACTTTGGATGCAAACTTGGGGAGGGGGATTTCATATCGATCAGCATGATTTCTGTTAGCAATACCAATGCCATCATGTACATTCTTTCTTTTCATATCGCATAAAAGTGTAAAAAAAATCAAATGGGCAAAAATAACACTTTGAATGAAATGGAGAAAAAAAATCTTCTTTTATTGGTGCGTATGGGCGTGTGTGCGAGTGGGTGTGTGTAGTGTTTTTGTACGTGTTTTGAATTTTTTGTTGGTGTTGTTTTCATTATTTCTAGATGATTTTCCATGTCTAACAAGTCTTTACCGTGCCCTTGAGTATGCTTGAGCCATTGCAGAATGAGAGACACGTACAGAATGTTATCTTCTAACTTGCCGAAATTAATTACGTTTCGCCAGATTGCGGGCAACAGTTGTCTCCCTCAGTTTGTTAATTGGACACGGCCAAGAATACCGGTACCGGCTGGAGCTGAATTTGCGTTTAAATACAAGGCATTCATCTGCAGGAACGCGATATCATCATGTGAAAGGCTCATACGAAAGAACACAAGTGCGAAATTTGCTGCGTGTTACGTCGCTAGTGGGGGGGGGGGGGTTGATCCCCTCCTAATTTTTTTGTTGGCAAATTTGCCCCTCTGTCGGTTGAAAAGGAAGAGAGGAGAAAAAGAGGGAAGAAAAGGGAAAAGAGGAAAATAAAAGAAAGGAGAGTAGATAAGAAAATAAAAAGAAGGAAAGATCAAGAGAAAGAGAAAGAAAAGGAACGAAAGAAAGAAGAAGGAAAAATTGGAAGCGCTGGCTTGCTTTGGTCTCTCGCATTTTAAGTGCTTTAACAAATGCCGATTACTATTCCTATTGAAGGAAAATGCTTTGTATCTCGTGGTAAATCTGATGTCATAGTATTCTTCCATGACTCAGAAATTGTTAGTAATATAAATGCAAGTAATCGAGCGGCAAGATGACCTAAAATAGATCGGCAGATTCAAAAAGGATTGTAAATAATTATCAAATGATGAGAGGAATCAAAAATAAGCTTCAAGTTCATGGAAAAGACCCCTTTTGTAATTGTTCCATCCGGGGGAACTACATTAAAACACCATCAAGGAATGCATAATGCAAATTCAGCCTCTTTCACCAGAAGTTCGTGAAGACCTTTCACTTCATATCTCACACAATATTTTTAAGAAATCCTTGACTTTTCCAGTCAGGTTACTCTCCTAATACGCGAATGTTCGCGGGAATTGGCCTAAATCATATTGACATACCGTACTGCCCGCAAATATGAATTGCTCGTGTACGTGGAATGAATTTTAATCGGCCTCCGCTTCAGTTGCTGAAAAGAGGCGAAGAACACTTGATTTTCTAAGCATGACTGGTTGAAGAAATATTTGGAAATGTAAAATGCAGTATGCAGAGATCCCTGGTGGATGTATTCATGATAAAGGCATTGGTTAATATTGTTATGATTGTTTTTTTAAAAACCTCAGTTTTTCTACTTGAAAATGGGATAAACATGAGGGTTATAGTGTAAAGATACCAGTCTGAAAGTTTCAAAGTATAATATCCACGGGAAGTATTTTTAAATATTAGAAATGTGAACCAATGTTTGAAGAATATATCGGGTCGGTTGCACAGACCAGACGTAAGGAGTGTGCATGCGCACATGGCTCACCGGACCGTGCTGTGTGTATTGGCGTATCACGCGGAGGGAGGCAGATAAACGTTTTTTTTTAACTTGAGCAAAACGGTCCCCTTATCTATTGTCTCTGAGACAAAAGATAATAAAATCGCGGTTTGCGTCTTACTTACAGTTTCTCATTCCAAATTATGGTTGGTTTCAGGGTTTTTGAGTACTTGTGTTTGATCTTAGTTTGAGAATTTTTTAAATCGGCTGCTTACAAAGTTAGCCAATGCCTTTAAATGAGGTGTCCAAAAACAGCACTGTGGAAGAATGATATTCTGTCATAATTTAACTCTATAGCCATCAATGCGGAAGTGCTTTAAAAATCACTTATTCAAGATTTGAAAAGAGTAGAGGAGCCAATGTTGGAGACGCGAGAACCGGGGGTTAGATCCCCGGCACGGCACTATATGCCCTTATGCAAGTTTTTTTTTTTTTTTTTTTAAATTTAAATTGCTTTTTTTTATCGTACATCAAATAAATCAACGTGCTAAAAGGCATATTGTTACCAACGTGTGCATGTGTATTTTAAAAAAAAAGTTTTTGAAAAGAAAGAGACTAAAATGCAAAGCTCCATCTGATTAATGATTGGCTTAATTCACAATGCTATCCAGACCAGATATGAACACACTGCAGGCCTCCCCTTCCGTCTCTTCCTCTTCGTTCGCCCCCGTCTCTGTCTGTCTGTCTGTCTGTCTGTCTGTCTGCCTGTCTCTGTCTCTCTGTCTCTCTCTCTCTCTCTCTGTCTGCCTCTGTCTGTCTCTCTCTCTCTCTCTCTCTCTCTCTCTCCCTCTCTCTCCCTCTCTCCCTCTCTTTGTATATCTACGGTAGGATTAAAATTTGCGCTCTTTCTATAACACGATAAAAATTACTTTCGAAAAATCAACACAATTTCTTGTCCTGACTTTCTGGCACATACAAATCCACTATTTTATTCAAACAAACTATTGAAAGTAACAAATTTATATTATTACTCTGTTGGTATTTGTATGTATCACCTCAATAAAAATTAATTACCAAGTGTATGTTCTAACTTGTTTGTTCAAAATCAAGAAATGCATTCTTACCCAACTCGACAAGTACACAATTTTCACATTTCCCCTTGCGTACTGTTCTTACACTTTCTTACACAGGACCTTCCTTTTGGAATGGTTTAGATACCATAATAATTCAATCCCCCATTATTATATTCTTTTAAACGTAGGCTGAAAAAGTTTCTTCTACGATCTTATGCTTGTATATAGGTTAACGCTTCGCTCGAGTGACAATCATGTAGACCTCTTTATAACATATTTTTTTTTCTTCCTCTGATTCATCTCTCTTCATTGAATTAGGAGTTTTAATCCATAATTATTTTTCCTGTGAACCTATGTTTTACAAACAAAGCTTTTTATTAATGGGTTCCTCATATTTCACGTTATTGCATCTCTTTGTAAAACAATAATTGGTATTTTTGTCATTATGTTTTGATATGTTCAAGAGGGATGATATGTATATTTTGTGGAATTGAAATATTAAAAATCAAATCAAATCAAATCGAGATATATCTATCTATCTATCTATATCATCATATTTCATTAAGATGAACCGATTTAGGACGACTAGCTTCTACCATAGCTTTGTTCAACTTATTGAACAGCATTTGTAATTGATTGGGTCCTCTTTCCACCGGACTTGGGTGAAATATTATGTCTAAGCATTGTGTAGCGCCGATCAAACACTTGATTCGAGATTCTAAAGCGATTTCATGCAGTTTAACGAATTCCTCACTCTCTATTAAAAAAAATAGGCCTAGGAAGTGACAAAAAAATGACAAAATTAAAAGGTTGCTGTTCAAGAGTTCAAGAGTTCAAGAGTTTATTTTTCATTTCGAAAAAAAAATAACAACAAATTTCGAAAAAAAGCATACATAAGTATTCATAGGTTTTGTACAATGACAGGATACGTTTATATAATTTGCTTTACTCCCTGTAATATTTCTACTTATTGTCGTGGTTGTTCTTGTTGGTGTTGGTGTTTGGGCGCTGAATGTCTCAATATTCATCTGATATTCTTCAAATAACGAGTAAAGAAGCGAAGAGAATGTATGCAAACATTCGTCATTAAGTGAAGATTCGGTTAATGACTCCATAAATAATATCAGCCACTGCGTGACAAGCAATAGCTCCAAGCTACTAACTGAAATATCGGCGATAACCCCCTTTTTTCAATTAATTCGTTGCCCGATTACTCGAGAATCCCTCTCGTAAGTCAGGATTACAATAATGCAGACGTTTTCTTGCCAGAGGCGCCAAACCGTTTCCAACAAAAATTCTATTTCTCTTTGAAGGGAAAGAAGGTGCGATAAATCCATAATCCAATTTACGCATCATGATAAATTGGAATGGATTCTTTTCTATGATGAATGTTAAGAACTTTAGAAAGTGGGTTTTATTCCTCGTATAGTAGCCGCATGTATCGGTTGTGTCGACTTGATACACAGATCATGCACATATACAATATGCAGTGGGTGTGAGTGTGTGCGCGCGTGTGCAGGCGAGGGTGTTTGTAGGGGGGGGGGTGTTATTCTCGTCTTGATTACCAAGTATCCCTGCGATAGTATCAATGTAAAATTACAAACTGAGACATTAACGATTAAAAAAAGCGATAATTCCATGCAAATTTTATTGATCTTCCTGATCGGTAATATTTATAAGCATTATTGAATCGCAACTTTTATTTTGCCTTGGGAAACTAAAAATGCAATGTTGGTTCAGCTTGCATAGATGAAGCCGTTTCCCTGATAAACTGCGTTAGAAATAAAACCTTCTTATGCGAGGCATCATTCATAATCCTATGGTTGCCACTTGGTAAATCTTCTGAATGTTAATGACGTTCATTAAATTCATCAGATCAACGAGCTAATCTTATGATCAACTTTACGAGTTAATCTTATGTTGGGGGCGTTGCTGTCGCACCTCGAATGGGGGTATTAGACAAAATTTATGTAATAAGTTTATGTTTGTTTGTTTTTTCCCTGACATAAAAAACAAGATATAATGGAGCAGCGGCACAGCAAAAGTGGAGATAACGGTCTGTACTTGAAGGAGGGGGGGGGGGGGGGGAGGGGGGAGTCCTATGGATAGTTCCATGGGTTTCTCTTAGTAAACAGAAATGCAACAAATTGTTTTTCCTACCGTTTCATTAATTTGTCTTATCTGTGATAGAACACTTTTTTGTTTGTTGGTTTGTTTTCCGATTTGCATTTCCGATTGCCCGTTTCTTGCGAAACAACAGTTGACCCATATTATGGCAGTTGCGCGGACGGCACCGTCCGAAGTTTTAATTGGAAAGTTGTCTTGCAACAGCTAATAATCCAGTTCGCTGAAGCACCTGCTTATGCAAATTAGTGAACCGATTCATCAAAAGTCAATCCCAGTTCCTGCGATTAGCGAAGCCAGGTGCTGTTTTGCCAAACTCGGAACTATGATTGAATCCGACTGTCACACTATTGGCCCTTCTTTTCTTGCACCCCCCTTTTTCCCCCCCTTTTTTTTCTTATGAAGTCACCAGTGTGTGTTTTTTTTTGGTGATAGTCAAATAAAACATATAGCCTACTTCACCGGCGTAAATCCGTTTCGACAAACAGAGGAAGGGGGGGGGGGAATGATCGAAATTTTTTGCCGAAATTTCTAGCGCAAACTCACACGAGTACACACACACACTCTCACTCTAGTCGTCGTTTACGACAGATTTATCAAAAAAATTTGAGCAACTGATTGATAAATATATTATTTCTTTGAAAATTGGGGGGGGGGGGTTTACCTATACACCCCCCCCCTCTAAAAGTGCATGAGGATACCCCCCCCCTCCCATCTCGCCAAAATTTATGCCATTTTCATATTTCATAACATATCTGTAAGCGCTCCATGCTGCTTGAGAATACATGTTATATGTGACAAAAAGATTCACCTAGCAAGCCTAGCAGGCAAATTAACTGTTCCGTCTGCACTGTCACAAAGGCGTTGATGATTAGGACATAATACTACTTTTGAAAATTGCAAAATCACTAAATCACACATCTAATAAATCTGCCGAAATCGAGACGATATAGAAAAGAAAAGTACCATGGAAATGAGGCGCCAGTATCTGAAGAAATTAGAGGGAAGGGATCCTTGGGTAATTTTAGGCGTTTATTTTTCACTTTGCTCATGGACTGTCCTTTGCTCAAAGGACAGTAATTAATTGCTTTCTGCCATTCTTACTCTTTGATATCCCCCTTACCTCTCTCTCTCTCTCTCTCTCTCTCTCTCATCTTTCTTTCTCTCTCTTTCTCTTTCTTTCTTTCTCTAGATCTTCCAACTTTGTTCTTTTACTCACTCCATCCTTCCTGAAAGTAATATTTTTTTTTTGTCCCGAAATGATCAATGTATTATTTTATGTGAAATACAAAATGAGTCGAAGTGAATATTGATTCGTGCATTAATGAAAGATAAATATGTTGTACTGGGAAGACTTTTTCTTCATCAAAATCTTATTTTTATAATTTCCTTCTCTTCCTTTCCCCTTTACCATAGTTTTGTTTATTTCTTGATTTCCTTTCTCATTTCTTTTTTGTTTGATTGTTATTTAAACAAAGTTTCTGACTCTCTATTGTCCAAAAGATAATAAAAGAAAAAATAATATAAGAAAATTAAAAAAAATAAATAAATAAATGATGGGGGAAGAAAAACCCACCGGCTTCTTTTTGGCGGTTTCACGTCACCTTTAAACTTTTATTATAAATTCGTATTTGTACGTGAGTATATTCATGTCTGTGCCTCCATGCCTATTTACCTGTTCCTCTGCTTTGCCAGTTTTTCGTTCCTTCCCCATCGGCAGGTGCTTTAGGGTACCGCATCTACTAATAGCCAATCTAGCTTCATGGTCGCAACGAGGGACCATAAAGGCTGCTCTTGAAAAATAAGACTATTACCTTAATTCCCCCCGGACACCATCTCAGTGACGCAAATCGTGCTAAATAAGCACGATAAGCATATCTCTGTTTTTTTTAGAAGAAAGTATTTTTAAAGTCAAAGTTATAAAGAAGAGGCTATTTTATGACGTAGATTAACCACACTGGGGTCTGGGAGGGGTGGGGGAGGGGGTAAATGCTGCCACCCAAGAGAAACGAGAAACAGCTTTGGTATAATTATGACCTTCTCATTGCTTTGCTGTTGCTGAAAAGCCTCACACTTGATACCAATCTCTTCCAGTCTGTATCTTTACCGGCATGTTTATCAGTTAAATATCTAAATTTTATCATATTGGTATCAAAATATACATTACTTAAAGCACTGCAAAATACAATACATGACAATTTCAAGCTCCTATACATTTATATGAATTTTGCTCGTTCGATCTTGCAGAAGGAATAGCGTATGATTTGATGCTCCATTACATATAATTTCCTCGGTGCCCTTTCCCACATAAGGTAACAACCCCCCCCCCCCCCCTTAAAAATGATTTTATTTTTGTATATCCATCCAGCGTAGAAGCCCACATTTTCAAGACATTGTTTCAGAATTTTAGGAGAAATAAGCCAAGTTGAATTTAATGACAGATATTTATGTAAAACTATCAAGTTATCAAGTTTACAACAATATTCCAAAGAATAAGTGAAAAATTAATGGTTTTACTCTTAAAGCGTCAGGAAGACGCCTCTACGAAACAAAGAAAATAAAACAAAATTGAGAAGGAAATATGACTGGGATCTAAAACTTTACGAGTGTTTTTTTTATGTGGCACAAAGCAATCTGAAGTAAAACTTTTGTGCAGATTGGGTGCCACTTGCAAAATGTAGGCTACTACCTTTAACCCATTCGTGACAGGAATTATTTAAAGCCTTATTTGATCAGCTTTTATTCTTCAAATTGGCAACACCAACATTTTTATTCTATTGCTACATTTTTCTTATAAAACGTCATGTATCTGAAATGAATATAAATTGACAGAAATTATGATGAGAAGTCAAAAGTTGCCAATTTGCAGGGGAAAACAGTGATTTTAAACTTTCTATCACATTGCCAATTTAAGGATTTTAATGCTTATTTTCCTTTACAAAATTTTCAGCATCAAACAACGAATATTGACGTAACCAAAATGGGCACAGTTTGTGTAGAATTTTTTGCTCTTTCTGCTCATGTATTTGGTATGATTTTTAGGGCTTTGCATCAAAAGATATTAGGTCAAACCACAAAATGTGGACCTCTGTCACGAATGGGTTAAGAGTTGTCCCCTGTCGATAAAAGAAATCACTAAAGGGTACTGGAGAAAAGCACAGAGACCGTAGAACAAGATGGACAATCAGTTTTGAGAGGAGTGGCACGGGAGTAAACTGGCGGAAAAGGTGCATCTTGGTAAAATCTCTTATCTCTGTCATGTCTGTTTGTTGTAGCTGCGTCGCTAAGATAAGTCGTTCAATGTCTCAAATGTCAAACCCGGTAGATTCAGCTGAAAGGTGCTGTTGCCTATTGCTGGCACCCAAGACAAACAGACATGGACGAGGCAGGCCATACGATACACCCCCTGTGCCTTCAACGAACGTGGCAAACAGACAGGGGAGATGGGGAAAAACGGGAGAGAAGTCAGCGCGGAATATTTTATGCCAGATTTCATAACCCCATCTGCAAATAAGGGCAATGGTTTAAATTTGTTAAAGTGTGCGCAAGCGTTAAGGAAAGCTATGACCCCCAAAATAGAGCATCGTATTGATTCATGAAAAAGGGGATGTACTAAAATAAATAAATGTTTTGACTTTACTCTACATTTAAAGATTCGTGACTGTGTCAGCAATTTCATCATAACAGACCTTTATCTAGATGAGGTTTCATCAATATCATATAATGATTTTAAAGTCTACGTTGTTCGAATCCTGTGGTATTTTCTCTTTGTTTTCTCTCCTTGCCCTACCACCTTCCCCTCTAAGAAAATGGCAAAATGGTTGTGCATATATTCTGATCTATTTTCGTCCCACCCTCCCTTGATGAGTCTTGGCATGCTGGGAGATTTTTCTTTTTCTTTTTCTTTTTTTTTTTGGGGGGGGGGTTGCTGCCTCTCACTCGTGGCAATTCCTCTGCCATAATTGCACTTTTTTCCTTTCTTTAAATCCTCTTCGTCTTTTCAACCAAAATCTATTTCTTCCACTCTTTTTATCCCTTCTCTCTCTCTTTCTCTCTTTCTCTCATTCTCTCTATCTGTCTTTATCCCTCCCTTTTTCCTTGAAGCACCTTCTCCATCTCAAATGATCACGTAGATGCCGCAATAGCTTTACGTGAATGTCATGTTACATGGATGAAAACGGGCAAAGTGTGAATTGAATTTGATGATTAGGCACCCAGAATTATACGTACGTGACTCCGAATCGACCCTCGCCCATTTCGCCAGCCCGAATCCCGCGATTAAAGGTCTGAGCCAAACGTGTAAAACAATACGTCTGCACAAACAAGACTTTCCTAAAAAGCGAGACGAACAAGAGTAAGGTAAGGAGAAGAATTCCGAGATTTGCCATTAAATAATCACCAAGCAATGATCAGAAATAATTGATTGTGCAATGGAATGCATATTCCATGCTATGCCGAAGTTCGATCGCCCTTTCCGGGATATGGTTCTGCCCCTAGGGCCTCGTTTGTAAAAGCAAATTTTCCGCAAGGGTTATTTAACAAATTGCTGCCTCGTCAGACCGTCTGAACTAAATTAGAACATAAATCAGGCGAATGTGCATGCTTCTAAGCAAACTGGAACATATGAAAATTGGCATTTTGAGGGCATGTCGCTACAACGCAGTAGACAACATACTTGCGGATAAGAAAGTGAGAAAACACTGATTGAAGAAGAAGGAATACTCATGGACACATTATTTTTAAAGGGTGTGAAGAAGGTAAAAGGAAACAATGCAAATGAAAAGAAGGATGGACCTAACAGAGGCAGGAGAAGGGTCAATATAAGAGAAAATGTTGAAATATACATGGAGAAGACCGGGTGAAAATGGAATAGAGAAAGAAAGAGAGAGAGATAGACGGAGAAAGTAGATCAATGAGAGAGAAAGAGATAAAAGGAAAGTTTGAGAAAGAAAAAAGGAAAGAAAATGAGAGGTGGAAAGAGGGAGAGTAGTAAATCAGAATAAGAGAAAGAGAAAGAGAGAAAGAGAGAAAGAGATAGAAATAGAAAAAGAAAGAGACAGAAAGAGAAAGAGAGAGGGGGATAAGGCAAAGGCCGAGAGCAAAGCACACTACGAAACCGGATTACAAAACTCTGTCATGTGTTTGTGAAGGGGTGAAGAGAAAAGGAGTAAAGAGAAAGGGCCGTGGAAAAGAAAGGATGGTCTGCATGGGAAGGCATCATTCCGTCTCGGACACTCTCGTTTCTTGTTACTTCGCTATACATCCCTCCTATTTCCCGCCATCTCTCCTCTTTTCCTAAAGTTAGATTTTCTCTCCATCAGTGCTCTCCGTTTTCCATCCATCCAACTCTCTCTTTCCCTCCATCTCTCTAATTCCCTCCGACCGTCCTCCCTATCGTCCATCTTTCTTTTTTCACTAAATCCCTCTTTCTTTCTTTTTTTTTTTCCATCTCTGTTCTTTCCGTCCAGCTAACCTCGATCTTTTCTTTCCCTCCCAGTAATGCCCATGCAGATGACCAACGTGTTATGGCAACCTTCAAATACCCTAACTGCCCTGATTTCCTTTCCACCGCGGCCTTATTGAAGGACCCGTAACTAAACTCCTCATTATTAATTGGGAGATGGGGCTTTCCGTACCTTTTCAAACTGACTTCAAATTTAAAGGTAGTCTCAGATGCTATGTAATACGATTTAATCAAAGATAAAAGAAAGAAACAAAGCATTTCACAGTCAGATGAATGTATCTACATACAACTGAAAGCTACCAAAAGGTGATATTTTTTTTTTAATAGAACATGTAAAACAGCGATGAATAGACAAAGAAATAAAATTAATTCACACTAGGCAGGCAAATAGTTAACGCAGTCCCCAAAGCCCCCGGGTGTGTTGCAGATTTAAGTGTATTTCATTCCTGATAAATTGGTCTATATCACATGCCTTGATTATCCTATCCCTTGTGATATGATACGCAATCCTGAATTATGATTATAGAGTCGATATATCTTTAAGCGCAGAGGGCCCCGTGTCATAAAACTTGATATCAGTAATAACTGCCACATTTCTATGACAAATTTGCTCGCAGCCAATCAGATGCAAGGATTTTAGTAGTTTATAACAGTTATTGCAACTTGCCATTGATAACAAGTTTTAAGAAACTGGCCCAGAACTAAATATTGCCTTTAAAAGTGACAGAGTGTATTTAATTATAAGGATGTCACGGGCCTTCGTCAACATACCGACGCCGCTAGGGAGTCCTACAATTTCTTTCCGGATTGTGCAGATAGAATGTAATGAAAACCTTATTAGTATACACTTACATCTCAAGGCTTTCGCTTGGAATTAGAACTACATAAGATATCACAGAGTTATAGAAGGAGAACGAGGTAGCGAGAACAATAGACATGATAGATATACGCAGAAGGTGTGTGTGGGGGGGGGGGGGGAGTCTTACGCGGAGGATGCGGGCTAGGGGGCCAATGTGTAACCTAATTTCTCTGCAGCAGATAGCGCACATTTAAAATGAAAAAGTTCTATGATGGTTAAAACTTTTTAAAAAAATTAAAAGAAAAATAAAGACGAATTAAACGTCAGATGGAATTCAAATTTTTATAATACCTCCCAAAAATGCACGCACTGATTACTGCTTTAAAATGTTGAAACTAATCTGACATTGCTTTAAAAAATCTAATTCGATCCATGCATTTTGTTTTTTTATATTATCAATTTCGGATTTACAGTGTTATTGCAAATGAAATACCCAATCCACGCTAGAGACATTGGATACCAATTTGCTCCTTAACCACTGTTAACCACGCAGATTTTTTTCTTTCTCTTTTGTTGTGTTTAAAGCACCATTCGGTCGCGTTTGTAGTTTAAGGATTTTACGACTATTTTCCCTAATGGAAAACGCTCCTGAGAGTGTAATGTGCATTTCTCTCTTTTTCTTTTCGACAAATGCAATTCCATTTCATCATTACGTTGGTTAAAGTTTCAAACCTATTACTTTTCAAACTGCATTTATTTCGTATAAAATAAAGCTAAGTTAAATGCCACATTTGGAAACAATTAAAAGATTATAAAAGTTCGGCATTCTCAAAGTTTTTCAGTTAGTACTTTGTCTGTGGGGAACCTGCATTTGCTTTGTGCTACTTGGTGTTTGAGTTGGAATATTCCTCTTTTTTTTTAGATTGCGGGATGTTAATATTATCAAAGTGCTTTAAACTTTTTTTAAATTAACATCACTGATTAAAGTTCTTCATAAAGCAAATATTGTGGCTCACCAACCCTCTGGCAAAATGTCAAGCTTATGTATTTTCGTGTCGAATCCTTACGTATCGAATTCACCTCACTGTATTTTTCTTCTAGAACTCGCCATTAGCTGATCAAATATCAAGTTAGCTTTCTGTAGCCTTAGATTATTGAACGAGGAGGGTGGAGGTAGGTGAAAGCGAGTATCCATCTCGGGGAAAGTATCGCTTACAATCACAAACCCGGTCTAAAATATCTCAGGTATTGCAGAAAAGAATAAGAGTCAATATTCAGCTACCTAAGGGTATCAAGAGGGTCATGTGATCTACATGAATGAAAAGTAAGATGTGTGGGTGATATATAATGAGTTTAATAACGAGGATGGATTTTCAATTGAAAGCTCAAAAATCGTTGAGCCAGGATGAAATCTTTTAGCGTCTGTACTCGGACTTGAACCACCGATACTTGTGTCAAGGTGAATTTCCGAAATTCCCGGCCATCTAGAATTTCGTTTTGCTATCGACTGCGACTTTTAGGAATATTGAAAGTTTGTTTGTCATCGCATACTTCAATCAATGACTGAGCAGGGCTGCGTATGATGACATTCAATAGTGCTATATGATTTCAGAACACCAAGACTCCTGGACGCTTTATAGTGTTTATTAAAAGTTATTGATGTAATTGACATATTAGTGGTATTTTTGAAAATAAATCTGATCCTTTCAGGCCTACAGTGATAATAGAGGACTTGCTAGATCACTAATTGCCCGAAAATTCGATGCAATAATATTTAAAAATTTATCACAGTAAACATCGCCCTGAAGTGTAATGTATCGCCCTTCATCATAAGCATATTGCCTTTCAGAGGCCTTGATTTTTCACAGAGACTTTGCGCATCTTTAAAATTACCAGACTGCTTATATCAACAAAACTTTGGAACGTCAACTACACAGAGAGCTGCTTTGAAATAGTTTCATTCATAAAAGTCCAGGAAAAAATTTCTGATAGATCACGTAAATGTAAAATATCAATAAGACATAAAAATGTGCAAAACGACCATTTGTTAAACAAATAAAACAAAATCAAGGAAAGACACAGGAATGGTGGGAAATATAGCGACAGAGCGGAAAACATGAAGAGTATGGGGCGATGTGCCACTCATTTCACCTAATGAGAGAGAAAGAAGGAATGAAAAAAAGAAAAAAGAGAGATAGTATGTAGAGAAAGAAAAATAAAGGAATAAAGAAAGGAAAAGAAATATGAATAAAGGAAAGGATAGAATTGTCTCTCTCATTCGAGCAAATGCCAGAAGGAGAGAGTTAAAGGGAGGGAGGTAAATGTTTGTGCGTATGTGTGTGAGTGTGTGAGAGAGAGAGAGAGAGAGAGAGAGAGAGAGAGAGAGAGAAAGAAAGAGAGAGAGAGAGAGAGGTGGGAGAGAGAGGGGAGGGAGAGGGGGATGAAGGCAATAATGCAAAGGGGGCATAGTGGGAACCAGCGAAGAGATGTCTCACTTTAATAGTCCATCAGAATAATAAGAGAGAGTTGGATATCGATGAAGCGAATGAGAGAGAGAGAGAGAGAGAGAGAAAGAAAAATAAAGGAATAAAGAAAGGAAAAGAAAGATGAATAAAGGAAAGGATAGAATTGTCTCTCTCATTCGAGCAAATGCCAGAAGGAGAGAGTTAAAGGGAGGGAGGTAAATGTTTGTGCGTATGTGTGTGTGAGTGTGTGAGAGAGAGAGAGAGAGAGAGAGAGAGAGAGAGAAAGAAAGAGAGAGAGAGAGAGAGGTGGGAGAGAGAGGGGAGGGAGAGGGGGATGAAGGCAATAATGCAAAGGGGGCATAGTGGGAACCAGCGAAGAGATGTCTCACTTTAATAGTCCATCAGAATAATAAGAGAGAGTTGGATATCGATGAAGCGAATGAGAGAGAGAGAGAGAGAGAGAGAGATACAGAAAAGGAGTAGAGGGTGTTTGTGTTTAAGTTTGTGAGAGAGCGGGAGGACGAAAGAGAGAGAGAGAAGGAGAAGTAGGAAAATAAAAAGAAATGTCACTCAGTCAACTGCAGACAAACAAGAGGAAACACTTGTCGTTGAAGTGACACTTACTCTGTGACAGAGGTGGAATAAAAAGAAATGTCGGTTATTTCTGTCATGAATAAATATGTTTTAGCGATACGATTTAGGTCACCAAGCGTGCAAAAGTACAATAGCACCGCGAAAATTTGCAACATGCTTGTTTCAGATATAAAGAGTGATGGAAGGAAAAAAGAAGTTGATTTCCTGGAATTAATCACGGCATGCCTGACATGTATTTGTGTTTGTCTGGGTGGTAGGGTGTAGCGATAAAGAGTTGATCCAACATAATCATTTTCTTTTCTTTTTAGTCTAAAATATTGCGGCTAAAGAGTGAAAAAATCGTTTGGTAGGAGCAGAAGGGCTTGAAGCCGTCCTTCGGTTCTCAAAATGTCGTCGGAGACATGGCCAGCCGCGGATCCAGGATTTGGAAAGAGAGGGGGGCAAGTTTGAAAATAGAGGTGGCGCAGACGACAATTTTCTTGGATATAGCTGTATTAACATGTATGTTCAATTTGTGATTCTCAAAAAATAGAGGGGGCGCGTGCTTCTCGCGCCCCCGTATGGATCCGCCTGAATGGAGTGTCGTATAACCTGCTTTTAACATGTTTAACCATGTCAAAAGATGAAAAATCAAAAGACAAAAATTGACGGATGATCTTTGACCCATAGCAGTACAGAGCTTTCATGAGGTCTAAATTAATCATCTCCAATCCTCAAATTGGCAAAAACTATTATTTTTTTCCACTCTAACATAGAGTGAAAAAATATAGATGAACCAAAATGAATTACAATTGTAAAATTTAATCGGAATTGCCAAATTGAACACGGAAATAGTGATTGTATATTATTCACTGCGTTGCCAGTTTAAAGAGTTATGATTAGTTACAATTAGACTGCTCTTATTTGAGAACGCTACGACATAGTGCAGAGAGTTGGATATAGATGAAGCGAAGGGACTCAAATTTTCTCAAAGTGAATTTTTCTCTTTCTGTTCATGTAAAATAATAATAAAGGACCAATAGATACTGCAAAAATAGGTACCTCTGTGGGTTTACTATGTGCCAGTGGCCCCCTATTATACATTTTAGAAAGTGAGGAACCGGCAAAGGGAGAAACATAAATGAAGTATGATAAATGTGTTTGTAATGACCCAACAATTTCAGAGAAGAGGTGTAAATTCTTTAAGGCCACTACACACTTTGCGATCCGCATTAATTATAGAAGCTTAACCAAGCAAATTATCTTATTTGAGGTTCGAATACATATAAGAATACTAGAATCGAATTTTTGGTTAATTGTAAGTTTTTTGGACAGAGGAAAGGTCAAATCGGCTACAAATCGTAACCGATCGCAAGACTGGTATAACCTATGATGACGTCACGACGATTCGCATTCGGCTTCGTTTTTATACCTACAGGGAGGCTCGCAATAGCCCGGGATTTCAAATTCAGAATTCATACGACTATTCGGAACTTTAATCAATATGATTCTACATGTTTCATTTGCTTTTTTTTTTGGGGGGGGGGGGTGCCAAAATCGGATCGCAGACAAATCTGTGCGGTGGGCTTTACACGACGGCAATATTGCATAGTGCTAATATTTCTGTACAATGTAGAGCAATGTAGAGCAAACATCAGTGCGGCGCTCGTGGAGGAAACTCCCCAAACTCTTCATTGCCGGTTAGCCCCCGAGTACTGATATTTACAGCCATTACCTATTTTTCAATTAACGTTTAATAGAAAAATTCAGTTCCATATTTGCGTATGAATTACATTTCAGGAGCTTATATCAACAGCAAAGCTTATTAACAGGCCAGAACTATTATCATGATTATGCCTATTCCCTCAATCTTGGCTGACGCTGAATTTTAGGCAATTTAGTTACTTATTTTCAATTTAGGCCAATTCAGGCTGGAAGGTAGAAAAACATAACCCTCCATTCCTGCGATTTTACCACTCCTCAAGCTATGGATAATTGGGCACATGCATGGTTTTGTTATTACAATACGCGATCATTTCAACACGCGAAAGGAGACGATTGCTTATGATAACGGCGGGAAAACCGTTAGCGGACATTCTGCGTATAAATGCGCCTTTATTCTGCTGAACTGCACATGCATCTAGCCTCGCCCTAACCCCCTTTTCTGTCGGGAATACGTAATATGATTACCAGCTCAATAACTTAGTTTGCCCGGCATGCATCTGCTCTGGCATTCGAAACAGGAACAAAAACGAAGTGGAAAATAATTGGAAGGGAAAGAACAACCATGGATCTTATGTGAAAAGAGGAGATAAAGGAAGGGGAAATTGTGACGAAATGTCACTATTCGCCATCTCACTTTCAATCGCGTCATGTTCGCTGCATAAATTCGCCAACTGGCGGCTATACTTCGAGCGAGCACGGGTTGTCTTACTTCTATGTGAGCTCCAGAGTAGTGGCGTAATGAGCAACCCTTTATGGGGGGCAGAAAAGTATAAGTTACACAAAAAAACTGAAGAACCCCCCCTCCCCCAGAAAATCATGTCATCAACACATTTTGTAATCAATGGTATTGAATCAGGAATAAACCTGTTTGAAATTTATTTGGGGGGCACGCCAAGCCCCTCCCCCTCCATCGGTACGCCAGTGCAACTCAAGAGGGTCATGAATTAAACCGAATTTCGTCCTCCCACGTCATCGACGTGCATTTATTCATCTGACTATATTTTCCACTTGTGCTTCATTCTTTGCTGGGCGCTCTTTGTAAGGTTGAGGAGAGGAGCTCGTTCTTCATATTTGTCCTCATTTGTCCTCATTCATTCAGTGGTAAGTGATCATGTGACATGGGGGGCATGCATCCATGTCAATCAAAATTTTCAATCCATAATTCAACGATCATTCATTCCGCAGTGACGATCATGAAATGCTCATTTTGCAAGCACATGCAGAGGCCTGTAAACAGTATAGGACGTAACAGTCACAAAGCCGCCGCCCCCCCCCCCCGCACCCCCGACACGCACACAGCTCACTAGCTAACCTCGTTCTGTATGAATGCCACACCATCATCCACCACATGCTGTAAATCTACTAAAGACTGTGAATATTAATTCATCCCTCCCCCCCCCCCCGCACACACCCTCACCAGTTTTAGCTATCCCTCGATATTTCTCCATCTCTAGCATCTCTCTCTCTCTCTCTCTCTCTCTCTCTCTTCTTTTTGTCTACCTCCTCCTCCTTTTTCTCTATAATCTTGATAAGCACGAAATATTTCGTTAAATATAACCCCATCCTTCCACTATATCCACATAAAACTTTATTTTCTCAGTGTGAATGTGAACGAACTTACACTTGTAGTTTGTAGCACTTTTCTCTTCAAGTCCGCGACGGATGGATATTACCTGCAAAAATGACAATAACAAAAATAGAATTGAATACATTTTTACAGAAATATGATTTATGGCAAATCATGCAGCCCTAGCATTTACTTGTTATCCTTTTATTTATTTGTGTGATCCGTTGTAGAGTAAACTGGTCGTGAATACATAATTTCACATAACAATATCCCTGCGATCACAGCTGCATCAAAACAAAAGAAACACAATGTTGTGTCAATTGGAGTAATTATGCGTAAGGATGAGTGGGAGGGAGTAATCTGATATCTTACCAAAAGTAAACCAGGCCATTGAATTTGCGTAAATGTGGTTACTTGAACTACATGTGGAAGGGGCTCGCGGTCTAGCATTTCGTCCAGCGATTCTTTGAGAGACTTCTACTGCTTTCACATCAAGGTACGGTTGCTGCGACCGTACCCAGCGACCGATCGGACGTGCTTTCACACCTCCGTCAAAATTTGGTCATGCCCAGAGCGATCGGTCGCTGTATAGCTGACCTAGCCGGAAGCGGAAGTAGAGATAGTGCGTAGGCATGTATGGGGGTCATTGCATTTCGATCGGTCGCTGAAGTACCTCACCGACCGTACTCAGCGACCGATGAAATGCTTTCACATTATGATTTCATCGGTCGCAGCGACCGTACCTTGGTGTGAAAGCAGTATTCGATTATATCGAATTTTTGATCCATCAATGAGCAAGAAAGTATCGCCCCTTTTTATCATATACGCGGTAGCCAGTGTATCCACTTAGGTATTTAAAAGGTATCTAAAATGTTTGTTGATTCCATATTTGAATATCCCTAAAAAACGCTGAAAATAAACACAAAAAACAATAGGAATAATGATTGATCCAACCGGACAAATTAGGCATGTTAGGTATAATTATTCAACAATGAACTTAAAAAGGGGAATCAACAGCAACGATAACTTGAAAACTTGTAAAAGCTAATCATATCGTTAAGGTATTTTTTGTGTTCATTCTTGCTAGTCTTAATGTTTCCCACACATTCATACTATGATGTAGTCAAAGGTCATATATAATCATCGCCAAGTATACAAGCACTCAATCTGTACTAAAAACGATAAAAAAAATTTTACACACAAGTGGCAAATGATAAACGCATCAGTGCTGGAAAAACAAGTCATACAAATTTCCACTTTATTCTGCATGTGTTTTGGCGCCAAGAGCTGAAAAATGCGGGCGTAGGGGACATAATGTTGTGCGTGTTCTTGCATGAGCCACTAGAGTGTAAAATCAATCGGGACTTTTACCCGTCTTCTCATGAATAATTGTGGTAGAGGAAAAAGGCTAACGTTGGTTGAGAGAAGAAAAAAAGAGAGAGATTTTTTTTTTTGTATTCTAAGTCTGCAAAATCGGGTACCAATTCATGGGAAGAATTCCTTAATGTAATGTGTGATATTTTGCAATGCGATCCCACGGGATAGCTTCTTTCGATGAATTTCTTAGGCTCCGAAGGGGAATGTGGGTTTCTGTTTATTTTGGAACACATTATATCGACAAAACATGAAACCTGCAGGAGAAATTTGATTCCAGCTTTATGCATCGACCCAATTCCCTTTCTTACAACTGTGCAAGCTAACATAATAGTACCTAGTATTTAATGTTCCTTAAACATTGTTAACTGGCTTTGTATATGCACATTCAATATGTTACTGATTTATTAAAGCATAAAAACATCAAAAGTAGAATATTTTCAGAAATCATGAAGTCTACTTTATAACTTTGCATGATTTTTTTGCTCCCGTGCCCTGTTCTTTCCTCCCTTTGTTCTCTTTTTTTAGCACCTACGTGACATCAGATTTTCCAGTGCCTTCCCATTTTCATCTTGAATTACCATTAAAGGCCGAAACAGTTCAGATTAAAAAAAAACCGGTTTATTCAAGATACCGTTTACTACATACAAAAAGGTTGCTTATTACATGGATCCTTCAATATGAAAGATTAATTTATGATGCAAGTATATGCCAAATCTAGACACGAATAACATGAAATATGAATTGCTTATCTTAATCAATTTTGAAGTTTCTCAGAGCTTATATCAAAAATAAATCATGTAGTTAGTTCAATTTTTATACACAATATATGTTATTACGATTACTCTTGGGATAATGCATCCATGTATCGAAAGCTTGCGGTTTGCAAACCTCAACATCATCCTGTTAGATCGATAGATTTCTCTTGTCTTATCTTGAATCTCGTCCAGCTGTCAGGAAGAAATCTTTTATTGAGATTTTATCTCCTCCAAATATGAAATTCTCTGGAGTAAATCTGAAGATTTGAAGCAGATGTCAACATAGTGATTGTCATGTGGAAGAGTACAAATGTCAGTCACGTGAAGAGGTTTGTCCTTTGGGGCCCCTTAGCCGAGCCTCTAAAGTGGAATCAACCCAAATTTAAACATATCACCGGAAGTGGATCAAGGGGTCATTAGGGGCAGCTGCGCCCCCCCCCCGCCCCCTCTTCCCACGGCAAACTAAATTTGGCAAACCATGGGGACACAAAAAGCATAGTGGGGACAATTTTTAATTTGCTCCTCCCATCTCCTTCCAACATCAATCCTTTAAACAGAAAGGCACCTGACAATGTTACCCCCCCTCTTCAATTTCAGGTAATTTTGGTCCCCTGCGAGAGAATCCTTACCCCGCCACTGGTCACTTTATGATTTGCTGCCTTTAACAAGTACTGAACTATAGAGGGATGTAGCCCCAAACTCACCAAACATGCCAAACCCTTGATATCACGACTTGAGAATATTTCATCCACTTTCAAAGAACCACGGAATCCGATGTCCCATGCTTCGTATTCCTTTAGTTTAAGTATGCGTAGAGAGTCTCTCAGCGATTTGAATCTCCTTTTTTATGGGTGAGGGTACATACGCGTATAGAATTGTGCATTCGTTCCTTGTACCATGTTTTTAGGTATCAGACGAGGGGATTTTCCCCAAGAGCGCTTGTAATGGCATTCATTCTCTTGGAAAAGGCAAGGATATCTCCATGTAAATTAGTTTTAAAATAGAACCAAGATTTTTTTTTACTTCGTGCTATACATTTTCCAGTACTGACCAAGTGTATCGACGCATACATTTTGATGAAGCTATTGTTCCAGTTCATTCTTCACTTGCGAAACAGGGAAATGAAATTCACATCGGTAATTTTTATGTTCAAGTTACGAGATAAAACAGCATGCGCTGGATATGGTGGCCCTGAAGGACGCTCGACAACAGGTCATGTGCGAGGTGAATTTCGCTGCCAACTTTGCGTCCCAGTCGCGAAATTCATGACTCGGGATGCGAAATTCATGACCTGGGATGCGAATGACATGACCCGTGACGCGAAATTTAAGACCCGGGATAGGAAATTCATGACCTGGGATGCGAAATTCATGACCCGTGACGCGAAATTCATGACCCAGGATGCGAAATTCGTGACTGGGGCGCAAAGTTGGCCGCGAAATTCACGTCGCACATGACCTGTTGTCGAGCGTATTTCAAGGCCACGATAGCTGGAGCCTAAAAAGAAGAAGAAGAAATAGCATTATTGTGACTATGAATTATTTGAATTATGCGTACAACATAAATACTTCCTGAATACGTCACACAACATATGCTAATTTGCTACAAGTGGTTTTAAAGCAAGAAACGAGGGAATGGGATGAACAAGTTTGTGGAGAATATTCATCTGTTCATAGATAATAGAGGGGGGGGGAAGAGTATGTGCATGAAAAAAAAAGTGAATTTGTTCGACTTAACCTTAAGTGACTTTGGCCTGCAATGCTCTCAATAACCAAATCCACCTAACGCCAATCTAGGTGAACTTTTCAAAGTGGCATAACACAAGCCAGGATCTAACTTAGATGTGAAACAGGTCTCGACGCGACTTCCTTTGTAAGAATAACATTGGACAGTCTCGTGTTTCACGATATGATGAAGAACAAGCCTTGACAATAGAAACCGGCATTGATCGATGCGTATTTTCCTAAATGTTGATTTTGTAACAACGTCTCTTCTCTCTACTCCCTCTTCTTTCCTCTCTTTTGTGTTTGTGTGATAGATCTGTTGATTCTTTGACGTAATGGATTACGACGTCTGATGCAACAGCTCTGTCTCGATGTCACGCATCTCAGCTGCGTTTTTCGCCCATCGTTCATCCGGCTCCGTGCGTCTGCCCCCTTATTTTGATTGGAGTGGCGAGGCCCGAGAGGGGTACCCCATCAAGGCACCCTACTGCCAATCGCGCACCCCTGATGGGTGTTTGGTTTGGTCTGATGACGCGTCGTGGAGTAGGCAGCCCAAAGGGTGTCATACCATGACTCCGTCGCAGGGTCAAAACTTTCGGGGTTGATCTGCCGTCAATGCGTTCGATATTTCGAGGGTAACTGGCACCTGATAAAACCTTGAACAAAGCTATGAATTGCGTTTATTGAAGCTGAAACAACAGACTATAGAGACGCATGATCTGTTTCGTGAAACCTGCGTTTTACCAAAGTTGAATACAAAGACGCCATATTCATCTTTCTCCATTTCTGCTAAAATAATATTATTATTCCTTCTAATGTCCACTTGCTTGAGCGAATTTTGTTTATACCTACATTCCATTTTAACATATTCTTCCAGAACTTCGGGCAGTCGCCGAAGTGTAATTACTTCACTTCAATTATACATTTCTTTGTATCTAATTATGTCGCATCGATTAAACTGTCAGAAAATTATCAAATGTGGTTTGCATCGCTGGACCCATCTTCATGCCTAATTGCAATACGCTTATTTTCTTGTCTGCATTACTTTTTGTTTAAACTGTAGTATTTATCTTTGTAATGTACGTTAAGAGAGGTGCATGGGAGGGTATTCTTCTTCTCCTCGTCCTCCTCCTCCTCCTCCTCCTCTTCATACCCCTCCTTCTTTTTTTCTCCACACCTTCCTTCTTCGTTCATTCTATATTTTTGCTTTTCCTCCTTTTCGTCATTCTTCTTATCATTCTTCTCCTCAGTCCTCCTTCTTTGAGTTAACGTAAATGTTAATGGGGGATTAAATATTAATTTTATTCAAGCGATTTCTGAAACAGTAACCCCCATTTTCTTCCTTTCACCCCCCCCCCCTTCCACTCCCCTCCACCATTGGCCTTTATTTACCCCTATTACAACCTTTGCCATCGATCCGACAGCATCTCTTGGTATCACGGCAGCCGTTAACACTGGCTAGAACATGCAGCATCATGTTTAAACCTACGGGCACTATAGTCTTGGGCGCATGCACCGCCAGTCGAAATTCCCCTCCTCTACTTTAAGTCAATAACCCAGTTGCCGACAAGGGGGAGTCGAAAAGTAATCCCATTTAGTCGAATCAGTGCTCGCTTTCTAAAGTTAGCCCTGCTAGGAGGAAAACAGAGTATACTTTTCTGGCTAACACAACCATGACAACAAGCCTATCACAAGGATGCATTTTTCGTTTGTTTGTCTGTCTGCCTGCCTGTCCCTGTCCGCTCTTTTGGTTTCCTTTGTTCCTTTGTTGTTGTTTGTGTGTGTGTGTGTGTGTGTGTGTGGTGTGTGTGCGCGTGTGTGTGTGTGTGTTTTGTTTCTTCTTCACGCAGTGCAGTAGGTTCTTAAGCAAAACCGGGGACTCTCCTCTACACGGGGGCTCCATTTAAAGCGCTATCCGAGGGAGGAAATGTTTTCCAATGAAACATTGTCTGCGGTTATCATGGTTATGAAACGGGGGAGGGGCACATCAACACACAACGCAAGCTTCAGTCATCCGCCCGGGGTGGACTCGAGCCCACGAGCTTTGGATCGACAGGCAGACCTATTACAGACTGAGCCAACTTGCCTCCTTTTTACATCCGTGTAACTTGGGCTTCTACAGATACGATTATTTACGTCTGGGACCGACCTTTAACGTCACCATCCGAGAGACGTGACTCAGGTTCGAACTTGGGTCCCATCAGAGTCAGATTGTAGGCAAAGACAGAGAACTGACAGCGGACGTCCGGAGCCGCGGAGCGTTTTTGAAAGTGGAGGGGGGTGGGTATGCGAACAAGGATAATCATTGCCGCGTACAGAGGGCAACGTGTTTACTCAAAACAGTCGGGGGGGGGGGGGCTTCGGTCCCCTCCCCTCCTCCATGTCCTCCCTGGCTCCACGGCCCCTGGACGTTACCCCTAGACCAATTTCTGTTTCTAGACACTGGACTGTAGTCGTTACCGTCGGTGTGAATGAGCAGTACTGTTGATTATGTATTTCACCACGACGTCAGACCTGAAATTGCCCATGGTAAAGGGCATTCCATTTCTTGTCTATGGAGGTGTCTTCACGTCATGTTGCTTGTCACAGCTACGTGAAAGGTTCAATGAATCTCAATTATACAGCATAACTCATCCCAAATAATTAGGTCAAGCACCTGCTACGTTGAATTTACATAAAAATACGCATTGGAGTATAACGGAACTGCACAATGTCTCCCGTGTTGTATTTCAGGCTGAATTGACCATTTGAAATTAAGTTTTTAAACATTCATGTCAGAGTCTTCGTTCCAGAAATCGGAATTATGATGGATTTGCCGAATGAAGTAGTTCTGAACGTGACCGTTCGTAACTTTGCTCCCCTCCCCTGCCATTTGTTCAGAGTGGACTCATCATTCTCACTCTGCTCTCCAAAGGCCCCACCAGTCACTGACGCATCTCTGCGTTAATGAAACGATTCATGCGTAAAGCGCGTTCCGTTTAGTATTGGAAGATGTGTAAAAGTTATCACTAGCGCACGCTCTTAATCAGTTTATAGGCTGATAGTGCGGTAATATCGAGATGATGGAAGACACATGAAATGGCAACGACCTTTCTGCGGTCAGTTGCGTGATTATGTGAAAAATCGACTAACCAAATTCTTAACCCATTCTCGTGCCAAAAACAGTACTGTACCTAACCTTTACTCTAATCCTAACGTAACCATAACCCATTATCTTTCACCCTTCCCTCTAAAAAAAACGGATGAGGAGTAGGAGGAGGAAGAGGAGGAGGAGAAGAAGAAGAAGAAGAAGAAGAAAAGAAGAATCTTTTTAGATTTGTTTTGCATTTGTATGATTGTTTTTATACTGATCAGGCCACTCTGTATAAATATTCGAGAATAAATAAATAAATAAATAAATGAAGAACAACAACAACAACAAGAAAAAGAAAAAGAACAAGGACAAGAAGAACATGAAGAAGAAGAAGAAGAAGAAGAAGGAGAAGAAGAAGAAGTACTTGATGAAGAAGTACTTGATGAAGAATAAGAAACTAGAGCAATTTTCAAAGGAGCAAACAAAGATCACCGATCCGGAAAGACATCTGTAACTGTTACTTACCTGAAGGCGAATACTGATCTTGACCTTGCCCCTCTGATGATAAGAGTCTCGTGTAATCGTGTAACACTTGAACACGCTTGATTTCACTTCAGTGGAAGTGTGCGCTTTGATACATTTATCCAGTCTTGTCTTAAAGAACGGGAACGAATGACGGGCACTTCTCACTTAGGGCCCATCATGTTGCCTCTCAGCGTCTTCTAACTCTAGATTCACACTCTTGTCGTCGTACGATAACAGAACAAATAGGGCGTCGAAACGCCATTAACGGTCTTCCGAACGTCAGCGATAAATTGACAAACAGCAAAACACAATCATTAGCCCGCGACATTTCAGAGAATACAACCTCGTTAGAGACTCCATGAGCGGGGATGTTTAAGAGCAAGGAATCCTCTGTTTACTGGCAAAAAAGTTGTAGGATAAAATGGGACTGATGTTGAATTTAAGACCCTTACTCGTTAGACGTGAAAGAAATTGCCGCCAGCTATATCGGGTAAAAGTTAATATCGGATCCCGGCTGCTTTAAGTGTGATCGCTCGCGGCGCTCTAACGTATAGTGGACTGAAAATGGAGTGCAATTCAGAGATTTTTAGTTCGTTTGCACCGCGTACTTCAAAGTATTCTACCCCTGCTCATACCAAAGTTGTTATCGTGTAGAATCTTTCACTTTGGGTGGTTTTTCACAGTGACTCTTTCTATAGTTTGTATTAACTGATCAAGATTAACGTAACCATAAACATATTGAACTGGATGCATTCTCTTGTCATAATGAGCTATTCAAATCGTCAACACCTCTCTTTCTATGTAATAAGTAAAACAACAACAACAACAACAACTACTTGTAAAATCTTTTTTTTGGGGGGGGGGTTATCTTAATGACCGCCTAACTCATAAACTGCATTTATCGTCATATTTTTAATCTTGATTATGGATAGTTATTTATCCCTAAATTAGTTAATTTTATGGAGTTACAACTGGCCTGTGATTCACCGCATTGTGTCATTTTAAAATCCCCTTTAAAATAGTCTCGTCTAACATGTCTAGCGAGCTATGCATTTTTTAAAAAAGCTTTTAGACCTACATCAGTACTGCACACCTTCTAAACTATTCACCAAGCAACTGACAGTAATCTTTGCGTCAAATTTACTTCGCCTCCATCGGTTACATCACATAATGTTTGCTGTGCGCAGGGGTAATATCGCATGTCATAACACAAGGCCGTGGATGCAATTATGCTCTTTTAAAAATGGAAGAAGATATTCTTGGGAAGGCTTAGGCACCATTGCAATAACAGTAAATTTGTTAGACTGCATGAATGACGCCACATGGATTTCCATGTTAGGGTGTACGACGCCTGCTCCCACAACAATTGATCAATATCAATATCAATATCACACACCAGCCGAATTCTCATCTTCGTTATAAACATTATAATTTACGTCAATCTTTAAACGTAACCTTTAACCCGAGAGCAACCCTAACCCTAAACATGCTAAACGTCTAAACGTCTAAACATCTTGACAAAATAAAGCCTGTGCAATTGTCAGCAAAATAATTATATGCCGAAACACTCCTCACTGAACATAAGGGGATAACAGGGTCACGAATCGTGCACTTCACGAACCTTAAGAGGGTATTTGAAGCTCAAATTTGCTTTAGTGACCGATCAAAACACGAACAGA
>CM057167.1:15280035-15317535 GCA_029962745.1 Echinometra lucunter
GGGGAAGAAAAGAAGAAGGAAAAAAAGAGGCGGAGGAGGAGCAGGAGGAGTAGGAGGAGGCATAATGGCAAGTCCATAAAAATATAATCATAGGCCCCATTTTTTTTTCACAGAAGGAAACAGCATCTTTATTTTTGGTCAAAGAGATGCTAATATAACCATTGAAGATGGATCCCCAAAGCAGTTGACATTTTGCCAAGTGAGGCATCCACTTTAGACCTTGACATACACACATCGTTGTCATGTTTAGTAAAAACCTTTAGGACAAGTCTGACCTATCCAAAATGATTTCCAGACATAATTTGTGGAGAAATACAAATATAAAGAACTGATCGTCTTCAATAGAAAGCTAGCCAAAGCAACATATCTATAGCGAAGAATATGTGCAGAACAGATTACGTTGTCTATCATATTTGCCAGGTGTCCGTCTAATCCCACCTACTTCAAACCTTGACAAACCTTCGCATTGAAACACCATTACAAAAAAAAACACCAACCGTTTAAGATATAGAGGAGTTTTGGTCATGCAGTCTAATCGTAAAATCATTGTCTCCAGACAACTTGATTTTGGAAAAGGTTAATTATCCAATACACACAGGTAAGAAGCGGTGACTTAACTACTGCGTGATTTGGGAATCTCCAAAGTTGATTCAATCGTTAAAAAAGCACATTGCACTGCAGAAAAATTCAATATTCAGACACATGCTGAATGAACTGCCGACCCGGAAACGTGAACCTTCTCGCCACATTTCCAATATGATGGTACTTGAAGAGAACGGATTACCCTTCAAGTACCCTCATACCCTGACTTCCAAACTGAAATAAAAATGAGAAAACTCACGAATTCCTTTTAACCTTTACCACTCCTGGGGGTGTTTCATAAAGCTGTTCGTAAACTTACGAATGACTTTACGAACGACTGGAATATGCCAAGCCAAATGGGATTCTCAGTCATTATGAATCTCATCAGTGAAAAGTAAAATATGCAGAAGTAGATTGGTATTACCATTGTTTACAAACATTTTACTGCAAAGTCTATTTTCTGCCACAATTCAATTGAGATAATGGGAAAGGCAGACACACTTTGTTAAATGTCAGGAAAAACTGTGGGTATCCCATTTAGCACTTCATATTCCAGTCGTTCGTAAGGTCATGCGTAACTTTATAAAAACACCCTCTGAACCGTCTCTTTGCTGGTGGACATGTCGGGTCTCTCTCTCTCTGTAATTAATTCAGTACGTTCGTCCTTCATTGCTTATCAGTTGGGATGTGTCACCGCGGTCTTTATAAGCCTATCATTCGACTCATTTCACACATACATCGGTAACCACCAGACGACCGGTGATGAATTAGTTTGACAAACACCTGAGATCCCGAGGGGCCGACCTGGGCATGCTGGGTTTAAAACTATGTGAGGTGAGGTAACGCTTTTTACGCATAAAACGTGCATGCTGAAAAAAAAAAGTTTTAAAAAAGTAAGGGTACACCCCTCCCCAATCGTCGTCCGATCAGAACCACTGTGCAACTCAGTGCCCACGAGGATCCATACCTTGTTCGAGGTTTGACTGTCATAATAATGAATAACGTAGCTATGCAACTTGTATATTGTCTATTGAAGAATCGATTCCCTGTCAGGAATATCCCCCCCCCTTCCCCCCCCCCCCCCAAAAAAAAAAAAAACCCAGCAAACAAAAATTTCTATATAAATATTCAGGTGCACGTGTGAAATGGTGGATTTAATACCAGAATCAGAAAGCAAGTGCTACCATGAAATTTTGGAGTCTCATTCACGTCGAACGTTCTATGATGTCGTGGCATTGTGCTTTTTTAGCCCGCCGCACACTATACGATCCGTCTGCGATCCGATTTTGGAAAAATTTGTCATAGCATCTGATATGAACATTCTTCATGATCAAAGTTCCGAATAGTCGTATGAACACAAATATCGAAATTTCGGGCTATTGCGAGCCTCCATGTTGGAATAAAAGCGAATTCAATTGCAAATCATAGTGACGTCGTAGCAATCTTGCGATCGGCTACGACTTGAAGCCGATTTGGCCTTTACTCCGACCACAAGAATTGCAGTTAACCAAAATTTTGATTTTAGTATTCCTATCACTATACCGAACTTCAAGTACGATAATTTTACTAGTTTAAACTTTCATATTTAATCCAAAGTGCTATTTGTTCGAAAATTGGGTCGCAATCGGATCGTATAGTGTGCGGCGGGCTTAAACAGAAAGAACCATTTGAATTATTTTACTTATATAGTTGAGCAATTGATAATTTCGCCTTGAGCATTTGATTATCAAATAGATTTGGCGTCTACAGTTTTTACATATTTAATTTCATATTCATTTTTTTATTATTATGTTTATCATCACTTCTATTATTATCATTGCTATTATCATTATTATTATTATCCTTATTGATTTGATTTGATTTATTTTTCTTCTGCAGCATACATATCAACATTTTGGTAACATAATATAGAAAAAAGCTGCTTTTGACAATAAATCACAATATACAAGTATTCATATACAATCAATTTTCCAAACAAAAAAAATAAATGAAAAATTGTCAAAGTATTGTAATTAACTAAACATAAAATCATTTGCGGAAGAAGGATTGCCATTATAAGCAATATGCTTGAAAATATGGCAACCCCAAATAAATATTAAGTAGATCAACATATCAAATCAGCAGAATGGATAAAAAATGATTGAAATCCAAACTTGAAAGGATAGTGAAAATGATGATGATGATGTGGATGATGATGAAGATGATGTTGATGATGATGATGATGATGATGATGATGATGATGATGATGAAATGACGATGATGATAAACATGATGATGATGATAAGGATGACATTGGTAATGATTTAAATGGTATAAAGGATGGCGTCGTGAAAGACTGAAGAGTTGACACGGAAATTTTACCTTGCATATTCTGATAGTAACATGGTCTTTGTGATTAAAGGTGTAACTATTGGTTCGCATGTAAAGTTTCTGTGTCGTAGTAGTATGACGGTGGTAATGATCATGATATGGAAAGAAAATGGAATGAAGATGTAAAGATAGATAGTGACATAAGGGTGAATGATGATGATGATGATGATGATGATGATGATGATAATGATGATAATGATGATAATGATGAGCTCCTAAAGCGTTAATCAAAGGATTAACTTTCATAATGACAAGTTCACTGATTTTGAGCACCTCAACCATGAAATATATTAAACTTATGGAACCCTAATGAACACTATGTCTCAGCACCGCTGCATCACATGACAACGTATGTATTGTTTGATTATGTATTTATATGTAATGATATGGTAATGTCATAACCAATTATTATTATCATCATCATTATCATTATTATCATCATTCTTCTTCTTCTTATTATTATTATTATTATTGTTATTATTATTATTATTGTTGTTGTTATTATTATTATTATTATTATTATTATTATTATTATTATTATTATTATTATTATTATTATTATTATTATTATTGTTATTATTATTATCATTATTGTTATTATTATTAGGCAGAGTCTGTATACGTAGTGGTAAAGCCAAGCTAAGGTCATGGTTCACCAATTTATCAAATTCGATCAGCATTTATGAACGCATCGCTTATATCATATTTATAATTTGACATAAAGAGGTCGTGCAGTACAGCACGGACATTTTAAGCACAAGGCATGGTGCAACGGTGATGAATAATGTAAATGTATCAAAGGGTGGCTCTTATTAATAAGCAATACATGCTGCTAAAAATTAGAATAGTTGCGTAGAGACAAGATTTTTATTGGGGGGGGGGATGAAACACACATGCACACATTGTATCAATATGCCTATAGTACTTTATTTATTTGATGTAAGATGATAAAAGAGCAAAATAGATGAAATGCCTTGCTCAAGAGCATAAGTGCCCTGCTGGGGATCGAACCCCTGACCATCGCGTCTCCAGTCAAGCGCCTTAAACCACTGGACCACGGCACCTCCACCGTGGGAGGTGCGCTGTCGATAAGACAAAAAAGAAGGGATATCAGAAGGGGGGAAATGGATTAAAAAGAGAAGGAGAAGGTGTGACGAGAAAAAAAAAAAACAAAACAAAAAGAAAGCTGAAAATGTTTCCAATGTTGTGTGAGGCCCGTGACACCATCATGTTTGTACGCATAAATCACAGATAACGTTAAAACATGAGAAGATTGTTGAAGGTCACAGGGATTTGCTGCTTCATTGCTGATGGCTGTATACTGTACTGTACTGTAAATTTTGATAGCATCCAAAACTTTTCGAAAAATGTCATAAAATCTCTATTCATCCATTTGTTTATTGTCTGTTTAGCAATTTCACTCCTCGATTTTATTGATCTATTCATACATTCTATTTATATATTTACTTATCTATTTTTTCTTCTACTTTTTGATTCTTTATTGATACATCAGCTCAGATTCCCCTTTCTAAACTTTTCTTGTAAAGTCTGAGTGGATCAAATAAAAAAAAAAAAGGAAAGAAGAAGAAGAAGAAAGAAATCTGGTTACATATTCCTTTTATTATTTATCAAGGTTTACTGACCATGGTTACTACTTTCGATTGTTTCGAGGAAAAAATTGCACACTGTTGACAATGGTAGATGACTTCACCTTTCGTGCTTCTGTTTCATCCATATTACTCGGACAATGATCCCTAAAACAAGAAAATATAAAACGACCCATGTATTTTTTTTTCTATCTCATGTTGACTTTTCGTCTTAGTTAAAAACAGGGGTCTACATTTCCTAAGTCACCAGAATCCATTGCGAAGTTATTCTAAAGCGGCATCAAGCGTGCAAAACAAATGTTATGTCAGGCGTGTTGTTAAAACACACAGATCGCATACTTCTCACGCGCACGCACAGCCCACCGTGTCGTAATGATTTTGCCCAAGCTCTCCTCGCTCAGGTAACTGTCCCCAAGGCCAGACCGTGCTAAGGCATTGGAAACTACCCATTGAAGGGCAAGAGAAAATAAAGGAGTCGAGGTTAGCACTTCGGGGTACCCCGATCCACCAGTTTAGTTCGATTTCTGCGCAGAGGCGCCAGGGATTTCCTGTTGCTGTTTGGCCAACACTCCACAGAAAGGCTCGGGCTTTCGTTCATGGAAGTTTTTGAAACGCTTCCCCTCTGCCTTTAATTTTGTTTCGTGTTCAACGCTATACGCTCTCGCTTGCCACAATGCAAGATATTTTACAGCAAACCAAGGATTCGCTGCACTTTTTACAGACGAATGTCACGTATCAAGACAGAAAAAAAATAGGTTGCTGTGGGAAAATTCCTTATGAAAAATGAGGTTTTGTTAAAAACATGAGGGCAAATGTGAGGGGAAATTGTCCATTAATGTGTAAGATAAGAAAAAAAGAAAGGTCAAAAGCATGATTGGAATAAGGTCGGAGAAATGTCTTTCTAGATGGCACTTCACATACAAGATGAGACACTTTCAAGATTATCAAAACGGCAACAATAGCAAGGACGAATAGGAGTTGTGCTGAGAGAATGCGACGCCAGCATGCATGTGCGCAATTTCAAACAAAAACTTGACTGCACTTTCTTATGTTCACACTAACGAGCGTTTGAAAGCAAAACATGAAAAGACCCTTGTTAGTCTTTTTCTTTAAAGAGCCCCCCCCCCCTTCCCCAACAATTAGGACAATGCTGACAGAAATTTAGATAGTTATCATGGTTATATGGAGATTTCACTCCGATTCCCCATATCGTTCCAAGAGATTTAAAAGGTTTGCCGGCAATGATTACGGCATTGACCCCCCCCCCTCAAAAAAGGGGGTTTGTTTACCCCCCCCCCAAACATCAACCGTTAAAGTTGACCTAATACTTGATACGAATCGCCAAACCGACTCCACACAGACTGCTACTTGTCCAGTCGGTGTAATGATTTTTGTTTGTTTGTTTGTTTGTTTATATGTTTGTTTGTCTGTTCGTATATTTGTTTGTTTGTTGGTTTGTTATAAATCGGTCTTTTGACCGATTATTTTTGTTTGTTCGTTTGTCTGTATGTTTGTTTGTCTGGTCTTTCGTTTGCCTGTTTGTTCGCTTATGTGTTTATATGTTTCTTTGTCTGGTTGTTTGTTTGTTTGTTTGTTTGTTTAAATCGGTCTTTTGCAGTCGGTTTGATCTCGTATTAGCTGGCATGGCTGGAGTATCACGGGTGTACTACGAGTTCAAATTGAATTCTTGATTGAAGAGAATGAAATGAGACATTCAGCCATGACGTTAATCAGTTTGGCCGTGGTCGGGTAAATGCACATTCCTAAGAATAGGCATGATAGATGCAAGTCTGGATAACACACACCGACGTTTAAATTGAGGCTGTTCAAAATCAGTGTTTACAGTGCAAATTGGCGCCCCGAAGTAAAACTCATTTTTGGGAACATTCCTGTGACATTTCAATGTCTCCGATGATCATTAAATAATGAACTACTAAAAGGTTTTTCATCATCGCTGCGAACTAATTATCAAAATGAATATATACATTTTTGTATATATTTTCTTATCGAATTCTCTTTCTTTTTCCTTCAGACTCCATGGCATTTGCCACATGGAAACTCTGCTCGTTGAGTCAAACTTAAAACCTAACCCCAAACAAGTCACAACCCTAACCTTAACCCTATGTCTTCCGAGAAATTAAAACATCATGAAATCACTGAAAATTGTACACTTTTTACGTGCATATTTTGTAGCTGTAGAAACAATTCTAAAAGCAGCTCACTGGGAAAATTACACATTGATTATCATCATAGCATTTAAGTTAAAAATCAATGTTTTTTGTTCTATTTGACCTCAAAATCGAAAAAGTGTTATAATAGAAACAATCGCCAGTCATTCTTATGACGGTCATCTTAATCGGACATTCTATTTGAGACTTTAACTAATGCATTTTTATATCTTTCAGCTTTGTCCTAGCATTAGCAATTTACCACAACTGCAGTTAAATGAAAAACAGAATAGAGATATCCACATCGTTGCTTTTGGTCAATTCCCATCAGACTACTTACGATGAGAATTATTTTAAGTAGTTTGATGGAGATTTACAAAAAGAAGACGATGCGGATATCTCTATTCCGTTTTTTTAAATTTAGCTGGATTAGAGTTAAATTACTGTAAGGACACCTCACAAATTATTCATGCGAAGACTTTGATTAAAGTTTTGAAGACAATAAGGCTATAAAAAGTGGATAAAGAAGGGATGGTGGAGAGAGAGAGAGAGAGAGATGGCAAGGAGGAAAAAGAAAGGAAAAGAAAGAGAAAGAAAGAATAGCGTGATGTTATGTGAAGAAAGAGAAGGGAGAAAGAAACAAAAGGAGGGTCATGCAGAGTAAAAGAGAGAATGAGGGAATAAACAGAAAGAGGGGGAGATAGATGGCGAAGGGTGATTCAGTTTCGGGGAAGAAACTGAAAGGGAGAGGTTGATATAGAGAGAAGGGTGAGAGATAGCAAGGAAGAAGAGGAAAGAAAGGAGAAGAGAAAGAAAGAATAACGGGATACTTTGTGAAGAAAGAGAGAAAGAGAGGAGAAAGAAACAAAATGGAGGTGATTCTGAGCGAAGAGAGACCAAGGGAATACACACAGAAAGGGAGGTAGGAGCTGATAAGGCTATTCCGTTTCGGGAAATAGATACTTGGAAAGTGAGAGTTTGATAGAGAGAGAGAGAGAGAGAGAGAGAGAGAGAAATATAGAGGATGGACTAGAGAGAGAACAGCAGAGAGAAAATTCGTGGTATCAAATGTGTAGGGATAGATGAAGTTTGAGAGAAAGAGAGACAGACAGACAGACAGATATACAATCAAATAGACAATTTGGAGACAGAGAGAGAATGCAATTATACAGTGATACGGTTTTAGGATGGAGATATTAGGAAACAGAGAAAGAGCATACGAGGAAAGACGGTGAATAGCACTAGAAAGATAGGAGAGAGAGAGAGAGAGAGAGAGAGAGAGAGGTGCGATACAGGGTAATATTACACAGATTCGAATCAGTGATTGGTCAAAATACCATCACGTGTCTAGAGCTGCAAGGATCGCAATTGTTATATTTTGGTTTTGACGTCACCTCGGTCAATATAACGCCGTTATATTGACCGAGGTGACGTCACTCACTGCGTATAAGCTGCGTAGTCAGTTATGTGTACGCGTTGTTTGCATGCTGCGCGCGCTAGCTGTATATTTTAATTATTACGTAGGCATGTTATTCTATGTACAGCGGAGCTGCAGCAAACAGTGCGAGTCAATGCAAGTCAGTGCAATACTCTGATGGCGAATCTATATAGACTATAATAATATAACAGATATTACCGGGTCTATCTCTTTAATAGATATATAAAATAACATTTTAATATTTTAATATTTTAATAACATTTTAATATTTTCTCTCAGCGCTGCGCGCTTTGGGAAAAATATAATCCCTTGGGTAAAATATAACTCCGTCGGGGAAATAAAATGTTATATTAAACCTCTAGGCAGGCAATATCTGTGTAATAGCTTGTATATCGAGGAGAGCGAGAGAGACAAACCGCAGACAAACAGAAAGACAGAGAGAGTGTGTTTGTATGTGCGTTGTATGTACGTGTGTGGGAACTGTAGATTAAGAGGGAGAGAAACGGTAAGACACAGAGGAGATTGTACCCCTATAATTGAAACTGTTTTGATCGCGTAGAATGAGCCCATCTGGAACAGAATTGGAAATATGGATTAGGACGAAAACATCCGCAGACGACTTCATGTTTTGGAGCCGGCGTCTCCGCGCCTCATCTACCCAAACCGCCAGAAAAGAAATAGCGGGAAAATTAAAGGCGTAATGATCAGATAATGCACCATCAGGGAGGCATTATAGAGGCCGTTTTGGGGTTTCAAAGAACAGATTTCTCCTTACGTGGAAAGATGAGTACATAAAAGATAGTTCTTCGGTGAGACGAGAGATTGGTGGCAGTGCTCTTCTGCCGCGCGGTATTTGCTTATGCATTATTCTAATGAGAAATGCATTAGGTAGGAATTGACTCAATATATGAGGACTTTATTATTTGATTAAACAGGAAATGAGATTCCGTTTCTCTCATAATTGATCAATAGGAAGGGAAAAAGCCACGGAGTAAGTGTGCTAAGTTGCCATGAGATTTTACGACTCCCTTGAGAGGTATGTTCTTGTGTAAAAATATGTTTTTGAAAGCAGTCATTCTACAAGTGGAATCCTCGACATTAAATGCCTCAGAGGAAACAATGTTAAGAGATAGTTCTTATTACGCATTTTTTCTAATAAATTGTACTTTTGTGAATGGAAGTAGTTATTGTCTCATTTGATGAGGAAAGGATACATGTGTACACATATTTCATTAGGACTTTTATTATCACTGAAAATGATCAATTGACAAAAGTCTACACTTAAACGTTCATATCTAACATAGATGTTACAAATGCAAATATTCTGAGAGGGACCAAAACAGTTTACCATCACGTCGCAACGGCTTGACTTCTGTAGGTCAGTAAAATTTCTTTAACAACCAGAAATGGTTGTCAGATGCCTTTCTGATACCACTTTCAAACTAAAACTATTGCAGGGGATAATAGCGAATCTACTGAAGTTTTGTCAAAGTACGTCAACAGAGATTAATTTTCTCCTTTTTCCAATTATTATATGTACTGTCATCAAAAGACATTCTTTAATCATCCATGTCAATAGCAATCCTCTCGTTCGATCCTAATGTTTATTATCGTATATTCTCTCACAAGCTCCCCCTTCGACAATGGAATAAGGGAGGTCTAATTTGCGCAAAACTCGGCCAGTTAAGTCGAGAAGCACGCGCCCAAAGTGATGTTTGCTTTGCCGCATTTAAAGCAGCCGGGGATTCCGTTTTCATCTTGTTTAAGCAATCAGGACCTAACCCTTGGGACGATATGCATGTAGGATTCCTGCACAATCAAGGAATAAACAAGGATACATCCCCAGGCTTCTCGGCTGTGTCTTCGTCCAAGCTGAGACGAAGCCGCAATGCATGAATGTGATAATATCCGCCAACCTTGCATCCCAATTTGCATAATTCAGTCTCATGAGGACGTAATTGTCTTTACATTATGCAACATTCCCACATTACAATAAAAAATCCTTCCCTGTAACAATAATTGCTTGCCGCTACGCCAGCGTATAACGCAAAGCGCCAGTAGCGAGGAGGAGGAGAAGAAAAAATATAGGTGAAAACAGAAAAAGTGCCGTTGTGTATTATGATAATGGTCCATTGACATTTTCCTCTCGATTGAAATATAATGAGGTCGTGGATCGTGACTGATTGAGAGAGGGGGCAACTTGATTCGACTCGAGGCATGCTCATGCATTCCTAAACATCCCGGTTCGATTTACTATCTCCCGGCTTATTTAGGGGTGCAGTTTTTAACCCTCTCCGTGCGGAGGGTGGTAGAGGCACACTGGGAAGGCATGTCAGGCAAAGCATGGCCTATTTTGACCTGCCTGAGAATTAGGTGAGCAGTGGTTCCAAGGGGTATAGCAGAACTCTAATGATATTCTAAATTATAATAGTCAATTAGATTGAGAGTGGAATGCTTCAAATTTCTGATGTTGAAGTTGAATTGTTTACAGTTCTTGGCTTGGTTGAGCAGAATTCACAAGTATAATTGGAAATAAGTAACCACTGTATGCGCTTGCCCGGTGTTTAAGTCTAGGTCCAGACGATTTATGAAGCGCATGTATCCCCTTTGCGATAAGGAAAAGAAATTTGCATTTTGGAGATAGCTTTAACAGTCGATATCGCTTTAAGAAGTTATACATCATTGGCAGTACTAAATTTACAGTTGATTCAGAGAATGAAGTAATATTTTCCCTTCAAGGAGTTTATGTGTATTTTTTTTAATGCATTGCCTTTCCAGCCATTTCAGACTATGCGTTATAATCAGGGGCGTAACAGGTACCTGTTATCAGGGGGGGCAGAGACCAAAATTTCCCGTTAACTAGTCTATGTCTAGAATCTGTGGCGTAGCTAGGACTGCATTTTAGGAGGACGGTAGTGCTCCACCGGCGTAAATCCAATTTGAGGAGTGGGGGATGAAAAACTTTTTAAACGATTTTTTTCCCCTGTCACAAACATTTTCATATCTATTTTGCGAGCGAGCGAAGCGAGCGAGCCAAAAATAACCACTTTTCTCGGTTTTAATTGCATTTTCAGATGGAAATCCAAAGATTCTGACGAGCAAGCGAAGCGAGCGAGCCAAAAATAACCACTTTTTTGTTTTCAATATCATTTTCAAAAAGAAATTCTATTATAATGGTTGTTTATGATAGATATTCAGAATCTTTACTTACTGATTAATTGAAATATATTTACTTCCTTGAAAAGTGTCTCCATGGGGGGGGGGGGGGGGGAATTTGTACACACCTCCCCCCTCTCCCCCAAGTGGACGTGATAGATCCCCCTACCCCCTGGAATTTACGCCAATGTAGTGGTCCCTAGAGGGGAGGGTGCAGGGAGGGGGGAGTTTCCCCCCTCCCGCGCGAAGCGCGGAAGCTCCGACGTTTCTTTGAATTATTATTGTTGGTAATAAAGTCTATCTTCTGCGGCGTAACTGGGATTTCATTTTAGGAGGACGGTAGTGCACCCTAGGGGGGGAGGGTGCAGGAAGGGGGAAGGTTCCCCCTCCCGCGCAAAGTGCGGAAGCTCCGGCGTTTTTGCGCTGTCAGTTCCCGCTCTCTGTCTGTTATGGGGTTGGGGGGCATATGCATAGCCAAAAATTTCCCGGTAATTAAGTCTAGAATCAGTGGTGTAATTCTCTGCCTGTTTTCGGGGGGGGGCAGAACCGAAAATTTCCCGGTAACTAAGTCTTGAAAATAATATGCGGAGGTGAGCCCGCACCGCGAGTTGCTTGTTTTGAAGCCCTTAGCGGGTGGGTCCCAGGGTTCTGGCTTAGGGCCCCTGATGGGGGTCTACAGGGAAAGCCACTGCGGGGGGTTTTGGTACTAAATTTTTCCTCATTTCTTTTGTTTCACTTTACTTTCTCTTTTTTTTCTTTCCCTCTTTTCCCTCTCTCTTTTTCTTTCTCCCTTTCTCCTTTTTTCTTTCCCTTTCTCCTTTTTTCTTTCCCTTTCTCCTTCTTTCTTTTCCTTTCTTCTTCTTTCTTTCCCTTTCTTCTTCTTCCTTTCCCTTTCTCCCTTCCTTTTTCTTCCTTTCCCTTCCTTTCATTTTTTCCCGGTGGTTTGGTGGATTTTCCCGCTGAAATCCTTCAGGGGGGGCACTCTGCCCCCCCTGCCCCCCCGGCTGTTACGCCACTGGTTATAATCATCCTCAACCCACGCGTTTTCATGAAGAAAAAGAAACAGACTCCACCTGCACAGGCTATAGATCTCTACAGGTCTTGCTATGTCATATATGTTGTTCACGAGAGTTGTCATGAAGTCATCGACATATGCCCTAGTTCATGTAGTTTTTTTTTTTCCGGGATTATAATCGAAAACGAATTCGAAGTTGGTATAATTCGTAGCTCACTCGTTGACCTCGGAAAACTCTCTAAAAACAAAAATACAGTTTTAAAAACGAAACGAACTCGGATGATTTTGTAGTAAGTTCGTAGCGTACTCTTAATGCACTGATAAATGAATAATATGGGCATCATACAATGGGGAGTTTCTAAAGCACGAGAGCATCAAGTGCTTGGAATTTCTCTGCACAGTCCGTGGAACGATGTGAGAGGGGCTTAAATTCTGCTTTCTCCAAAAAAAAAATAATGGAAACTTGTATAAATTACGCCGGATGTCATTACATCAATGGCATCAATCTCAGCCTAAATTATCATCAACAAGGGACATTAAATCTAGCAGCTGCTTTTTTCCTTGGGAAATTAAAGTGAAGGCTGTATCCCGTCCAAGATGATGGATGGGACGCTCACCAGGGTATTCACATTCTAATCTAATCTCAGTGTTTAAACAAATTGAAATGGTTAAAACATATCTTATTCATGCATCATGCATGTACCATTATATCATCATCAAAATTCATGTACCATGCGATCGCTCTAAATCCAGAAGGGGGTGATTAGGTGTTGGCAAGTCATAAATTGTGATGGTGCATTTTTTTCCCAAAGATAACGATAAAGACGGCTCTGTCGAGTCATCATCGTTTAAGATATCTGTCAAACATGCGTTTTGAATTTCACGATCGGGGTGATGATTGAGAAATTATGTAATTTTGATGGAAACTGATGTCATTTGAGGTGGATAAATGCATTATACATGTTGATTGCTTTTTTTTTTTTAAGTGCATAGAATAAGGTCATGAAGGTGGTTGACATTATGTAGAAAAGCTTCATTCTAGCGGTTTCAGATATTGACTAAAAGACTATCTGCATATTGAAAGGGACATCGCCATGGGGGGGGGGGGGTGGTTTGTTTGTGTAGGGGGGATGTTTCCTTGCTTCCTTTTGTGTGTGTGTGTGTGTGTGTGTTTCTGTTTTTCCCCCACAGCAAATATCCATGAAGTGCCATTCACTGTGATGACTGAAACTGAGGAAACTCGCAAATTAAAAATGAACAAGATTTAGCACATAGTCCTTTGGTAGAAATTAATGTAAGACCTCAATCGCATAAGAAATGAAAAAGATATGTTGTAATGAATGTTGTTAAGTTTGCATTTTTGCCATATGTTTAAAATTTCCCTTTTTGAACAGCAATGTGTTTTGAAGGGGGGGGGGGAAACAAACGTGGGATGGTCTATCCATCTATCTTATGCGCCCTATGTTCAGTTTAATGTTCTCTAAGCCACCCGACCATAAATATTGTGGCTCCTCACCCTGCACCCCTTACTCCCAGAAGGATGCTTCCAAAGATACATTCCCTTCGCCATTTCGTGACCACCTGTTCGATAAGCCTCTCAAACGAGATGATAAGCATGTTGACGTAGTTTGCTTCAACAAAATTAAAGTCTGCATTCGCCTTCATTTGCGAAATGGTAAGGAAGATGTTCTACAACCCCCCCCCCCCCCCCCCCACATACACACACATACCCGTCACACCAACATCAGAAGAGGATTACTAGACAAATCATGACATTACTAAGCCGGTAAAAATTAGAAATATCCCTCAAGGTGATTCATTCCCCAGCCGAAATTGTGTGCTAAATTTCCTGAGCACTGCTCGAAAAATGAGGAAGAAGTTCGATCCGCAATATTTCCCCCGAGATTTATTGCCATAATATTCCATTACCATGGCAACGCAGTTTCCGACACATCCAATAAAACATGACTTGCACGTCTTCACCACAAGACCAATGCGTGTACCAAATTTCACGAGCATTGCTCAAAAAATGAAGAGGTATTTTGATCTGCAAAAAATCCCCCTGATTTATTGCCATAATATACCGTTACCATAGCAACGCAGGTTCCGACACATTCAAAAATATCTCTTGCACATTTTCACCACAAGACCAATGTGTGTGCCAAATTTCATGAGCATTGCTCGAAAAATGAGGAGGTAGTTTGATCCGCAGTAATTCCCCCAGATTTATTGCCATGATATGCCCTTGTCATGGTGACGCAGTTTCTGACACATTACAAAAATATGTTTTCCACATCTTCACTACAAGGCCGACACTGTGAAAAATATTGGGCAAAATTTCAACCAGCACGACGGTAATTACATTTCCAACCAACCTTGGGCAATATTTTTACTCAATGCGGGAAACATATTGTCCAGTAAAGGTTAAAAAAAAAGCAGTAATTACTTTAGAATGGGCAAAATTCCCATCAAATTGGACAAAAAGAAATGCCAAAACAAATGCCCAAATTTGGTTTGACAGATAATTTACCCCCATGGTACATTTTTACACGATATCTTTTAGAGTGAATGTGTGTGCCACATTTCATGAGCATAGCTCAAAAAAATGAGGAAGTAGTTCGATCCGCAAAATTTCTCCCTGATTTATTGCCATGATAATGGCACGCAGTTTTAGACACATTCAAAATATATGTATGTACGCTAATTCCTATATACCCCCTTCACTCTTCGTTTGGCGAGGGTTTGATAATTGGCCATAACTTACGCCAATCTTCGTTTGGCGAGGGTATGATAACTGTCAAATTCTTACATCATTTTGGGATCTGAAAACGCATCTCGTCCCCCTTTTTTTTTCTTCTGGTGTTCAGAGTGTAATTTTGCATCGCCCTTTTTGCATTTCTCTTCTCTCTTTGATGTATTTTCTATCTGATAATAAGCTTTATAAATAAAAAGCCATTTATTAGAATAATATGTATTTTGTCGGTTTTCGGGCTGTTTGGCGTAACTGGGGTATCAAGGTTATATCTACACGAAAAAGAGAAAATGCTTCGGACAGTGCATATAGTAGCCTGAAATATACAACACCGCCCACTCTATGACCCCCTCCCCCTCCCCCCCCCCCACACACACACATCATCATCTCTTCTCTCTCTCTTTCTGTTTACCTAGGCTTTATCATGTTTATTAATTATAATTTGTTCTCGTCATTTGATAGGGGAAGTACGTGCCGAACTTTGATTCGAGCTGAACCGAATATCACTTTCGAAATTCGTAAGACCACTGAAGGATTGTAGGACCCAGTATGAGACAAAAACATGACATCTTATTTTACAATGCTGTTTGCTACAGGCAAACTATGTGACTTTAAAAAGAGAGAAAGAGAGTGAAAAGCGATTGAGTGAGGGGAAGTGAGTGAGTGATTGAGAAAGAAAGAAAGAATAAAAGAATGAATAAAAAAGGAAATGGAAAGGGAGGAGAGAGGTGTTTGTTTATGCTATTCGGTATAAACAATCAAAGACATAGTGTGAAATTTTACCACGTTCCCAACACGATTGCGTTCATTCCATCCATCGCAGACATCGCAGTGTCCTTATTTCGTACATCGAACCCAGCCATTCTCTCCTGCATGAGTTGTCACGTGCATCTATGCAAATGACTGTAAGGAACACCTGTCCTTCCTTTGCCTTCTCCTGCTCTTCTTTATATGTTCAGAGAACGAGAAAAAAAGACAGGGATTGCTTGCAACGCCAATCACTGACGAATTCACCTTGCCAGAAGAGTGGGGGTATGTTTAGGGGGTCTTCGAGCCGCCTACACTCATCCAAGCTTCAACAGTACTCTGAATTGCGGGCGATTTAGATCAGACACGCAGACTGGAAGACGACCCCAAACATAGTAGTGAGCCGGGGTATACATTGCATCTGCTACAAGAACCCTAATAGATTAGCCGAATGTTAGGCACAGATATCTCGAGTGTCAATTGCAACCACGAAGACAGTATCCGAGGTCGAATGAGACGATGTGCGGTAACAGCAATACCCCTTTCGTAATTGGGAATTGTCAAATGAGGGAGAGCTACCTTTAACCAAAATAAAGGGAGCGTATTATAAGCTGTCTAAAGGAATGCGGAAACTTAAAATGCGTCGGCCTAATTGTTACCTTTCCTCTAATGCTTTGTTTAAATGATTACTATATTTTTTTTTATTTTTTTCGGATACATGCAATGCGGTAGTGAACTGTCAACAAACGTGAGACGTTAATAAACTTTTTTTTGTAATTAAGTTTTCTATTTATTCTAAGAAAGCCGAAGGTAACGTTGTTTGCGTCTTCCCTTGTTCTATGAATGCGTTTGGTGATTCGCTAAAATTAAGCAAAATGCATTTTTCTTGAAAGAAATAAAAACACTTAGGTTAGAAATTATTTGCTGTATCTCTCACAGACGTAGGCAAACACAATTATATTCGCTCTGTAGAGATACTGCCTCATGTCAACAGCATATCAACCAGCAGCTAAAATGCAGGTGATCAAAAAAGCAAGGAAAAACATCTTTAGGGGGTTGTAAATGAGAAGCGGGAAGACATACGGTTGAATGGAAGTTCTCAGTTCGATGACAACGTATGTGTGTAAGTGGTAAGTGACGCCCTAAGCAAGCAGTACATTATCTTGACATAAAAGTAGCCTGTGCACTTTACGACGACACTGTCCGTTATTTTAGGCAGATCGGAATAAGGAGCATTTTGGGTGTTATCACAAGACGTGTATTTCTTTGGCTGACGAATTATCTATTTATGTTGCAGTATATCTTTACGCTGCCAAAAGACATTAGAAACACGACTGAAATATAAATAATCTTTCTGAAAAGGTTAAAAAAAAAACTGTGATCAACAATCAAATTACATTTTTGTAATGTAACAACTTTTCCATTTATTTATCCTTATGTGAGTTATCCAAAAATATCTGTCTCCAATGATCCCCTTTCCGAAATGATTCCCGCCAAATAGAGAGATAAGATTAGTTTACTAATCATAGATGCTACTATATCCCCAAATTAACCTACATGACGTCATAGAGTAGACTCTGGGTTCATAAAGATGTTCTTTTTCCATCATGTCCATATTTACAAGCGCTTCTCTGCGTTATCTATACAGTTACCACAGATAACAACACTCTGATTCTATGTTCAGTCAAGGGCGAACTCTTTAAACCAAAGTAGTTCAATATCTAAGGCGAAAGAGTCTCGCAGTATGAACGTTATCATGGGTTATGGATGAATATAGAGATGCCGTTCTCCGAAATTATCTCATTTCTTCGTTTCTTTAAATCTTATATATTTAATGTTATGTGTTTTTTTTAATGTCGATTTGTGCTTATGGTTATGTTTTTCTTTGGAAAAAGAAAAATTGATTCAATATCACTGATGTTCAATGAAAAAATACGAATGTGTAAAATAATCACATTTAAAGCTGTATTAGCCTAAACTTCTAGATTTTGACAAGGTTTTCTACCCATTACGTGCCTGGTGAATGTGTAACGCTAATACTAGGTATATCTCCAAAGAAGAATATCATTTTAGGAGTAGCGTAACACACTACTTGTTTAAAAATCGAACAAGAAGTCAGGTTGTTGCTGTCTGTAACAGTTTCATATTATACAGTATTTGTAAGGATATCATATACAACAGTTTAAAAATTACTTGCGAAAGGACAAGAGAGAATAATAGCATAGCTTCAACATGTATCATCAAAGTTCAGCGGAGCTGTCCTGTCCTTTTTGAAATGTGTGCAATTCCACGGTAACTGACGTTACCAAGATAGAGTACTAGTGGTGTTGTTTATACTGTAGTTTTGTGAATGACACTTGCTTCGGCTTCTAATTACTGTAGATAAATAATTTGATAATAGAGAAGAAACACATGGACAGTTTTTATCTCAAACTGCATTTCTTATCACACAGCAAGCGAAAATTTACCCTTCTCCTAATGAGTGACAAATAACTCTTTAAACAAAATATAAGTATGGGTATACGGTAGCAGTGTTCTTGTTTTTTTCTCTTTTTTGTGGGATTATAAATATGGCTTTTAAGGTAAACATATCAGTTTGACTGTGGATAGACAACCATTTATTTAAATCGAACGGAGTTGATATCCTTAACAAATACGCATCTGAAGTGACCCCCTTTTCGTCGCCAACAAAAGAGGAGACAATTTTGATCTATTTTCCATGAAACGCCATGGGATCTGCGCATTCGAGACCTTAACCCTCTTTATCTCGCAAAGAACTGTTTCCATATCGTCAGAGAAAAGCATTGCTCATTTTAGCACGAAACTGCCTATTATTTTGTTAGTTTCACCAACGAGGAGCCCTTATCTCAAACATCGCCCCCAATTGAATTTTATCAACCCATTTCATCGACGTCTTCAAACAAGGAAACGAAAAAAGAAAGGGGAAGTATGCACTTCTTTCGCTAATGATTTTGAAATAGTGCAACGCCGAACGAAGTCAATATTCCATCTGATAAATTGACCTCATTTTTACGAAGAAAAGGGCACGGTAAATTGGCAGGAAATCGTTTGTCTTTCTACTCGAACAAGGTTCGTTTAGGAACAAGCAATGTTTGCAAAAGCAGTACTCCTAATCGACGACCCGCATTTACATAAATCAGACAAACAGCTTTCTGCTTTCTTTCGGGCATAAGTAGCGGTGAGGGAAATGAAAGCATTAATAGGTAAAGAGTACGATCAGCATATTGATGCGATTTCTTTCACCTTTTCGAAGGTTAAAGGCTTGTCTTAGGCAATGAAACTGTCATTACATTAGACCTTGATCATGGTAGTCATGAGCACTGGCGTAGCCAGGAATTTTCAACAGAGGGGGCCAAGGCGAGAGAGCAAAGCGACCGAGCAGGGGAGGGTTTGGGAGGGGGGTATCCCCCTCCCACGGTAGGGAGATTTGTGTAAATTCGTGCAGGAAAATGGCATTTCTGCACACTAAAATTCAGTATTAGTGATAACTTATATGAGAAGTGGCATATTGGGGGGGGGGGGGGGGTCTGAAAATGGCATTAAGATTCAGTATTAGGGGTAACTTATATGAGAAGTGGCATATAAGGGGGGGGCTAAGGCGAGGGAGCAAAGCGACCGAGCGGGGGGTATAGGAGGGGGTACCCCCCCCCCTCCAACGGTAGGGAGATTTTTGAAATTTCGTGCATGAAAATTGCATTTCTGCACACTAAAATTCAGTATTAAGGATAACTTATATGAGAAGTGGCATATGGGGGGGGGGGGTAAGGCGAGGGAGTGAAGCGACTGAGCGGGGGGAGGGTTTGGGAGGGTGTGAAAATCCGTCACTTAAATTCAGTATTAGAGGTAACTTATATGAGAAGTGGCATATTTACTTTTAACTTTCATTTCGCAGGGTAGGGGTAGGGGTAGGGTACGTTATGTGAAGTGGACTCGATGAAATCTTTTAAAAAAAATTATAATTTATTCTTTTTTTTCAACAGGGGGCCATGGCCCCCTTGTGCTCTCCCCCCCCCCCCCCCCCCCCCCCCCCCGCCTTAGCTACGCCAGTGGTCCTGAGTGTCTTATCATGCATCAGACATCAAAATGTAAACCAGGTTGACGAAAACTTGCATTCACAAAATGCACATCACGCACAGAGACGCGTGGGACTACGTAACGAAATCTCCAGATCTACAAGGTCGATTTTGCTTATTTTCAAATGTATATAAATCTAATACACGACTTAAGAAATTGATTTAGGATGTAGAATTCACCAAGACTTTAATTATTTACGTTGAAGTGAGTTTGATTTTACCTAAATTTAATTTCTGGTCAGAACGTGCATGCCAAAGTTTTGAAGTTATATTATAGATATACCCAAGATTGGTATTTTCAACTGTGTTTTCTACGAAATGGCCGAAATAAGAAATGCATGTCATTAAATACAATAATTTTGTTGTGCTTTCAGAACAGGCGGAATGTCTTTCATACGTAACAACAACATTGGCCTTTTCATTTGCAAGGTCTCTGAAATGACCGATATCAGAAATATATGTCATAAAATACAGTCAAACAAATCAATTTATTATTAGAATAATTCAGATTAAAGAAATAAACAAGCCAGAGAACCATCTGCTTCATTTCATACGTTATACTGTACATGACCTTCAAATCAATTTCCTCACAAAAGGTCACGAAGTGAATGTTACGTAGATCTGTGGTAACTTGGGCAATGTTGGGGAAATAAAGTCGGAAATGAATGCAGAGGCAATATTTCTATACCAAAAATCCGCCCACGGCGAAAAATCCAATAGCAATACCGCGATTAGGGTTATATAAACGCATTCAAAATCAATTTAAACATATCAATTTTTTACTGATATAAGCAATCTTATTTCGTTGGTACTGTCAGTGCAGGATAAAAGCAATATAGGCCTCCATTTGTGTAACAGTATTGGCCTTTATATTGTTTACCGATATACCTACAAAAGCTCATTACTGACATATAAGATTGCATTAGCGGCTGGTGCTGAATTGACGCATCATGAAAAAAAAGAAGATGCACAAGACGCTGCGAAATATAAACAGTTGGAACACTAAGGTAAATAAATGACTTTAAGACGTGTATTTGCTTTTACAGGTGTCTACAGTATTAATGGAAACTTTAGAGGTAGTTTTCGTTTTGTTTTCTTTAAAAAATAATCTTTCAAATGGCACTTTAGAAAACTTTCATGAAGTAGCCCCCCCCCCCCCCCCATTGCTCTGAATTCCAATGTACCATGGCTCCCGTTCACATTTTCTTTCTTTCTTTTAAATCGTCATGATAATGGAACATTCGGACGTAGGTACATTTGCATACTATGTTTCGTAGCATGATCCGAGGGTACAGAAGCCTCAGATTGAGTAACATGAAACTTATAGTACTTGTTTTTCGTATCGAGAAAATTTAAAAGAGTTTGTGGAAAACGAACCACAAATCAAAAGGGGAAGCGAAGGAATGACGCAAGCAGTGTCACTAAAAAGGGTTTAGAGGCTCGGTATTTTTCAAATGTTATCGGTTGATAATACAGAAAGAAAATACAAGTGCCTTACTTGGAAGATTCCTTGGAATTACCAGTAGCATTTAATGGAAGGTTTTACCAAGGCTCAAGGGACTTGAGGGATTTTCTATCGCTTAAATATAGAGGAGGTTCGATTTGATTAACTCCATTTTATAAGGCGCATTAAGGAAGCGTTCTAGGAGGAATGATAATGATCATGACCATCATTTCCTTAATTGTTTTTCCCGTTTCCAAAAGAGCATTAATACTCTTATGTTCTACTTTTATTGCTAAACTCTCCACCCTTAAGCCCCTGTCACACCGGCCAGACCTACAGTAGACCTTCATTAAACCGATCACAATATTACATCACACCGAGTAGCCTTGGTCGATCTGAAGGCGTTACGGACTCCACTTGACGGTGCGACTGAGGCATTAACAATTCACAGGATGTTTGTGATTGGTTTATTTTCCTTCCAAGCTCGAACGATCTTTCTTTTTTTTTTTCAAACATAGCCCATTTACCCGTTGTTTGTGTTACGTGTGGATAATGTTAAAGCTTGGATTAATCGCCGATATCGGTGCCTTAGGTTGGAGATTTAATTGTGCAATTTGTAGGCTTTTAGTAGAGCGCCGTGTGCCCGGTATACCGGCCCGACAAGCAGATCGATTCCTTGGCTCTTAAGTAAAAGGTAGGCTATAGCACAAATGGGGAGAAAGAACCTTCAACTAATAATAGGGGGTTACCGAGAAAGAGGCCGAGTGAAGGACTGATTCACGTGAAGAAGGAGGGTAAGAGGGCGAACTGCACAACAGGGAGAAAAGAAAAGAGATAATAGCAGCACACTATGAACTTGAAGATCCGAAAATGGCATGTGTGATCCTTGACCCTACGTGCCCCAAAATTTAGTCAGATTGTTTTTCTATGGTGATGCATGTTATCACCAGATTTGAAGTTCATACTTGGTTTTTTTTTTCCGTTTCCATGTTGAGATACTGCATTAACAATTAAGGCTAACACCAGCAATCTTTTTTTTTTTACCTTTGTGACCTGCGACTTTTGACCTACATACCCCCAAATCAAGTCAGAATATCTTCCTACGGTGAAAGATTCTACAACCAAGTCTGGAGTTCATACCTCAAACAGTTCTTGAGATATCGCGTTAACGACCCCCCCCCCCAAAAAAAAGGGACATACGGACGGACAACCCGAATACATACATACATAAATACATTCCTTCCAAGTAATGCCTCCGGTACCACCTGCGGTGGGCAAAGGCATAAAGATGTAACTGCCTGTCTGCTTGAATTGTTTCGTCCTCTTGTGTCGCTACTACTCCTATATATATGATAAATGGAGAAAATTTCACCGCAAACTCTTAGTACTAAGGACTGGTTCTCATATGAAGCGGTAAAATGAAGCGGTAAAAAACCCGGGGGTTTTAAGCTTACTATGCAAAAACACTTTGGTATCTTATAACACCGGTAAGGAAAACGCGAATATCCTCTGCTCCGTCATTCGTAAGTGCCAACTGTTTTATACACACACACAAAACAAAATTACCGAGGTTTTTTTTTTTTTTTTTTTTTTTTTCTTACCCTTTTCACCGAGTCATATACCTGGACAAGCCTTAATGTCATACGAAAATTTTAAATGTTTTTAAAGCATAAGTGTCGTATCTAGATCAACTAACGTGAAATGATGGATGGTTGATATTCTTTGATGATATCCTCAAGATTTGCTAATGGTTCTAACTAATCGTCGGAACCCTTTGTGACCTGTGCAATGTCTTCAGTCGATCACGCTGAAACAGAAGTCTAGCATTAAGAATGAAGAGTGTAGCTAGAGGGCTTTTAATTCGAAAAGGCAATAAAGGTAATAGAGCTAATTACTGTTAAAAGCTATTATCCGTTCAATGGAAGAAAGCTCTTAGCTGTGAGGGAGAAAACGATTAAGCCTCCGGGTTGGTTCATGTGGTAAATCGAAGCAAGTGGACAATACTGGTCGAGAGTGAAGAAGATGTAGGTGTGATAAAAAGGCAGGTGGTTTCCACTTTCTTCCCCTGTTAAGGGAAAAGTACACATCTCTTGGGAACAACGGCGTAGGCAGTTGGGGCTTTGGGGTACCTCGCCCCCCCCCCCCTATTCATTTTGCAATCCAAAGTTCGTTCCCAACCCACGGAACAAACGCTTCAAGGAATATTTCTTACTACTTTTAGGTCGGACACATAATTATTAACCAGAGTAATGCTCATTTTGACAAATCTTTTTTTAGCAGTTCAGAGTGTCGATAAAGTGCACTTTCTTCAAAGAAATCATATGTTTCAACAGAAATACGACGCCGTATAGCCCCTTGAATCATTATGACCAGAATTAATTTCATCAAGTGCACTGGCGGGTACTGGAGCACCCACCCCCTTGACTGAAGGTCGAGCGAATGAATCCCTACTTCACAGTGCACTTGGTAATGGCGACGAAATAGAAAACGCCTCGTGCTCCCTTTCAAGAAGCTACCACCGTCTAAATCCCATGCGACAGGTTGTAACAGAAAGAAAGTACAATGCTTGAACTTGCCCGTAAATGTCAACAATGTCATTTGCGGGGAACTCCGTTGCCTGGATCATTATATTAAATGTTATTCCTTGGGATGCATGCGAAATTTGAAGCTCACGGGCTGCGTTCTCACTACACCGTATTTTTGACGGTTTTGATTACTGCTCCAAATGACCAAATGACGATCTAATCAAGATCCTTGATCTAGTCAATACTGAGTCCTCAGTTACTTTCGCTGTTCGTACACGCGTTCCTTCGTACACCATTATAATGATATAGTTCACCTAGTAAAAATAATGGTGTTTTTTTTCTCCAAACTATTATGAGTCATCTTTATCAAATATCATAAGAAGGAGCATAATATTCATCTCTTGTGACAATAGAAAAAAGACCAATCTATCCATGAAATTTCTTCTAAATTTCCAATATGTAACGTCCAACTTGAGTATTTTAGTACATGTGCTGTTTGGCTAAAAATTCTTACAACCAAGTACAGGTGTTTTTACTTAAAATTACTAAAAAAAGAAAACTCCATAACGTCTACTTAGTTTTAAATGTAACCATGCACTCACAGGGGAAAATGTAAAAGCACACTGATGTTGATGCTCATGTTCATGTCATCTTTTCCATATTTATACTGCCAACGATATCAACATTTTAATAAGATCTGGTAGCATTAATCCGCCTAAAAAAAACTCTGTACAATTTCATTTTCCATGAAGCTGATGAACGGAATATTTTAATGATTAAGTTATATCTAAAATAAAGAAATAGCTATTCATGGCGCTTCGGAGACACAAACTGCTCTGTATTTAGAAGTAGTATTTAGCAGCAGTAGGATGTACACGTAATAATGCCTCGGATCAGAGACTGCCAAGATCAAAATGTTTCTTGAAAAAAAAAATAAACGCGTTCATTTTGTTGGTTGAACAGATTTAAAAAAAAAAAAAAAAACACGTGCATACGTTAGTATCAATAATGCCTATAGCAATTTCATTTATTTGATGTACGATAAAAGAGCAAATGTAGATAAAATGCCTTGCTCAAGGGCATAAGTGCCGTCGTCCCGGGGATCGAACCCCGGACTTTTGCGTCTCCAGTCAAGCGCCTTAGACCACTCGACCACGGCACCTCCGGCACCATCGAATTTATCACAGATGCGTGATAAATTCGATACAGATTGCCATACAGATAATCGTATACAGGTATACATGTAGATTTAAAGAAACAATAAAAAATATGATGCAAACTGAAAACAATTTGGCCGTGATCAACTCCAATTTGAGGGTATCGATGTACGACATCTGATCCATGTATCAGTGAAAAAAAGACCAGCTAAATGGTGACATCAATACAAGAAATCTAATTACTAAAGATCGAAGACCCATATGCTCACAACTTTTCTCACTGGTGCACAATATAAAACCTAATGTATCTCCCGCGGGAGCGTGTTTCCAAATTTGTTGTAGTAGCGTCTGAGATTTATGAAGCGGAGAATGAGGGAAAAGGTGATAGCCAAATTAGGCAGATAACTTTCAATCATCGGCAGGCGGTTTTTCAGAGGGAATATCAGGAATGGCGTGATGGTGGAAAGAGAGTGAGGCGCACATCATCTTTCAGTAAACAAATAGGACCCTTTATTTACACGTGCCAAAGATAATGTCATTTGGAGTCAGAAGGGCGTTAACTTTGACTTTAAAAGGGTTAACGCCAATAGGACTTAAAACAGAATAGCACATAATTATTATTCTTATTAAGTACATCAACGTGAGAAATCAAAACTTAGATGGAACACTGTTTGGGGGATAGCATAAGATTGAAATCAATTATAATGGATTATTCGGAAGAGATGTACAAGAGCCGTCTCGGTCGTGGTGTAGAACACGAGACTTGATTTTAAATGAATGTAGTTAAATGGGTTTCTCTTGGTTTTAGTCTCGGAACTAAAGTTCTTAAGTATCTTTATGCCATTACTGATATCAGTTCCGAGGACATTGCAAGCTCAGAAAAAAAGATTATAATTATAGCTCCAAAACTCTTTGAGCTGAAATACTGCAGCAGATTTTTTAAAAAATGATTTCGCAAAACACAGTTTCTGATAAATATGGTACGTGAATTTCATGTGGAGGTGGATACGTCGCCAGATTGTAGATCACAAAGTTGGCGGTTCAAGTCCCGCCGTAAACACAACTGTCTGTTGGCAAGACATTAATGTACAATTGCCACTCTCGACCCAGGTGTCGTAAATGGATATCACGAGGGAAGAATTTCCTTAAAATGCAAGAGCGCTTTCATGACCGCCATGCTAAAGCCGGGGTAATAACAGTGGAATGCCAGGAGTGCTCTGACAGACATGAGCGCTATACAAGAACGCACTATTATTATTATTATTATTATTATTTTGTTGTGAGAAGAGAGTAACCCTACTATCACAGTCATGTTTATTTCTCATGTTGCGCTACACGAGTTAGTTTTGCTACTGAGCAGTGTCCTCTCTGGAAGCATTAAGCACTGCTTATCTCATACTGTCCATGCGCTTGTGAAAGAAAAGACGATGACCCACTAAGAAGACCATGTAACACCACGACGTTTAACATAATCCACATAGCCTCCTCTCATCCAAGTCCCATATCAACGTATATCCATTCTACGGATGAAAAGTAAATACCTTTTGACTGGTTGGGATTTGTAGGAAACCCCCTGATGTGTACACAACGGCGAGGTGCCTTCAATCAAGGCAAGTGCTATGGCCGACATCACTGCATGGCGTCTTCGAAGTGCTAGACTGTCAATTACCTATGGTTGCCCTGAAGTACGCTCGACAACAGGTCATGTGCGACGTGAATTTCGCATCCCTGGTCCTGGGGAGCGTTTCATGAAAGGACTTGTCGGATGTTTTATCCGACAAAGTCTGTTTTATCCGATCCAATCAAAATCAAGGAAAGATGTCAGATCTGACAGCTTGTCAGGCGACAAATGTTGATGAAATGCCCCCCTGAACTTTGCATCCCAAGCCGTGAAATTCACGACCCGCGGTGCGAAATTCATGACCCGTGGCGCAAACTTTGCATCCTAGTCCTGAATTTCGCACCGCGGGTCGTGACTTTGGATGCAAAGTTTGCGCCACGAGTCATGAATTTCATGACCTCGGATGCGAAGTTCAGGACCTGGGATGCGAAATTCACGTCGCACATGACCTGTTGTCGAGCGTACTTCAGGGCCACCATAATTACCTCCACGATCCCACATGCTATTGATGTTCGGGTGTAGGCAGAAAAAAAGTGCGATGAAATTGTGGCATGTATCTCAGGATGAACGAATTTCCGGCTGATGGGCAGCTTACAGCCTTAATCGGGGCAAGAGGGTCGTAAGTGCCTTTACTTGTCGATTAGCAATCGCTCCGCATATCAAAAGTCCTGTCATTATTGGCAAGTGTAGCAAACTGGGAGAGAACGAATTTGCCGTGAGCCCATATCACAGGCAGTGATGAAAGTATTGAATGATCCATAGTAATTTTTTTTTTTTCATTCTAAGTTACGTCGGGGTGAATTAAGGAGAAAAAGTAGTGGAACGGCAACTAATTACTGCTTTTCATTTTGATGAAATACAAATGTCATATGACTTTTTCTTTTTCATTTTATAGCAATATCTTGAGTTCCAATTCAATCTACCCCATGACGTAACTCATATGAAGTAATAAGCCCCCCCCCCCAAAAAAAAAAGAGATAGCAAAACACGAAAAACAAGAGGAAAAACAACAGCGCTTTTGACATCTTAAGGAATGCTATATAAACAGCACAAGATCTCATTCGAAAGAAGCTACGTGTACAAATGAGCATTATAAAGAGATTTAAGTGTGTTATGAGAGCAGATGTAAAGCGAGAATGGGTTAAGTTAAGGGCAAGATTCTTCAACAAACAAGTTAAAGTGCATCGGCAAGATACTGTACTAAAAGAAAAGACGAAGCCGGAAACAAGAAAACTTGCAAGTGGAATCCTATCCATAATTAACGATGACTGTTCCGTTTGTATCAGAAAATGAGTTTGTGTTTCGAACAAACAATGTTATAGATATGGGGCTGATTCGTCCCTTTAAGCGAGGTGACGAGTGAGTGACATTTAAGCGGGCTATTATCAGCTCGACGTGTGAATGCAGGTAATTACTCCGGGATGTTTGGACACATGCACGCACGGCGCACACGCACACTGTTATCACCCTCGTTCCCTCCCGCACACAGGTGAATCAGGAACGGATAAACATGAAAGGTGATGAGTAGAAGATCTCGGCGCAGCGAGAGAAAAAGAAGGAAAATCCGCAGGTTCTTATCTTATTTCTCGAGCGGCGATATGTCCCTGTTTATTAGTGAAGCTGCCATGGTAATGAATCAATTTCATTGTTACAGATCGTCGGCTATTGATCGCTAGCGCGGAGGGGAAAAAAAGGTGATGGATTGAAGCAGATTGAAAGGGCGGATGGATGACAAGAGCATGAGAAGCAACCGTTTCGATTTATTGGAATACTCGCACGCGAATTCAAGTAAAAATGAAGGGATAGGCAACGGCATAACGTGCAAAGAGCACAAATCCACCATCTCGAACAAAATTTCTTTCAAACAAATTTTAGCTTTAACTTCTGTTTTTATCATGCTTATGATAATTATCATTAGATGTAATTTTTCAAACACTGGAGTGAAACCCGAGGTGAATCTTGGAAAAAAAACTTGCATGGCAAGGCATATTCATGAATAATGAACTCAACTGATTCCAAAAAGGGCGACTATTTTAAACAAATGTAATAACAGATAAATTCAACTTCACATAAAGTTCGCAATTAATATTCCTGATCATAAATTTTGGCCCCTTTGCAGCGATGGTCGAGGTAAAGCATTGCATTCAATATACTTTACTCGAATTTATTGTCTCAAACAACTGTTTTGATTATGATCATGATATCATGTCATGCCTTGCTTGAATGTGAAACAACTCACTATCATTAATTTGGGGGATTACGTGTTCAGAGACTGACTTCAAGACTCCGATCATGAAAAATGGCAATTTTCACGAATCTCTATTGCAATCACGAATCTTCCTTCTCTGTCTACTTCATGATATATACAGCAGAGCTTATTAAATCGATGATTAAGATTGAGACGGCGAAATATAACTTGAACAATTTCGTTATTGCCATTCTTGTTCAAACAGGGCTCTCCCAAACTTTGGCAAACATCGTCTGCCCTAGATCTAATATAAAAAACGATTTCCTCAAAATACCTGCCAAAAATGCTTTCGCTACCTCTCTTGATGGGTAGGGGGATCATGGAGTGGTTTTGCTTTCTTAGTATTTTCATTTCCGAACAGCGTGGACATCGTGAAATGAAGATACGGACGCCGCATGTCACAGATACTGCATTTCAACATGTCTCCGTTGAGGCGTGTGAATATTGAACACGATAAAATCTACTTTCGAAAAATCAATTTCAGGCAACTTCAATAGCTCTGTCTATCACCTTTAGAAATGTGCGGACTTTACAATGGCTTATTACATAATCCGAACATGATATGTATGGGCAGTGCAATACTAGGCTTTAGAAATTGCACTTGAGTTGATTTTTCGAAAGTAGTTTTTATCGTGTTACTTTGATTCTTCAACCCATGCCAACAAAGAGACAAAATGTCAAGATTTCATGATTAACATCAATTCATATGAAGATGTCGTTTTCGATATGTTTCAAACAATGATACATGAAAAATTGTCATTATCCTACATTCATACTCGGTGTATAACATAGAGATATCAAACATGTCAAAAGGAAAATGTATTTAGTATTAGGCAAATTTATCACTTTTAAAAGTACTCTGCCATTCTTGGACATCGAATTTTTAGTGAGACCATAAACCTTTGGAATCTTAAAGATATATAAATTTTGTTCATGAAAACTGCTGAAGGGAATTTCTACCACCCTCCCACCCCTTTTTCAGCATTACATCCCTTCTGCGAGTGTCAAATAGCTCTGTTCGATTAGTGCTAATAAAACGATAAGTGAATATTCGCGTCTACCATGGCTACTGCAGACCATACTTGTTTTCCCAGAGACATGACTTGAGACATATGGGATACTTGCATGGAAGATAACAGCATAGGAAATTGGCAATGAGCTTCTCCATCAACCTTTTAACCCTTCAGTGTTTTTCCCGCCTTCAAGAAATCACCATATTATTTTGCCGGTCGTCTGTCCGTGGCTGCTTCGCAGGAAACAGGTGAAAATCAATCACTTTGATTTCAATTGAAAAGAAGCGATGCAATGATTCGCCCAGAAAATCACATTTCGATTCCAGTAATACGCGGCTGCAATCAATAAAGTGGACCCGTGCTCGATCGCGTCAGCAACAAAGTGAAGCTCCGTTCACATTGCCGACTTGGATTGTAGGCATGGTATAATATATGATGCCGGGTCCTACTGAACCTAATACCTCAAAAATCAATTATTTTCAACATTGCGGAAGGGAGAGGGAGGTGGAAGCACGGGGCTTTTAACAACTATTTCTTGAAATCACCTGGGGGCCCTTGGAAGAACTTGAAAGGTGTTTAAAAAGCATTTGTTGATTTATCTTTTAGTTATGTTGTCATGTTAAATAATTACATGCTATGAAGGCCATAAGATGATCAAAATGGAATATTTCTGGAAGTTTTTTTTTTCTTTGACGGTAGCTCTCCTATACATGTAATAATTCCAAACGTTACAATTAAAGTCCAATCCAAAGGCAATTCGATAGACTGCATTTCCTTTTATTGTCATTATTGTATTAATATCATTATTACTCTTTTAGATCAAAGTACATACATGAAGAATTACTTAGAAGAGCACGTAGTACAGGAAGGTTTCACATGATATGATTAGATCCTTCAAATATCTCTGCGGTTGCAAAGCGCCATACGCATCACTCCAGACTTGTTTTGGCCATTTAAACAATGACCATTTCGCAGAGATCACTTCAACGTTTTATCGATGAAATGTATCCTGGCCCTTGGTTCGCCTCTCATGCGCCCCAAGAACATCAATAGCCACAACAAGAACAACAACAACAAGGTGATGATAACAATAATTATGACGCTCATTTTGTTGTTTTGTTTTGCTACATTCAAGGTTATAGCCTGCTTTCATTGTCACGTGAAAAATAGATTGTCTTGGTGTATACATTTGGAAGAAAATTATGCTCAGTATGATATCAACTATAAATCTTACTTACCGGGCTGTTGAATATAAGCCGTGGCGTCGCAATCAGTCAGCTTCTGAAAGATGACCCTCAAAAATGATCGCAAAAGCCAACCGAATGCTGATATGTGCAGCTGTGCCCGGCATAAAATAAAGCTCCCTTGCTTCGAATCGGAGATTTAGCTGGAAGCGAAAATGTGACTGAAGGATGAATGCTACTTAGAGATTGTCTCTAGATGAAGTTGAAAGTATCGCCACGCTTCATATTGGAAGAGAGAGAGAAAAAGAGAAAAACCTTGGGAAATTACAGGGGAAAAAAGAACATGCAAATTAGTCTGAGAACATGGGGCGTTTTATCAATAAAATCAATCCAAAGGTATAATTTTACAACTATCTCCTCTCTCTCTCTCTCTCTCTCTCTCTCTCTCTCTCTCTTTCAGTTTATAGTCATAATCAAGTTTTTGTAAGGACATTCTGAATGTCTTTTTTAAAAATCACACCTCTTTCATCAGTTTAAAAATTTTGAAATTCTTTCATAATAAATATCTAATACAGTATTTGGAAAAATTATGCCAGACCAGTGCGAAAAGCACACGCACTCCGCTTATTTCCGAACAGATCAAATTAAATTCTCGAAAATGAATTCTCGAGAATTATCACTAAACTTATGTTTAAATCGAATGAATTATTCAATTCAATAAATAACTGTGTTATATGCATTTTCATATCAACGTGTGTATGTTTGTTTGAAAAAATACTAATCAGATATATATAGGGGTTTTAGGAACATCGTTCATACGATAGTTTTCAAATTAAAATCCTTGAAATTACCTTTAATTGAAATAAATTCTTCGGGTTTTTTTTTTTATACTATCACATGAATATTATGAAATGATAATCAAAATCTATTGTCTTTAGGATTTGATGTCCAAACGCATCAATCATAAAGAATAACTCGATGCTCTCATGTCAATGCAAAGAGAACATTACCATTTGAAGATTGATTTTACCGCAACGAACTTTCAAAAATCTGCATTGAAGTTTCTTTGCAAAAAAATGCTTTAGATGTTTATATTTTTGCTTTGTAACATACTTGATTTGATTTTGATTTATTTATTTTCTTCTGCATTGATATATGTACGAATGTTTTCAGATAACATACATAAAATACAAAAGAATTTTTACAATGGGTCATAACACAAAGTATTTGTAATAATCATTTATAAAACAAATGATAAATTGTCAATTTTTTTTTGTAATTCAGCTAAACATAAGATTTAATTAAAAATAAGATTATTTGCAGAAGAAGGACTGCCATTATAAGCAATGTGCTTGAAAATATGGCAGCCCCAAATATTATGAAATAGATAACCATATCAAATAAGCAGAATGGAAAAATAACTAAATTCTGGATTAAGAGGATAATGACGATGATGATGATGAAATGATGATGATATTGATGATGATGATGATGATGATGATGATGATGATGACGATGAAGATGACGATGCTGATCATGATATCGGTAAAGACTAAAATGGTAGAAAGGATGATACTGTGAAAAAGACTGAGGAGCTAACAAAGAAATTTTACCGTGAATATTCGGATAGCAACATACTCCGATGGTAAACATGGTAAAGCTTTCGCATTCAATTAAATATGCATGACACTCTAATGAAGATTATGTACAAATATTTGTCAGGAAAATCATTTATTAATGCAAAGTGGTATGAAGCGGTGAACATATAACTTGAAGTCAACATTCAGCACAACGGACATTTAAAAATCTGCAGTAAATCTGTTTTCCCTCAAACACTGTCAATATACATGAAAAGCTTTTACTGTTCAACATAATGCCGGGTATCAAAGCTTTCACTTTTAATAAAATCACGAAAATAAACATGGAAATCTAATAAAGATTAACTTATGCACATTTTCAGCAAATTCATGTAAATGCAAAGTGATATGAATCTGTGAAATCCAACTTGAAGGCTACAATCATCGCAACGAACTTTTAAAAATCTGCAGCAAATCTTGTTTATACCAAAGTACATGAGAAGCTTATGTTTTTTCGCTGTTTAACCTTTATGCTTTGCCCGTTAAAGCTTTCACATCCGATAAAATATGCATGGAAAACTAATGAAAATTAACTTATGCACATTATCAGCAACATCTGCTTGCATGTTCTATGCTCGATACACGTCCGGGAGATGATAGGATGATGCTCGTAATGATTAGGTCTAAAGGTCGAACACACTAGTGTCGCGAATCTCAGTCAAGATGCTGAGCTAGATAGCTAAGTTGGGTTTATTTATTTCTTGTCATAGGGTGGATAGCCCTTTCAGCAAAAGCTGACTTTCAAAGGGGTCCATGTACATAAATTAAAAAATACAATAGAAACAAGTGTAACATAAAAATCATATAAAAGATAAAAGCTACAGAAACAGGTAAAATATAAAGTAAAAAGATAAATATCATGAACACAATACAAAAGTATGACTTCAGTAACAGTGAATGACATATTACGATCAAACATATAGTGAAAAACAAAAAATGAAAACTAAATGCACATGGTAAATTTTTGAAAAGGAGTTAATGTTTTTAAATTAACTCTTTGTGAGCCATGAACAAAAATTCCCTGTGCGACATTGTATTCCTCGTGGCATTTTTGTATCTATGGCTAACGAGCGACCTTGCCAATTGGCACCCTTGACAAACTGAGGGTATGATCTTTTCTCACATATTAAGTTGTGAATTCTTTCACAGCATCCACATCCAATAAAGATGAAATATGAAAACCCGCGGGGGCAGAAAAATGTTAAATGGTTAAATGGCTAAATGGTTGGTTATTTTATCTGACTGCTAAGAAAGCATTTGTATGCTGGTTCGTAAGCAACCAGGAGACCGACGGCTTTAAGTCCCTTCCGAAGGACTTGGTAATGAGGATTAATACCTTACCAAAGGGTATTATAGCGCATCCGCCTGGTTTCGAACCCGGGTACTCCCGGTTTCGAGACCACTGCTCTACCACTGAGCCACAGCGCCTGTCGTAAATGTCGTAAGAGACTGCTGCCCCCCCCCCCCCCCTCCCCCAGTGGAATCCTCATTCTGAATATTCTGTAACTTACCGGAGAATTTATACAAAATAAAATGAAGGGAAAAATCACAAATCACCTTCACAAATCAAGAGACCACTGCTTGCAACATGCGGAAACTCCTCATATTTTTTGTAAGCTTATGAGAAAATGTCTGCAATTATAACTTGAAAATGGTGAACGTCAAAGTACGTTGATATATTCCACGCACATGAGCACACACACACGTAGAGATGTGATGAACTGTAAGTTTAGCCTACTTCTCATGTGACTCGTAGTCCATATCAAATATTTGATCTTTACACATGAGGGCAAAACTAATAAGACGAACTGCCCCAATACATGAATTGCTACATGTCACGATGTGCTACGCATGTCATTAAAAGTAGACGAATATTGGATTTTTAAAATGGCTGTCCAAGTTAACCATGTATTGATCATAAAGTTCTAGATTTTCATCCCTTTGGATGTATTTTTTGCGTAATATGAAGCAAAAAAGCTTTGGGGAAAGAATTACGCTTCATTTTGGAGGTATATGCAAGAACGTCATCGAAACTCGCCGTATAGGATCGACTTTTAAATGCAGGCGTCCATGGCATCTCAATAACAGAACAATAAAGTAGCTTTAAAATGGATTTGTTCAAGTAGTTTCATAAATTTCCTGTAAAAAATCTGCCAGTTGGCAAAAAAAGGTTTTTTAATGCGGGATAAACCCCCCCCCCCCCTTTGCTTCAACCTCTTTATTGACATAGTACTTGACTGAAGGTCAGATTTTCTTGTGGGAGGGGGGTCGTTCTACTGACGTCAGATTTTCCTTGCGTTTACACAACTTCTAAGTACTCGAGCATCATTTTTTGAACAATCTGTTCAAACGTAACCTTTCGCCAAATGAGTGAGTGACTAAAGTATCAACTTCATAGTTCATAGTTTGGATCGTCTTCTTTTATTGTCTGACGGATTCTAAACTTTACTGACGAGTTTGAATATCAAAGTGAGTCCAGTGAGACCTCAAAAGTCGTATATTTCTGTCACTGTCAGTCTAACACTGCACCTCTCTCTGGAATAACTGTGGATGGAAGATCAATTTCATAATTTCGGAAATGTCTCCAGTGTCGCCATGGCAGTCTTTATAAGTTTTCCAAGTATCTAGAGATACTTGTCGCATTTAAGTATCAATTTTATTTTTATTGGGTTTGTAGGAATGTGTAATGGAAACGAATGATACTGTCGCCAGAGTCATTTCCTTGATCAATCTCATCTAAAGTGCGTCAAGATTCGGAGATATAGTGGTCAGGATATCAATTTTGTTTGCACAGAATACGTAAGAATATCCGAATATCTTATATGTTTGTATGCCTTGCCCTGCGGTTACCGATAGCTTAGTAGGCGAGTGGACCACAGGCATGACAGGACGCACGATATTAGTTCATTAAAATGTCAGCATGGTCAGCCCGCCAGTTAAGTTAATAGAGGGTCCACACAGTTGTCCATCTCGTGGGCCGTCCCTTTCAACTTTTCTAACTCTTCTAAATGTTCACTACAACGACGCTGACGGTCTTTTGGGCTGTTTGGTTTGTTGATCCAGTGGGCTGTAGGTCTCGCGGCCGTCGATAAGGGCACCGTCTCATGAAAGTTGTCATTTTCTGACAATTACCATAGTAAAAGTCAGTCTTTTTGTTTTATTGATACACTATTTTCACAATAGGGGGCTGCAATCTACAAGCACAGCTTTTCAGCAGTCCCCTCCATTACCAACCTTTTTCTTAGCTTGTTTTACATATTATATTTACGATTCTATTGTTTAGTTTCACTATTGTACTTTGTACATGGCATGTATTCTGTTTATATATTATGTTGGAAATGGAAATAAACGAAATGAAATGAAATAAAATGAAATGAAATGAAATGACGAGTGCTTCTCAGCCAATCAAAACCCAGGATTTTACAGAAATTGTCAGAGAATGACAACTTGTCAGTGCTGACAACTTTCATGAAACGGTGCCCTGGCCTTCTCTCAGTCTAGTGGGCCGTAGCCACCTGGACAGTCTCACAAATGCTTCTTTAGGGGCCTCAAGGAGCGCCGGATTGGGCCTCCCTTACGCTTACAGCTTTAGTTCGGCTGTCCGAACTAGTAAATCACATATAACATGTATAAAGAAATTCATGGTGCTTGCATTGCAGAACTAACAAGCCTGAAGATTCAGCTCAGAATTTCCAACTAGACATTCTCAATCAATTTTTTTTTTAGAAAATCGTGAGCGCTGAATATATTCCACTTTGATGGCAGGGAAATTCAGCCACTAAAATAAGGTGGGGGGGGGGGGAATGTGAGAAAAGTGTCGGGAGCGAGAGATAGTGTCACTACTGCAGATGTGCTTTTCTTCAGAACGGGAAAATGTAAAAATATGAAGAAAAAAAATCAATAGTTGCGGCCGAAAAAAAAAGCTGGCTGCATATTCTTGGAAAGCTAAGAGTCAAAAAAGAAAATGCGATTTTCATTTCATATCCAAAGGCCTACCATGCAACCCGACACGTCGCCAGTGTCTTCACTCCACAGTCGCCACCAAAAACAGACGTACTGTTTCACAATAAAATAGTGTGTAGGGGTAGCGTAGGCGGGAAGCAAAGCGTAAGTTAATGACTTCAGAAGCACAATGAATTTCGCCTATGTACGTTGTTGTCCGATAACGGTTTGGGGCAAATTGGCTGTTTATCGATGCAAGCTTCAGTGTAGCCTCTTTAGAGTTAAGATTCCTTGCAACACGATAGTTTCATTGATTGCGGATAACATTCCCTTTTCTTCAAGAAACAGAGAGGGAGCAAGAAGAAAGGGCGGGTGGAGGAATAGTTAATGAGTTAGTGAGAGGGAAAGAGAGAGAGAGAGAAAGAGAGAGAGACGGAGCAGCTAATAAGACGGGCTGGTTCAACGCCCTCCTGTTAATCCGTGTATGAGGGCTTTACAATGGGGCATAGTGTCCGTTGCGTCATTTCCTTTGCGTCATTACTTGAGCTACCCAGGACCGTGAAGGCACATAGCCCATACACCATTAATGCACCCAGTCTTTGCACTTTTCATAATGCATTCACTTATTGTATGATGTTACTCTATAAAAGCAAGTTTCAAAGACTGCAACAGTAAGCTAATGACGCCTCCCTGCATCTAGCTATTGACGCACCGGAAAAAAATACACACATACATGTCATTCTGGACAGGCGGTACCCGTTCCACCGGAACACTTTATAGGCCTCGTCGCTGCACCTGTT